>CM040840.1:4822500-6022500 GCA_022828995.1 Vimba vimba
AATAGAGGTCGCTGAAAATTAAATCATGATTTCACGATGTCCAATAATCTTAAAGCGAATCATCTGGTTGCTAAAGGACAGTTATCTTATGGTAAAGACGTCTTTCGTTGTTGCATTTAAGCAGTTAAACAAACTACTGTACCTCACACACCAAGCTGACGTCAAAGAACTAGCAGCGATTGTGGTGAATCTGGTGTCACCTAGGGTTGGCCAGTTCTGGAATCGGATACTTAAATTCAGGAATCGGATACTTGTTATAAAAAAAAATTCTGATTTCCTCTCATCGATTCCTTTCTGTCCATTTTAATATGATTTTAAACCATTCAAGCGCAAGCCGCCTCTCATACTGAATACTGCACGATACTGAACAGAGTTCTCTTCCGCGTATTTTTGCACTTGAACGGACAAATACACACAAAAGTTTCTCGTAAACACAGTTGATTATGTCTTAAGTGAACGTAAACAGTTGACAAACGCGTAACAGTATATTGGATCTGAGCAGCTCTTAAAGTGACAGAAGCATAAACTTCCTGCTGCCGTCTCTATAATAATGATAATCAAACAACAAAAGACAGAGAGAAAATTCAGTTTTCACTTGTGTCAGAATCACTTTTGTAGCTATATTTGTAATGTATATTTTATTTATAAAGTGCGGTGTTGTTTTACATTTGATTACCATTTCTATACCTGAACATCTTAAAACAGTTTATTTCAATCATATCTTGGTTCAGTTGTATTTATTTGTGCAATTTCTAATTTGTTTCTTTTTTAATTACTGAGTGTTTGTTAGGCTAGTTGTTTTTGCTGTGGTATTTTTTAAACCATAGGCAAAAGTTCCTTGTGTAATTGTTTTATAGATGTTGTAGATGGTATTCAGCTACAATGAAATGTTTTGCAATAAGACTTTTTTTTTTCTTTTTTTTCTTTTTTTTTTTTACCAGATTGGAATCGGAATAAGGAATCTATCAGAATCGGAATTTTTAAAATTAAAACGATACCCGTCCCTAGTGTCACCTCATGTCTGGGCCAAAAAGTTGAGCTTGAACACAGTAAAGACTACAGCCAATGACCAGCTAGCATGTACATTCTGCGTCTGTGTGAGAGGAAATAACTGTCCATACCAGCAGGTGGCAGTAGTCTGTATTCGTCATTCAGAAAAGGAAACCGAAAAAGCTTGGACAAGCAGTGCATACTATTTTCACACCAGTCTCGTTAATCACTCCTTCTGCTTTTCTTCTTGTACTCTGGTTGGCTAATCTGTACAGCCAATCATAGTGATTGAAAATATCCCCTCATTGACGGGCTCAGTTGCAAATTCAACATGCTCAAGCGTCCAAAAATCAAAACATGCCGCAAAAATCCTGACATTTTCTGACTGTCGTCTTGGTGTGTCCTGGCCTTTTATATGTAAATGATCTCTGTTATGATTGGTTAACCTTTGGGCATCATCATACCTTCATCAAGGCAGACATTGGTCTGTAAATAGGTGAGCACAAGTTTGTGTGCTAACGTTAATACCGTAACAATTTCTAAACAACACTTTTGTGTTTTAAAGAACCTTTGTATGCATGTCAGAGTAGGTTTACATAGTAGTACGTATGTCTACACCAAACTTCATTCAACAAAAAACAACAATGACAAATAAATAGAGGTTTATGAAGCTTTGATTGTGAGCAAACAATATTTTGAAGGTCTAATCCTCCTTAGCAAATATCACAGCACTGTTTAATAGGTTTGTGCAACTGCTGCATGATCATTTTAATGCGTTTTTGTGATGTTATCAGTAGATTTTCTCATTCCTAAATGGCACAAAAAGACAAAATACACTGGTTACTTTATGGTCAGTTGGTTTCTTTCCCTCTATGTGATGTAAATGTCATTATAAGAATAGTACATACTGTACACACACAGCCAGATGTTTCTAACCATGCGTACACTCAGCTTGCATATGTGCCTTACATTTTTTCACACTAATTAGTTTGTCCACAAGGTGGCAACACTGAACCCACTTATTGTTTCAGAGTCGAAAAAGAATGCGCTCATATGAAGGGTTTAAGAGATACACAACTCTAATTTAAATGAGTATAAAGACATTTTGATACTTTCTAGCACGCATGTGTCAAATGTCTGTGTTCACTAGGGGTCTGCCATATCATACCGTCCACGATAACACCAGTATAAATTTTTACATGATCAAAAAGTGTCATATCGCGATATCAATGATATAGCGACGCGATGACGTATGGCGCTTGCGTCTTCTCTCTCTCGTCTCTCAAAACGGATTGCACATGGCATGCGTCAAGCGAGCTGCAGGCGGCGCACTCATACGTTTAGGAGTCGGGACATGACGGAATTGTCACTTGCACAATCGGGCCAGCAGTGCATCGTAACTAAAGTTTATCATTTTCACATCTTTTTAAGTCATATCAGTTTAAACATTCAAGCGTTTTTTTTTCAGAACTCGCGTGCTCTCTGAGAGATGGTTATCTCTGCGTGCACACATACAGTAAAGCCGCCTCACAAACAGCTCGCGAGTAACAAAAGTTATTTTTCGCGGATTACGTAAATTTCGCCTTAACGAAAAAAAACACGCAAAATTGTGTCAAAATTCCGGTTATGGTTAGTATACTCGGAAACACAGTCAGTTATGTCTTAAATAAGCATAAGACGCATGTGACAGTGTGATAGACAGTATAATGAAACCATAATTGATGGACTAAAAGACTATCAGTGTTATTTTACATTTGATTACTTTATTCAGTTTCTGTAGTATTTCTGAATACTAGTGTTAGACCTATAGACCTAGTCTCTTTATTTGTATTAATTTTTGCTACTTTTTTCAATTTAATTCAAAGATTGAAATCAAGCTTCCTTGTGTTGTGTAAACTCTTAACAACAAAATTACGCCATTGTAAAAACGCAATGGGTGAGCAAACATTTAGGTGAGATAAATGTAAAACAAAATTAAAAATTGCCCTGCTGCAATCACCAATAAAACGTTGTTCCATATCATCATTAATATCATTATCGCAAATATTCTTGAAATATTGTGATATAATTTTGAGGCTAATCGCCCACCCCTAGTGTTCACGCATAAATCAAATGGAGTATACTTTGAAAGGCTATGGCTGCGTCCCAAATCACATACTCTCTTGAGTTGGTACTTATTTTGAATAAGTAATTACTTCACGACTGCTAAAAACGTATTTTCTGTATAGTATTAATGCAATCTGGACGTACTACATTCGGCAGTAATTTGCCAAATCTTAATTTGGCAGTTCTTGGCTAGAATAAGCTCCAAAGTGGACCAGACTTCATGCTGATACTCAAAAATAAGCAGCTTTTTTTTTTTTTGGGGGGGGGGGGGGGGGGGGGGGAGTTGAATTACAACACATTTCTTTTTCTTTTTCATTTCTCTGCCCCCCGAACTGTTGATAATGAAATACAGACCAAGACCTCAGATTGACATCTTTTTTGTCTTACTCTTATTAACTGTATCGTCTGTTGTGTTAGTGTTGGTAATTATGCGTTTCTCTTTACAGTTCGGGAAAAACGGAAAAGTCTGTACGTCAACCATGTAAGTAGCAGCAGCAGCTGCAATGACATCAGTGGTTATGTGTCTTCTGGTAGTGCGATTCTCATAATGCTTGTGTCTGCAATGAAGATATTTCCCTCAAGTGTCACAACACTCACACAACTAATCGAATCCAACAGTCAACCACCACATGAGAATGCACAAACCAATATTGCATGAGTCTCTGGGCTTGTGTTGCATCAGTAACTTCAATTCTTTGCCGTTCAATGCTTTAATTCTAAATAAATGATTTAATATGCATGGCTTGATTATATTCATTTCATTACCGCATGCTCTTCATACTAAATTTGCTATGACTAGCTTATGCTTTGTTCCTATTTTAATGTCTTTTACTTGCTTTGCAAGTTAACACACATTGCGGAGTCAAAGGTAAATATTTGCTCATTGCTCTATTAATTTTCCTAGATAATGTGTCTGTTTTGACATTTTAATGATTTATTTGCATTATTAATGTTGCTTATCAGTTTATCTTGCTAAACATTTTCTAGTAAGTTGCATAATACATTACTATGTTTGTGTTGCACTGGATTGGGATTCTCACCCACACTAATGCACACATTAAGTGAGAATCACTCGGGTATACATGAGATGATAATGGCTTCTTTGGGGCTGCAGGTGGCCTGTTTTGCAGCCTGTTTGCTGAAAGTGTGTGCGTTTGAGAATAACTAATGTTTTAGTTTGCACTCTTTGTGTGCTTGTCTTTCAGCAACATCCGTCTGGTCCAATGAGACGCAAGTACAGCTCCTGTTCGACGATCTTCCTGGATGACAGCACCGTCAGCCAACCCAACCTCAAATACACCATCAAATGGTACTCGAATCCTCCGTGTAACAGTTACTGAGCTGTGCATGATTGGTATATCTAACGCCCTGTTAGCCTTTAATCCGTGTCTTTTGTCCACTTTCAACCACTTCTGTCCTGATTTCTTCAAGGGGGGAGGGTCTATGGGAGGGTAAATCTATGGTCCATTCGATCTAATGGACGAAATAAGCTCGCAAAATTTACATATGAACACGCCTGGAGACGACGGAAAAACTTACGGAGAGCAACAGCTTTCATTTCTGCTCTGACCACGGCGAACGCTGTGAATGTGTGTTAGAAATCAGGAATGGTGAGGGAACATTGTGCTTGGTATGTTTTTTGTCTTCAAACCAAACTTGTATCTTCAAAGTTTAAATCCCGTCTGGCTATCGCGCTTCCCATAATGTTTACGCATTGGGTCAGTAGGCGGAGAGTTGACGGTCTTTTGTGGCGGTTCGAACACATTCGACCACATGAGCGTTTACACTACGAAAGCAATCCAGTCGAATGCGTTTCCGACTACCTCTGGTTGAAAGTGGACAAGCTCAAAACGTTTTAGACCCCGTTTACCTGATCGACAAAAACACATCTTAATTTCAGGTGTAAACTGGATCTAAATGAGCTGAAACGGTTTAAAAAAATTCCTTTGAGGATGTGGAAAGAGAATTTTGAAAGAAAACCCTTTGGAAATTGCGCTTAACAACTTCTTAGGTTGTATTGGTGTTAAATAATAACCATTGGTATAATGAGTGAGTTTGGCATCTGAGCTGATTCAATAAGGACGTGTGTTGTCTGACTGATTCAAACCAGTGACTCCTCTTTTTGATTCCATATAATTTGCCATTCTGATCACATTCAATGTCACTTTATGGATTTAATAGGTTTAGGTATGTACCATTTAAAGTTCTGATCAATAATAAGCCAATAATTAATTTCATTTTATGGCTAGTAACCTATAATGGCTGCTACAAATTCTATACTGACTGAATTAAAAAAGTAATAAAACAAAAATCTAAAATCAATGATACATTATAATGTATAGTACCAAACATTTGCTAAATATTACATTTAACAGTGTTATTAAATTATTGTTTTTAAATACTTAACTAAGTGAGCAATGGGTGACAGCAAAGTTAATTTAAATGTAAAAAATAGTGCAAATAAACATGCACAATTACATATCAAATATTGGATAATGTAAATACAAAGTATTGCAATAATTGATATGGGATGATATATGCATTTACTAAGAAATTTGTTTTTTTGTATACGAGGCATCTTGTGGCATTAAATTCAAGAGTAGTTTTATTATTAGAGTGATTTACACGCATCATACATACTGTAGTGTTTTCCAATTGTACTAATTCGCTAGTCAGTTCTACTGGTTCATTAAAATAATAGCATATTCTTTATGTGCACGGACGTATTATAGCAGCACAATTCACCGATAACACTACAGCTGCACAGAAATGCTACAGGTCCCATTTAGATTGAATTTAATGTTGCATCTTGTTGTTGATTACTACATTATATCAACTTCTCTCTATTGTTTCTTGTGTTTGCAGTGTCTCCCTCGCAATATACTACCATATAAAGAACAGGTATGATTTTCATTCCTCTCATCAGATCAGGTGCTGTTACAGTGAGCGCTCAGGGAAAGATGTGTGTGTTTGAGTGACTACACACAACAGAATGAATGGCACTGCAGGAAAACTGTGCTTTTGTGTGGTGTGGTGAAGTCCAGCAGTGTGTGTCGCGCGTCACAAAGACAGGCTGGAGTTTCTTAAATGGGTTTGGACTCAGGGATCCAAATACTCTCAACCAACATGTGTTGCAATGCACTGTGGGTGAAGGAAAGATTGATTACCTTCCCTTCTGAAAGTTTCGTAGTTGTTTGTGTGTGTGTGTGACTTTTTCAATGGACTGATTGTATAACTTTTATTTGATTGGCTCACATCAGCGAGGTTCAGGCATCTATCTATCTATCTATCTATCTATCTATCTATCTATCTATCTATCTATCTATCTATCTATCTATCTATCTATCTATCTATCTATCTATCTATCTATCTATCTATCTCTATACCTGACAATATACTTTATATCTCTGTCTTTTCTGTTCTGTTTCTTTATCTGTTACTCTGACTTTGTGCCTATCTTTCTCTCAAATCCTTAATACCACATAAACCCTTAATGCTTTATAACCTTCAAACTTTAAGGCTACAGAGCTGTTGAAATGTAACTTTGACAAGGTTTGAAATGGTTTTGGAAACATTGAAAATTTATCATGACAGACTTTCCTTTCTAGTTCTTTAATGCATTATATGAATAAATCTTAGACAATAAGGACAATTCTTCCCTAATCTAATTTCATTAACCCTTCTCCTTACAGAAATGTGGACGGGCGAATGCTGTTAGACATTTTTGATGAAAAACTTCATCCACTTACAGTAAGTGTTTCATTTCTGCAGCTCATTTATAAGCTGTTTAATTGCATCCCGCACGTCCTAAAACGTCCTCTTCCCACAGAAACTGGAGGTGCCGTCAGACTATGAGAAGCACGACCCGGAACAGAAACAGATCTACCGATTCGTCCGTACGCTCTTCAGTGCCGCCCAGCTCACAGCTGAGTGTGCCGTAGTTACTCTGGTGAGTGATAGGTCATGTGACTTAATACTGGCCCAATGAAAGTTCCCCTTTGTCTTTTTGGATTGGCTGGTAGCACAAGTTAAAATAGGGTTTACCGTAAGTGAAGTGGATTTACCATCACTCAGGTGAAAATTGTTGTCATATTTACTGCTTTATTAGCTGGTGCTAAGCCCAGCAGCTGTCTGTGTGTGACTGTTCATCCTTCTTTTGAAGGCTCATCCCTTCTCACTTTCCCAACCAAATACTTGTATGAGGTGTCATTAAAGCATTTCTAGACATACAAGAGGCTGTGAATGGTTGAGGTGGGCTTAAGGGGAAGTATAGAGGCTGTAGTGTGTTTAATAGGGTTATAATCTATGCTATGGGCCAATGGCTCAGATGGTTCCCATCGACTGCTCATAGACCATCTGTTGTGTATATAATATATACAAAAATGGTAAGCATGTTCTTAAACTTGTAAGCTGCAATCTGATTTGCTAGCTTGATGCAATTTAATCCGTTTGTTACTTCTAGATGGCTGGAAAAAATTGAAAAAATGTCCCTGTGATTATTTTGGTATTGTCTGTAGAACCTTTCTTGTAGACTATTGTCATTATTATTTTAGTACCATTTATTTCAGATGTGCTCATTCCTAAACATCTCATTAAACAAAGCTAACTGTGGTTAATCACTTTCCATATCATTTAGATATTTTCTTCCTAGCTTGTTCTTGGCCAGGGAAGAAAAAAAAAAAACTGGCCAGACTTAATACTTTTAGTCAAAATTCTGAGACTAATTAATAATAAGGGCTGTTTTTATGAGTGTAGCTTCAGTGTAGCTATTATGTGTGAGATTGAGATTTTCGTCTGAGTTAGACCCGGAATCTGTGAATTGATAGACTTCTCAGATAGACAGATTGTTTGTGACTTTGTTGCTAAATGTGGATTGAGACAGACTGAGCCTGTTCCTTGACCTGTAGGGGCCAACAGGTGCAGAGATACTGGTGGAATCTGATTGGCTGTTGCTGCTCCTTCAGTTATTGAAAGGAAACTTTGAGTCACTGCACACTGTGATCTTCATGGCAGGCTGAATTACTCTATACACTATACAATTAAAGAAATTAAGCTGCAATAAAAAAATTTTAAATATATTTTGATTAAAAATTAGAATTGTCAACTGTGGCAACAAAATAAAATAAAATAAATTTGGATAAATGGACAAAGTTAAAGTATTAAAATGACTAAAACTGGAATAAAAATAAACTATAGCTGAATCAAAAAAAAAAAAAAACCCACAACAACTTAAATTAAAATTTAAGCTAATTTAAAATATTAAAATACACTAAAATAATATATAAATAATGCTTGCAAAAAACTCTGCCGGGGCAGCTTTATGGTAATTCATGTTAATTAATTTAATGTTTATGACTCCACTGTTTTTGACTCTTAATGTTTATGACTCAACTGAATAAAAACTCAATTATGTTTTAATAGCTCTACCCAGGTTAGTGTTTTTTTCTGGAAGGTGCTGAGTCTGACTGTTGATGATTATGAATGAATCAATTATGAATTAAGTTGTTGATTTGTGAGTGGTAGTAGGTGTGTAGTTTGCTGGCACTACCTAAAGTAAATCTTGAGTTGCGTACAGGAGGCTAGCTATATATCCAAACATGTTTTCATAAGCACATATTTTGCACACAGTTGCCCACGGGTGAGCTGGAGCCCCGCAATGCAGTGGAACCAATTAAATGTGTGATTCTGTCTGACACTTTCTACAAACAAAATTGGCTTCTTATTAGATATCTTTCCCACTGTGGGCAAACTAATATTATTTGACATTGCTGTCCCCCATTGAGTGTGTATGTGAGCGTTAGTGCTTCTACGTCTCTTTTCTAATTGCATACATCATGCGCTTTTCATTTCATAAGGACGTCTTTGTTCGCCTACATCCGTCAGCAGTGTTTCTGAATGCTAAAGACGCCCATGGCTACAGCATACTGTCATACGCAAGGTCAACAGAACACAGACTTCAAGTCAACCACTCAATAAGCAATGTTTATAACTGTATTTTAGAAGCACACAAAGGAAGATTATTGGTGTTAATAAGGCAACCATCACTATTGCTAGTGCTCATACTTGGCCCCTAAACATAGCAATAGACTTTGACTTGTATCATCCTACAGACACAAACAAATACCTCGAAGCATGTGACATTGTTAAAGTAGTCAGACCTTTTAGCTTGGCTACATGCTAAAAATACTTTTGTAACAACATAGCAGCACCTGGGAAACCACCCAAAATACTCTAGCATTGTGGCTGTGACTTCTACACTCATTTTTATTTACAAATAAGCAAAAAATTTGTTTGCTTTAGATTTATCTGTAATTTTTTCATAAAGGCTAGATGCTTTCAATAGCCTTAAAAACAGTAAGCAGGGCTCAGTATAATCCACTTGTTTAGTTCTTTTCATATTTACATATTTACACATAAATGCATGTTTCAATGATACAGTGTCATTTGGCCTTATTTAAAAGCAATCTTGCATCTCTTTGAGCCCCAGTGAGCATTCACAAGTGACCATGTCATGGAAAAAACTTCATTGGTGGTGGAGAAAAACCATGTTTCTTAATAATATTTCAGAGGGGCAGCATGTATAATTAAAACAGCAGTGGGCCTGACACAGATCCTTGAGGCACTCCAGAGTTTACCAGTGTCAGAATTGCTAATAAACAAACAAATTGGTAATGGTCAGATAAGGAGGGTCTAAACCAGCTTAATGCATGTCCTTGATTACCAGTGTACGTTTCTAATCTATGTAAGAATATGCCATGATATATAGTGTCAAAAGCAGCACTAAGATCTAGAACTAGGAGTGAAATGCAGCCTTAGTCATATGCTAGAGGCAAGTCATTTTTAATTCTGAATGTTGTCTCTGTGCAATGATGGGGCCTGAGACATAACTGAAGTTCTTCATAATCATTATATTTACATGGTACATGTTAGTGTCGTAGTATAACTGAATGGTATTCGGTTTGCAGCTTGTTACCAGTGAGGCATCAGGTGTTTGTGTTTGTCTTTCGACATGCGTGCTCCCTGACCCGCGTGTCAGTCTTGCAGTAATCGCATATTTGTAGTGATGCTGTAATAACCTTGCTCCATAAACAGAAACGCAAGGGTCTGACACCAAAATCTAAAAACAAACATTGGTTTCTTTACTGCTGATTTAATTGCCAAGCTGCTTTACTTTGATTTTGAATAATGCCCATTAATCAGTTCTAATTTATTTTAAACTTAATTATGAGAATGTCTCTGGAATAAACTTAATGAATTTTTTTTTCTCAGGTTTATCTGGAGAGATTATTAACATATGCAGAGATTGATATCTGTCCTGCTAACTGGAAGAGGATCGTTTTGGGTGCCATCCTGTTGGCATCAAAGGTGTGGGATGATCAGGCCGTATGGAATGTAGACTACTGCCAGATCCTCAAAGACATCACCGTGGAAGACATGTGAGTGTTTCTTTTTTTTTTTTTAAATGGCAGACTTTCAGTACCAGAAGAAAAAAAAAATCAAATGTAATGATAATACTTAAATATTGTGGAACAACAATTAGATACTACATTAGTTATTTATCCATCTACATATCACTTAAAAACTCTGAATGGAATGGCAAGATGTGCATAAAATCTTAAAATTTCACATAAACAAAGTATGCACCGAATTGAGGCAGATCATTTTTTATCCGATAAGAAGACGTGCATAAACTATGATAGAAACACATTTGCCGAATAAATTCCTGTGTGCGCATGACTTTGTCCCAACATATCATATGATTGGATAACTGGACTAACCAGCAGACCAAATTCAAATTGCACACCATCTCAATTGTTGTTTTATTCATTCTGAAATGTTGCCATCAAAATGATTTGGAATGATTTGGCTCTCAGAACAGTCACACAAGATTGCATTCACAAACATCAGGCATCCGCCTCCAAATGCTAGATAACACAGTAGCGTTTGTCATTGCTTTTCGCCTGCATGCTCTGAGGTGCAAGTAGTTTATTATGTTGGAAAAAACTGCTACAATGGCTTTCGCAACTTTTGATGGAAACATAGCTATTGATGCTTATAAGATATGACTTTTTAGCATCTGAAGAAATTAAGGTACCATATATAATGTCCCTGAAGGCATTGAAGAAATTGACCTGACAAATAAAAAGAAATACTTGACACTTTCAGCATGTTGTCACATCTGTCCTTTCAACTCCTGCTGAGTACACAGTTATTTTAAAGACCATCCTGACTATAAATTCAGTGACGGAGGCTGTTATATTGTCCTCAAAGCATACCACAAACAGCAGAGGACCAGAGAGTGTGGGTTTGTCAGTGTTTGTTATCTTTTTTTTGTCAGAAGCGTCACTGTTGGCTATATTTAGTTGGTCGGTTGGAATAGGAAATAAGTTTTTGTTAGTGCTGTGAAATTTGAAGATGTATAAAGGAAGATTTTTTAATGTGAATGAATGATCAGGACTGGTTGTTTCTTGTCAGAATTGAGGTTTTAAAATTAAAGATGCTTTTCTTGAATAGCTAGACTGTCAAGATTTTCTTTTCGCTTATTTCCGCCCACTGACAAATGTCAGAAGGAACATTCACAAAGCTAATTATCTTTGCTTTCTTTCTCTCCCACCAGGAACGAGTTGGAGCGGCAGTTTCTGGAGCTGCTGCAGTTCAATATTAACGTTCCATCGAGCGTCTATGCCAAGTACTATTTTGACTTGCGTTCACTTTCCGAGGCGAACAACCTCAACTTTCCCCTGGAGCCTCTCAGCAGAGACAAGGCCCAGAAACTGGAGGTGAGGGGGTCAATACCACTTCAGATCACTAACACGCATTATATAGCTCATGATATTTAACTAAGACTGTCATTTAAGAGCACATTCACATCCCAGTGTGCTATGGTTTCTGTGTTATCAAAGAAAGTTCAACATCTTGGCAGATTGTTAAATTGAATTTATTCCAGCAAGTTATAAGGAATATGGCAGTGAAACTTAAAAGCTTGCTTTGTTACAACTCTTAAAAAGAAGGAATATGGTGACATGTTGTATTGGTCCATTGGTTCAGTAGCAGCAGGGCTGAGTAATTACCTCGCCTGAATCCCCATGTGTGTCTTTTGCCAGCATTCAGCCTCAATACTGCCCAATTACAGTCCTGACAAGACCAGGCCTATAATGATGTTAGTTCAGTTGCTTGTGTGTGTGCGTGTGGTTGCTTTTGGTGGTGTACTAGCCTATCTAGTGTCAGTGGTCTGTGGGTGGACAGCTCAATCAGTCAGTGGTTTGTGATCCAGTTCTTTCACGAGGACCAGCCCCCCGCTTCCCATACTGCACTGGCCCTCTTTATACACTGCCACACACTATCAGCTGTCATCTCAAAATAACGGACACAAGCTGTATCTTGTCTCAATATTGAAACTTTTTCTGGCTTATTCTTGGAGGTGTTTGTGCTTGGAAATTTGGTTCGTGCATCCGAAAGTACAGGTTTGGCCAATACTTTTGTGACACTTTCACTTGTATAAAATGTGTATACTGTTTCTACTCAATGTCATTGTCATCTCTCATAATTCAGCAGATAATAATAACAATGTAGATCATTTAGAAAGAAAAAGGGCCTAGAACAGAACCCTGGGGAACAACTTGAGTAAGGGCAGCTTTGGGTGGTTTGTTCTACAGAATAGAAATACTGTACTGAATAGAATTATATACAGGTATATACACTATAATTATACTTTTAAACTGTTGCCTATTTCCATTCAGACCCAGTTCAGGGAAAGTCTTCAGTTAGTCCAGTTCCACAGTCATGAAAAACCTGGAAACATTGAAAAATAGTTTTCTGGGCTGAAGTCAAAGAAATGTATAAAAGCTTTAAAAGTAATTTACATGCTTAAATGTTATTTTTTCCTAATATGATGAGTGTTATTAAATGGAAGTAATTAAAGGTGTATTTGTAGCTGAGAAAAAGCAATATCATGGTCTCATTAAAATCCCAGTTAGTGAAAATGCAAATGTAGAAATTATGTTGAGAAGTTCATAGACTGAAATACACTATCATTAAAATGTTTGGGGTCATTTTAAGAAATTGTTTTATAAAAGAAAATTAAACTAAACAAACTATATTGGAAAAAGTGACAGTTAAGAGGTTTTAAATGTTTTTTGTTGTTGTTGTTTTTACATTTTAAAATGTTGTTCTTTTGAACTTTCTATTCATTAAAGAATCACAAAAAATACGTCACGGTTTCCACAAAAAATATAAAGCAGCACAACTGTTTTCAACTTTATTAATAATTAGAAATGTTTCTTGAGCAGCAAATCATCATATTAGAATGATTTCTGAAGGTAATGCTGCTGAAAATTCAACTCTGATCACAGGAATAAATTCAATTGTGTCTATCTCCCCTTCTCATGTTTCTCACAGGCGATCTCCAGGCTTTGTGACGACAAATATAAAGACTTGAGAAAAGGAGCCAAGAAGCGCTCAGTGAGTGCAGATAACCTGACAGTGGTCAGATGGTCCCCGGCCATCATATCCTAATATCGGTGGACGTTTGGGGACTTTCACGAGAGACTGAGAAAAAGAGACTGTCAGAAGAAGCGTTCTCTAAGAGGACACGTACATGCTTCGTACCTCCACAAGACTCTTGAGCCTTTCTCCCTGCTGGTCGTATGGCTGCTGTATATACGAGACACCCACACAAAGATCACTTTCCAACCTGTGGCTTAGAGGAGAGAGAGAGAGAGAGAGAGAGAGGGGAGGATATATAAACGAGGGAGAAAGATGCCCAATGACTGGAACAGCATTCCAACAGCTCTGTGTCATACGTGTTTGCCATTCTAGGTGAGGAAGTGTTCGCACCATGATCTTGTCTGGTTAGAAAAGTTTCACCTGGATGTGTCATTTCAAGATGGCCAAAATCAACCACTTCTCAAGATATCATTCCTAAAAGTATTTTTTTTTTTTCTGTGAGCTGGTCACACTATTAAATCACCACTGTAGTTATACATACTGTTATTTAACATTTTGTTAAAGATTTATTTTAATTAAATTAAAAGCATCCTCAATGACGGTTTATAAATCAGAAATTACTCTTTAATAATGCACATTAATAGGAAAATATACAATTTGGATATCTCTGTTTAGTCTGATCATTTTTTTTTTTTTTTTTATCCTTTTTTCCAATTTGTAATACTTGATCGAGGCAGTTTGTGTCATTTTGTCTTAATGGAAGTTGGCTTTGTATTTACAAAAGGAGAGTGCTGTGCGTTTCCATGGGACTTTCCTTTTGAAGTGGAAATTACAATAATTGGATGCCATGAAAAAATATGTTTCAATTTGAAAATCTACTGTCAAAATAGATTGAAATTGGATGTTTTAATACTGTAATCAAAGTTTTTTTTCTTTCTACAAAGCCAACAATGACGTTCCATGACCTTCACATTCTTATTATTTTTATAACCGTCTCACCCTTCGCTTCAACAAATGATGGATATACACATGCTGTGTCAGTCATTTTCAAATTCTCAAAGCAATACATGCTCTGTGCTCTATTGTATACAAAACCTGCTAGAAAGATTGGAGTTCATTTTTGAAAGGTTGCTTGGTTACTTTTGCTTACATTTGATGTCTTGAAGTCCAAAAACATGCTATTAAAGGTGAGGCTAATAGTACCACTGCGATACAAATGTTTGGACAGATTGCAGTTTTATTTGTCAATTACAATGCGTCAAACCAGAGACTGAATTGAATTGATGAAGAAGAGGAATTCCTGCTGTATCCACTGCCATCACCTGTGGTGCCTGCGTTCAGCGGGAATAAAGCCTTAGATACAGAATATCAAAATTAACCATGCTATCTTCCATTCTCATTTAGACATCTAAATTAGTTTTTAGCAAAAGAAGTTAGTTTGTTTTGAAATTGGTTCTTCCCAGTTCAAAAGATCAGCAAGTGTTGAATTACGCTATCAGATGTGTGTGATAATGATTCGCTATATATAAATGTCATGCGTCTGCTAAGAGAGACTGAGACATATTCATCTGTGAGACTTCCAAAAATATCTTTTGTATATTGTACATACTTAAACCTACTTAAAGAAATTGAATTATGATCTTGAGATATTTATATGTGACCAGTATTTAGTTTTCTTAATTTGTATTCAATTCTGGTCAGTGATGGATAAGAATTTGAAAAATAGAAATATGTTGGTTGTTTTGTCAGGAATAAGTCAATCTTCTGGGATCTGACACAGTTTCGAAGCGCTGTTATTGAGTTGTTTTTCTTTATTCTGTCCTCAATTGAATGTCCAGTTGAGTTAAACCTTTTTTTATGCACCACAAAAAGTGGTAAAGCAATTTCCCAAGGTTATGTTGACATGAATGTAACTTTTCATTTTAGCAGCAATGATAAAAGAAAGCAATTTTCCGTACTTCTTGCTAGAGATGACATCAAAATGGCCATTATTTTCAAGCAGTGTGTGTTTATTCTTACATTGATTATAATCTAGATTTAGTTTTTTTTTGTATTTTATTTCCAATGCCCAAAAAAAGTCTTAACAAATTGACTTTAATAGTTTAATCTAATATAATCTGCACACTTTGTGTCTTTGTATACAATACAGTGAGTCGGCTATGTGATGTTAACGCATCCAACTGGACATACGAAGGTTATACATTGTTTGCAAAATCAAAAGACAAAATAGGAAATTATATTTTGCATGAAGACAATTAAGCCTAATTTAGGACCATAATATTTTATTAAGGTAATTGCAACTTTTTATCTCACAATTGTGAGTTTCTGAGAAAAAAGTCATAATACAAACTCTTGCGAAGGACAAACTCGGAATTGCAAGGAATAGTCCATTCTGGCCTTTTTTTCCTGCAAATGTGAGTTTATATCTCACAGTTCTGACTTTATTTCTCGCAGTTGTGAGATACAAACTTAGAATTGCGAGTGGAAAAAAGTCACTGTAAACAAACCTGACTTAAACAAATTAACATTTTTTGGGGGAAATGTGGTTAATAGGCTTAATTATCTTATGCATACAATATATCATATTTAATTTCTTTTGATTTTGAAGTGAAATATAACCCATACATGTTCTTGACTGTTTCGTGAGATTCAGCACTCGTGCACATCTTGTGACAAGCATTCTGGACAAAGCGTGAAACTAAGACAGTGAACACAGATGTTTGTTTTGGTTTATTTCCTAAAGATGAAGGATGTTCTTCTCAAGGAAGTTCTTCTCCTTTCTTCGTAAATGGCGGCGCTTTAGACTCCCTCTGCACATTTTAAGAGTGTTGGAAATGGTTTGGGAAAACATTCAAGGAAAGTGTCTTTGGGAAGGAAAACAGAATCATAAATCGAAAGACTGATTAAAAGCATTTGAAGATTGTATTATTCTATTTATTTTCTGTGAGCATGCGAGGAAGCAGCCCAGCGTTGGATCTGAAGAAGGTGTTGTAAACTGGAGGCGAGTGGCGTGTTTTAGCCGTGTGCACTGAACTCTACCTCTGCAGAGTTTTTTGATTCTTATTTAATACCTCTCTCTTGATCTTTCCATCTGTCTCTCTGTAATCCTTCTCGTTTTAATTGCAATTTCTAGGAAATTACAAATTCAGATCTTTCAGAACATTTATACTATAAATGGTTTCCTGTGAAAATAAGAAAACTGCTGTAGTTGTGAGTTTTAATTTTATATTCAGTCACTGGTTGTATGCCTGTTATCATGAATAATACATTGTTGTTGTCATTTGTTTCTGTTCCAAAGGTCAAACCCTTCCTCTGTATCTGTTTTCATTGTGCCAAAGGCTGAATCCTATCTCCTATGTATGATCTTAGTTCATTCTAATTTCTGTTTAACTAAGTGAACCCAGGCGCCTGCGGTCATATCCACCCAGGAGCTGGAGGCTACAATGGTTGCATGCAGTTTCTTTGGTTCTCAGACTATGATTTTAACTGATGCTCCCAGTTCAGAAGCAATGTTTAGAAACCGCCACAAGAATAAACTTTTAAAGTTGCAATAAAACTGATTTGATGTGTTTTCATTGAGCCTGTTTGCATTATGCAGGATTAGGGACTATATTATATAAAATATTTTGGGAGTGAATATTTTTCAGGGTAGATTTTTAAAAAAAAAATGTTTTATCTTGGCTAAAAAGTCAATGAACATTCAAACTGAAAAAAAAGTAACGTCGACATTTGGTGGCAAAATAATAGCCTTTTTTATTGTAAATTATTATTTTTACTGTAGATCTGATTTCTACAAAGCCCCTGCTTCCAAAAAAATAAATCAAATAAAAGCCCAGAGTGCTCTGATAGGCCAGATAACCCAGTGCGTTGTGATTGGCCAAACACCTCAAGCGTTTGTTGGAAATGTAACGCCCCTTATAACCAAGAAGCAATTGTAAACACAAACGGTTAATAATGTCATCAGTTTTACCGAATCAGGGCCCATGATTCTGAAAATGCAGATGATCAAGCAGATGATCAAGCAGATCGACTGAACCAACTTTGCAATTCCTGATTTCATCCGTTTTTAGAAGGATATACAAAGGGGTTTTGCTTTCGCATCGAAACGCACATCATCTCCACAACATGGTGACGACACTACAATTGACTGAAGCCTTGTCTTCTTTCATATGCCTTTAGGTGGGCATTGTGCTAATATTTCACACTGTGACGTAGACGTTTGCGGAAGTAATATCTGGGCTTCGATCGAGGCATTTTAGGCAAGTCTGGATCAGTGTTCTGTAAAAATAAGTCCCGTTTGTGGGACACTGTGAGCTTTGTAACTTTGCAAATCATGCACAAATAGATCATAAAGGAAAAGGAAACCATTAAAAAGCATCATACTTCCTCTTTAAAAGAGGTACCATATAGAAGTGTTTTATTATTATTATTATTATTATATGAATAAAATACAGTTCATTGCTTTAAAAAATGGAATGTTGGAGCTATAAAGCCTATTTGATGCAATTCCCTAGAAACCAGTCATATATAGCCATCAATTGCATTAACTGAATTATATGAAATAAATAGTTCAATGTCCAAAAATAATGCATTAGCTATAACAAAGGCAGGTCATTCTGTACTTAGCATATGGTCTATTCATTTCCATCCTAAGTCTTCGGCTTTGCGCCTCTAAATGTGTCCCTGGTGAGCTACACCATTGCTAGTTGCTTTAAAATGGACCTTTATAGCAGAGCTGGCCAGCTAATCCAATTACAGAGATACAGAGGCTAGAAAGAAGAAACTATTGAAATATTTAAGGCTGTATTAACAGTCATCTGTTCTGAATTGTCAATCACCACAAATGTGGAAAATGTATTCGTGTGCTGAAAAGAACAAATTTGGTTAGACTTGCAAATGCTGAATGATTTGCATTGTCTTTTGCATGCAGGCATAAAATTAAACTGTTGTTCGCCTACTCACTTTTCAAACAGGATGCAATTTGCTGTACTCCTGTAATTAATCTTATAAACACATTCCAAAAAAAGAAATAATCTCCCTACGTGATTCCCCAAGACAGATTAATAATAATATTTAAGCAGAACCCAAGAACGTACGATGCAAAACAGCCTTTAATAAACTTGTTAATGAATAACATGATATATAAACTTACAGACTTAGGTCCATTACAACTTTCCTCAATGCCTCCAAAATATCAAAAAATGTTTTACAGTAAGTGTTCACTGGCAGCTGCCAATATATAATTTGTGTATCTATAAGTCTCCATTCATTAGATGCAAGTCCTTCAAAAGCTCTGTCTATGTCCCACATTCAGAGGTCATTTAGAGAGGTCTAAAAGCTTAGAGAGATTCCATCAAGATCTACTATGATCCCAAGGCATCCAGTCATGTCAAACACCTCAAGGACAGAGCTAAAGAGGGGCTTCTTTTTAATAACGTATAATAACCTAGCGCATCGCTAACAGAAGCCAACCAAAAGGGACCTCATAGCTTTCAGATTAAAAGTTTTCAAATGAAATTGGTAACACTTTATTGTGATAAAGTTTATTGTCTCTTTTGAACATTCTGTTGACAAAGTAACTTTGCAACTACATGCATGTCAACTTATTCTAACACTAACCCTACCAGTCTACTAATACTCAACTAACACTCTAATGACAGTTAGTAGACATGTAGGTGCAGCGTTACATATAGTCAACAGAACGTGAAACCAACCCAACAAATCTCAACACCCAACAAAACACTTACAGTTATGTAAATGCATTTATTATCTTAATATCAAACAAATCCACCAAAAATAAAACTCATGTCGACACAAAAAGTCTTTCCTAAGGATTATGCCACTCAAGACCCTCTATGAACTGGCATTGAAATACTTTCCATCATACATGAGGATTTAATACGGGTTATTTGATGCCTGATGCAGCTAGTTATTCTCCTGTAAGGACAAACAGAGCCCAAATATCACAGCAAGGCCTGCGTGCCGACATGCCTTTGGTGGGTAAGAATAGCCCCACAATGGAGCTCACATCTCTCGTCTTCTGTTGTCTGAGAACAGTTGTTGTCAGGACGGAGGAAGAGGTAAGATAGGAAGCCAAGTTGGTGGTTACTCGTGAGTCCTGCCGTTGCGGATTACACCGGACCTGGTATAAAAGGACCTGAACAGGATTTTGAGTGCTTGTAAATGGGGTTTATTTTTAATGCCTGCTTGGACTGAGTTTAATACAGTCTGTAAAACTCATTTTCTTATGTGGAACCAAGTGGGCTGTGCTTTGACCAGCGAGATACTCTTGGGGTTTGGAGGCCTAAATCTGCTGGCATGGCTAAACTGGCTGCATCAGGCATGATATTCATAACACTGAACCACAACGTCACCCTCACAGGTATGCGTACACTTTTACTATTTTAAAACCCATTTATACAGAAGCTCCAGGAAGTATTTGTGCATTTAAACCAAACCAACAATGTCTAAATGTTATTGTATTTGATTTAAAAAAAAACACCATTCATTTTAAAGATAGCAAATTTTTACATGCACATAAGTTTGTTAGATTTTAAATGATAAAATAATAGATATACTGTTTGAAGATAATGAAGATAAGGACACTTGCTGGTTGTCAAACATTAGTGGGTGTTGGTAATAAATGTGATAAACTATACCTGACTTTATCCATTGAGAATCACCTTGACACCAGTTCCTTCATTTAAAAAACAGCTAATTTGTTGGCAGATGCCACATGTTTGCTTATTTATTTATTCATTTATTTTGTATCTCATGCAATTATATTTATACATTCTGAACTGTCCAAATACTTATTGGGGCCATTGTATCATTGTTTACAGAGTTTTGTATAGTGCAAAACAAAGATGAAACAGCACTTTATTTTGCAGTCCTGTTCCCTATGCACATACGATGTAGTTATTATAGTTATACCTGGGTAATAACTAGCAACTGACCCTGAACCTACCCCTAAACCTAACTTTAACCCATGTAGTTACTTTATATTACCAGTACTGTAAGTGCACTTACTGTAAAATAAAGTGCAACCCAAGAGGATTTGCTTTTATAAATCTTCTCTAAAATGTCTGTAAAGTGCCGAAATCGTTTTAACGTAGATGTAATATTGTAAAAAGTATTTAGGCAAAGCCATAACATCAAAAACAATATCCGCTGAATATCAAGCACAAAATTGATATGATCCTGCCAGTGTTCTGCTACATATACTCTAAAACAATTGAGGCATATCTTATATATTGACATTAAAACAATACTGAACTTTCATTTGTCAAAAGAATACCTGGCTAGTTTATTTGTTCAATTGAACAACATTAAGTCAATTTCCAGACCAATTTGAAAAGGAACATTATAGTTTATTTCAGAATAAGATCTGTATCAACTGGATGCTCTCTTTCTTTCCTTAGGGAAAGCATGGCTCATCTTGGTGGTATTCCTAAGGATCCCTGTCTTGCTGTTTGCTGGTTATCCCATCTACCAGGATGAGCAGGAGCGATTTGTGTGTAATACCATTCAGCCTGGTTGTGCCAATGTGTGCTATGACATGTTTGCCCCTCTTTCCCTTTTCCGATTCTGGCTGGTGCAGCTCACCACCCTGTGCCTCCCCTACATGATGTTTGTCATCTATGTGATCCACAAAGTGAGTTCTGGCATAGCTGCTGATAGCAGAACTTCTGAGTCCATAAAAGCAGACTATCAAGAATCGTTCGGGAAAGCATCTCTTTGCAAGACCGTTGTGAAGGCTGAGAAGGGGCGAGTGCAGTACTTCACAGGAGCCTACATCTTGCATCTGTTGCTTCGGATACTTGTAGAAGCTGGATTTGGAGCTGCCCATTATTACTTGTTTGGCTTCCACATCCCCAGACGCTTCATGTGTCAGCAGACACCCTGCACAACCATAGTGGACTGCTACATCTCTAGACCCACTGAGAAAACCATCCTGCTGAACTTCATGTTGGGAACAGCTGCTTTGTCCTTGCTGCTAAACACGTGCGACTTTATCTGTGCCATCAAGCGCTCCGTGAGGCAAAAAAGCAAAAGAAAGATGCTGGTGGAGAAGATGTACGCAGAGGAGCAGTACTACCTGTCAGAGAATGGGAATCAAGGTGCGGATGTCAACATCCCGCCAAATCAAGACGTGAAGGGACCGGGAGGGTTCCGCAAAAGAGGGACCAGAAACTCGAGTGGCGATGAAGCTGCTTCTGTGCTTTTGGAGGACGACCCTCCACCACCCTTACCACTTGGAGGAATGTCTACAATTTCTGGAATGCCTGGTTCCAACAACAATGATGATAGCAGCAGCTATCAACCCACCCAAGAAGAGGGGATGGTAAGAGAGGGCAGTGAAGTGGCACTGTACCCCACTGAGCCTTTGGGAAGTCCTAAAACCATCCGAGTTAGCAAACACAGTCGTCTCAAACCTCCGCCCCCTCCACGAAGGGACAAACTAGCTGCTCAAGGTGCAACTGATGTTTCGGGAGCAACCGCGGTGTGTACCAGAAGAGTAGGGCAATATACTCTGGTAGAAATGACTACTGGTGAAGACAAACCGACTTGCAGTGGAGATGGCCAAGAGAAGAGGTCAGAGTGGGTTTGAATGTTACTCCAGAAGACTGACATATGAATTTGGCTACTGGCATTTTTAGCATGTATTCTCATACATTGTAAGTTCTGAAGTGGCATTTCAAACGCACGTGAGTTGCAAAGAAAAGTTCTTTGGAACTTGACTGGAATAGATTGCACGGTGAAATGCGAGGTATTATTAGAAGATGTCAACCTTGGATCAACTACGCCTATCCGCATCCACCTGCCTCTCTTATGTTTGTGTTAGCTCTTTCTTTCACCAAGCAGACGTGCCTTGACCCTGCTACCATCGGGGGACAGCTAAGGCCGTTCTAAAAACAGGCCGGTTGCAACCACCCAAGATCTGTGAGGATGAAAAGCTAAGACTGACATACTTTCTGCTTCAGCTGGGGTGGCCACCAAAAAGAACAACCCTGAGGGTACGAAGGTGTTACCTGCTTTAAACGGCCTCCAAAATCCTCTTGCCTGCAAAATCTCAGGGACTGTCAAGTATCAATCAACAGCACCCCATTATTAAGCAATTACTGCCCAGACTGCTTTTGTATTTATGGAGGTAGCTTGTAACACTATTTCAAGGACCTGCTGGACTTTGGTTTGGAGCTTTAGAACAAACACTTAAAATAGAGCTCCATAATCTGGTGTAACACGAGAGCAAGACAATGCACGCATTTCAGACTCTCAGAAGCTTGCCGCAACATGCAAACGATTGGACGTGTTAGCTTTGGACAGTCACCTAGTCCTAGACCGCAGCCCTTCTGTTCTCACAATGTTAGTCATGTGTCTTATTAAACACACCAGAGACCTGTCTATTTATGATGTTTCCTTATACACCACTGATGCTGATGCTGCTAGGCATTATAGACTGCTTCAAAAGTAGACTCAGGGAATAAAGTAGACTCAGGGAATAAATCAAATGTATAAATGAACTGCTTGCATGTATCCATAGGCCTATTGTAACAAGCTAAAAGGCTTTTACAGCAATTTTTTGCATTACATTATCAACATGGGAAGCTAAAGGTCTATAACAATTCTGTAATATGTCCAGCATGTAAACTCACATCCTTGAGGCTTTTTTTTTAAACTTTTGTTGTTGTGGTTGTTGTTGTTGTTGTTGTTGTTGCAATTTGTCAATTCTCTGCATTTTCTAAATATGATGTGTGAGTCATATTCATGATGTGTCAGTCATTGTATTGCACAATATTATTATTATTTTTATTTATTTATTTTTTTTTTCAAATAGAAAAAATGAAGGTTGTTTTTGGAGTTTGTTCTTGATATGACATTCAAGGTGAAATCTTGTCCTAAATTGGTTTGAAACCAAGGAACTTGACTGTCACCCATGTGTGCAGCTTCCACTGTTACTGCTTGCACTGAGACTTACTGCCCTCTGCTGGCAGAAGTTGGTAATGCACTCCACTGGCTTCAATTCTTAATTTTAACTAGAATTGATCGCAGCCAGTGATCTAAAATGGGCGTTATCTAGCGCCCCGGAAGTTGTCTTTAATTGGTCAGGTAAGGCTGCGTTAAACCAAGGAAATTTAACACACATAATGTTACGAAAGAACACCATAGAAACAGTGTAATCACCATGGGAAAATCTCAGAGTAAAACTGGGAGTTGATACTGAAATATGATACACCAGTGTTTTGCCAGATGAGTAGTTTATCTATGTATCATCTTTTTACTCTTTTAATTTTTCTTGCTTTTATTTTGTGATTATTTTAATCCCTTTCTGTAAAGCACTTTGAATTGCCATAGTGTATGAAATGTGCTATAAATAAACTTGCCTTGCCTTAAATAATACTTTTATTGTTTTAACTTTTCCATGTGGATAATCAATTAAATCTCTATTAAAGATTTTAAGACTCATTTTTCAGGTATAAATGATCTTATATTCAGACATAGACGGTGTCGTCACGTGTTATCTGTTACTTTTCTCAGCGCTATAGAGTAAAGACAAATCACGGTCGTTTCCGGTTTCTCGGTGACGGTTTTACTTTTATTGATTGATTTCATAGAATTAGTCAATTAGATGTGTCAAAATTGTATTTGCATGTCACATAAAAATCTTTGCATTAACATTTTAAAGATCTTATTTGGTTTAAAAATGTCACCAATTTGGTATAAAGCGGCCTAAGATTGAAATTCTGAGGATTTGAGTTTCTGAGCGCGAACACTTACAGTCTACTTGAGGAAAAGTAGGCAAGATTTGCCTCTTAATGGTTTAAATCTGTCTGTAAAGCGAACTGTTAACGCATTCTACTACAAATGGTTGTAGTCTCATGGCTTTATTATCATAATAAGCTACTGATGAACTCGCCACAATAAATTAAAAGTGAATAATGATTGTGAGGACAAAATAGTATTCATATAGGCATAGGCCTTCCTTAATATAACTTTTCAACACTTTCTCATAGTTAACTTTTTATGTTCTGTCAGCGCGACACATTTACAATGAAATAATGGATGATCAGAACATTTGATTAATTCATTTATCTGTAAAAAAGTTAACGCTTTACCACACTTTCCACGCAGAAAACACACAATGCACTTAATGTTCGCTTATTGCTCTCGGATGTGTATAAATTTACATATCTTTAGCACTTACAGCCTCGAACTATCTGATAGGCCTACGTGTAACTTAAGAAATCATCTGATAATGTGTAGTGACACTACTTTATTTAAGACGATAAAATCTTGCAAATTAAAGGGGTAGTTCACCAAAAAAAAATATTTCTCACCATAAAGTTGTTCCAAACCTGTATACATTTCTTCCTTCTTCTGAACACACAAAAAATAAATTTGAAAGAATGTTGGTAATTAAACAGTTGCTGGTCCCCATTTACTTATAGGAAGAAAAAAAAAAAAAATGCTACGGAAGTCAATGGGCACTCGCAGCAACTGTCTGGTTACCAACATTCTTAAAAATACCCTTTGTGCTCAGCAGAAGAAAGAAATTCATACAGGTTTGGACCAACTTTGTGAGTAAATTATGACAATTGTCATTTTGGGGTGAACTATCCCTTTAAGCTTGGCATTTTTGTGTAATTCTTCACATTGGCCGCTAGATGGAGACACATTACATCGAAATAAGTCGTTATTGTTGTCAGAAGATTCATAGGAATGCACTCTGATTGTTTTTCAAATATTGTACTTTGCTTTCAAACCATATCTTATTTTTTATGAAGGACAACTTTACACCGGTTTCCACAATTTCTTACCTTCTCGTTTTGAAGTATCACGAATGCAACAAAAAGTTTGTTTTGTATGTGTAAAGGTAAAGATGGAAATACCACATCAAGTTTTTAAATGAAGTGTGAACAGAAATGAGAAAAAGATCTTGCAACTCCCTGGTTTCATAGACAAGGTTTAAGCTAGTCCCAGACTGAACTGCATGTTTGAGCTGTTTTAACTGACAACATATCTTAAAACACGTCAGTGCCATTGTTTTGTCTCAAGATGCACACCAGTAATGTTTTCTTTAAAATACACGTTTATAAAAGCTACTTAAATGTCCTAATTGAACTAAGGCCTAATCCTGGATAATCTAAGCCCTGTCTGTGAAACCAGGCCCTTATGTCTGAGCTAAACACTCCTTGAAAAGCATCACTATTTACTGACTTTCATAAAGGCCATAGGATTTTAGATCATTGCATTAGAGTCTAATTGAGTAAATGATTTATCATAAGCACCCTGGTTTCCTTGGAGTTAGGCTGAGTATGAAATGAGTTGGAGAAGTTGATTAAAACCCAACCCTTTTACATTTGCTAAAAATACAGAGAAATAAAACATTCCAAGTTACATGATATAAAATGACTCAAAACTAACCATTTCATTTTACAACACTTTCTGTGTCATTCTTTGTCTAAGAAACTCTCCACAAAAAGGGTCTGTGGATTACGCAAGGGACCACCTGTAGGTTTCCATTCACCGTCCCTGTGAGTCTAGCAACCATTAATACCACAGCTGAAGTTCAAAAAGGACGTTTTGATAGTGTTAAATAAAATTAAACTGTCACAGGTTCTCTCTAACAAAACATGGCTGGGGCCCCGAGCTTCAAATCATTTCTATAACGTCGATCAAAGGACAACGGTCTCAAATTAGACATGAAAAAAACTTGGCGCATCAGTCTAAAGGTTCTATCTACATGGCACCTTTATTCTAGACTTTAAAAGAAAGATCAAAGTTTCCCCAGATGAAAAGGCCCGGTTTCCTGCATTTAAACCCCGGTCCCCGGCCCTCTTTTAGTAAATTGAGTAGCAAGCATCACGTGAAGGGTTCAACAATTACGGAGATTCTCCAGCACAAGGCCCTTGTCTCTAATTAGGCCTCAGATAGCTAAAAGAGTTTCTCCACAAAAGCATCTTCAATGGGAATGACCACAAAAGCAGCAGAGATGCGGAGCACTCATTAATCCAGAAATACAGATTCCTCAAAAAGTTTTTATTGTCAAAATAAAAGTCATATTTGCTTTTCATGTGGCATCTACACTATATACAAATGTACAATAAATTTATAAATCTTCTTTTATACACCATTTACAAGTTTGTATAAATACATTTCGCATTTAAAAAAAAAAAAAAAAAAAAAAAAAAACCCGTATATAATAACAATAACAACAATAACAATTGGGCACTAAGACATTAAGGCTTATTTAAACCATCTTTGATTGTTCAGACAATTCAAAACTTGTCTTACAACAACGTGTAAAAGTACACTCAAAAAAATATTAAGCCTTTTTTTCAAGATTTTCATTTCAATTCATAGTAAGATTCCATCGAATAGTTCTTACATATTATGAAGTAAGAATTTTAATTGAGTAAAAAAACTAGAGCTTAGTCATATTTTATTTATTTAATTTGTGAAAACATATCACATAAACTATAGCCTTTAGTATAAATGTTTTATTAAGCTCTAGTTTTTACTCATTTAAGATTCTTACTTCACAATGTGAATAACATGCAAGGAATATTTCAATTGGATGGAATTTTACTATTAATTGAGTAAATCTTGAAAAAAAAAAAAAAAAAAAAGAGTGTGAAGGAGACAAATGCTGCAAGTTGGGGACGTGTGTTACTCCACTAGGAACAATAATGCCCAAATTCTCCTTAAGAATGACTGATTGCATGTCATGTCCATATCAATAGAATGGAATTAGCGAAACGCAATTGTTTCTGCATTGTTTCAACCAGTTCTTCAGCTAATAGAAACCATCAACAAGTTCATTTGAATGCAAATGACTGAAAGGCTAAGAGACCCCCCAAACAATTAATAGGGTTTTCTTGTTTCAGACCTGGGACAAAGGCATCTGTTTGGGGCACGACACTGAGCTGGCGGTACCGGACCTCCACGTTAATCCCGTGCTGACGTCACTGTACATGGAGCCACCGGAGCCCTTACTGCCCCAGCAGCAGCGCGTGCAGAAACTCCTCCAGGACTCCAGGGTCTTCCCGGACCAGGTCCAAACTCCAGAGGTGATGCCCACCAGAAGGCACATAAAGTATTTGAGCATGAAGACGGCATAGTCCGGCCTCTTTATCTCCTGCTCTAATAAACACGAGCAGTTGTGTGTGATCTCCCAACTCTGTCTGTTGTGCTGCTCGTAGAAGTAACACGCCACGATGATGGTGGCGGGAACCGTGTAGAGCACCGTGAAGATCCCGATTCGGATCATCAGCTTCTCCAGTTTGTCCGTTTTAGTGCCACCTTGCTTAATGACACTTCTGATTCTAAAGAGCGACACAAATCCAGCCAAAAGAAACATGGTGCCGATGAACAGGTAGATCACTAGCGGCGCCAACACGAAGCCCCGCAGGTTGTCCAAGTTCTGGTTGCCCACATAGCAGATCCCTGCAACCGGGTCGCCGTCCACCGAGCTCAGCGCGAGCACGGCGATGGACTTCATGGACGGGATGAGCCAAGCGGCCAGGTGGAAGTACTGAGAGTACCCCGCGATGGCCTCGTTGCCCCACTTCATGCCCGCTGCGAGAAACCAGGTGAGCGAGAGGATGACCCACCATATCGAGCTGGCCATCCCGAAGAAATAAATCAGCAAAAACACAACGGTGCACAGCGCGGGGCCGGTGGTCTCGTAGTGAATGTGCTCCACGTCATACTCCCGGTTACAGGCCACTTTTTCGTGCCCGGCGATCAGTCGCACAATGTAACCGATCGACACAAACATGTAACACGCCGAAAGGAAAATAATCGGGCGCTCGGGGTATTTAAACCGCTCCATGTCGATTAGAAAGGTAGCGACGGTGGCGAAGGTGGATATGAAGCATAACACCGACCAAAGTCCGATCCAGAAGGCCGTGAAAGTCCGCTCGTCCTGGGTGAAATACGGGTTGTGGCAGGGCATGGCGCAGTTGGGGATCTGACCCGTCTTGACGCGGTTATACAGCGGGTGTCGGTCGCTGTTCACCGCCACCATCGGCGCGCGGCACTGGCAGCCCGGCTCGCAGGGTTTAGTCGCTTTGGGTCCGACGCCAGCGCGTCCGCTTTTCTTTTTGTGTGGGTTAAAGGCTTTGCTTGGGTAGTTGGTGGGTTTGGACAGCACCGGCGACACTGTGGTGGAGTCGGTTCGGTTGTAGTCCATGCACAGCGTGTCTGGCGCGCCCTGCACCGGCAGCGAATCGCACCTCATCCGATCCGGCCAAGGGAAGCCGTACTGCCGCATGAGCGGGGCGCAGCCAGCCTTCGCTCGCTCGCATACGCTCCGGCACGGCGGCAGGGGTTTCTTATAGTCCTCCAGGCATATGGGGGTGTACATGCTGCACAGGAAGAACTTGAGATCCGGGGAGCACTGGATCTCCACCAGAGGCCAGAACTGGTGCACCTCCAAGCCGGCTTCATCCTGCGTGTCGTGGTTGAACTGGTTGGGCATGTAGGTGTAGTTGTAGCCGATGCCTTTGCACAGAGGAACGGCTATCTCCTGACAGGTGATCTCCTTGGCCGTGGTGCAGCTCGACCGGGGCAGCAGGGCAAGCGCGAGGAACAGGTAAATCCCCAACAGGTAGCACTCCATCCTTTCCCCCCCTGTCAACACAAGCAACGCAGCGCTGGAAATAGTTGAGTTCAGATCTTGCAGAGCAGACCCATCTCCGCTTCACTTGTTTGGCACGGAGTTGCGGTTGGGTTGCATACCGAGAATAAATAGCCGCGGGCAAAATGGCTGAGGGAATAAATGCAAGCGTTTCGGATTTCCTCTCCTTATTCCTTCTCCGGCGACTTGTAAAAAAAAAAAATAAAGCCGCGTTTCGATGTTCAAAACTTCTCTGTTAACAAGAAAACTCCCGGTGTAAACGCGTTTTCTTCATTCGTGGTGTCCACGAGAGCCTTTCTCATACAAATCAGTGCTGTCGAGCAGGACGCGCTGAGTATAAAAGACAGCCGGATAGACACGCCCCCCTCGCGACACTCACCAATCACAGAGCAGCAGAGGCGGGCTGTCCTGACCTGTCAATCAAGTTTGTTCAAGGTGTACAATTGCAGAACGCTGTTTTTGAAATACAAATGAGACCAGATACAAGTTTATGACTAAAGGAGGCGCAGATCACACCTAAATCAAATTAACATTTGTATTGAAAGTTATCATTTGTATTGAATCTCTAATGTATGGTTTTATGTTATTTGATGTCTTTGTTTGTTTACTAGCCGTGTGTAGCCTATTATAACGTGTTTTAGATGTTCTTTGCTGTGTTAAAATTGGAACATTTCTTAAAGATATTAGGCTATTGTTTTTACTCTTTTTTAAATAACATATAGATGCATAGAAATTGAATGCGTTTATGAACATTGAGATTTAAATAAATAAATTCATATATATATATATATATATATGACACAAACACACAGGAACAATATTGTTGGTTTAACTTAAAGTAACCAATCTGGTTGCCTTCATTTTAGGTTCATTGAAATAATAATAATAAAAAAAAGTTAATACAATGAAGGAGATTGGTTTAATCAACAGTAACTCAAAATATGATGCTATCTGAACCACATAAATTATCTAAGATGATTTGTCAAAAGAAAAAAAATTGTGATAACAAAATCTGAAAATATTTGTGTATGAATATATATATATATTCATGACTTATCACAACATTTTTTCTTTTGTCAAATCAACTGATACTTGCATTTCACTTAAAAAAGAACTGTGGTGTGACAAATTACTTTTTAGGATTACAGCATAATATTTATAGCTGACTTATAAAATTATGTTCAAAATAGTTTTAGATTTAGTTATAACATGCCACACTGATTGGTAAGTACCCATTTTCTTTTTATAATTAAACTGTTTGAATTTGTGGCTTTGGGTCCAGCTGCAGTTTCATCAGGAAACTTTTACTCATTATTTCAGCCTATTATTTTATGGAACTCTCTGAAAAATATAAAATACAGCAACAGTCCGTCTCATCGGGCCCCCTAATGTATCAGGGTTAATTTGTGAATGATAGGGCCTGGTGGGGGGTTGTCCCGCTGGCAGAGTGGGGAGTTGATGTTTTAATGGAGGTGTGGATGCGCAGAGCTCCTGCAGAGGATGTAATTACTGCAAACTCAAGAACAAGCAAAGCAGTTTGTTAAACAGTGGCAGCGGACAAGCAACCCCTTCCCCCAACTCATTATCACGGGCCGTCTTAAAGGAAATGCAATGTCATAGTAAAATTAGAGAGCGTAAAACAAATGATTAAAGCGCTCCCTCACAAGTACATTCACGTTCAATAGCTACAGAAAGAGTTTTTTAACAGATTTCTTGTGTGTGATCTCTTTGAACCATTGTTCAGTGCTTTAAAAGGCCCACACGTCCATCAGAAGTAATTACATTTACGGTACCTATGTGTAATATGTATAAAGCTGTTTTCCTCTGCCACAACTGTTTAATGATTTCCATTACAAAGCTGCAATGACGTTATGGGACATCACAAACCCGTTGTGCTGGTTTGTTTTTCTTCGCTTTGAGCTCCGATATCTTGATAATTATTTTTCTCCTTTCTTTGGGGGAAACTGGTAGGGATTTAGGAACAGGTGTGCCCTCTGAGGCTTGTGGCAAATGCGGGCAGATGAAAAGTAGAATCACTTTCACTGATTATGTCCATTATTCCCCCAGCCATATTGATTAACAGGAAGATAGAGCACACTCTAGTCTCCAGCAGTTGGAGCGTAACCTTTTACCCTGGCTCTATCCCAGCTCCAGCCGGGCTTGGGTTACATAGTGCCCGGGCATTCCAGAGTACAAATGGAATTAGTGCATCTGTTCGAAAGTTAATTTTCAAATCACCATTGAATGAGTCTTTAGAAAGAGCTGAAATGGTGGCCGGTGGCTATCAGCCAGAATAACACGCCTAGCGGTAATACAGGCCTTCGGATTCTTTGTGTGCTTATTATTATTATTTCTAAAGCGTGGATTATGAAGCTTCAGATGGGAGTTCATTTGTAGAAGCAGGAAACTCTTTCCAAAATAGTATTCCAATAAGGCACCGTTGAGCTCTATGTGAATTTCTTTTGTAGTTTTTATGCAATCCGTTTAAATTGTTTCCGTACTGTATTGACTAAATCTAAAAGTAAATGTAATTAAAGAAATTAAGATCTACTTACAATGTTTGTGGGAAAATGTTGATTACCACAGAAAATGATTAGCATAAACTTTCTCAGTATTTTTTTTTTTTTATAGTAAAAAATACAAATTATAGCCTAATTACAGTGGACACTTACAATACGTAAACAGGCACGTTCTCCACTTAAAAAGCATAAACTCATTTTGGTAAACTGTTTAAATGAGAATTTTCTTTAAAAAGATGTATTATTTGAGCTGTAAATGGTCTAAGTATTTATTTATTTACCCCTATAATCTGAGCCTAAACATACTATCTATTATCCATCCATCCATCCATCCATCCATCCATCCATCCATCCATCCATCCATCCATCCATCCATCCATCCATCCATCCATCCAATCTTATTATCATCTTTAACTTTATCTTAATAGTCTCATGCTACTTTTGAAAAATTGCTAATTTTAACATTTATTGCCCTGTTTACTTGCATTGTAAGTACCTTACCGCAAAAAGTGAAGTCCAAACTATTCTGAAGTAATCATCATTATGCCACACATTGAACCGGCAACATTCCTTTAAGGTGTAATTATTACTGTTTTGTAATTTTCACTTAACTATAACAGCTTAAGTAATCTTGTTTCCATCAATCACCTCTCAAAATAGTAATCCTAATGACATTGAACATGTTAATGAAACACTGTCTGTGTGTGTAATCCATTAGCATAGTATTGATTGGTTGCACAGTGTGATTACATCTGCAGGAATCTTATCAGGGATGTTTACGTTTCATTAAGGCTTTCAGCCAGACTAATAGAGCAGAATGTGTATTTGTCTAGAACCATGCACTTTAGTACACTTTAGACAAGAGAAAACATCTATCTTGAAGCTGCCTTGGTTATAAAGAGTGAGAAGGAGTAAGATATGAGAGAGAGAGTCAGCCATTAATGATTCACTGTGAACTGCCGCTAAACTCAGATTTATGGCTCTTGCTGCTGTTATTGAGTGACAGAGAGCATGTGAAAATTATCCTTCAGGGCTAGTTGTCTTATACCTGATTTCCCGAGGTCAAGAGGAGACACTATTGAGACAATTACGCTGTCTGTCAGAGCGTCAGAGAACATATGAAGAGTTCTTCTGTACCTTATCCTGCTTCTCAACTAAAGTAAGTAGCTCTGATCCAAAATGTAGTGAGCTGCCTGCTTAGCAACATTAGACCTTCGTTTGGCCAAATTCCCTGAACACAGGGGCCATTCACACAAGAATTGTTACTTTCTTGCATTCCAAAACAGCGAGATGCATCCCATTGCAACAAGCTTAGTGAAAAAAAAGAAAAAAAAGAAGAGAAATTCCAAAATGGCAGACAAACCGATAAAATATTTACCCATTTTCACTCAATATTTGTAGGCTATGTTTTTAGTGCTTATTAGAGTATCACATTGGCTGAAAAATGCTGCCTCCACGGGGTACAGAGGTAGGAAGGTTACATGTCCGGATCCAGTGTTCGTGTCACATTTTGTATAGTGAGATCCCTTGATCTGATCGATTTCTGAAGGAAACATAGATGTAGGCTATCCTTCAATGCCTATAAAATACCACAATCCTGTGACAGTTACAGATGTCTGATGTCATTACTATTGTTGTAGGCTAATTATATTTGCTTAGTTATCACCAAAGCTTTCTCTATTTTTGTGGATCATTAAACCATTATGATGCCTCAGAATCCTTTTTGTGAGGTACCTTCAACGCTTAAACACTGCCTGCAAAGTAATTTCCTGATAGGGCAGCGAGGCAACAAGTCAGAAGCCTAAGCTTTTGGATGCAGCCATTGTTAGCTTAGCAACATGCTAACAGCAAGCTCTGAAATCAAGTCTGCTGAATGCCTTGCATAAAGTTAGCTGTCTAAGGTCACTTGAAAAATAATTTTGTGACATTTTTACAGATAAAGACCTTTAAGGACCTTTAAGTTTACCTTACCATGTATGGTGAAAATCTGTAAAAGATTTAACACCAGTGTAAACTATATATTTCCAATGTTGTTTTTTGCAATGGAAAAACTGATTTATCATATCATTTACAGTGAGAAACAGTAAAAGGACATTCACAGAAGTCTCTTTGTAACACATCGCAAATTACTATATTGAATAAAATGAATTTAGCTTCTAATTTGTGTTATCAGTAATGCATGTTAGGGTGTTTGTGTTGCATTTTCTGTTAATCAGTTAATGTTTGTTGCATTATTTTTTTCATATTGTTAGTTTTGTCTTGTGAATGATCTTATATACAAGTGTTATGTACCGCTTATATACAAATGTTAGCCGTGTTTTACGGACAGGCCACTTACAATGAGCTCTGATTCATCATGTGTTTTTTTGTTTTACCACCTGTGTTATTGTGGTTATCAGTACATTTGAAGGTAAAAAGCAGATTTTAGTATGAATATTATATCAATTAATGAAATATAGCTATAAGTTACACAGGCATCAATATGCCATCCTGTAATACCTGAAACATAGTTCCGGTATATTTTATCCCAGTGAATTTCTGGCAACCACAGCTGACATAAAATTTAACAGGATATTTTAAGGCAGCTCACTAGATTTTAAGACAGAGCTAGCACGTTGTTTGCCTGCCGCTAAGTCAATTATCAGCCTTGTTTTAAGAAACGAGGCTGTGTTTAGCAATTGTTTTGCTGTGTTTGTTCTTTGACTTTGGCCAGGCCTCCACATTTCTCCATGGAGAGCTGGAGGTGGGGGAGGGCGGCCCAGCCCCCCATCCCCTCATCCTCATCAGCACGTGTTTTCTTTGGGCTTGGCAGCTAATCAGATGCAGGTGGGGCTGGATCCCTTCTTCGGTCCCCTGAGGTGGTGGAGCGCGCTCCCTGGGTGTCCCCTCATCTTCACCTCATTACCTTGACAAACAGGGGCCGGCCCTGCTAATCAATCCACCGCTGAGAGCACACAAGACGAGACATCCTTCTCATAGATCCGCTCGTTGTGTCTGTGTACCTCAAATCAGCAGGTTATTACACACCATGCAGCGTGCATCAGTGAGAAACATGGAGCACGGAGGGCCGATTGACAGTGTTTTGACATAAAGTTAAGAATGTATGTAACCTCTTGTTGCAATTGATAGGATAATGTTAATTTGAGTTATGCAGTGATTTTTCAGGTGTTACTCATGGAAGCTTGTTTCCACCACAGAATGAAACATTTTAAAAGATAATTGTGACTTTTTATCTCGCAACTGCAAGTTTACATCTCGCAATTCTGACTTTATTTAATTGTGTGAAATAAAGTCACAATTGCGTGTTATAAAGTCATGATTGCGAGATAACTCGCAATTGCGAGTGTATATACATCGTTTCTCAGAATTGCGAGATGTAAACCTGCAATTGTGACAAAAAAAGTCAACATTGTGAGATAAAAAGTTGCAATTACCTTTTTTATTTTTTATTCTGTGACGGAAACACGCTTCCATAGTTACTAGGTACTAATATAATCTACTTTTTTACAATTTGTGAGACAGGGTTGCCATATCATGGCTGCGATTCAGAGAGTATAAACAAAATTGGCTATAAAAACTATATATAATCATAACTATAAGTATATAAATATTAAATATAAGTATAAAATATCCTACGTAGCCTTGATTAACCCTGCAGGTAAAATGAAAAGAGGACTTAATGAAGGATGAAGACTTTGATATTGCCTGATTATTGTACAACATAACATAACATAACATAACATAACATAACATAACATAACATAACATAACATAACATAACATAACATAACTTAGAAGATGTTTTAATCTCCATATATATATATATATATATATATATATATATATATATATATATATATATATATATATATTATTTATTTATTTATTTATTTATTTTTTTGCAGCTGCTTTACAAGCCCTACTCTCGGTTCACTCAGTATCTCAGTTTATCTGGACTATGCTATATGAGGTTTCGGCACTTTGGGTTCAAAGGTTGACTCCAGTCACCAGCCATTAGGAGAAAAATGTGTTCAATAATGTGAAACCCTAATCATAAATATTATATGACTCTTATCATTACCTTTGAAATGTGTTTGATTATTGTGCATTTAAAGAAGGTAAAAATGCCTTTTTAAATTAAATATATTTTCTATTCACAGAACATTTAGGTGTTCTTATAGAGCTGATAGAGTCATGGTAGAGCACTACATTTATTTAGTCCTTAACTTTCCAAGTGACTTCCCGTTAAAGTTTTTCTTCTATTCTCTATGCAAGTACTCCCGTTAAGGACTTAATATGTATCTGGAATTCACAGCCTATTTATCTTTCAGAATGTAATGCATTTCTGAGTTAAACTGGATATTTAATGAGTTTGGATGGTGGGACTTGATTTTATCCATTGGGAACACTTGCATTGTATGGCTGCTTCCGAAATCACATACTCTCTGAGAATGTACTTCTTTTGAATAACTCACTACTTTACGCCTGCTAACAAATGTAAATTCTGAATGAAATCCTGTATTACATCCATAATGTTGTCATTGTCACGTAACCTACCAGCATCAGTTGTGTCGCTTCACTGCCAACTCCTCTCTCATGGCTTCATGGGATAGTAAAGTGTCCTTCAGAATCTCATACTTTTCCCATTCTGTTCAATGACTACTTTGAATTCGGACATATGCTCTGGGGGGGCATAGATGCATAGATTTAAATATTGGGGGGGTTACACCCCCCACCCCCCCACAAATTACGCCCCTGGATTTTAGATGCAGCCTATGTGTTTAACTGCAGAATGGAAATGTGTTATTAGTGAACATTATCTGTTAACCTAGACGATTGGTGGATGACTAATCAAACATCCTGAACCAAACCTTCTCTCAACTTACTCTTTTTGTCTGTCTTCATTTCAGGACAGTTGAACAGTTGACGAAAGGCCAGGCTGATCTGAGGAAAGACGCACATGGAGAGACAAAAAGGAGGAAAGGAATGGAGAAGAGTGAGAAGGTAAGGGGAAAAAACATCACTAGAAGTTGAGGTATTGACAGCAGCACAAGAAACGTCCGGAAGGCTGGAAGCAGACGTATAATAAGACGACCTCGCGGAGTCTAGCTTATGCGGGCGTATCTGTTTTCTTGCTTCATTCTGTCAAACCTTTCCTGCTCCGTGGGCAAGAACCTCCAGCAAATCCACCCCGGGCCCCTTCTAATGCTCATTAGCAAGAAGATTAAGACATGTTTATTTACACGCTAAAAGAGTGAGTGGGTAAACAGGAGGGCTTATTTATTAATTTACCCTTAACGTTGAGTGCACTTGACAGGCTGGATAAGAGGGAATTGATGCGAATATGCAGGCTGTGTTTGAAGTGTGCATGGGGATATCTGCCGAGGGTTGAGGTGCCGCGCGACTGCGGGGTGATGGAAGCAAAGTAACGTTCCCGTGACGCCGAGGCAGGGGGGTCAAGATAGGCCCATCCCTAGGAGACCCGTAATCGCCCACGATCGTGTACCGTTTCGCTCGGGAGATGAAGCCACCTCTGGATTCCTGTTTCGTTTTCAACGCCCACATCGTCTCAAGTGGAAGCTTGTTGATGGATCTGGCATCTTTTGAATAATACATGGCCTGGATAATGACTAGCACAAAGACCTGTTCAACTATTGTTGATATGACTGCTTCCCTCTCATCTTTTGCTAATTGCCAGTAGTTGCGTCTTACAGTACGGGTACTTATGAGATAAGAAAAGAAACGTTATAGATTTGCTCTACGTTATCGCTGGGTGAGCGAGGGTTACTGAGTAAAGGTGTGAAAGGAGGAAGAAATGGAGGAATAAAAGTTGCCAGAGCAGAGAAAGTTTACAACTTCAGGTGTTTTTCTCGACCTTTGAACAGTAAGACCAATAAAGATCATTGACCTTCAGGTTCAGTAAGCGTGACAGTCATGCACTGCCAAGCTTTGGATGATTGGTTCAAAACCAGTTTCCAACAAAACAGATTGCTTTACATTTACAAATTCATTCCCTGTAGAGAGAAATGTGTCCTCAACCCACATACATCGAGTCTTGATCTCGATGATCTGGTCATCAAGTAAAGGTTCTCAAAGGGGATTTTCGCAGTGATGCCATTTTGAGTTCCACAAAGAACATTTTAGATAAAAGAACCACTTTGCTTAGTCTTTAATAATCTAAAGAACTATTTTCCACTAAAGAAGATTCAGTGCAATGGAGAGTTTCCATTGGATGTTAAAGGTTCTTCGTGGAACAATATATGCCAATAAAGAAATGATTTAGAGTGTTGGCTAAGATGTAATGGTAGAAGGTAAAGCAGAGCCTCTTTTGTCTTTGAACACAAACCATTTCTCAAGAAACAGCACACCTACAATAACTAAATTGAACTCTGCAATAGTGATCAAGCAAGACATTTGCAGAGTTGGAGTTTTGCTGTCTTTTTCTGAGCGAGTATGATGCAATTTGACAATGGATGCATCCAAATATTTAAGATTGGGGAACAAAGTACATTTTTAAAAGAAATCGATCAGCCTAACACAGTTGAAAAGTAATAATAAGTTTTCTTTAAACTATAATTTAACACATTATGTATTAATAATTAATTATTATTGTATTGTGTTAAATTTTTTTACAACAGTACATGTACAGTACAAGTACTTGATTATGATTTTAACTATTATGTGTTTTTCGATATTACATTTTATATATTTTAAATGTAATAAATTGTTACTGCATCATTACTAATGTGTAATAATATACACTGTATATTTTAAACATATAACACAAGTTTCAATAGAAATTGTATTAAAGTATATTTTAGTTTACCATAAATGCTTGCCATTTGGAATACTTTTAATGATGGATATGTGGTCATATATATAAATATTGTAAATATAATGTAAATATTGGGGGTTGCTTCCCCCCTCAATATCCATGGTAGTTATGACCCTGAATGTGACCTGATGAACCACCACAGGGAAACTAATACAGCCCAGGGAAAGCTCTTTTTATACTCTTTAATAAATGCTACATTTCAGTATCAGCGTGATAATGCAAGATTAATGAAGCGCACCACAACTCTGCAGTGCCTTCATGAGAAAGTACAAAACACACACACACACACACACACACACACACACACACACACACACACACACACACACACACACACACACACACACACACACACACACACACACACACACACACACACACACACACACACACACACACAGATAAGAACATACTAGATTAAAGCAGGCTGCTTCAATTTCACCCTATTGTGATTTGGCAGATGATAATTAGGCCATTTCAATTTGCATAACGACAGGAGGTGTTTATGTTTTGTGTGGCGTTGGCTAAATTAGGTTAGCAAATGACAGTGGCTTCCTTTGAGTGTTTTAATATGGTGTGATTTCATCAAATGAGAGCAGAGAGTACTATATGACTTGTTTAAGACAATAGATCTTATCTTTTAGAGGTACAATGTGGCTTCAATAGTCACACGTCATATCTTTGTGTATTTATTGACTTGAACTAAGGGCAAGATTGTCTGTTTGAAGCGTCCTGTTAGCATTAACAGTGGCTGTGGTTGCGGTGAGGAAAACAATTCAAATCAAACCCTCAAACTGGCTACTTTGTCTCATGAAAGATACTTAATACAGAATCCTAAGCCTATATAATAACAGAGCTTTACATATACCACAATATATACACTTTTCAGCCAAGTTTCAGTGTTTTTTTCTTCTGTCTAAACCCGGTTTTAGAGCCATAAAAGACACATTTGTCTTCTCAATCTAATCAGATCTCCATATATAGGTCCAGAACAAATAAAAATTAGTTACACAACCCTCTCTTTTCATTTAGTTCTGCACCTGATGATTAAATCATATATACATACATATAAAGAGCATTTAGCTTTGCCATGATCAACACAGGGCAGTGTATGGCAGACATAAACCTCAATCCTGACCATGGAACAGGAAAGTATTTTTACAATAAGTAATGAAAGAGAAGGGTAAAATGTCTCAACCTCAAATCAATAATGCTAATTGGTAATAATGAATTCAATTTTGCAACCACTTCAGTTAACCACTGGAAAAGTGGCAGTATGCAGTCGGTTTGGTGCGAAGCCCATACTAAGTTTGAATACCACAAAAAAGTGACCAATCTAAATGGATGAGGGTCTTTTTTTTCCTCTAAATATGATTTGTGTCAGGTAACCTAAACAATAGCTTGATGTGGTAACATCTAAATGATGTTTGTGACATTTTTTGATATTTCATGCCATATATATAGGCCTACTATGATATTAGACTATAGCCTATAATAAAAGATAATGAATTTCAAACCTGAACCAAACATATTTTTATTCAAAGATCAACAGTCTGTCATTAATCTTTAATCTGCCACAAAAACAACAACATTAAAATCATGAACTCAAATGTCATTGTGAAAAAAACAAAAACAATGACTGTTGTAACAGTGCGTAAATCAGACCTTTCAGGCTAGAGCCTAACGCTAATAAGCCTTATGCCAAAATTATTACAACTAAATTGTCTGTCATTAAATAAGAAAACTAAATAATTGTGTAGATGATTTGCTTTGTGTAACCCAACATCAGACATTAGGCCGAAGTATTTTGAGCGGTGTGTTGGGGTTCCGGTACACCAGCCATGTCAACGAAACGAATGAATGAAAATTAGCTTATCAATGCATATCACAATGAGCAGCCGGCGGGGGCTGGCTCCCACGGACAGGTTTTAATGTTTTATCAGACAATAACTACTCAAGATTTTGCTTTAGTATAATTTTCAGGACAATTAAGGCCGGATGCGGGACAACAGCTTGGATTTCGGGACTGTCACGAATTTTTCAGGACGTCTGGTCACCCTACTTAATACACAGTGATACGAATGATGGCGTTGGTTTTTCCGTATCAGTTCCATTGCGAGTCCTCATACTTTTAAAGTGCATGCAAAGTGGACTCGCAGCATCTTCTCGACATGTCCTCAACATGAGACAATAACTTTATTTGTTGTGCACTTTAAAATTTTGCAGACCTTTTACCTTCACAAACAACGTTATTACCGTAGGGGAGACCAGGGACAGTTGCAACACTTTTTGCCATTTTAGCAATACATCAAAAACCATTTATACTGGAATAACCAATTTGTTATATTATAAACTTCAATCTGTCAACTTCTGAAACAATGTATTTAAGTGGTTTTATGAAATATGTACAGGTTGCAAAATTGATTTTAATACAGTATCTCCACTGTACACTGGGACGGTTGTAACACATGTCAGGGACGGTTGTAACATGTCTAAAATATACATAATTAATCAATCATATACTCAAAATGGAAAATATTATTTATCAGTCATGTTATTGTGACTATTCATTTAATGTTTTTAAGGAATGATTACCTTTTTTTCATGCTACATGACAAAAAAGAGGTGAAAGTGTCAAATTATAATACAAGAAATTTATTAAATGGGTAGAACACCTCAAAAAAGTTTAAAGTACTTTTAATTTGCACATTAAAGTTAAACTATGCAGTTTTTTTTTTTAGCTTGATTAGTTTTTACAATATAAATGCAACTTGGTTGGTGATACTGGGATGGTTGTAACGTCCCAGTATCACCAACCATGTTTTCATCTCATGTGAGCTAGCTTGACTGCTAGTTTGACACTTGTTAGCCATTTCTATTTGTAGCTTACAAAACAGTGATTCTAATAATACTTGTTTGAATTCATAGACATTTGATCCTATAACAGCATCCAAAAAAGTACATCAGAAAAAAAAGTCTCTTTTTTACCTCAAATCAACATTTTTTATATAACTCCGTCAAGAACAAGTTCAGATGTGGTTCCCTTTTTGCAAGAATGGAGAGAAACTAACGGAGCATAAGCACAGTGAGTAATATCACTGTAGGTTGTTTCTGATTGGTGGAATTCAAAGTGTTACAACCGTCCCGTGTTACAACTGTCCCTGGTCTCCCCTACACACTGTGTGAAAGGTAATATTCAAAAAAGCTAATAGGGGCACTTTACATCGGTTTTGGCTCACTCATTGAATCAGTGATTTTTTGCTTATTTACTAAACCAAAAGTTTACGGATTTGGAATCGGAAAATCATTTCTCATTAAGAATCAACTTACCCTTCCCAGTTTTACTTCTGCCACTATCTGTTACTAGTTCATTTCAGATGTTGTGTTCAAATTGACAGGGTCGAAATATTAATAACTGATTATGCTGCAGTCAATATTTTTTCTGTTAGCTTTTTGTTTTTCTATGGATTTATTTTTTGCATGGTAAAATAAAACCTCCTGCTGTAGTTTGCCTTTTTTGCCAAATAAATACCTTAACCAACTTTGGAAACCAAATATATTTAAAATACTTTAAATACTATATATTTAATACTATATATATATACAGTGCAATGCATAAGTGAATACACCCATGCTAAAGTTGACTAAAAAGAGGAATAAAAAATCATATTTTGGAAATTGAACGTAATGCCTTAATTTAAAAAATTAGGAAAAATCCAACCTTTAAGGACACCAATTTTCTTTGTGAATGAATAATGTATCGTAAATAAATAAATGTTCTTCCTTAAAATACATGGTGCATAAGTGAGTACACCCCTATGTTAAATTCCCATAGAGGCAGGCAGATTTTTATTTTTAAGTATTTTTTTTAATTTTTTTTTAGGATACTATGCATCCTGATAAAGTTCCCTTGGCCTTTGGAATTAAAATAGCCCCACATCATCACATAGCCTTCACCATACCTAGAGATTGGCATGGGGTACTTTCCATAAGATCATCTCTCAATGCAAATCAAACTAGCTTTTAGGCTAACTGAAATAAAACCATGCCAATCTCTAGGTATGGTGAAGGCTATGTGATGATGTGGGACTATTTTAATTGCAAAGGCCAAGGGAACTTTATCAGGATGCATAGTATCCTAAAAAAAAATAAAAAAAAATACTTAAAAATAAAAATCTGCCTGCCTCTATGGGAATTTAACATAGGGGTGTACTCACTTATGCACCATGTATTTTAAGGAAGAACATTTATTTAGTTACGATACATTATTCATTCACAAAGAAAATTGGTGTCCTTAAAGGTTGGATTTTTCCTAATTTTTTAAATTAAGGCATTACGTTCAATTTCCAAAATATGATTTTTTATTCCTCTTTTTAGTCAACTTTAGCATGGGTGTATTAACTTATGCATAGCACTGTATATATATATATATATATATATATATATATATATATATATATATATATATATATATATATATATATATATATATATATATATATATATATATATATATATACTGTATATATATATATTTATATATATATATTTTTTTTTTTTCTCATATTTTGATTGTTTAATCAAACTTGTAGGGCTATTAAAAAGAAATATCCCCACTGGCCACTACTGTAATTATGTAAATAAATATAATATAAATGACCATACTTTCATGTATTACAGATGTGTACATCAATGCGTATTTTATATAAATATTAATTATTGTTAATTTAAATAATAAACATTGTCATGTTTGAAAGAACTAAATTGAGTAATAAATGCCTGTTGTGATGTTTAATATGAAAATAAAGGTACTTATTCATATAATAAACAAAATGAGTTACATTAGGTGTATCTTTTACCTTATTTAGCCATAATAACGATATTTATATTGCAACTGTCATGTCTTACATACTGTATATCTGCGAACAATCGTACAAAACAAACTCAAAGTTTAATTGCATTGTCTTTTACTGTTAAAATTACAATCATTAACTATTTTAAGGAATAGTATGCACAGTATATCCTGCACAGCGTTCAGCATCCATTTAACTTTGGGTTTAATGAGATTTGCTCCACACTTCCACAAAAAGTGTGATCCCAAAATGAAAAGTGTTCCGATCACAAAGCAATGTACACTTGCTATAAGTGAGGTTCAAAACCACAGGCCCGCGAGCCATCAGCGTAGCGATAGAAAGTTGATTGACGTCGAACACGGCGGATCCACTCGGGGCCCCTGACCCGCTCTATGTGTGAGAGCCTGAAACCTGATGACGGCCAAATCCAGTGTGGAATGGTTGCAGGCGGTGACCTGCACTAGAGGGGTCACGGAGAAACAAAGAGCATTCAGGTACAGAGCGAGACACTCTCCCGCTCTGATAAGAAGGGCGAAGAGGCTAATGTACAAGAGTTTGCATTGTTAGCATTGAAGACAAAGATGAATGGAGCAGAGGGTTTCTTTCTTTTTTCAGCTGTGGAAAAAGGGTGACGGAGGTGATTGACAGGTGCGTAAACACTCCGAATCCGAGTAGACATTCCAGAAATTGCAAACAGTATGGAAAATATGCCATAAGCAGCAATAATCCTCTTTTGTGTCAAGAAGCTAATGTTTAATTCACTTCTCATTCACAACACAATTCACCCTTTCACCAAGTAGGATTGCAGAACGAACACACACACAGACACACACACACACACACACACACACACACACACACACACACACACACACACACACACACACACACACACACACACACACACACACACACACACACACACACACACACACACACACACACACACACACACACACACACACACACACACCTTTGCCTCAAAAGCATCATTCTGCACCCTAACTTGATGTTTACAGAGTTAGCACAGAGCCACACAAACTGCGGTTAGCATTTTTCTAAAGCACAGATGATCTGGGGTTTGCGTGTAGTAGTTTGTTTTGTGCTCAGAGTGTCGTCAAAGAAACCCCGGATTACTTTCTACATATCCAGTTACACAAAAGAAACAGATTAGCTATTGAGTTTGTGCCTGTGAGTCATATGGTTCCCGAGGAACCTTTCTCAAACTTACATTGAGGAATGAGTGGTGGAATACTGTGGCTCCAGTAACACCAGTAACACCAGTAACACCCGCAACGCCTGCAGGAAGATATCCCTCATCAAACCTCACTGAAGCGGGAACGGTCGCGTGCTGCTAGCCACGCTTGGAGAGTTAATGAGGGTCAGGCTGATAAAGTTCACGCTGCTGTTTTGGAGTGATAATGTTTTTTAGTTCTTGTGAGTGACGTTATCAAGTCGACTGTGGTTAAGGAAGTGTTTTTATATACAAACAAGGTGTTTATAATGAGTCAGTGAGCTGAGAGTGAAGCTCTCTCCGTGTTCACAGTGAATCAGATATGGGATGAGGATGAGGATGAGGCATATGGCTAGTTCTTTTAGTTCTTTGCAATGAGTTTATACTTCCAGATAGGTGCGGCCTATATAAAATACATACGCTGCATCCCAATCCGCATACTATCTGTCCTAAATAATATTCAAAATTAGAATTAGTGAGTCCCAAATCGTAGTATGTTGAAATTAGCACTTTTTCCGGTTAGAATCCGAAGTGCAGATCCGAGCACACACTAACATATGATATTGCCCACAACCCATTGCGTGGTGGATGAGGATTCGATTAGAACTACAAACACAATTAAAAAGTGTTAAAAAACTACAAACATGGCGGATGTGCGAGACCAATGGTTAAGTAGAGAGGGGTTTGACTTGTGATTATTAATCAGTATCTAACCTGAAGAAATAATATTTATTCAATGTTATTCACATAATGTTATTTCGATACGGCAGGAAATTCAATTCAACTGAATGTGGAGGATTTGAACTGTGACAAGATGATTAACAGGGTAGTTTAAACAGTGACAGAGCGGTCTGTTAAAGACGCAATTATGACAAAGTAGTATGTCCCAAAGCTTACCTACTCTTCTGATACACACTCTTTCTAAAGTATGTACTTTTTCTTCACAAAAACAGTACTTAGCATAATACCTTAACAGGGCATAGTATTAGGCGAATTTGAATACAGCAATTGTCTTATCTTGTAACTTTTGAGTGGAATGTGTGCTGTAATGCTCAGTTAGTATAATGATAACCGCTTTTACGTTTGCACAACTTTAGACGCATTTTTTTAAATTATAAGTTATCCCTAAAATCAGAGGGAAAAATCAGATTAAAGCTGAATTTTCAGCATCATTACTCCATGTCACATGATCCTTCAGAAATCATTCTAATATGATGATTTGCTGCTCAAGAAATTTCCTTATTATTGAAAACAGTTGTGCTGCTCAATATTTTTGAGGAAATCATCTTTACAGTGATTTTTGATAAATTTAACGTATCAAATATCTCAACAAATGAAAGGTTTTATATATGTGAGGTGCATCCTGGGATGCTTTTCAAACTGAATTAAAGGGGTTCTCATGTATGCTGATCATGTATTGGCTGTTTCTCCTTCACTATTTTGGCTTCAAAACTAATTTCAGACAATTAAGCAGGAGCATTAAAATCAAAGGTTCAAAACAAGTCAGTGAGTCCAAATTTAACTGTTAAGTGCATGTTGTTTCCAGAAAGCCCTATAGTATCATGGTGCTATTTGCCCTAGTTCTCGTTTCCTGTTTCATCATAAATGTAATTTCTTCTTTTCTCTGTTTCTTTTACTATAGAATTCAATCTCTCTCAGTCCATCACTCACTCTAGGGCCTAATTATGAGCTAGCTTGAAATAAATACATGTATTTTACGAAACAACCACATTTTTTTCATGCATCTCTACAGTCTCTACTGCGCTCAGACTGGGTTTAGAGGGGCTCTTTGGGATTGACTGGCCCGAGATTTACTGGGTGCAGTAATTGTGTCTCATTAATTCTTACAGTAATGCAGGGGAGCTATACAGGCTATGCAATTAGCAGGCTGAGCCCTGAATAGAGCAGTTAATCAAGGGACAAAGGCAAGAGCTCAGCAGCCATTAGGCACAGAGGATGTCGGCCCATTGTCAGGGACATAAGGAATGCATGCAGACGTGCCTTCATTTAGTTTTTTAACTCAGGCAGGGGAGAATCCAAACCCTCTCCAGAGCTTTTCAGCTCCCTACTTAAGCAAACTTCCTGCTTTTTCACGCATTTCACAAATAATGCTTCGACAAAAACTATAGAAACTCTTTCCTAAACTGACATGTCAGGAGAGAAATTAAAAAGGAAACTTTATTGTAATAATAATCGGTGTGCCTCAAATATCCATGTATCTGCAGCTAAACTAAAAAGGATAAAAAATAAATAAAATCTCTTTATTTTTTATATAGCTTGGTGATTATAGCTTATGATTTTAGTTTTTTCATTTAGTTAATATTTCTTTTCTTTTATTTCTTTTCTTTTCTTTTTTGCTCTCTCTCTCTGTTACACACACACACACACACACACACACACACACACACACACACACACACACACACACACACACACACACACACACACACACACACACACACACACACACACACACACACACACACACACACACACACACACACACACACACACTCACTTTCTCTCTCTCATTGTAATAATATCCATTTCTTATAGTTATTTTAAAATAACATTCATATATAAATTATTAAAAATCAAATAACATACAATTTATATATATATATAATGCATTGACTTTATCAGCATTTATTCTCACATATATATATATATGATATATATATTTTTTTTATATATATATATTTTTTATATCAGTTTCTTTTAAAATTGGTTTCTTTTTATTTTTAACACTCATTTCAGTTCATTACTCATCCAATAGCGTCAATGCATTATACTGCTGAATATTAAGTGTTCCCAACTGAGCAAGTCAGAGGCGACAGTGGCAAGAAACCCAAACGCCATCGGTGACAGAACTGGAGAAAAAAGAACCATGGGGGAAACCAGGCTCATATACAAATTTCTGTTCACAGTTCCAGGTCTATTGCAGTCATATCTGTCGAGTCAGGAGTTTATGAGACCTTTTACCACCTCGGAAGAGCCGAGCGAGGGAGAAGGATGAGACATCACCAGAATACTCTACCTTATCTTCCCTTTCCTCTCTCTCCCTGTACTCTATTCCCTTTATCTCCCACCGCAGATAATCACTCACTCAGCAGTAAACGAACCTCTCCCGGCCATTAAAATTAAGCATTGAATTATTGACATGTAATTAGTGTGTCTTTCTTTTCAAGAGCCACTGTAAAGTTTCCTCCTGCAGTTTCAGTGAAAGGATGAGTCTTTCACTCATTGCTGCTCAGATATAATAGTTTAGCTATGTTAAAAGAAAAAAAACTGTATGATGAAAAGTGCCTTAAACCACAGACTCGGGAAATTCTATTTATCAAATAATGCAGCTGCTAAAACTTTATCAGCATTTATTCTCACAAGTAATGCTGTCTTCCGCTTGTTATCTTTGTCGTTACGGAGGAGACGGCGCAGCGTTCGGATTAGCGTTCGGATTATGCAAACATGTCAAAATATATGTGTGTAATGAGCTGCAAGATTCTCTTTCAAGACAATTATGACTACACGCTCATATTTATTTATTTAACGTCTCATGTTTAAATGATTTGCCCTCATAATTTTTTAGCTGGGGAATTTTTCCTTTTCTTTTTTTTTGTAATCCACAATCAGTCAAAGCGTAGCACAACACTATGCACTTTATTAATAAATACATCTCACACACAACACTAAAAAAGGTTACACTTCCTTCGCAGTTGTCAGTTCCCCTGACAAATTCCTCTTGAAGCTGAATTCCACTGAATACTAACCCGCGGATTAATTCCTCTCTTACTTATGCAGTTTTCCCTCAGTTTTACAGACCTGTGGTTTGACAACCTGTTTATATTAAGCCTAAGTAAATCAAATTCGGAAGTTGCCTGGTAATCTCATTTTGTTTACAGCAAACTTTAGGAACAGCAGCTTCCCGTCTGACTTAATTTCGTCTGTTTGCAGACAGGCTTTCAATTTAATGGGGAGTAATAAGAGATAATTTTTAGTAACCTACATTCCGTTTGCAGGCATCATCCTGTCACAGAAAGTAGGTTGTAGACACTGGGAAGGTAGTAGTGAAAACGTCCGTCACCCACTTGTGTGTATGAATAGGTAAGAGATGCAGGCGAGAGATACTTTCAAGTAATAGTTCACCCTGACATGAAATGTTTGTCATTATTTACTCACCCTCATGTTGTTTCAAACTTGTTTGGAGAGACATGAAGGCGAGTCGGTCTAAAACACACGTTTAAACTATTCCTTTAAACGTGCTTGAAGGGGAGGAAAGGTGTCTGACAGATATGCTATTGAAACTAGTCATTGATTTGAGGGATTAGTTTCAGTCATTTTTAACCTCCCACCTTCAATTCAGAACAACATCTGCCACCATTTTGTTCCCATACCTGGCAGAAAGAAACACAGGTGAGAGGAGCAGCCAGCGTCCTTTGCATTGTTGGCTGGCCTGTATCAGGATTGAAAGAAAGTAGTATCATGTCTCGTCTCTCTGAAGGATCTCCTGGTGGTCTCCAGTTTCAGAGAGTGACCATGAAGCTGTTTCCCAGCGCCTCTGCTCCATGCCTCATTGAACAGACATATCAGTGCCCTTTTGTGGAGGTCTCACACATCCGGACCCTTTCCGCCACACCCCAGAACAGGCCATACGGTATACTCATGAGCAAAAAAAACAATGGGACAAGCCCAAAATGTCTAAACACTATGGGTCAGATTCACTAACAGCTTGCGTCAGCGCAAACCCTCTTTTGGCGTTAAAAAACTACTGTCAGGATTTATTAAAGACACGCGTGAGAAATTAGCGCTGAAAAGGTGTGAACAGGGTTATTTTTTGCGGCTGACCTTATTGCATATGCATTTGAAGGAGTTTTCCCTTTCCTTTTATTTAAATTAACCAATCAAAGTGATTTACTAAGGTTTGCGCTTGTCAATTTACTGGTATTTGCGCCATTGTATACCGCCCAAAAAAATACATGTTTTAAACCAGACGCTAATTTGCGCTGCTCTTGCTAGATTGCGTTGGTCATTATGGAAATGATCTGGCTGTGTCTGTGTTCTTTCATTTGCGAGAGAAATTTCCACTCCCATCTGTGCTTTTTTGGAATTGCGCTCTCACGCTAATTTGCCCTGTTTAGTAAATATGTCCCTAAGCTTTTAATCGTTTTAACCACAAATTATTGGTCAGGAAATTGGCAAAATTTAAGCAAATGCACTACTTATAAAGCCATTGCTGTCTCAGAAAAACATCAAAGATGTGCATGAAGTTTTTGGCAGAATATGGGGAGTTTGATTCAGAGTGGTTCAGTAGAGTTGTGTGTGAGTGATGAATCACAATGAAACATGAGTTGCATGGTGATGCTTCAGAGTGGTGTCTTTGGAAATCTGGTGAGAAATATATTAATAAATGCATCTCTACCACAGTGAAGCGACTTTGTCATTGTGTGGGGAGCATTTTAGTCGCTGGGCTACTTCACTGTGAAAAGTCATTCAATGCTTTGGAGTAGAGGAGAATATTGCAGATTGGTTTGCTTCCCACAAATAAGAAGTTGTTATCTAAAGAGGAATGATCAGATGTCATTTTTCATCAAGACAATGCTCCTGCCCAAACTGCAAAGACAACCAAGAAGTGGCTTGAGAACAAGTCTATCAGACTCATGTTTTGGCAGATTTGAACCCTATAGTGAATATTTGGTCTTACATTAAACTCAAACTAACTGAGAGACATTTTTCAGCTACTCATGAACTCTTTGAAGCCATTAACATTAAGTGGAACAACACTGATTCTTCTTCTCCTGTAAAAAGCTGTCTGCAAGTTTACGCATATGGCTTAAACATTTAAAGAAAATCTACAGTATTTGTGCAATTCTCCAATTTCCTGGCCAGTGATTTGTGATTAAAATGTTTAAGAACATTAAAAGACCACTACATTTTTTGCCATCTTTGGCTTGGCCTTTTTTGCCCAGGAATGTATATCACACTACTTGTGTAAATTTCAGATTACTTTCACATTCAAATTTCAAGTTCAAATTTGACCAAGCAAGCACCACTTTTTTTTTTTTGATGTTTTATCAAGTTTATTGATGCTCATACTTTGCGCTTTAGCTGTTAATAAACAAAACTGCATGCATTTTGCAGAAGAACATTGTTGCCGCAGCTCCTTCTGTCTGTTATATATTTTTGTATATTGTATATGATGATTTACGCAGGAACTGGGTTGTTGTCCCGCTCAGTCTAAAATAGTCAGAATATAAACACTTATTATAGGCGTATTATAGTCATTCAGGATAAGACACAAACATGGTTTGGAAGATGGAATCATTATGTTCTTGATTATATAAATGTTGTAAATTTAGAACAAAAACAAGTTACATAATGTACCATTAAATGCATGACCCCCCCCCCCCCCCCCCAAAAAAAAAAAAAAAAAACCAAAAAAAAAAAACAGCAGAAGGCCTGAATGAAAATGCAAATTCACTCTCTGACAGTAGGTGGCGTTTATGGAAATGCTGAAATACTCCAGCTGCTGTACACAAAGAAGCTTTGTGCAACTATTAATTCATCACATTAATGCCATGTGAATGTTTGTGTTTTCCTGAACAGTCACATTAACGTTCATTCAAATTTAAATGCTTATTGCACCAAATGTCTGCACTGAACATATGGTGTGAACAGGCCGAAAGTATTAAAATTGGTGTATAATTTAAATGTGTGTGCTATATAAATTAATAATACCCCAGATAATGAGGGTCAAAGAGGTGAGCAATACAAAATTACTGGAGCAGGGATCTGAGCCATATCTAGGGACCAGATTATTATAGAGACTTGTGAGTGGGCTCTTTGACATGAGCAGGAAAGCAACCACATAGCAACATGCTAAAAACAGTCAGAACACCTTAGCAACCCCAGAAGGTGGGGCTCAACTAGGGGTGTGTAATAACTGTATCTGTAATAATCTCAAAACTCTTTGTATCTGTACCTGTATTAGGATAAATCCGGAATATTATTTATTTACATATTGAGGAACATTGTGTAGAGAGTTATGTCTGGACAATCATTCACAACCTCAAATAAGAGGACTCTATATATAATAGCTGAATATGGAAGTTGAAAGAAAATAGCTAAAACAACTTTTTCTATGCATACAAATTCAAATTTGAACATATGCTTGCCGTCTCAGGGAGAGAGTAAGACAGAAAAACATATCATATTATACAATAATTTAATACGTTTAAATAAACACATCAAGTAGCAGAAAATGTGTATGATGTATTATATTAGTTCATATCGCTCTTGTCAAAGCTTTGATTTCTGAGAGACACAGAGACGGCAACTATTAATTCATATTAATATTAGAGTTGTGATTGCGCTCTGCTCTTTTCATTAATAAAGTTTACACTTATTCACTTCACACACTCATTATTGAATAGTGATTTTAGTGGTTTATGTAGACAATAATACATGCTATGCTATCCCCTTGCTCACCTGTTATCCAGCAAACACGAGGAGTGAATGGGTCTGCCGAATATTATTTCCTATGAATTGGTAAAATTTGTTATTCGTTTCAAAGCCGTTTTCCCTACTGACAACCATCCTCAACACCCCAGCATTATTTCAGTGTTTTTCGCATGGGCAAGGACAGCTCATGTTGTCTCCAAAAAAATGTCTAGTATGGAAGGTGGAGCTTTCTTTGTTTGCAACAGTGCCAGACACATTGACAAAGGAAAGGTTTATGGATGTTAAAGGGTCATTTAGAACAAAACTGAGAGTATTTAGAGGTACATTTTCCCCAAATACAACTCACAATGCTGTGTGTATTCCAGTAGCTAACAATGCACCTCAAGGATGCAGATGTGTGTTTTGTTTCTGAAAGGAGAGAATTAGGGGATACTGTTCGGCCTCATTATTTTGACCCTCCCTGTAACCTCTTCTATTGTTGTCTGCAGGTGCTAATGATTATGTGGCCCTCTAAGTACACTAGCTCATTTGCTCTAGTGGAAATAAATGACTTATTTAGAAGCCTTCCCTCTTGTGTCCCTGATATAATTTAGTTTGGGTTGAGGGTCTGACAGTCTGTTAAAACCTTGAAGATTTTAGCCCAGTAAGAAAACAATGTTGATTTAATTCTTGAGGCTGCCTGGCCACCTGGCTCCACTGAAGGAAAAACTCACTGAGTTCCTTTCATAAAACCAAGGGAAGTGTCTTATATTGCCTTATTGGTGTGGTTCCTGTGCTTTCTGTTTGTGTTGGCTCCCTGAATTCTGTTGGGTGTTTTTTTTTTTTTTTCTGTATGCGCTGGTATCTAGGCCTATGGCGGCCGTCTCCAATCATGTGTTCTCTGGTGATGATGGGATGGACATCAAGATTTTTCCACTCGTGTCTCAGCTTGACTGTCTCTCAAATTCTGAATCTCATGATGACAGAAATGTGCACACTTTAATACATAAATGCACACTGTGAAATTGGGTCTTATTGTGTGTGTCTGCCATTGCAAGGGCTGGAGTATGAACCTGGGCAGTGGTGCTAGTGCCCCAGGGTTTTAGATAGCTAGGGGCCTTTAGGCGGTCCGAGAGTGCCAAAGGAAGCTGACCACCGAGGCCTTTGGTGTATCCAAAGCAAGATGACCGCCCAAGGGCAACTTGGTGCATATAGTGCGTCTGAGCACTGGGCCCCTGAGCACATGCAGTGTAAACTAACCACTCAGGCCCATAGGCCCCTTGGCACATACATTGCAAGTTGACTACATGAGTCCACTGGCCTTTCAGCACATATATCACAAGCTGACTGCTGGGGCCTGCAGGCCCCTTGGCCTATGCGGCTGACAACCAGGGTCCTTGGGCCCTTCAGCGCATATGTTGACTTCCGAGTTGACTACTAGGGCCCCTTTGGCACACACAAGTTGACCACTAGGACCCCTGGAAACATCAGCATATATGGCCCAAGATGATAATTAGGGCCTCCAGGCACCTTGGTGCAAAAAGGACAAGCTGACCGCTTGGGCACTGGGTTTCTTGTTGCGCACAATGCGAGCTGGCTACTTTTGACCCCTGACAGCTCAGTGCACCTCAAGTTGAATGTTAGGGCCCCCTGGCCCCTCAACGCATGCACCATGATCAGAACACCTGGGTCTCTAATTGCATACAGTTCAAGCATAAAATAGGGTCCTCTCAGAGAGTGCAGTTTTAACTAAACACCCAAGTCCCTAGGGTCCTCTGTCTCCAACGCAAGCTTAACACCAGGGTCACTGGCCCCCTCAGCACATAGGCAAGGCAAGGCAAGTTTATTTATATAGCACATTTCATACACTATGGCAATTCTAAAAGTAAGTTGGGCATACAGCTGAGCTCCTAGTTGGCAAGATACAATATGAACACATCATTGCACAGTCCCCCTCATCTCAGTTTCTACAGTAATCCAAAAACATGAACTCCAGGAGGACCATGTTTCAGCTTTGGACATGGACTGCTTCCCAAACAAGTTATCTGCACACTCCACTGAAAATGCTGAGCTTAGCACACCTCGTAAATGTTTGCTTACTGTACTCTCACAACTCACAGTTCAGCCTAAAGGCATTGCCAAGTCCCTGTAATGTTGTTTGCTAGTAGGTATTCCTACTCGACTGCAATATCCAACTGTATTAGGGGGGCGGATCACATGAGCTCCAGTTTTTCCACTTGTTGGTAGTCACCGCATCAGCTCATTTGCAAGTTGAACTCTGCTCAAGTTGGTTGCATCATCAATGTTCGCTGTCGCTCATGGTATTTAAAAATGACACTTCCAGTTGCTTTGCAAATAGCTGTCAGTGTGAACATCCCTTAATCCTGTAATTCAGTTTCAAATTACTATTACAAGGGTGGTGCAGTGTCTTAGTGGGTAACACTGTCGTCTCCCAGCAAGAAGGTCCCTGGTTCATGTCCCATCTGATCCAAAGACATGAAGATTGGTAAATGGGTGGTGGGAAATCCAGGGTGTTTCCCTGTATCCCCAGGACCCTTCACAGGACAAGTGGTTTGGAGAATGGATTCATATAACTGTTCTCTCTCTGTCTGGTAATAGAAAATGCAAAGATATAGTATGGAACAATGTCTGGATTCACTTTATATAATCAGTCTGATAACAGTGTGCTTGGTGAAGAAAGGAATGTGTGTGAATGTGAAGAGAGAGAGAGAGAGAGAGAGAGAGAGAGAGAGAGAGAGAGAGAGAGAGAGAGAGAGAGAGAGAGAGAGAGAGAGAGAGAGAGAGAGAGAGAGAGAGAGAGAGAGAGATGGCAAAGCATAGATAGAAACATATCAATATTGGTTGATGGGTGATCTTTGTGCCTAGTATTGGCCCAGGAAACATGGACAACGATAAAAGACATCAAAAGAGACAACAAGCTAGTACACAGTGTAGTCGCAAATGTCATTGTGACCGAAAGTGTGAGATGAAGGGAGAGACGACACCATAAATGAGCAACACGTCCATTTGGACTTTTGATACATTTTTAAATTCCCAGCTTTCATGTCATGTTCTAATTCTTTATGCAAAACCAATTTCAGACAACACAGTGGAATCTCAGCGCGACAGGTTAAAAATTAATAAGCCTGTCAATGCGGGAGCATTATGTTACTGTTTAACCGCACGCTTTGTTAAATATTCAATCTCAGGAAAGCAAACATTGGATCCCTGAACTTTTAGCTTCACCTCCCCCTGGTGTGTGTGTGTGAGTGTGTTTACTCAGATGCCTGATGTTTTGTCTTAATTGGGATTGTATCTACATGACTTTCAGGCGGTGTGCTACACCGATATAGACTAGCTAATACATTGTTTTCATTATTTTTATAGTTGCCCGGAAAATTGAGTCGTGGCGTCTTATTAAGGAACCTAATTTAGAGGGTGAACACATAACCAATTATATATAATTGGATGATTATCACACAGTCTTCAAAAGACACCTTTCTGACACTGCCACCTCTGGTGACACATTTATTGGACTATGAATGACTGAATACTTTTGGCTCCCCGGTTTGCACTCAACGGATCATGATTAGCATTGTATGAACCACAAACAAGCTGTGAAATCACTGTGGTGGATTTAGGTTTGTAACAAACACTAAATCTGCACCATTTTGTGGTTTTTGCCTGGAATGTGTATATATCAGTCGCCTCGTTGTTGCTCTCTCCCACCACAAGACCAATTCCAGACTATTCCATCATAAGCTTAATACACATCACAACGCAGTTTACAGTCAAACCAAAATTTATTCAGACATTTCTCACATTATCACAGTTTATTCGCTATATAGAAAATGGTAATAAAATATGACAAGTACTCAATATCAAATCAGTTGATATTTCACTGGTTTTGGCAATCCTTCTGTTAGACTGTCTCACAAATGAATTAGGTTGAATATCTGTCAGCTGTTAAATGTAAGGACACTATTAGATAATACCAATTTAGGTCAACCAATTACCAAGCAATGCTTCATTTTGTTCAGTCTGTGGTATAAAAAGGCATTAGCAATTAAAGAAAAAACACTTCAAAACACGGTCAGGTCAAAGTGTATGAATAATTTTTGGTCCAAAATTTGTATCAATTCTACTGGTAGTCCACTGTATGAAGAATTTTTGGGTATAATATGTCACTGTTTACTTTATTTTGCTATTCTCACTTACATAAATGAACTATAATAGTGTCCTGCACCCACTAGTAAAAACATATCCAAAATTATATCTGGTGTCTGAATAATTTTTGGTTTGACTATGTTAGCAAAATTTTTAAAAACCATGCTAACTGACTATTAGCATTCAGAATGAAAAAGACAATTTTATGATGATTAATGATGCTTGTGCACCAGATGTATAGACTTTTTTAGAAACAGTTCGTTACAATCTGAAACTTTTTCATTCGTCATTGAACAAACATCCGGCCGGGCCGCTTGGCTACGGAGCGCACCGCCACCCCTGTCAATCTCTGGTGGTCAACAAAAGACTTTAGTAATATCTATTGTCACTTTACAACTGTGTCCTACATGCCGTATGGCCTGGCAGCAGTGACAGATGAGGTGAACACGGTGGGGCTAATTCAGCATGTCCTCTCCCAGCAGGCCTCCTTACACAACGCTAATAGGATGGGACCCATTGTCTGTGGGCCAGGACCACCATGCTCCTCACCATCCACACAAACACAATGACCCTCACTGGGCCTTGTCTCAGCGAGTGAGTCTTTTCAGCCCTAGAACAACAGAGACTGATCAGGGCGTTCGTGCAACGAGGAATAGCGTTGAGCTACCATCATATATTCACATGCAGTGGATAAACATTTTAAAAGCCATGAGAACATCTGCATATAATGTAGCCATTTTTAAATGTTCATGATCTGAAAAAAATGACAGCTAATTAGGCAAAGCTCATTAGCATGTTAATACAGTAGCTAGTGCAGCTTGCAAAATGCTAATTTCTTAGGCAAAGTTAACTTGTGTAGCAAAGTTAGCCACATTCACCAATGACTAGCCAACTAACCTCCACTAAATTATTGTGTAATCATCTGATATGCCTTATAGGTCTTTATTTTACGAGTCTTACTCACAGTTTTACGGTTTGTAAGTAAAAATTAACCAGAGTCTTTATGCCATTACAAACAGGATTGGATGTAGCAGTCAGGAATGATTTAAAAATATAATAAAATGTATGAATTTAAAGTATGTAAGTAAGTAAGTAAATAAATAAATATTGTTATTGTTAGGATATGAGTAAACAATTCAGTTGAATATAATGGAGGTGATCTACTTTATACCTTTACATTTTGTTTAGGGGCAGGTGGTGATGTTCTCCGTTCTCCATCATTGTTATATTATCACTGGTAAAATAATAATGTCTCACAATCCTGTAGTTCAGAAAGTAGCAACAGTTCAGTTCATTTTTTTTGTAAGGTTATAGGTTAATGTGATAAACTGTTGGCTATCATTTTACATGTAGATGTAGAAGCAACTATGTGTACTCACAAATGCTTGAGGTTTTAGTTTCAGAATGCGAAAGACGTCTGCGCGGTACACACAGGTGTTTGTTCCTCTGGAGAGAGACCACTGTTGACCTCTGCACTTTCAGCCAATCACAAGCCTGCAGATCTCTTCAGCTCTAAAGCTATAGGGAGACAGAGAGCGTGAGCGTGAGAGAGGCATCTGTAACAGAAATCTGAATCCAGGTTGAAGATTAAAGCAGCCTCCTATCTGGCGCCGGTACTCGGAGAAATCCATATCGTTCCTCAGCGCTAATGTTTCCTCCGCAGAATCAAGCAGGGCTCTGCTATCTGATTGGGCGCTCTTTCTGCGATGGAACGGGATGCAAGAGAATGCAGACAAGCCTTTGAAATGGCCTGATGTTCTATTAGCAATTCTAAACAGCTCTCTCTGTCACCGTAACACTTTTCCCACATCAGCTTATATTTCACATTATGCCACAGAGTGTATGCGCGGATGCATTCGGGCTTCAGACTGTTTTCGATGCAGTTTGGGTGCACATGCTTGGATCCCGGAATTACAAGTAGTTGCATAGGTTTTCACCTTGAAACACGATGGAATTTGAAACTGTGAACTTCAAAATGAGCCAAAATAATAATTAATATTTTATTAATTATTTCAATTAGTATCAAGTTATTTTAGGCAGCTTATTATGTTTTTTTATTGATTTATTTATATTTAATATTTAATTGGTGAATCATTTATTACCAAGGTACTTTATGGGACTTTTTTTTTTTTTTTTTTTTTTTGCAATATATATTAATTAAATTAATTATATTTCATTTTGAATCAGTTGTCTCAATTATTATAAAGTTACATTGTGGAAAGTCATTCCTTTTTTACAGATTAAACAATCAGATATTAAATATAATTAATTTAACAGTATTTTTACATTTTACATTTATTTAACCTAGTATCGAGATATTTTAGGTGGATTTGTCTTACTTTATGCCAAATGTAAAAAAAAAATAAAAAAATATTTGAATTAATTATATTTAATATTTAATTATTTATTTAAAATAGTATTTAATTATTTTAGGTGAATTTATCTGTATATATAGCATGTCAAATGTAAAAAAAATCAAATAAAAATAAAAATATTTATATTTATATTTAATTCATTTGAATTATATGTAAAACAGTATATAAAATGAATTACATTTAATATTTTATAATTTATTTAAAATAGTATTGAGTCATTTTGGGTGGATTTATCTTACTTTATATAGCATGTCAAATGTAAAAAATAATAATATTTAAATTAATAATATTTAATATTTAATTAATTTGTATTGTATTTAATTAAATATGCATAATATTGCAAAAATGTTATCTATATATTTTATAAATTTGGTTTAAACAATCAGATAAACTAGCTTTTTTCCCTTTTCAATGGAAGTCAGCAGGTCAGTGTGTGTGTGTGTGTGTGTGTGGTGAGTGAGTGAGTGAGTGAGTGAGTGAGAGAGAGAGAGAGAGAGAGAGAGAGAGAGAGAGAGAGAGAGAGAGAGAGAGAGAGAGAGAGAGAGAGAGAGAGAGAGAGAGAGAGAGAGCATAGTAGTGTCCGTGTGAATGTGTGTATGGTTTGTATGACAGATGGACACTGGCTCAGCCCTTTTGCTCGTGGAAAATTGAAGCCACATCCCCACTGACCTGATTACCATGGTAACCTTTGACCCAGAGGTCATCCACACACAGAGCCTCATGCATTCATGCAGCCTTTCAGCAGCGAAACAAACTCCTACAAGAAGAACCCAACAAGAAAAACAGTGTCTCATTTAAAATTCATAGTCTTAGGGCCCACAAAACATACATTTAGCATGCACTATTGTATGGCGATAACCCTACAGGCAGCGTTGCAGACGTGCCCGGAGTAAACATATTGAAAAAATGTCAGTGTAGGCGCCATAATTCTCATCTGACAGGAGTGTGTGGAAGCGCTCAGTCCCAGGGCGGGTCTCTGACAGTCTAAGTATACACTAAAGCAGGTGTATCTGAGCCATAACAAACCCACTCATCCTACTCAAACAACACTGCCACGGGAAACAATTCCGTTTAGGAAGGGAGGACATTTTAAGGTAATTGCATGGTGTTTCACGGAGCCATGCTTATTTTTTTACAGACCTAAAATATAACCGCAATTTACATCTTCCCAGGAAGAGTCAGCTTGGTTGAAGCAGTTTTCTCGAGATGATTGGTATTTAATAGTTTATTTGTGTATTAAATAAATAAATAAATAATGATAAAGCATTTAAATCTTTTAAGCATTTTAATATTGGTGCATATTAATTTCTAGATTTACTAAAAAATATTAAAATCAAAAGTTGTACCACTAATATTTTTTCATGGACTTGAGCTAACATGAACTAAAAATGAATATTGCATATTTATCGATTAATTAAGATTAACAAATACTAAAACAAATGTTAGTTTATGTATTACTGATGAGACCTTAATGTAAAGTATTACCAGAATTAATACATATGTAAAAACAAAATAATTTTGTTCTGAGATATTTCAGAAACTTTGAGCTTCAATGTTAATTAAATTTGTTAAACATTAAAGTTAAACAAATGTAATATTAATTAGGTCTTAAGGCAAATAATAATAGAAAATAAAGTGAATAAATAGAGAATACATTTTAGTGATTAAATGTAATAGTAAATAATATAATATAATTAATATAATATAATATAATATAATATAATATAATATAATATAATATAATATAATATAATATAATATAATATACATTTTGACACTATTGTATGACTTCAGAAAGCTTAAAATATAATGCAGGAGTTGAAAGGACCTGTTTATTTTTATTTTTATTTTGTCATTTTTTGGAGCAGCATCCGTTCACATTGGTATCCCACACGTTCTGTTAAATATCTTATTTCGCGTTCCATGAAAGAAAGACTCGAGAGAAAATTAGGATGGAATTTTCATATCCCTTTAACAGGCTTGATAATAACTTATTCTACTGTATCACCATTAGGTTATATATAAGTTCATGAATGCAGCAACAACCTTTCCTGCTCCTCTGGCTTCAGCTCCATCTGTTCATCCACACACTGTCCAGGATGAGCTCGGCGTCCAGAGCAGCGATGGCTGTCACAGAGAAACAGGGTTTTGTGTTTGTGATGCTCTCGTTAATTCTGCAGATGGACAGGGGTGACTGAAGTGGATTTGCCCCGTGGTAAAGTTCCTGCCGTCAGTCTCAGACGGGCGGACGGCCAGACAGGCTAAGATATCGCCTGCAGTTATCCAGAACCCTGCAGTCTGGCTGGAGTGAATATGACTGGAGGCAAGAGGCAAAGTGAGGATTGCTGAGGTAACAGGAACGCACACATTTCCTAGGCTTTCCATTCCTCCAGTCTTCTGATCAGATATGCAGAGCGGTTGCGGTTCCCCCCGCAGACTTCTGAGGTCGAATCACTTTGACTGCGTAAGAGTGGAAGCCCCGGTGATCAGATCTCCTCTGACTCGCTGTGCTCACTTGGAATCGTTTGGAATTTAATGATTGCGGTTTAGAATCATTTAAAGGAAAATTTCACTCGTAAGTGAAAATTCTGTCATCATTCACCTTCATTCCAAAACCCATATGACTTTCTTTCTTCTGTGGAACACAAAAGGTGAGATTTTGAAGAATGCGCATGCTGCTGATTGGTCGTTGTGCTTCTTTGGCCAAGTTTACAGCTGGTATTGAGATGCATTTTGGTCGATCAGTTCACAAGTGGACGACGCTAAATACAGGTGTAAACAGGGTCTAAAAGGCTTTGAGCTTGTCCACTTTAAAACACTTCCAGAGGTAGTCGAAAACGCTAGTGTCTAATGCGTTCGAACAGCCGCAAAAGACCGTCTGCTGTCCTCCTACTGACATAATGCGTAAAGATTATTGTGAAGCGCGCTAGCCAGAAGGGATTTAAACTTTGTCGGCTGAAGACCCAAGATTGGTTTGACGAAAAACGTACCAAGCACAATGTTCTCTCACCACTCACAGCGTTCATGATCTTGCGGCTGTCAAAACAAAACCTGAAGCTCAAAGCACCATAAAGCATAAGATATCTTGTGCACAATATTCCTATGATAGCTTTGTAACAGAAACAGACTGAATGTAAGCTGTTATTCGTTTTTTATTAGGAAATCTGCTACAACACTTTGCTCCTTACCTATTGCTAATGGTTCTCTTGTGATGAAAACCGTGAAATGGTGAAAAAGTGTCACCGTTTCCACAAACATATTAAGCAACACGACTGTTTTCAACATTGATAAAAATGTGAAATTCTTAAGCAGCAAATCAGCATGTTAGAATGATTTCTGAAGGATCATGTGACGCTGAAGACTGGAGTAATGATGCTGAAAATTTACAGGAATAAATTGCATTTTAAAATTCTGTATGTTAAACAGTTATTTTAAGTGGTAATATTTCACAATATTACTGTTTTTACTGTATTTTGATCAAATAAATGCAGCCTTGGTGAACATACTGTAAGAGACTTCTTTAAAAACATTTAAAAATCTCTCCGAACATTTGAACGGTAGTGGTTATTTTTGACTACATATTGTCATGTGAGCAACTGGGCAGTAACTAAACTTAAGAAACTAAATTCAAGTCTCATGAAACGGAAGTACACATACAGTAACACACAGTTCTTGGTTTATTTCATGCTTGACATGAACAAGTCTTTTTGACCAGTTCAAAAAGTACTTCATTTAAAAGGAGAGAATTCAAGCTTCATGCCTGTGTGTCTGTATGCCTGTTTGACTGAGTATTCGCTGAGTTATGGTTCATTTTCGGACGCGTTTCAGAATGGACTACACTGACAGAGAGGAGGCAGAACTCGCATCATGTTTATTTTTCTTTATTTGGCGAAAAGCACAACACTTTGTTTTTATTGTGAGTGTACACAAAAATAATACACACCTAACAGGATAGATTGATGTATAACACAAGCATATAAGATAAAAATTATTATTTTTTTTTTTTTTCACTCATACGGAAAAAAACGAGCCTATCGCGCCGGCGCGATAGCCGACCTCAGGGGGTTAAAATGAACTCTTAAAAGTCTTTCATTCAAAAATTAGACTATAATAGGCGATCTGTGTTTGTTATTGCATGCAGCCAGTGAGGGCAAAGCAATATAACACATCTACTCCCGGTTCCACAGACAAGGCTTAAGCTAGTCCCAGACTAAACTGCATGTCTGAGCTGTTTTAGCTAAAAGCAACTTGCACTGACACATCTTAAAACATGTCACTGCCATTGTTTTGTCTCAAGATCCACACCAGTTTTTTTTCTTTCTTTTTCTGAGGCACATTTATAAAAGCTACTTAAGTGTCTTAATTGAACTAAGGCCTAATCCTGGCTTAATCTAAGCCCTGTTTGTGAAACCAGGCCTTAAAGTGTTGAGGCACCCAGTCTTTATCTCTCATCACTTTTTTGATACATGAATAAGAACTGCTTCTATCAAACCCTAATCCCCACATACAACATCCTCACTTTCCTCACAGGGAACGCAGAGATGCTGAATCATGGTAATTGGGGCAGAATGAGAATTAAAGTGTGAGAGGAAATTTTCCTTCCTCCACCCACAGACTGCAGCTCTTGTACTGTAATCTCATCTCCGGATCTACTGCAAAACAAGACAAACTAAATTAATATCACTATTTTACAGGACAGTTCCTCCCACTGATTAAAGCCAGTTAACTCTTAAGACACTGTCTCAACATAGTGGCTAAGTTACTCATTTTCGAAAAGGAAATAGTATTGCTCTGATGTTGCTTTTTCATTTCTCACAATACTTATAGTGCCCCATTATCTTTTTTCTCTCTCGAATATTCCCTTTCATGTAGTGGGTAATATAGATGTTTATTATTTATGGAAGCTTGTTTTTGCCACAGAATAAAACATTTTAAAAGATAATTGCGACTTTTTATCACACAATTGCGTGTTTACATCTCACAATTCTGACTTTATTTCTCAGAATTGCGAGATATAAAGTCAGAATTTTGTGTTTATCGCTCGCAATTGTGAGTATATATCTTACAATTCTGACTTTATAACACCCAATTGCGACTTTATAACACGCAATCATGACTATAACTTGCAATTGCAACTTTATATCATGCAATTCTGACTTTATATCACACAATTGCGACTTTATATCACGCAATTCTGACTTTATAACACACAATTGTGACTTTATGTCACGCAATCATGACTTTATAACTTGCAATTGCAACTTTATATCATGCAATTCTGGGATAAAAAGTCAGAATTGCGAGAGAAAAAGTCACAATTCCCTTTTTTATTTTCATTCTGTGGTGGAAACAAGCTTCCAATATTATTAGAATGTGAAAGGTCTGCAAAGTTTTAAAGATCAAAGTGCACAATAAATGGAATCGATTCTTAACTGCCAAAATGAGACGTCAGCAAATCCAGTCTCACTATGTAACAACAGAACAAATTAGCATGATGCCAGCCTATGGTCTTCAATACACTAAACGGTTGACCAATTACTACAGACTGGGCCGTCTGACCAATCAGAGCACAGTAGGCTCGTGGAAGGGAGGGGTTTAGAGAGATTTAATCTACAAACGAACCGTTTTCAGACTCTTTAAGAAATTAGATGATGTGATGTGTATATTATAATAAATTAAAAATAAAAATAAAGTGTTTTTTTGACCTTGGATACATGTAAACCTATATTGTAAGAACATTGTTTATGTTCTATATCCTATATTGTAAGTTATTGTATCCAAAACAAAATTAGAAACCCTCTTTCCCTGCCAGCATTTTTTACAAAAAGTTGCCACCATAAGTTCCATAAGAAATGCTTTTATCACTTGTTTCTGCTCTTATTTTTTTTGCCTGTGTTTTAATCCGGAGATTTAGGGCTCTTTCAGAACATGCGTAATAGCGCCCCCTACCGCATAACAGTGAAAACACCGAAAGCCTGAAAATTCTGTCAGTGCTGGGGAAGCATTGCCTCATAAATGAGTACTATTTGACTATTTACAGCAGTCTTTAATTGCAAATCTGAGCACAGTTCGAGGAATTGTTGGGAAAGGTTGCGAAAGTGAAGGAGACGCAGGTGACATTATTGGTGTATTTTTCTCAAGAGACACTCAAGAAAAGTCTCCATTTGCTCTCCATTGAATCCCATGGCCGTCTAAGAGAAACACTCGAGACTTTAAAGAGATTGTGATTTTTCTTTCTCATGGAAGCAGACACTATGTGCCGTTTCAATGATGAACACTCCTAAACAACAACTATATAAAGTTAGTAGCTATTTTCCTGTGCTGTATTTTGCAGCCCAGTGTTGACAGCAGAACACACGTCCTAATGACCATTTGTAGAAAATAACATCCTTCTCATGTTTGCTAAGAAAAACTCCCCTTTTAAATTCAGCAAGCTGAAAATAGCTCATCTTCCTGACAGCACTTGTTTGTTGATCGTTGAAGCCATTCTTAAAGAACATTAACAGATATTGAGAAGTAAAGATGAGCGATTTCCTGGAACTCTAAAGAATGTACTAGAAATACAATTCACAGTTCGTTAACTCCGAACCCAGAACATATAAATAACAAAGAAACACAGAAGACGGCCTAAAAACAGACAAACTTCACATTCATTATGATAAAAAAAACATCCTCTATGACAGCAGCTTGTGACCAAACTTTGACAAAATGGAAAAACTCAGTGATGCTAGACATCTGTTCTCTTGGTTTGAGGCACACACAGAAAAAAACAATTGAGTAGTTTTTGCTAGGCTTTTTTCGATGGTTGCCAGGACATTGCTATGGGGTTGCTAAGTCAATGCTTACTTGCGCAGGTCAATAAAAGGACTCTTATAAGTCTCTTTTGGTACTCTGGTCAATGGCATGTAACTTTGCTGCCAAAAGACCTACAAAGTTTAATACTGATAATCACATATCAGTCATGATTTGATTTGTCATGAATGAGATGGATAATAACAAATCTGCCAGGAGAACTAAATATATCCTCCTGTTAAGTGTGTGTGTGTGTGTGTGTGTGTGTGTGTGTGTGTGTGTGTGTGTGTGTGTGTGTGTGTGTGTGTGTGTGTGTGTGTGTGTGTGTGTGTGTGTGTGTGTGTGTGGAGACCACAAGTCTGTTTGGAGACTGAAAACAACTGGCAAACATCCAATACAACCATTTAAACCATAATGATCTGAGCCTCTGTTTCTCTTTGTCATTGTGCCATGTTGACTCACAAAGCAAGTAGTTTTCTGTCTAGTGGAATGCTCTTTCTGTCTGTATCAGCTGTAAAAACATTGGCATAACAATTAGTAGCTCATACCATACCTGTCTAAATAAAATGAAAAACACAGACATGAAGACTAGAACGAGACAGCAATAGCGATTTGATGAAGAAAATGGTCTTAATACGACAGTTCTGTCATCACTTCATTAACCACAAACTGAGGGTTAAAGTTTTCTTATCTAATAATTATTAGAAATGCAGTTCATATATTCAATAACATATTTTATGAGTGTTTTTATTTTCTGAATTAAAATTCATTTTGATATTCATAATTATATATATATATATATATATATATATATATACAGTGCTATGCATAAGTGAATACACCCATGCTAAAGTTGACTAAAAAGAGGAATAAAAAATCATATTTTGGAAATTGAACGTAATGCCTTAATTTAAAAAATTAGGAAAAATCCAACCTTTAAGGACACCAATTTTCTTTGTGAATGAATAATGTATCGTAAATAAATAAATGTTCTTCCTTAAAATACATGGTGCATAAGTTAGTACACCCCTATGTTAAATTCCCATAGAGGCAGGCAGATTTTTATTTTTAAGTATTTTTTTTATTTTTTTTTTAGGATACTATGCATCCTGATAAAGTTCCCTTGGCCTTTGGTCAATTAAAATAGCCCCACATCATCACATAGCATTCACCATACCTAGAGATTGGCATGATTTTATTTCAGTTAGCCTAAAAGCTAGTTTGATTTGCATTGAGAGATGATCTTATGGAAAGTACCCCATGCCAATCTCTAGGTATGGTGAAGGCTATGTGATGATGTGGGGCTATTTTAATTCCAAAGGCCAAGGGAACTTTATCAGGATGCATAGTATCCTAAATTTTTTTTTTTTTTTTTTTTTTAAATCTGCCTGCCTCTATGGGAATTTAACATAGGGGTGTACTAACTTATGCACCATGTAAGAACATTTATTTATTTACGATACATTATTCATTCACAAAGAAAATTGGATTTTTCCAAATTTTTTAAATTAAGGCATTACGTTCAATTTCCAAAATATGTTTTTTTTATTCCTCTTTTTAGTCAACTTTAGCATGGGTGTATTCACTTATGCATTGCACTGTATATATATATATATATATATATATATATCTTGTTTTTTGCTAAATAAAAGTCATGTGATGAAACTACCAGGAACTAACTACCACTTTTTTTTTGAAGTGACATGCAATTTAATGTGGTGCAAATCCCTAAAAACTTAATATTATATTGTAAATAATATTTATGAATGAGTAATTAAAGAAAAAGTTTTTACCTTGAAAAATATACTTTTTTTCATTTATAATAATGATTAAGGTACACTCACAGTATTCAAGGTGTGAGCAAATATATTACGTTTTACTTGATGGTTACACCACTTGACATTTTTAGTGTCAGTAAATATTAAATGGTCTGTTTCTCACACAAGCTACTTATGACTATGGACTACTTTTATGGTGCTTTTTTATACTTTTTCAATGCATGACAGTCACTGTGGTTTCGTTGCAGCTTGGACATTCATTGCAACATCTCCTTTTGTTCCATGAAAAATTAATATTGTGCTGATTTGGAATGACAAACACTTGAAAAAAGATGTTTACACCATATACACCATAAGTCTAATTTTAAACTACAGTATTTATATTTATAGTGTCCTATTTTAAAGGCTCCTAATTTTGTTTCACATTTTGTTTCTCAGTCTCCTACAATAGATTTAAGTGCGTCCAAAGCAAAAAAAAAACAAAAAAACACACGTACATTGCACATCACCTTATTTCTCAAAGAGTCTGAAAACAGATAAGTCAAAGATTCAGTCTCTCTAAACCCCTCCTTTCTGAGACCCTCCTCTGCTCTGATTGGTCAGACGGCCCAGTCTGTTGTGATTGGTCGACCGCTTACAGCACTTGTCAGAAACGAAATGCCTATTACAGCGTTATGGAGGATAATCAGATATTTTCTTTTAATTTTATTATTAATTTGTGTTTACTTTGCTCAAATAGCACGCTTAGCCAGCTACAGAGAGAATCTGGCAGCCAGACAACAGACAAATGACCAATTCACAGTTGCGACATCACTACACGTATTCTACCAGCACAGATTTCTGGGCAGAGAACGGTTTGTTCGTGTTGTACCAGGTTCAAATGGGTTCCTTACCAGAACCGTTCGGCCCGACGGTGGAAAAGCGGCTAATATCTTTATTTGTTGTTCACTTTTATCTATACTACAAAACGCATGAACGGTAATATTTAAAAAAAAGCAAACAAACAAAAAAAAACATAATGGGACACTTTAAAATCATATTGCACAACTCCACTGTCAGTTAAAATGTATGTACTGTTTATCCAGACTTGTATTGTTCACAGTTTACTTAAAATGATTGCGTTAATTATGTCATTTAATTACGGCGTTGAAAACATTTTTATATCCTCAGGCCATTTGAAATGTAAAACAATCTCTTATGTGGTTTATACAAAGCTATGTTAAATCAGTATGCTGTGTTTTCCATTTCAACAGCTCATTTTATTAACATTCAAAGGTTTACTTGAGCGCAAAGCAAGAAAGCTCCCTTTGGCTCCGTTTGGATTGGGGAAAAGGTAAACCGGCCCATCTCGTCACCAAATCAAACAATCTGCCTTTTTTTTTTTGCTTCTCCTCTAAGTAAAAATGATGTAATCTCATGGGCACCGTCTAATGCATTTGTCACTCGCTAACTCACACCTGTTGCTTTCTCTCTGCCTTTCTTGTTTGATTTTTGGATTCGGAGCATCCAAGAAGCGAGAAACAAACGGAACGCCGGGGAAACAAGAGGACTGTAGAAAATCAAAGGGAAATGGGCAGAGTGTTTATCGGAGAGGGAGGGATGGGGGGTGGTTTGGCTGGCATGAACGGAGGCTGAATATTCAAGAAAAAAAGAGACCCCCACCTCACACTCCTGCAAATATTGTCTTATCCATTAGTGGGAGCACGGGAAGAAAAGGGTAGTCTGTCATTGTGGGGCTCATGAAGGAGAAGTCAGGGGAGGAATTCTTTTCAAAACCTCTTCTGCAGCGCTCAGTGGACAGGGCCATTTGTTTGGCCCTATTCAGACGCCGTAGACCGTAGCAACAAAGAGCGCTTTCAGTGCACCTCACTGTAAAAGCATGTGAAAGAGAAAAGCAGGGCAGAGGAAAGAGAAGAAAGGCAAAAGAGATGAAAACAACTTGAGCGAAACAGGGAGGACTTGATAAATTTAGATATATTTATACGGACCTTTGCTTGTGTGTTTGTTTTTCCTCACGCGGAACACGGAAAAGCATTAGTGGCGAAACTAATAGAGTTGAACGGAATTGAGCCTTGAAGGAGAACGTTACCCAACACTAGTCTTTAAAAACCGACACCGTGCTGGCTCGCCCTGAACTCAACCATGTCCTGGGACACCCGAGAACGCGGTCTGCATAAATCCTACCTGACGTGAGCTAGGAGAGACGCTAGCCTGTGTGTTTATGTATTTACTCAGAGGATTATTGCTTTAGCAGCTCGCTTCTGCAGAGTGGATCAACTCACCTCGCCGTGGGACGTGCAAACGCTTCCAAAATGTGTGCAGGGCGAGCGCATGTGGTCGAAATGACTTAATCATGCTGTAAACCGGACGGCTGTCTGTTTAGTGACCTTACTCAAATCTAAAATTCTCCCAAAAAATAATAATCTGTTAATAGTTGCTCATCTTCAGGTCGTTCCAAACCTGTATGACTTTCCTTCTTCTGTGGAACACAAAAGGAGATATTTTGAGGAATGTTCATGCTGCTCTTTTACATAAAATGATAGTTCATTCATGGTCATCAAAAAAATAAATAAAAAAATCCAAAGATCAAATAGAGTTGTGAACTATATTTTAAGTCTTCTGAAATCTTATGACAGCTTTGTGTCTGTTATGCCGAGTTCAGACTGCACGATTTTAGCCCCGATTTTGGCTCGCCGACAGGTTTTGAGAAATCGCCGACAAATGCCCGAAATCACAGGCAAATCGGTGCTCGTTCACGCGAGTGACAATCACGCAGTGTGAATGAGCAAAAGACGCGATCTGAGAGAATCACCGACGAGTCGCCGACACCCGTAAGATATTTGGCATGCTAAATATCTGGACCTGTCGGCGATTCAAAATCCTGCTGTGTGAAAGTGTTCTGACTGAAAACTACATCGGCGATGACCGACAGCCAATGAGAGCACAAGATACAGAGCAGCAGGGAGTTCGGGGAGGAGTTATAGGTCACAATATCAGTATTTTAATAGATATATTTACAATTATATCAAACAGAAACAAAGCACAAACATTTGCTTGACCAGCAGCAACAGCAGCACATTTTACACAAAATGATTTATTTACCCCCAACTCTCTTTGCAGAACACACAGTCCTTGCTCCCCTTGTCTTCCCAGCCATTTCCTCATACATAATGTTTTTCTTTTTCTCCTTTTCGCTGCAAATCAGTGCACAGACAATTTGGATCGCAAGCTTCTTGCAGGCTATCATTTTTAATAACAATTTCAGTCTCGCGCGAGAACTGCGTTCTTACGCACGCGGGATTTTGCGCTATTTCCTTATCACTTCTCACGTGTTTGGTTGCGAAACGTAGCTTGCGGACCAGACAGAAGTTGTCGGCGATTCTTCCTCCTGAAAGTCATGCAGTGTGAAACCTCCTGTCGCCGATGCATCGTGCAGTGTGAACACACCAGTAACTGAATGTTACCTCAGATAGTCACGCAGTGTGAAAAGAACAGTGACCCGACTACTTTGAAAATCGTGCAGTCTGAACTCGGCTTAAGTTATTATTTGCTGAAAAACGTCCCTTCCACCAGAGTTGTCAAATCTTATTCACACCTACCGTTTATTGATGCCATTGATGACCAGCGCCATTGTTTTTGCATGTGTCGAAACCTAATGCCACATGTCTGAATATGTGGAACTGCAAATGAGATGTTCAGCGAATACTGAGGTGCGATGCAAAATGTTCCCAACATTCTGTGCCCTATTTTTATGATCTAAGTGAATGGTCTAAAGCGCAGGAGCAAGTGCATTTAGAGCGTGTCCGAATCCACTTTTGCTAGTTTAACGACGGGAAAAATAGTTGGCGCGCCCGACGCATGGTCTAAAAGTGTTGTCCCTATTCTCTTAATGAGTATTGGGTGTGTTTTGGGCACAACATGCAATTAACCAATCAGAGTCTCATCTCCCATTCCCTTTAAAAGCCAGTTGCGCTCGCGCCATGGCGGAAAGACTGAACACGTCTAGAGGAAACAGATCTGCTCGTGCGCGAGGTTAAAGCGCTCAAGCAGACCATCTACGGGTCAAGCCGGATTCCACCATATCTTTATGTACACAATAATACTCTTTTAAATTGTAATCCTTTTATTTTTAATATTTGGCATGTTTGTGTGCTGCTGCGCATCCCTGTGTGTGTAATAAGCAGAGAGTACGCACATTATGGACTCGCCTAAAGGCGCATATTACTAATGCGCTCTTTAAATAATAAAACAAAAACCTTTAGACCAGGTTTCAGTTGGTCAATGGCGCAGTCTATTTCATTTGCCTCAAAATAGCAACGCGCCAACAATGCGCCCGAACACACACCCCGTTTTCAGACCAGCAAACCATGGGCGAACAGATGGGCACAAATGCATTTGCTATTTAAACAGCTTGGCGCAAGACGTGAAAATAATAACTGCGTTGGGCTGAAACTAAAAAAACGTGTCGCGCATGGCGCTGCATTGCGCTGGGTGTATGATAAGGCCCAAGGTGTCTGTCCGCAATCACAGCTAATCAGAATATATTTGATGTTTAATATACAGCTACGAGGAGTAGGATTTTGAACCACACTGGATGGAGCTACACAGCATCCGCTACAGAAATGCAGCTAATGCGCATGGTAAGGAAATATTGCTCTGTTCCCCACACAAAGCTATCATTCAGTTTCTGAAAATTTGGAATAAATGTAACTGTTGTTGTTTATGGGAAAGAACTGTGAATATTATTTAAAATTCCTTCTTTTGTGTTCCGCGGATAAAACAACAGCATACAGGTTTGGAATGCTGTTCAAGCTGAACAACTGCCGAAATGCATAATTTTCCTGTTATCACTGTAAAGCTGCTTTGAAACAATGAGCTATATAAATAAAAGTGATTTTACTAGGCTTGGAATGTCATGAGGGTGATTAAACAATGACAGATTTTTTATTTATTTTTTTTGGTCAAAGTATTCCTTCAACAGAAGAAAACAATATTTTACTCTCCTTCATTTTATTAATCCAGTATTTTCATTTCATTTGCCTCTCTCTCTCTTTCTCGCCTGCTGTATGGAGTGGGTCTAACCAAACAGCAGTGCTCTCGTAAAGATTCTTTTTCTTGGAGTGGAGGCGAAGGAAAGTAGGACAGGTTTTCATCAGGATAGCTTGCGACGTGTCAAACGTATTACGAATCATCATGCAAATATGGAACTTTCTGGTAATTAAAAGTCACTCTTCCCAGCGTTCATGAAGGAATAGGTGTAGGTGTGTGAGCTTTCATCTGTACATCTGTATGTTTGGGTGTACATGTCTCAGATAGATCGATGGCTTGGGGGTTGGTGATAAAAACAGCATGCTTTTTTTTTCTTTTCTTTTTTTTTTTTTTGTCTACTGCCAGCTGCATTATTATACCGTGGATGGAGCCATAGCTTGACCAAAATAAACCTGCCAAATCCTGGAAGGAGACAGAGATGGAGGGAAAAATATGTTTTTTTCCATTTTTCACTGGCAATGGCCCCTGTCCAGACAGCCTTATAATCACACTGTTCATTTCTATTTTATTGACAGATGCAACATGTAGGGTTGGAGAGAATACAGATTGGTTTTCTCTGGGACGGATAGCATAGTTGGCCTGCATGAAATATGGTGTGGATGGCATTATTATACTTGGACCCGGCATCGAAGAACTTTGACTTGAAAATATACATGGCATTATAGAGAAGCATGTGCCACACTCGTGTTTAGTAAAACTGTCAGTACACTGACATTAAACAAGACCTTTCAATCTCAGGTTCTCTTTCAGAAGTGCTTGAGCCACCCTGATTCAGGATAATGTGTTTAACAGAATCAAAAGCTGAGGAAACCACACTATGAAAGCGCTATATGACATTTTGTGACTGAATTATACAAAACTGTGGACATACCACTAATAGAATTACATAGAAATGGACTTAATACACTTTTTGTAATAGGTCTCTAGCAGTATGTTCACAAAAGAAAAAAGTATTCGTATTAGCATTGCAAATTTGCCACTATAAAAAACGATAACTTGACCACGACAATCATCTGGACAAAAAGACAGAAAGATTATGACACAAAGTGTCTGACACTGTACCATATGGACATGTGGTTTAATAGTAGTAGCAAAAACTGTATTATGTATATATCCAATGGCATCCAGTACCAGATATAATATATTTTAATTGATATTTTAAAAGAAGATGTGGTTATCATTCTAAATATTTGTTACAGGTTACTACTGAATGTTAAATAGTATTTTCATAATATTAAAATAATATAATATCCCAAAAGTAATATTTATGTGCTCACGCAAAACTTTAAATTAAAATATTTTAAGATTTCACATACAATTTAATATATTATTTAATAATATTTTTAATATTTCTGACTCTGACATTTGAAGTATTGTATACAGTGATTTTTACTCAGTTTGGTACACAATGTATGGAAGCTTGTTTCCGCCACAGAAAGAAAAATAAAAAAGGTAATTGTGACTTTTTCTCTCACAATTCTGACTTTCTTTCTCAGAATTTCGCGTTTACATCTCGCAATTCTGACTTTTTAATCGCGTGATATAAAGTTGCAATTGAGAGTTAAAAAGTCAGAATTGTGTGATATAAAGTCGCAATTTTGTGTTATAAAGTCAGAATTGTGAAATATAAACTCACGATTGCGAGAAATAAACTCGAAATTCTGACTTTTGTTCTCAGAATTGCATGTTTATATCTCGCAATTCTGACTTTATAACACGCAATTGGAAGATATAAAGTCAGAATTGCATAATATAAAGTAACAATTGCGTGTTATAAAGTCAGAATTGTGAGATATAAACTTGCAATTCTGAGAACAAAAGTCTTTTTTTCCTTAGTATTGGACTTTATAACTCGCAATTGCGAGTTTATACTTCACAATTCTGAGAAAAGATGTCAGGATTGCGAGATGTAAACTCGCAATTGTGAGAAAAAGTCGCAATTATCTTTTAAATTGTTTTATTCTGTGGCGGAAACAAGCTTCCATAACAAAGTGATAATCCTTGCTGAAAAAAATAAATAAATGAAAAGCTTAAACAAAATTAGTTAGGTGGTCTCTCAGGCTGGCTTGCTTGTTTTATGGGTTTTGGGCACTTGTCTGTTGACCAGATTGAACCAGGTAAAACCAAAGCATTTTTGCCAAAGTATACTTAATGCAAAAAGCATGAATGCTAGAATACCTGGATCATTATTGTACCAAGACATTTATCTTCCTGGTGCATTCACCTCTGACAGGTGGGGATCATAAAATAGCGCCTCTGTGTCTCTCCTAGAAACCAGTCTCACAGGCCACAAACACACATGCACACACTTTTAGCAGATGTGCCCCCTGTGTGTATTTGGTCAGCGCATGTCATCCATGAAATCCTCACATGAATAGGAGGAAGTGAACAGAGCCAAAGTTATCCTTAAGGAAGGGAGGGAGAGAGATGGTGACAGATGGAATGAAGTAGTTGACTTCTTTATTTTAAGGACTTTATTTCCTTCACTTTGGCAGCCTGTCATTTATATGCTCTCACTTCTTTTCAGAGCACATGTAAAAACATGCAATTGCACGAAGGGACATGCACACACACGCACACACACACACACACACACACTCATGCACACATATGCATTGCTTTTACAAATAACCAAATGTTGTCTCAATCACTCAGCTCTCTGCAAACACACAAACCTGTCTTTAAGCTTGCTGGAGAAAGTTTGTTTCCAAAGTCCCAGTGACACTTCTGCTCCCAATGAGAAAAAAACAAAACATAATGGCAGCCAATCAAAAAACTAGATATACTCAACAAATCTTTGTGATGATGCTGCTGCTATAGTTTATATGTAAGGAAAGAAGTACATCACAATAAAGTTGCTGCCAAATGATTTTGCGTCAACATATGACCACTGATGTTTATATATCAATGCCTATTTAGAATTTAGCCCAACTATTAGGCAATAATAACAGAGGCCATTTTACAAATAGAATTCTTAAAGTTACAGGAGCTCAAACTGTGCATGTGAAGGAAAGCCAAAATAAAGATGCTGTTATAATGAAACTGAATAATTACATTAAAAGGTGGTAAATGTGAAAATTTCCAACCCGATCTCATGACAATTTGTACGTATTTTACGAGGTGGCTAATTGGTACGAATTCATACGACCTCACTCGTACAAATTTGTGTGTTTTTTGCTAAATCGTACATATTTCCCCCTGACCTCGCCCCTAAACCTCCCCATCACTGGGGTTTAGACAAATCGTATGAATACGTACAAATGAACCTTCTCGTACTCTCTCGTACGAATTGTTCGTGAGATAGCGTTGGAATTTCATGTCAAAAAATGAGATCTTCCCGACTTCCTAGGTTATACAGTATATGAAAGCGTGTAGATTGATTTTTATTGTTTTTGCCGGGAAAATCAAAAGGATGTGACGTTTACGCGCTCCCGAGAGCCTCTCTTCCGTTCTATGACACATGAAACAAATCCATATACAATGTTCAGGATAATGCCGAAAGAGCCATTCTGTACTATAATATCAATGTTTCATGCAAAGAAAAGGGATTAATTCTATAGTCTCACATAGTCAGATCTATAAAGTCTATAGTCTTAAGTATACTTTATAATCAGCAGCAGGGGTGGCTTCTGGGTGTTCGTTAACAGTATATCCCTGCAAAGGTATTTCCAACTTCTTTTTACCCCTAAGCGAAGAACAAAAAAGAAATTTGCAGTGAGTATTTCAGGGTCTTGAATCACGTTCAAGGGTTAGTTCACCCAAAAATGAAAATTATGTCAGTAATTACTCACCTTCATGTTGTTCCAACCCTGTAAGACTTTCATTTATCTTCGGAACACAAATTAAGATATTTTTGATGAAATCTGAGAGCTGGCTCACTACTTCATAGGCAGAATGTAGGCTCACTATTGGCCGACGCTCGTCATGTGTGTAATGCGTGTGATGCTGGCCAATAGTGAGCCTACGTTCTGACGTACAACCCAGAAGCGCTGCGCTGTTGCACTGCGTGAACTCACTCAGAGGCCCACACAGAAGAAAATTAATAGTCGAATAAAGTCGTTATATTTGTTTTTTGGCGCTTCAAAATGTATCCAATATGGCCCTTTCATTGCTTTACTGAGGGTGTTTTATGGCTTGTCAATCACAAAACTCTGAATAATAGAGTCGCAGAAGACCATTATCCCAAGTGTTGTCAATGTGACCTTGCATTTTAAATAGGACCCAACAGACCATTCCTACCATAGATGTCTTAAGGAAGCAAACTCCCAAGCATGTTGCATATTGTTGCATGTTGCCAACATAAAATGCATGTTGTCAGCCAACAGAAGTCTTTGCAATAAATTTGTAATTCTTTTCTCGGTTAAGTGACCAATTCCTGCCGAGCTGAGCAAGGTCTCATTTCATAATATCCATCCAAACCTTGACAGGAAGCATATTTCAGAGCACTGGATTCATGTGGTGACTAATGTTTGGTTGTCTACCAGCCCTCCCTTCGGCTGTTAGAGAAGGGGGAAGAGAATGAGAGCGAGCCAACTTCCATTAATGTTTTTCCACTTAAGGGGAAAAGCTCAGCCAAACCTGAGAACACCTCCTAAAACCACTTCCAGTGTTAGCTGCCACTGCGAGCGCTCAAGCTGACAAACACGCCAATGCCATTTCCTTCTGGCACCCATCCTCTTAGAAAAAGCAAATTTTGACAGGATGTTGGTACGTCCGAGGTAGCTTGTATCAAATCCATTAATAGCTTTTTTTGTAGAGTGTACATGGGTGTTTTGACACATTGTGACCCCTGGAAAAGTTGAACAACATTCTTTGCGGTTTGCCTCAGTTTTAATGAAGCCTGAGGATATAAAAGACAGAGATAATGAAACTAGGACTGATGTTTAAAGCTGTCAGTTAACCAGGACAGGTGCACTGTCATGAACATCAATGTAACCCCAGGCAAAGCAAACTAGTGCAGATTTATTAACACAAGCAGACAGCTTGCTTGTCTACTTTTAAATTCAGAGTTTGTGTAACCCTTCCCTACCTGTGCTGTTCATTACCTTGGATTTGAACAAACTGATAACAATAAAGGCCCTGATATACTCTCAACAAAGTTCTTTTTCATTCTTCGCTTTATGCCTGGTACACATTGTATGATTTTGGGCTGTCCCAGGCAAAAGATGGCCAATCATGGTGATTGTGGTTGTGGCTCCTAAGCGGTGGTCCTACGTCGTACAGTGAGAGAGGTTCAAAGATGGCCGTTACTAATTGCATTTTATGAACAGTAACATGTTACATTACTTTTGCGTTACTTTTTCTCACCTGGTCTGGGCGTTTTATAACAAAAAAAAGTGCTATTGTTGAGCAAATTTAAAGACTCTTTCACACCAAAATTGAAATAATAAGCCTCAGCCTGAAGGAAGTGCAAATTCACACATGTACAGTAGAGGGCGCAGCTCAAACAAAACTTCAGGATTGCAGAAGAATAGGACGCAGGAGAAAAAAAGTTTAACAATGCTTCTGCAGCAAGTACATTGGTCAATAAAGTGAGATTAAATGCATAAAAATATTTGTTTTATTTAACATATTTAAATTATTGGAGGTTTGCATAGTCTTTTTTCATTTTGAGGAATACTGAATCTTTTTTTGTGCAAGTGAGATGAGTAAATGTATGCTCACATTTAGTCTAGAATTACAATAACCATCATGTTCACACATGCCTCTGCACGTATGATTTTTCTCAACATGGGGACAAGAGAGCTGTCAGTCAATATATGGGGAAAAAAAAGTAACTTGCATTACTTATTTGAAAAAGTAACTGAGATATTTTGTTGTAAATTTTAAAAGTAATGCATTACTTTACTAGTTACTTGAAAAAGTAATCTGATTATGTAACTCAAATTACTTGTAATGCGTTTCCCCCAGCACTGTTGATCAATGCGATGGCGCTAAAACTTAAAAACTACTTACCTCAAGATCCATTTGCAAAATTGCCACGCCAAGTTGGCCTCCTTTCCCGCGTCCATATTCTCCTCTTTTTGCTCTGGCTCTTTTTTTTTTGCGCACATGTAATTTTTATTCTTCTATACTAACTTGCATCATGATTCAATAGATGTCATCATTGTACAGTATACATGCATGTTGTACCCAAGTTTATTAGATCCATGTCGTATAGTGTGATTTGTAATAAACTTAAAGGATTGGCGAAATCGTTTGAAGCAGGCATTACCTGTGCTGTTCATTACCTGGGATTTGAACAAACTGTTAACACTAAAGGCCCTGATGTACTCACAACAAGTTTCTTTTTCATTCTTCACTTCAACATAAAAGTCTCAAAACAAGACATAACAAGACATAGAAGTCTTTACTATCACTGTTGATCAATTTGTTGCATCTTTGCGGAATAAAAACATGAATTATTATTATTTTATTTTTTTTAAACTTACTGATACCAAACTTTTGAATGGTACTGTATTTATATTCATTTTATTTTATTATTTTTCACAGTATAAATAGGATATTTATGCATGCAAACATATAACTGATATGCATTATATATATAAAAAAAATGCTTTCAATTGATAATTATATACTTTTGTAAATATTTAGCTAATTTTATGAAACATAATGCAATTTTATAAAGGGGTCCCATCGCAAAGGGATCATCATATCTGGGGAGTCCATGGTATCAAGAAGTTGCCACCATTGTTGTGGCAAGTTTTGCACTGGTAAACACCACTCACATGCTTTTAGAAAATGTGGGGGGAAAATACAGTTTAACATGTTTACATATTTAAAACGAAATGAATGTGTACTGCCTGTCTTTCCGTGTACTCATCTGTCTGTCTGCCTGTCTGTCCCACAGCCAGACTGTGTGTATATCTATCTCCATACTGGACCTTCCCTCCAGCCATGAATAAATTATGCCTGACATGTTGCAGGAAGTTCCTTTGGCAGCAGATACTTACAAACACTCAAGTATACACTCGGCAGTACCACTGTATCTCTTCCCAAGATTTCCTAAGTGAGTGCATCAGATCTTGGCAGACTGTAACATATCATATGAACTTTGTTATTATCAACAATCTGCACACATTGACAAAAAGATGCGTAGCTATTGGTAAACTGATCCGTTCTATTTGATATCTCTGCGGATTAGCCACGCTTAGTCAAAATGACACGTGACGGCACAGGCAAGCCAAAAGGAAATGTCAAATGACAGCACCCAGGCCAAGATTATAGCAAGACTTGATGACTCGCAGGCATACAACAAGATGCTGTACTCTTTAACAACTCTGCTAAGCCTGAGTGAGAGCAATATTGATCTCATCTTTCATTTAGCTGCCATAATAGAGTTGAATTGCACTCAAATGACTTAATTGTGGTGTAGTTTTACAAATGCTGATTTTCAGGAAAATCGAAAAGGCGTCATCGTCAGGCCTGAAAAGCAATTCTCACCCTGCAGGCTTTAATCGGATCCAACGGAAGGGCGTCGTGCCCTGTTACTAGTGTTGTTTACCAAGGAGGCCAAAGACACACAGGTAGCTAAGGAAAATTGACACACAACCAGCCACCCACACTTAGACACATTAAAAAAGGGGAAAAAGTTGCATAATTGTAGAGAATGTCAGCCAACGAGAGTTCTCGACATCCTCTAGTGTATATCCTGTTCTTTCAGAAGGGGTTTTCTCATCACGCTCCAGAACAAATGGCAGGAACTGGGCTTGGAGACGGGGAGGAGAAAGAGACAGGGGATGCATGGGCTTTAGGCTCTGCGTACACGCTTTCAACGCAACGTGTTGAGACGGATTACTCTTCCGAGCCCTCGGGGAGAAGCTTTTTCAGCAGATCACTTGTTCGTCTCTCCTTCTATGGAGTTTTGTATGCAGGTAAAGCTTGTAAATCACTGCTGTTTCATGAGTGGGGAGGAAGAGCTACTAAAATCTGCTTTGAAATGATGCATCAACTTCAACAGGTATCAGCTGTTCTTGATACCGCTACACAGATGGGTCAAAAACTTTGAAGCATTGAGTGTTTTGATTTAAGGGCAACAAAAGAATGCAGACAATAAAATTATGTGTTTACTTACCATAATACATAATCATCCCTTTTACGGCATCGGTTTACCCTGTTTAAAAATAGGAACATAAAATTGACTCAAAAAGTATAATTTGGACGCCTCTATTAAACGACAAATTATCTAATTTTGTTTTTACACAAATAGTGTTGAGTGCATTTGTCAAACTCAACATTTCAACCCTGTTATTACAAGAAAAACTGATACAAATATTTTCTTTAATAAATAGGGGATATAAGGTTAACAAAAACTGCAGTACAAATTAACATTTGGTACCAAACCAGTTAGCCTCAACTGACAGCTAAATGTATGCTAAATATGCAACCCTGTTACCCATTCTGACACAGATTTTGTATATTTTATAGACTTAATACATTTAATAAATGTTATTCATTTTGTGTTTATTTAGTGTTTATTTCTATAAAATAAACTTTTAAACTTATACAGGTCCTAGATTAAAGTAACAGGGTTGAAATAAATTGCAAACATCATGTAAAATAAGTAGAAAATAAAATAGCTCAAATAAAGTATATATTGAGTAATCTTATTTATTTTTTACACAAGCAGTGCTGAGTGCATTCATCAAGCTAAACATTTCAAACCTGTTATTACAAGAAAAAACAATCAAGCATTTTTGCAACAAGCTAAATATGCAACCCTGTTACCCATTCTGCCATTTTTAAATACATTTTATAGACTTAATACATTTTATTTACTTTGTGTTTATTCACTGCTTATTTCTAGAGAATAGCAAAATACACAAATTAGGGGTTAAAACTGTTTTAAGACAGGTCCTAAATTACTAGTAACAGGGTTGAAAAAATCTCTTATAAAATAATTAGAAAATAAAACAGCTCATGTATTAATTAGTTTGACCTCCTGTGGAGACAAACAACCTTTTCTGAAGGTGAAGAACCTTCTTTTCACTGACCCCCTATAAAATAGTTTCAAGCCCTATTTTATATCCTTTTGTGGAAAGAACCCCTTATATTTTGTCCTTATCTTCCTTAGAAAGGGGTTTGGGTCGAGCACCAGTGAATGAAGCTTGTGTCTTTCTCCAGAAATGGCCTCATCCACAGTCTCTGTCACAGAATAAATATTCTGTCAGTCAGGAATTAGCTGGAGGCTTTAGAAAAACCTGAATTCTTCTCAGTCAGCTCTCTGATTCAACACGAAAAACCGAACACGTAGCATTTCAGGGGTCTGACCCCCTAATTAAGGCCCCCCAATACAAGTGGCTACACAAAAACTTGAGAATATTTACCATTGGAGACGTGGACTGCTGGGTAGCGCACTTGTTCTGACACGTTTTGGTGCCGCTTGTACGACTAAGTATTCGAGTCTGACTCGGGTCATTTCCCGACCTCCTCCCTTCCATTTCCCAGTATCTCTATGACTGTTCCTATCATAAAATTGGGTCAAAAACCCAGATTGTTCATGTTATATGAATAACATTTCAACAGAGTTTCCAAACAATCTTTCAGTAGCTACTAAATGCAACATTTACAAGTTAGCCAGAGTGTGTATTTTCACTTGGCACCAAATAAACACAAATGTTCTTGGCTAAGTGCACCTTATGTTGAAGCATGTGGAAATGAATCCTTCTTTAAATAAATTGTGAGATGATTAGCTGTAACAGCCTTGAAAGTGGGGGGTGTGACATTGGCGTATTGGCCACGCTAATGTTTGCTGACTGGATTTGCCGCCAAAAAGCCCAGTAACTCGTCCACTTCATCGCCTGACTGTGTGGTCCCTCCACTACCCTGTTTAAGGGTTTTCCTGTGCTTGAAAGCACCATATTACCCTCTCTCCAGACCTTTAAATGGAACTATGGCCTTTAAGATGGTCATGGCGGTGTGATTTTGGTCTGTCCCAGCATATGTTGGGTTTTATATTTCAAAATCACTCTGCTATCATCTCAAACCTCAGTATGATTCCGATTCCCTATCCAAGCTCGAATGAAACTGCATTAATATATATATATATATTGCTTTACAGTGTGTCTGGCTTGCTAACTGGAAGGCCAAATAAAATAAAAAGTAATTGCATACTCTGAAAATGAGAGCTATAATGCTGCAGTAGATAAACTCTTTATGTTGTTGTTTTTCTTGGCAATAAAGTTAACATTTTGATTTAAGTTTTAATAGTAATAAATTGTGGTGATGGTAAGTACCAGTGTGTTCGACTCAGACCCACGTTCCCAAAGCCTCTTAGTGGAGAAGCTAAAATAAGTTCTGGTTTGTTAAGTCTGTGGAGGCTGCCATTATGTGGCTTGATAGATCCTGTTAGCGCTAAATTTAAGCACAAATGAAGTACCTCATCAGAATCTGTGGCCGTTAGACAACAGCACACACCACATGTGGCCAGATGACACTTTTTCATTTGTTATTTACAATCTGGCTCAGAATCTAGATCTGCACATCTGATGACACATAGGCCTAAAGAAACAAAACAGTAATGCTAATGCTAACGCTAGCTTTGCAAAGGTTTAATTTTGAACAAAGAACACTTTGCAGAGGATAAACAATGCAATGTAATGCTAGTTATTGTTTCTCAGGTGCATGACTATCAACAGAGAAGATATTTTGCTGTATGTTTGTTATTATCATGTGATAGGAGATGTTTTTAGAGGTGTTTTGGGCACTTTTCAGACCACCAAACCTGTACATCGCTCTAATGCCATGTTTGCATTCGATTTTGTTGGAATTCCAAGTTTGAAGTTCAACATAGTGGCACTTTATTGTACTTTTTCAAGCAGGAACTTGGAAATTTTGACTTTCAGTGTAGCCGACAAAACCACAGTTAGTAGCTGGAGACAAGAGGGAAATGTACATTCTTATTTTATAGAGAATTTTATTGAACAAAGTAATATATGTTAATTTTCAATATTTTGGTCCATTTTCCTGGAATAGAAAGGCTGTAAATTTTCTATCTGCAGTGCAAAGTATATATTTTTTTGTCAAATTTTAGCAGTGCACCAGACCTCAAAGCTAACAGACAATGACTAAACGCTCCCGTTTAAACAACTATGGTGAAACCTCTGAGGTGAAGTTATTCCTGCAGTAAGAGGAGCAGCTCAACAGCTGGAAGCAGAATAAAAAAGATGTTGTTTGAATTGACTGTGTTGTTTTTGAACAATTGCCACTAATTTGCCATCTGGTTTGAGCCCCATTGTGGTGAGCTTAACAGAACATTAAGTTGTCTTTTCAGGGGTGTGTGTGTGTGTGTGTGTGTGTGTGTGTGTGTGTGTGTGTGTGTGGTACACAGGGGTTACAACCACAGCCGCACCTTAATGGTCGCCATGAAATGTGCAGTATTAAAGGGTTAGTAAGTACTCACCCTCATGTTGTTTCAACCCTATAAGACTTTCGTTCATCTTCGTAACACAAATTAAGGTATTTTTGATTAAATCTGAGAGCTGGATCACACCTTCATATGCTTCTAGGCCTTCTCATTCTGCCGGTCCAGAAAAGTTAGTAAACATATTGTTAAAATAGTCCAGGAGTGATCCAGCTCTCAGATTTCATCAAAAAATATCTTAATTTTTGTTCCGAGGATGAACGAAAGTCTTACGGGGTTGGAACAACATGAGGGTGAGTAATTACTGACATAATTTTCATTTTTGGGTGAACTAACCCTTCAAGTGTCAAATGAGATGTTCTCCTGTTGTTGTTAGTGAAAGACTGATCATGAGCCTGTCAGAGTCTGTTTCTCATGTAGTGGTCAGTTTAAGCAAGTCTTCACTGTGTCGAGTGGAGTCAACTTTGTCTATGGTTGACCATCGAAATATTCTTCTAACATGGCAACTGAATGTCCACTTGAAGTCATTAGAGTATTCTTATTATTCTTAATATTCTGCTAATATCTGCTAACACTTTATTTTGATGTTCCCAACAGACATTTTACTGATTATAAGTGACTTTGCAAGTACGTCAACTTATTCTACAACCCCTAATCTAACAGTCTACTAATACTCCGCCAGTTGAAATGTAGTTGCAAATTTATGAGAGTTAGTTGACATGTAGTTAATAGAATGTCTAAAAAAAACAAGAAAATAAAAAAAATAAAAATAATATATATATATATATATATATATATATATATATATATATATATATATATATATATATATATAGAATAGTGTAGCTCAGATCATGTGATCTTGGGAGAAATTAATGAAAAATGTTTGAGTTCATTTTGAGAAATCTTGTTGATTGGAGACTTGTGTAAGACATCTGAGCACAACTTGATGATTAAAATCTAGAGGTAGCACATGTGTGTTCACTGGGGCGTTTTCTCAGGAGATAATTTGAGATTTTTCAGTAAATGTCCCAATTGGTCTCCATTTCTTTTTATTGCTGCCTAGGAGAAACAATAGAGACTTGAGAGAGACTTATGGTTTCTCTTTCTTATTGGAGTGTGTATTGTTGTTGTGTCCAGATTTAGTGAACTGATGACTAACTGAATTTCAGCACACTAATCAATAGTCCCCTTTCACCTACACACACACACACACACACACACACACACACACACACACACACACACACACGCACACGCACACGCACACACATCCCTAGGGTATTAGGCAGGTAATGCATTATTGAAGAGTGCATCTTGCCAAGCAGACTGTCTTAAAATAGTGTACTACACTGCAGCAGCCAGAAAAGTCAAGCTCACAAAAACACTGACCACAGCTAGAATTTCCAGATTTTGCTTCTCAGCTACTTTGTAAACCAAGGTAAAACCTCCAACTCTGACTGAACACAGATGCCTCTGCGGTTGCCCCAGTTATCCAGAAAGTCAATAACAGTGTATCACTGCTTTTGCTTATTTTAAAAACAATTAATAATGCATGGAATTATGGGTTTGTCAGAATTGCTTATGGTGAATGTAAAGTCAAAAATCAATCCTACATGAAGTTGAGCTTGATCGTAAATATACTGTAAAAGATAAATATATACATATTTTATTCAACAAGGACAAGACCGTGAGGAATTAAAGTTGTGTGTTAGACATTATTTTTTGAGAGGCAAAAATAGAATCTAGGTGTGATTTTTTTTTTTTTTAAGAGACCTTTCGGGTGATAAAACTGAATTTCATAGACTGACAGTGAAGGAGGAACCGACTCTGATGAATTGGTCTAGTACATCGCTTTTGTTAGCTCAAAATAAAGCTGAAATAAAGTAATATAACATTTTTAAATGCAAATTAAAAAAAAAAAAAAAAAAAACTTTAACAAAAATCTGAAATAAAAAAAAAGAAATAAGATAAGTTTAGGTTGAAGTATTAACATTACAAAAATTAAAAATACCACTTTTCCTCAAGAACGTAAATCTGTATTCATGCCCGTGTATTGTATCTGCAAAATTGTGAAGATACATAATTTAATTGCCATTTTGATGAATTTGCTGTTCTACATAGTTGATGTATATAAAAAAATAATAAATAACTAATGGTTTCTAAAATAAAATGCAGTTCCCTTACAAACATAACGCATCTTCAAGAATAAATAATTGATGTAAACAGTTATAATGCAAGCCTCTAATGCAAGACTTCATTAAATAATCAAGAAGATTATCTGATCTGCTAAATCTTTTACTTGAAGCTAAATGATGCAGTGGCTGATATTCTGCTTAAAAAATCAAGAGTGTCATGGAATTTAAAATGGCTCTGTCTTTCAGATATTGGATTAAAAAAAACAAAAACATTGACAGCCAATCAGAATCCATCTCGAGCATTTAAAGCGGCAGATGATAAAACTGCAGAGCGCGTTGGTGTGGACGCCAATATAGCTATCGTTATATTTATTTATTATTTATTCATTTAGAGACTAGCATCAGTGAACCCGACAGGACTCAGCATTATGCAGATAAGTATTTTAGTCTATTAATAACACATATGTGCATTCATTTGTTCTCTGTCACAATTAATATTCTAGCCTCTCTTCACGGCTATCAAACAGATTTTTACAACCGGCTTGTATTCGGAGCTTTATCTCTGTATATCACATCAAGTCAAGATTTGCTCTCACATACGTTTGAGAGCGCCGGATTGTTGTCACATTGAATATTTATAGCAGGTTTTGAAAAAAGACAAGAAAAAGGCCTTGATGAACATCTTCTAAATAATACAAACATGTACAAATGTCAGTGTGATTTGTTAGCTTAGCGTGAGAGCAGCCAGCTCTGACAGCGTGGCAATCTACATGTCAATTTCTCTTAATTGGCCGACGCGAGTTTGATGCGACTTTTGACAGCTGGTGGCGGCAAGGCCCTAGATCTGCAGTGTGACATTCTGCCGTTGTTACGTCTGTTTTCTGCAAAAAGCCCTTCTTGTTGATTTTTAAGGATCCTGATCCATAATAAGGGGATTTGGAGTTGGATTGTTTTTTTTTCGAGGTGCGTGGGGTGGCGTCAACCCAGGAAATTTATGTTTCTCTCGCAATATTTGGTGCCTAAAAAGTGGCACCCTGGAGGAAGAGGGCGAAATAAAATCAAAACACACACATAACAAGACTTTTGGTCTAATTAGGATAGAGCCATGTTATTTGCTGCGAGGCATGCACCGACTGTATTTAAATGCAGCCTCCACCTGTAATTACACCGCCAAAGGGCTTTACTGTTTCAGCTCGTCTTACATGCCTTTATGAAGACAGCTTACATAGACAGTAAGTCTGCCTTAATTGTATTCCCGGGCTTATACAGAGGCAATCAAAAACATTGAAATACGATAAGGCCATTTCTATTCGTAGGCTTCTTTGTAATGTTTTTTTCAAAAGGTTACAGGTCTGAGATCTACTGTGAATAGAAACTTTGATAGTCAGGAAGTTATAAACAGAGCCAGCTTGTAATGGCTTGGAGAAACAACTTCTTGGCTGTTAACATATGTTTCACATGTAATCGAGTTAATGCGTGAACTGTAGGTGTAATGATACACTCACGTCACGATTCGATACAAATCTCGATTCTGAACTCAAGGTACAATACTAATATTTTAAGCTAAAATAAAGAAGATATTTTTTTATTTCGTAGCGTAGACATTCATGTGGTCGAATGCGTTCAAACAGCCATAAAGACCATCTACTCTCCACCTATTGACCTTATGCGTAAACATTATGGGAAGCGCGCTAGTCAGACGTGATTTAAACTTTGTTGGCTGGAGACCCAAGTTTGATTTGAAGCCAAAAAAATGCATTGAGCACAATGTTCACTCACCGTTCCTGATTTCTAACACACACTCACAGCGTTCGGTCTTGCGACTGTCAGAGCAGAAACGAAAGCTGATGCTCTCCTTATGATTTTCCGTCGTCTCCAGGCTCGTTGATATTTAAATTGCTTAATTCGTCCATTAGATGGAAAGATCTGAAAAAAAATCCCATAGATTTATCCTCCCAGGTGGCTGGTCGAATCCCGCTCGGAGCGGTTCGAGTAGGACCGGAGGGTTACACTAGATGTTTGCTAGGGTGCTGCTATTTGATTGGTAAGGGGTTCTGAGAGGTTCGTAGCATGTTGCTGAGTGGTTGATATGGATTGATGCATCGATCAAACGTCTAATGATGCGATGCATCGATGCCACACATAAAATATTGATGTACGGTACCTTTATTTTGACACTCTCCACATCCTCACGTAACTTTTCTCAGTTGAAATAGACGCCTGACAAGATTGACTGAACCCTAAACACGCTTTGTCACAAAAGCTGGTATTGTCCACCGTCAAGGCATCGCAAGTTCATGTTTTACAGCAGAAACCGACAAGCAGCACCCTTGTTGTTTGTAAACACAACCTGAAAAGTCAGTTTTAGCGAATCAGCACGCAGTATTCAGGTCAGGTGACAAGGCTGTAGTCACTGTCAGTCACTTCCAAGCGTGCCGCACAAGCCCTGAAAAGTGAAGCCAAAACGTCTCGATCGCCCCCCGGTGGCTGGTCCTAGTATAGGTCATAAGCCCGCCTCCCCGTGTTATTCAACGGGACGTGAGACCAACTAAACAATTAAATTACACTTCAAATATCTTTTTTCCAAAGGTGTTTTTTTTCATTTGCTGTCGTTTTTATCACGCTAATGTGAGTTCAAGTGTCTGTTTCAAAAATAAGTTGTTTTTTAGTTAGTTACGTGATGCGGTGGTGTAACGTCATGATTGACAGCTGTGATTGACAGGTTCTCGAGCGAAGTAGTCACTGATGCACCAACGGACATTTTTTTCTGGATCTTCGGAGGACTGAGGAGATTGTATTTACTTTATTTTAACAAGCCTCTTGTCGTACTGCAATCAATTTTTTAAAAAGTGTGCAGAATCCACTCTCCCTCAGTGCATTCTGCCAGAGTGAGGGCGGAGCGTTGATTTCGCGGCTTTATTTCCTGCTCACTACTGCGCAGGTCTGGTCCCGAGATCGCTACTGCGCAGACTCAAGTTCCAATATGTCAGCGCCATATCGGGACTCTGGCGGCTTCAGTTCTTATCAATGGAAGAGAGCGAAGGGGCGTCGTCCATCTTTTTTTACAGTCTATGGTCACTTCGAAAAGACGCGCCAGTTGAGAGGAGTTTCGTCAAAGCTGACTAAAAGTGATCGAGGATGGATAATTTCAATGAACTTGATGAACCCGTGATATCTTCTTCGGGTCGTAAAAGGAAAATAAAAGCTGAAACTTTTTCACGGAACCTTGCTAAAGCAACACGTTAGTGGTGAGGGAAAAGCTCCCTGTATTGGTGTAATCACAACAACAAAGTTTGTCAGGCGTCTTTGTCAGATGCAGACAAAAGTAATATATATATTAATAAGCTTTTATATTAATATACTTAACAAGTAGCAACAAGTGTTGGTTTTTTGAGATTTTGTTTTTTAAAGGTTTTTCAGCTTCAGGTAAAATTGTAAAAATGCTAGATTTCAATAAATTAATTTCTATAACAATTTGCATGATTTGTCTATAGCACAAATGTGTATCCTTATTACAATAATGCCCTAAAATGCATTTCCATTGAAAGTTTTATTTTTTATTGCTGTAATTTGGATTACATTACTATATGAACTGTCAGTGAAACACGGTTGTGCCGCGGTTTCCAGGATTATGTGATGAGGCAGTGGAGAAATACTAACAAAAACAGTGACTTTGACAAAAGCAACAAGGGCCGTATTATTCAAACACCACTATGAATTTCATAGTGGGGAAAAAAAGAAAACTTATCAAAACAACTGTCTGGCCTTTTGTCACATTGACAAGACTGTAAAATTAAATCTCGGTTGTTGCTCATATCTGTGGTTTGGCCCGGGCCCAGGATTCTCCCAGTGGTCCCGCGCAGACAGTCCACCACACCCTGTTGGGCCGTGTCCAGAGAGACGGTGAGTCTTGGCAACGAGTGTGCAGGACAGGAGATGTTGGAGCAGTGTGTGTTCATTCCCACTCCACACCCTCCCTGCCTGCAGACGACTACATGATATACACAATAGACGCAGACGCTGATGACCACACGCCTAACTGCAGCTATTACTCACTGCAGACATTCTGGCACAAACCAGACGAAATAATCTTCTGAATCTCAACTGCAACAGTAAATTCCAGTAATACCAAATATAAAACCTACATGTCTACAAACTGCTGAAATTGAAGCTTATCATACAGTTTGGTACTTTTTTGTCATGTTAAAATTATGACTGCCACTAGTCGCTATCTCCTAGTCTAAAAATCTTGAAGTGAACATGAAATGACATCTATCTATCTATGTCTATCTGTCTATCCGTCTATCTGTCCATCCGTCCATCCATCCACCCACCCACCCACCCACCCACCCACCCATCCATCCATCCATCCACCCACCCACCCACCCACCCATCCATCCATCCATCCATCCATCCATCCATCCATCCATCCATCCATCCATCCATCCATCCATCCACCCATCCATCCATCCACCCACCCACCCACCCACCCACCCATCCACCCACCCACCCATCCATCCATCCATCCATCCACCCACCCATCCATCCATCCATCCATCCATCCATCCATCCACCCATCCATCCATCCATCCATCCATCCATCCAACCACCCACCCACCCATCCATCCATCCATCCATCCATCCACCCACCCACCCATCCATCCATCCACCCACCCACCCACCCATCCATCCATCCATCCATCCATCCATCCATCCAAAGTAGCTGTTATTTATTGTACAAAGAAATGCAGGAACTAATTTATTTATTTATTATTATTATTATTCATATTCTTCTTCTGATGTAGATGGACATGGTAGTAAAATATGCAATATAAGATTTAGGGCTGTTATCATAACAATTGCAATTCATCTCATTTTCTGTCGAAACAAAGATATGAAAAAAAAATATCTAAAGTAATTTTTTCTTACATGTATGGTTGATTTGGATCATCGAATGTCAGAAGCAAAGATATTGTTTAATAAAGTAAGATTAAATACATAAAGCATATTTGTATTAACATTATTGCACGTTTGTGTAAATATGATTGTGTGTGTTTGCACGTTCTTACAATGGTTGTATCTCGACCAAATGTTGTCCTATCCTAACAAACCATACATCAATGCAAAGCTTATTTATTCAGCTTTCATGTGATGTATAAATCTCAATTTCAAAAAAATTGACCCATGTGACTAGTTTTGTGGTCCAGGGTCACATTTGGGAGGAATGGAGAACACTATTTTTCTAGCTCCCAATTCCTTGCTCTCATATTGCATTATTTTGCTGTCTGACAAGTTCATTGGCTCTTGCTAATCGCTAGTCAGGAAAGTTTCCACAAAAAAAAAAAAGAAAAAAAAAAAGGAACTAGAATTATACTGTAGTTAAATTCCTTACATTTACAATTGCTAGTTTTGAGTGACATGAGGGTGAGAAAATAATGTTATAATTTTAACTTGGGTGAATGACTCCTTTAAAGGTTCTCAAGCATATCAACAATTACAAGTGCTTTATTATCATATTTCAAGCCTCTGAGTCATCAGCTGTAAGATCAGCACTTCTGTCTTGACTCAGTCCTGGTGGTCTGGGTGGTTTACACCGAGCGGCTCCAGTCAGTCAGTCTCCCTAAGAATGACTGTAATCCACTCTAAACACAAATAAACCTGGATTACCACCAAAAGCAGGCTTGTGCAGCATCTTTTACACCTAAAACCAATACTGCCATGCGATTTGCAGTGCTGGGCTTTGACTCCCCCTGAGTTGTGCACAATGCAGGTTAGATTGAATTTGTTTACGCACCATTTCCATTCAAAGGGCCCAGAGAAGAGGAGGTGTGAGGAGAGTAGGTCTCCATTTGCTGATTAAGACGCTGTGACTGAGATAGAGTTCCTCAACGAATGTGAACAAGACACAGAGGAAGAAGTGTAGCGCACAATGCTAACATATTTAGCTTATCAGCTAAATACCTCTCATTCTGTGATTTGTAGTTTAACAATGTGTCCTAGCTAGGCACACAACTATTTTTAGAAGTCAATTACAACACATGGTGGCAAAGTCACAACTATCAGAATATATTTAATGTGGAGTAAGATATTTCACCAATCAAATGCCAGTGTGGGCGGAGCTACCAAACAACACAACACATTTAGAAACTAAGTTTTAACTCTTTTAATTTGATCACTTGTATCTTTTCTATTCACCTTATTCTTAGCATTGTTACTGGATTGTTTTGAGGCTTTAGGTCTTATCTGCTTCAAATTTATTTTAGCTGTACAAAAACTGTCCGTTACGCTGCTTGATATATGTAGTTCTTCCCGTTATTTACTATTGCGGCTGATGAATCGGAAGTCCCACACAATCACAACAAATAGCTTACTTCTGCATTGCTGTATAAGGTGAATATTCAAGATTATTAAGATGGAATTCTTAAATCTGATTGGTCAATTATATTTTGCAGTCAAATATTTCTGTTTAATCGCCAATATCCCACACAGCTGTGCTAGTTTCATGTCTCTCATATCACTCCGTGCTCTCTTTATTATTACATTATAAAATAATTTAGTTACTTTGTCAATTTATTTGATCACTTTTTTGCAGTTTATTTTGCGAGACACTTCTTTACAGTCACTTTTGATCAATTTAATGCATTAAATTAACTTTTAAAAGGGATTATGATTTTTTACATTTTCAATTTTCTTTTATTGTGTAATGATGCTGTTTAAGCATGAAAAAGTTCTGCAAAGTTCCAAAGCACAGAGTCCCTCCAGCACGAGTTTTTCTCTATATCGGTGTCACTGTTTCTGAACTCTCACATTGTAGTCATGATTTTTCTTCTGAGAACAAACACGTCACAATATTCCTTATTTCAATATTACGAAGGCATACGCAAAAAAAAGGGCCTGCTTGACTTAGTTAGTAGTGTGTTGAAACTCGCAGTTATGGTAAGGGGCGTGACATTTCCGGTTGACTAGTCACAACACACTGATTCAGCCAACCAATCAGAGAACACTGTTTTTCAGAAGGAGGGGTTTCATAGAGACAGGAACTAAACAGAGCATTACTGACAGACTGGGAAGTGAGGAGCTGCAACAATGTCAAATGTGTGAAAAATATTTTTTAAACATTCAAGCAGGAAAAAGTTTGTTTTCTTCATTAAAGTTATAATGAAAAAAAAACCTGTTCTTTTGAACTTTCTAATAATCAAAGAATCATAAAAAAATATCGGTTTACACATAAATGTTAAGCAGCACAGCTGTTTTCAACATTATTAATAATAACAACAACAACAACAACAACAACAACAATGTTTCCTGAGCAGCAAATCATCATATTAGAATGATTTCTGAAGGATCATGTGACACTGGAGTAACGATGCTGGAAATTCAGCTTTGGTCAGAGGAATAAATACAAGTTTAAAATATATTAAAATAGAAAACAATTATTTTAAAACTGTTCAAAAACATAAAAAATAATAATAAAAAACTTACAAACCCCAAACTTTTGAACAGCAGTGTGTGTGTACATTTGTTGCTTAGCAGATATTTGTTTAGATCCTGACATAACTTGAGAGATATGTGAACTCTGCAACCCTCCAGCTGTAGCAAATATCAGTCAAGACGCTTCCCCCAACATGCTAATTGGTGTCCTTTGGTCTTCCTTCACCTCCCTTTCTTTCCTTCCACCCATACGGCCAGCAAACGGCACATTCCACCTGTCAGTCATGCAAGCGGTCCCAGGACGGCCTATAGGCTGAATCCAAGAGGGCGGCTGCTTAAACACAACTGATTGTGAGCAGTTGTCTTGGCCTCTCACCCCTTGACTTTACTCCTTATCTACTCATTCTGTTTCTCCAAGCCAGCCGATGTACTCAGACTCAGAGAGACATGAGCTGCAAGAGCTTGGAAATCAGAATAAGGGAATGTGAGAATGCTTTTTGAAGAAAGGCACTTGTGCTGGAGGGGTTTAAAACTATCTATATCTGACATTTTAGAACCATTAGGAGTTTTTTAGAGCATTACGACATTTACATGACAATTGAGCACAATTCCGCCTCATCAAATTCTCATTACCGTAATGTGTTCAGATGTGTGCTTTGATATATATATTTTTTTTCATATTGATAAATTTCATATGATAAAAAAAAAAAACTAACTACTATTAAATATGACTTTTACCTCAATAAACTCAGAATTACTGCTTATAATAGTTAGTAAATTAGTTAAATTTAGGTATCAGGTAGGATTAAGGGATATAGAATATGATTTTCTCTTACTATTGCCACAGGAAAATAGATTTATGTCCTCAAATTTGGTATTTCAGTTCTTTTTCATACATTGACAATCTGAGCACAATTTGAGACATATTTGAGATCTGAAACTCTAGAGGAGATTATTTGAGTCTGTAGTGAGAAGCATGAGACTCTGTAAATCTCTATTTACTCTCCATTTAAACTCATTGCTGTCTAGAGTTATTAAAGAGATCTGATTTGATTTTTCTTTTCTAGGGTTGTGTGCACATGTAGTGCTGAGGTTAACTCACCTCGGCTGATCTGCCAGGGAAGCAGTAGTGAGCGGGTAGAGTGTGTGTGTGTGTGTGTGTGTGTGTCCTCCTACAGACACCTCCTGATGTGATGACAAGTTCGGAAGGCCTCCTGCACAGCGTGAAGCCCCCAGCCCCAGACATCTGAGCATCTCAGCATCTCCTGCCCCGCCTTGGCAAAAACCTTCCACAGCTAAACGTTTTGTACTCTATCCACGTGTTCCCTTGCTCTCTCTCTTCCCGACTCTCTATACTCTCTATACTCTCTTTCTCACAACCCATTACTGTAGTTTAATTGAGTTCGGACACTCTCTTAACAGAAATGAAGAAAGCAAAGTCATGTATGACTAATGGATCTGTCCAAATATATGCAATTTAATGACATAATCTCATAAAACTTGGAAAGAATGTCATATTTCACTGTAAAATACAAACAAAAAAAAACAAAATAGTTAGTTTCATATTATTATAATGAGATACATGGTAATTTGTATATATATATATATATATATATATATATATATAGAGAGAGAGAGAGAGAGAGAGAGAGAGAGAGAGATGAGAGAGAGAACCATATAATGGTTCATGCACTTTTACAAGTTGATTGTACAGAAATGTGTGTTGGCAGTGCCTGTACACAACCATCATAAAATGATAAATCTTATTTTTTTAATCTTCTTATATGTTTTCCCCAATCTCAAATCAAGCCGTTCGACCGTGTGACGTCACAAAATCGACGCCCCTCCCACGATTGTTGATTGACAGCAGTGTTTCAACACAGACCCGCCCTCACTCGTGAGCGAGCTGTCAATCATAGTCCGCGTGGATCGGTGCGGTCAGGTTGATACGCTGGAGCACTGTCTATGAGCAGAATGGCGTCTAAGCGATTGTGGTGTTCTGTTCTTGGGTGCAATAAGGAACACAGCATCATTTTGATGTTTCTAAATCCGAACCGCTGAAGACGACGTGGCTGAGTTTGTTTTCGAAGGGAATATTCCCCACGATCAATGTCAATGCTTTCATGTTTGCACGAATCATTTCACAAACGAGGGTCAGTAAAGCTGGTTTTGCTAAGAAGCTGCTCCTGAAAAAAGGATCGGTACCAACTATTCGTGTTCCTGCTGCACCTCCAGAAGAACTGAAGTGAGTGTAACGTTTTATTAACCTTTATATTAATATTTATATTAATCTTTGCAAATCGCTTGCTGCACGCTTCACGATTGTTTACACTCAGGATACATTACGGCATGTTTTCTATGTACGACGTTCTCAATATAATTCATAATCCCACGTTTATAATGAACAACGCGTTATGGTTATTGTGTTATTGTGTTACAAAGGGTGTACGCACAGAACAGAGCGGCGGGTTGAGCAAAGCTCATTATCATTTAAAGACACATGCACTTAAACGGCGTGCTGAAAACGTCTCGGGTTACGACTGTAACCCTTGTTCCCCGAGAAGGGAACGAGACACTGCGTCGTCGTCGTGACGACACTTTGGGGAACACCCTTAGCGTAGCGCGTCTGAAGCATGAATGAAATCTGTCCAATCCTGATTGGTGCTGCGTCATGACGTAGTAGATGACGGCATAACCGGAAGATACAAAGGGACGCCGGCACAAACACACGTTAGCTCCTTTGCGATGAAGCAATCGCTCTGCCCATGATAGGTGTGGCGACGAGACGCAGTGTCTCGTTCCCTTCTCGGGGAACAAGGGTTACAGTCGTAACCCGAGACGTTCCCCTTCGAGGGAACTCGCACTGCGTCGTCGTCGTGATGACACTTTGGGGAACGTAATGCCCACTATGCCACACCGTAATCACACCCACCCTAGTATGAAGCTGGAAGACCAGGCACACTTAGGACGCGAGCACTCTGGCGCCAGGCGTCACAGGGAGTTGCAGACTGTAGAAACGTATGAAGGTGTGCGGGGTGGCCCACCCGGCCGCCTCGCAGATCTCCTGAAGCGAGACGCCAGAAAGGAGGGCCACCGAGGAGGCCATGCCCCTGGTGGAATGTGCCCTCACGGCCATAGGTGAAGGCAAATTGCGCACCTGATAAGCCATGGCTATAGCCTGGACAATCCAATTGCTGATTGCCTGTTTAGATGCAGGCAGCCCTTTCTTGGGTGAACCAAAGCACACCAACAACTGGTCTGACTTCCTCCATTGAGAAGACTTCTCCAAATAAACCCTCAGGGCTCTGACTGGGCAGAGCAGGTGAAGTCTCCCCTCTTCCGCCGTCCCATGAGGCGGAGGATGGAAGGCCTGAAGAACCACTGACCGTGCCACATTCGATGGCAGCTTGGGCACATAGCCCGGTCTAGGATGTAAGATGGCCTTAACTCCGCCAGGGGCAAACTCCAGGCAAGTTGGCGATATAGCCAAGGCCTGGAGATCCCCCACTCTCCTCAGAGAAGTGATAGCAAGGAGAAAGGCCACCTTAAGGGTCAGGTTCTTTGCCTCAGCCGACTCCAGTGGCTCGAAGGGGGCCTCAGCCAACCCTTCAAGTACCACCGCCAGGTCCCAAGTTGGAACTCTGGAGCGAGCCGCAGGCCTCATCCTCCGAGCCCCACGGAGGAAACGTACAACCAGATGGTGCTTTCCCAAAGGCCCATCACCTACAGGCGAGTGGAAAGCCCCAATGGCAGCCACATACACCTTAAGTGTGGACGGGGTAAGACCGGCGGAGAAACGATCTTGGAGGAACTCCAGCACTGAAACTACTGGGCAGTTAACTAGGTCCACCTCACGCTCTCTACACCAAGTGGAAAACACATTCCACTTCAGTCTCCTGGTAGAAGGAGCCCTGGAGCTGAGAAGGGTCTCGACAACACCTGCTGACAGGCCAGCCTCTAGGTACCGAGCCCTCTCAGGGGCCAGACCCAGAGGTTCCACAGCTCTGGCCGGGGGTGAAATATTGTGCCCCCTGCCTGCGACAGCAGATCCCTCCTCAGAGGGACCTGCCACGGGAGGCCGTCCAACAGTGCTACAATGTCCGAGAACCATACCCGGGTCGGCCAGCGGGGTGCTACTAAAAGTAGGCTGATCCCCTCTCGCCGGACCCGCTCCAAGACTCCCGGGAGCAGATCGATCGGGGGAAATGCGTACAGACGCAACCTCGGCCACGTCTGCATCATAGCGTCCAGCCCCAGCGGAGCTGGATGCCTGAGAGAGAACCACAGTGGACAGTGGGACGTCTCTTGAGACGCGAACAGATCCACTTCCACTGGGCCGAATCTCACGCACATGGCTTCCACCACCTCGGGGTGGAGTCGCCACTCCCCGGGCCTCAGCCCCTGCCTCGACAGGACGTCTGCTCCCTGATTTTGGTCCCCGGGGACATACATCGCTCTGAGAGACGACAGTTTCCCCTGGGACCACAGAAGGATCTGGTGTGCCAGTCTGCATAGAGGGCGCGACCTCAGACCCCCCTGATGATTCAGATACGCGACTACAGAAGTATTTTCCGAGCGTATCAGGACATGGTGGCCGCGGAGGTCCGGGAAAAAGCTCCTCAGAGCTTTGTAGACCGCCAGCATTTCCAGGCAGTTGATGTGCCAGGAAGAATGCCGGGTCTCCCACAGACCTCTCGCAAAGCGGCCGTCCATGACCGCGCCTCAACCAGTGAGGGAGGCATCTGTTGAAACGGTTTTCCGGCAACATGATGCTCCCAGCACCGGTCCCTGGGACAGGAACCAAGGTTTCCTCCATATGACAAGGGAACGAAGGCATCTGCGTGTTACCCTGATCATACGGAACGGATTTCCCCTCGGGGAAAACCCTTTGGCTCTCAACCACCACTGTAGGGGTCTCATGTGTAGCAGGCCAAAAGGTATGACGTTGGACGCTGCTGCCATGAGCCCCAGCAGTCTCTGAAACTGCTTCACAGTGAGGTTGTGGCCTAGCTTCGCTCTGGAGACCATCGCCCGTATGGATTCCACCCGTGCAGGAGACATTTGTGCCCGCATCGTCGTGGAGTCCCATACCACTCCCAGGAACATAATTCTCTGGGAGGGCGTCAACACGCTTTTCTTTGTGTTGAGTCTCAGCCCCAAACACCTGATATGGGCCAGAACGACATCTCGATGCCGAACTGCCATATCGTACGACTTGGCTAATATTAGCTAGTCGTCAATGTAATTGAGTACACGAATGCCCTGGAGTCTTAGCGGAGCCAGCGCTGCATCCATGCACTTGGTGAAGGTGCGAGGGGAAAGAGCTAGGCCAAAGGGAAGAACCCGATATTGGTACGCTTCGCCCCCGAAAGCGAACCTCAGGAACTTCCTGTGACATGGAAGGATGGATATATGGAAGTATGCGTCCTTCAGATCTATCGTGACGAACCAGTCCTTGAACTGGATCTGACTCACGATGGCTGGAATTGTGAGCATCTTGAACCTGAATCTTCTCAGAGAATGATTCAAGTGCGAGCACCTATGGCCTGAGATCTATTATTGGACGCAACCCCCCATCCTTCAGATATATTCGGAAGGCATGACCATGCGCCGAGATAATCTACTAAGGGAACCAGCCTCTCGAGGCTGGCCTCGGGTGTCAACCGAGCCTCATTCCCGACCCCCTGAAGCGGCTGACCGGCAGGGAGCAGTCGAGAATGATTTTTGGTATGCGGACGCGTTCGCTGCCCAGCCGCAGGTCTTTCTAGAGGCGGCTGGAGCGGCGTGCGTGCGCGGGAAATCAGTGTGGCCCGAAGCGTACTGGACGGCGGGAACACAGCACTGATTTCCTGAGAGCGGGGGGGGGCAGCTCTGAGCGGTCCGGCCGCAGCTAGGACCGCTTGGCGGAAGCCTTCTTTGCCTGAAGGATGGTCCTCAGACAGATCGACCTTAGGCTCAGAAGGCTTTCCGCGAGAGCGCCGTCTCCTTTGCTAGGCTCCCTCGGGAGGGGCGCGGGAGGCGACACTCTTTTTGCACCTGTCGGTGCGAGGCTCAACATTTTAATTCCTCAAAATTAAATGCAGCCAAAAACACTAGATAAGTGAAACACGGTCTGGATGGTAGGCTGAATTAAAATATCTAACTTCTCAAAGTCAGATAATATTCCATCATTTTAATTCCATAGAATTAAATGCAGCCATAATCACCAGACAATACTGTTTAATATTTATTAATACGGTTTCGCAATCTACGCGCTGCCTCGGCAAACGCGAGATTCGAGTCGTTCACAATATATTTGGCTTTCATCTCTCGAGAAGAAAGCCAACGGGCGCGAGGCTGAAACACCCGGAACGCACGGCTGTGTGCGTCAAGATATTTCTCAATGAACACACAGCCAGCACCCTCAGGAGCTGACTGTGCATGCCTCGCACCCACACAGAATATTTATTGCAGAGTAGCCCCGTAATATACGCGCTGCCTCGGCAAACGCGAGACCCGAGCTACTATAGATTCTGTATTGCAATGCAGACATTAATCTACGCGCTGCCTCGGCAAACGCGAGATTAGTCACAGAATCTTTATTGCAGAGTAGCCGTAATCTACGCGCTGCCTCGGCAAACGCGAGATCCGAGCCACTATAGATTCTGTATTGCAATGCAGACCTTAAATCTTCGCGCTGCCTCGGCAAACGCGAGATCCCAGTCACAGAATCTTTATTGCAGAGTAGACCCGCAACCTACGCGCTGCCTCGGCAAACACGAGATCCGAGCCACTAGATTCTATATTGTAATGCAGACGTTATTTGGAACAATTCTTATGGGACAAACAACACCAAATAGGACAAACAGTTTCACACAGAGCGCTTGCTGAAGAGCAAAAAGCTAACGTGTGTTTGTGCCGGCGTCCCTTTGTATCTTCCGGTTATGCCGTCATCTACTACGTCATGATGCAGCACCAATCAGGATTGGACAGATTTCATTCATGCTTCAGACACGCTACGCTAAGGGCGTTCCCCAAAGTGTCGTCACGACGACGACGCAGTGCGAGTTCCCTCGAAGGGGAACAGAGCTGTTTTTGACCAGGTAAAAGGAGTGTTTTCTTACAATACTAATGAGAATTTTTAATTAAAGTATATTACAAACTTTTAATTTAGACCCTAAAGAATCATATTAGCTTGTACAAAAATGGCATTATATGACCCCTTTAATATTTAGTCTTATGATTTTGTTTTCCATTGTGACATTTTCATGACAATTAAATGATTTCTCACCAAAAGTTTATTCATGTAAATTTGAAAAATATCATTCTTTTAACAGTATATTACATATACGGTAACACTTTAGGGTCCAGTTTTCACTATTAACTAGTTGCTTATTAGCATGCATATTACTAGGATATTGGCTGTTTATTAGTTCTTATAAAGCACATATTAATGCCTTACCCTGCATAACTCGTTTCAGTGTCAGTGCTCGTATTGACACCATACACAGAAACTCAAGGCCTTCACCTGCACTAGATTGATTAGACTGGAGGATGAGTCCCAGATAGATGACCTCAGAGGAAGTGACCCGTAATTAAGCCGTTTGTCACTCATTAGCCCTGCTCTAACTGGAGCAAATTCCTACATGTCCCTTAGTGAACCCTAAACAAAGACTCCAGCTGCAGGGGCACTTTTAGTATTTCAGAAAATCATATCCAGAAGTATTACTCAAAAAGATTATTTACATTCATTACAAGAGATCTTCATCAATTCAATTAGATACTTATTACTTATATTTTATATATATATATATATATATATATATATATATATATATATATATATATATATATATAATCCAAAATAATTCCATATCTCCTCATATTATATATATATACAGAGTTATGTTTTATTATGCTTCATATTTTAAAGTATCATTGCCTCAAGTGTTTCGCCTAAAATTAAGTTAAAAAAATCTTTTTATTTTCATTCATTTATGCAAAATGACCTACAACTAAGAAAATACTGTACATAAAATTGTGAAATAAAATACATATGAGACATAAAATGAGGAATAAAATATAAAAAATGTGACAAAATAAATAAAAATTAGAAAGATGTTGACATACATTAATCCTATAAGTTATGAAATGAATGTAGATTAATGTTCAATCTTTTGTTTTTTTGAGAATTTAATAAGTAATATTTGAGTTCATAATGTGATGTATGACTACGTTTGAGACGTTATTTTTCTCTCTTAAGATATGTGGAAGATCTCTGGGATTTTTTACTCAGAGCAGAAACGGTTTTCAGCAAAAACCTCACCTAACAAACCCCACACAAGTGTTTAACGATCATTCATTGATTCCTTAATCAGTCAATGGTTATTATAGGTCTCATAAGTCATAAATGACTGGTATATGTGTTTGCGTGTGTGCTGAATAGTGTGTGTGTGTGTTGTGTGTGTGTGTGTGTGTGTGTGTGTGTGTGTGTGTGTGTGTGTGTGTGTGTGTGTGTGTGTGTGTGTGTGTGTGTGTGTGTGTGTGTGTGTGTGTGTGTGAAGCCCCAGAGGTCAGAGGGAGTGACGGGCTTTGACTGATTGATATCCGCATGTCCTGGTGTGGAAGGTCACAAGGGTGAAACAGGCTCGACTGGGAAAATTTATCCTGTGACAGTCTCGAGGTCAGGGTTTAAACATTGTTATGTACTCTCGGTAATTTCCATACCGTTGTGAGAAAGGAAAGGCCTCGTCTGCATGAGCGTGTGTATGTCTCCACAAAAGCGTGCTTTAGGGTCCAAAATAGAAGCTACATTTGTTTTGCTCTTTGCTTTTATGGTGTTTGATTTGACATACTAATTGCACATGGTGGAACAAAATATCATGAGGCTCCAGGACTGAACGTGCTATTGAACCAAAACAGGCTATGTTTAGAAACATCCTGGGTCTTCAATCACGAAAACAAGTAATAGAGAGAAGACTCTCCGAAATTTAGGATGATGTGGAAACAAGGTGGTTTTCATAAAGAAATATTAATAACAAACTATTTTCCAAATGATTAGCAGTAACAAAACATTAAATAAAAGCTGTTTGTCACATTTTATCACAATTTTCATTGTACGGGAAATTATCAAACATACTCTCTTCCTCAAGTATGATTCAGTTCAGGGAATTGGTTCATTTTGACAGTACAAATCAATTCAAAAAGTGATTCTCTGACTGACTTGAGCCTTTGCATGACATTTGCATATTTATAATTCTAGCTAAACATTTAGTATTCTACACTGCAAAAAAAAAAAAAAAAATATATATATATATATATTATATATATATATATATATATATATATATATATATATATATATATATATATATATATATATATATATATATATATATATATATATAATATATATATTTTTTTTATTATTATTATTTTTTTCTTACTTATTATTTTTGTCTTGTTTTCCAGTACAAATATCAAAACATTCTTACATCACAAAATATATAAGAAGCAAAATGCAGAAGATATTAAGTGTTGTTTTCTGAAAAGTATATAAAAATTCTGCAAATTTTTGCCAATGGAGCTAGGAAAATAAACTAAATTCACTGGGAAAACAAGATTATATTTCTTACCTTATCGGCATATATATTTTTTCTTGATTTTCATGCATTTTTCAGAAAACAAAACTTAATTTCTTAAGTCATTTTGCTTCTCATGTTTAGATATTTGTACTGAACAACACAATTACCGAGTAAGATTTGATTTTTTTTTTTTTCGTGTAACAGTATGTTTAATATATATATTTTCAGAATTTATATGAATTATGTTGTTTTTAGTATTGTAAGTTGTTTACACTGTAAAAATGCTTTCTCTCTAATTGAATACCTCATTGTTTTGTGGCAGATAAATACTGCTCTGATTACAGAATAATGATTTAACTTTTTAAAACCTTCCCTAGCTTGTACCTTCAGTTTCAGTATAGTTTATCCAACACTGTGGAGTAACGAGAATGAGACTTTTTTAGCTTACACAATCCAATAATGAGAATTTGGCCATTTGAAACAACGTCAATGCAAAACAATCTTAATGCTCCCTTAATTTCCTTTAAGCAAAATATACCTTCTTATTTCTATAGATTTGCGGTCTTCGTGACGTTCACCAAACAGCACTGATGGAAGGAGACATGATGAAGAGGCGGACAGCACATCAGGTTCACCATGACAAGAGGAGCGATTGCCTCCGTCACTCTCTCTCCTCTGACCTCCAGTTTCTCCTCTGTCCAGATCTCCGTTCTTTCATCCCTGTATCCCAGCTCATCCCTGCAGCAGTGGATGTCTTACAGCAGCTGACAGACTGACAAGCTGAAATAATTACACAGGCCTGTGTGTCTGTGAGAAACACCTCGGCGCTGCCTTTAATCAAACCAACGCTATCTCACGACTAATTCGTGCAAATTTGTAGGACCTCACTCGTACGAATTCGTACATTTGTCTAAACCCCAGTGATGGGTAGGTTTAGGGGTGGGGTCAGGGGTAGGTCATTTGTAGGAATCGAGTAAGGTCGTATGAATTCGTACGAATTAACCACCTCGTAAAATTCATAAGAATTGCCGTGAGATCGGGTTTGTTAAACAGACATGTTGGAGTTGATGGCGGAGTGCGGCCCACATCCACCACAGGCTCTGCAAAACCAGACTAACTGACTATCTGGCCCATTTAAGATGCATGACTAGATTTTTACACTTTCCGAAGAAAATAAAAGTGGTTGCGTCTGAAAAAACGCCCTCTCCTAATGTTTATATGCAGTTAACCGGGTTGCTGAAGGGTTTAGAGTGTTTTTTACACTCTTACAAATTAAAGGTTCTTAATTGGCTTCTATAGTGTTATGAAGAACCTTGAACATCCATGGAACCTTTTCATTGCACAAAATATTCTTTATGGTGAAAAAATGTTCTTTAAGTTATTCAAATGTTTTACACACTAGGAAAAAACATGGCTCTTTTTAAGAACTGTTCACTGAAAGGGTCTTTGGGGAACCAAAATGCCTTTCATGGCATCACTGTGAAAACACCCCTTTGTAACCTTTAGTTTTAAGAGTGTAGCACAACAAAACCCAGTTGCAAGAGTGTCATATTTTATATGCAAATTTCTAAGGTCTCTAATTGATGAAAATTTTGCTGAACAACCTGTTGTACACCAACTACTAGACTGAAAAGTTTTTCTTTTTTGTTCCGAAATTTACAGTAAATGTTACAAACAATTACAAAGAAATGGCAAGTAACACATTGAATTAAACATGCAATTTTGAAGTAGAAATACTATAAAGATCTAACTGATTTACATTACAAGCTATCAAATTTCTTTCTTTATTTTTTATTTTTTTTTTGGCCATATAAATATCAGCAACTGCACCAAATTGCATATTTTTTCTCAGTTTGGGCCTTTGAATAAAACTGATGAAACAGTTTTTTTCCTCCTCAAGAATGAGCTCCAACATATATCAGGCTTTACAGGGTTATGTCAAAACAGTCCACTTCATTTTCTCAATAATATTCTGGTTTCTAATTATAGCTTGGTTAACTATAATTGGTTAACAAAAACATAATAGCACACCTGACTGAGGTTAAAATGTTTGAGGTGATTAAAAGGTTTGATGGCGTTCCCACCACTCCTCAGGTTAATAAGACATCAAGATTACAAGTGCTTTGTTTTAAAGTGTGATTTAAGCTCATCATTGACTGAATCTGTCAGTGTCTGTCCTCCATGGTCTCTCATGCAAGCGGACTCGTCTGTTGAGAGGAACGATGAGTTTGAGGAATGCTCTCTCCTAAATGAGCGAGGTTAATTATGACGCTGACCTCTTCATTCCAGCAATATCTGCGACGTGTTTCATGCTGGGCACATTGCTGAGGTCACGCATGAGCGGGCAGGGAATGAAACGTCGCTTATTTACATATAGAGTGATGGCTGTCCGCTTTATCACCTCTCAGCGATTAAATATTAACCGTGTTAGAGAATGGTGCAAATCCATGCTCAGGAATCACAGCTGACTTTTGGACTGCTGTTTTGAAGGTTCACTGCGTGACTTATACTTTGCCTTAGCAAATGTGATCTGAACACACCTCTAACACATAACTATTATATGTGGTGCATTAACTCCCACACGGTTTGTGTTACAGGCATTCGATGCCTCAGATTGTGTGGATTGTAGAGGACAGGCTATTCTTTTTCTAAGCAATCTTAAGTATACTTGTGTCATATAGTTGTATACTTATATGTACGTATAATTCCCATATACTTACAATGTAGGAGGGACCTGAGCCTTTTTCTTTCTTTCTTTCTTTCTTTCTTTCTTTCTTTCTTTCTTTCTTTCTTTCTTTCTTTCTTTCTTTCTTTCTTTTTTTTTTTTTCATTTAGAAATATAAAAACTGTCTTGGAAAGTTTCATAATTCATAATTATATAATTAAATAATTAAAAAAGAAAATTATATATATATATATATATATATATATATATATATATATATATATATATATATATATATATATAGCATATTCTATAACCCTATTCTGTTTTAAATATTCTATAACCCTACTCATAAATTACCATTTATTTATTTTTTGGTTATGTAAAAATATTTCAGTGCATATATGGCATATACAAGAATTTGTAGAGGTGGTTTTAGAGCTGTCACTCTATGCAGTGTTGGGAACAAGCCACGCCCACTCATGTGTATTGCAGGATGATTGGCGGTTGATTCCTGAAACATATCATTGTCTGCCTTGTTTACCATGGTCACTAATTAAGTCATGATCCGACATGTTTCCCCCATCGAATGCTAATTACAGGCATAAGGCTGTTCGTTAAGACGTCCCAGTTCAGTGAATGTTTATATTGGCAGCTGTGTAGGCACTGAAAATAAGCATTCAAGTCTCAAACAAGATGCAGGAAATTCTATATGTATCTGAGTTAACTGAATTAGCCCTCTTAAAGATTAATGCAGTCTCTCTGGCTAACTTAAACCATGCAAATGTAAATGTATACATTTCATAAGAATGATCACTGATGTCAATCCTTGTCTAATCACTGGAACTTTTTTAACAAAAAACTGGCAAGTTTTTATGTGTTCCAGCCGTTAATTTACGCGACAAAAGCGCGTTGTTTTGGGGGCCTGAAAACATAAACTTTTGAAAATGTGTTTCAAAGTGCATGTTTTCGAAAATCATACAGTTATTGTCTCTGTGTAAACTACAAAAATAAGAATTTGTAAAAACTACAGGAACTGTGGTTCAAACTGTGGTTTTAGGCTACAGTTACTACAAAAAAACCTCTCGATTACGTATGGTAACCCTCGTTCCCCGATGAGGGAACGGATAGTACGTCATAACTGACGAACTGGGGATCTCGCTCAAGAGCCTATCTACTTCAAGTGTAACTAAACAAGCTAATGCACAATGCAATGGCATGCGATAATTGCACCAGCTGCTGTACATCGCGGCGCGAGCATATAATGAGCAGAAGGTGCGTTGCATCCTTGTTTTTCCGCTGAGGAGCCGGACTTGTGACTCGGCCGTACAGCGGAAGCTCAGCCACTGTGGCGACGGGACTGTGGCCTCTGTTCCCTCCTCGGGAACGAGGGTTACCATATGTAACCGAGATGTTCCCCTTCGTCAGTTCACTATGACGTAAGTCATAACTGACAAATTGGGGATATCTACCAACACGCCACTGCTGCTGGCCCTTCCACCGCTCCGCTTGAGCCTCCTGGCCTGACCGCAGTGTTGGGCAGATAGTAGGAGCTCTAAGCAGAGAAGGTCAGTCACTGCACAAGCAGGGTAGTGCAACATATGTTGGGCAGTCTCTGGGGTGGTTCCAGCCTAGTTCTAGGGGGGAAGAACACCAGCAGAGACGACAGAGCGGGCTCTGTCAAGGGAAAGACACAGGCTCGTCCGCAGAGGAGCTGATCGTGGAGGAATACACATATGGGGTCGCTGCAGGGACTGCTACATATGGACACCCAGCCTAGCACAGGTTCCACAATGCATACGAGTGTAGGCCTGGCATCAGACTCTCCGCAACGTCTGACTGCCGCAGGGGTGACAGACGAACTCAACAGGGTTAGCCATTTCTGGGGAACACTACTGGACCAAATAGATGAACGTGTCCGGCCCATTTTGAACGTGAGCTTGTGCAGGGCCTGATTCAAGGTTCGCAGGTCCAAGATTGGCCGTAACCCACCACCTATGAAGTAGGGGCTGTAGAACCCTGTCTTCATATCGGCTGGAGGGACTGGCTCGATCGCGTCCTTCGCCAGTAGGACATCGATCTCTGCCCGCAATACTTGGGTGGGTGCTGGGCGAACTGAATCGCATAGCCAAGTCTGATGGTACGGATGAGCCAGCGAGATGGGCTGGAAAGCGCTAGCCAGGCTCCCAGACACCGTGCAAGCAGGACCAACGGTACCACAGACGTACCCAGGGTGGGGCAGAGAGGTGGAACACAGGGACTCGGCTCGGGAGGCACTGAGGCACTGAGGCACGGAGCCTGAGTGTACCATGCAACACTTACCTGGTTCCAGGGAGGGGAAGAGGGTGTGTGAGAAGGCCTGGTGGCGTCCCTGAGACACACAATGAGAGAGGGGGATGGGAGTGGCACTGTGATACTCAGGTCACCAAGGCTATTAACCGAAGTAGGCTTTTTCTGCTGGGCAGAAGGAGCACTAGATTGGGGAATAAGCGAAGGGGCTCCACCTCTTTCGAGGTATCGGAGTCTCGACCGTAACGCCGCGATGGTTATGTTCCCGCAATGGGAACATGAGTCATCCATGAACGCTATTTCAGCATGCCTATAGCCCAAGCACGTAATACAGTGATCATGACCGTCAGCCGGAGTCAGACATTGACCGCATCCAGAAACACACGATCTGAATGACATCTTGAAAAAGACGCGGGGTCAGATCATGTTAGCTCTTTCAGAAGTGCTCTCTGTGGTGCCGAAGCGCACAGGGAGATAGCCGCGGCTACACACAGGGGATAGTGCAATCCTATGTGAGCACTCACTCTCTTAGTCACGCCCTTCCGAACCAACAAAGCTGTGAAAACAGCTGTTTTGCTCTAACCGGGGATACACTGGAGAGATCGTGACCACCAATGTCTGCGCCGTCACACCGACACCGAAAGGCAGAGATTCATCTTGCAGAGACTCGAAGACACACAGTAGATCTTGAAGGAGACAGGAACAACATACACCATCTGGCTCCGAAGCCAAAGACAAGGATGCGACGTTATATTCTCATTATTTGCTCACGCCGTGATGCACAGCAGCTGGTGCAATTATCGCATGCCAATGTGTATTGGCTCGTTTAGTTACACTCGAAGTAGGTAGGTTCTCGAGTGAGATCCCCAGTTACATCAGTTATTTTTCGTACGTCATAGTGAACTGACGAAGGGGAACAGTAACATTTCTCTTCTACTATGTCACAGGATGCTCTCGTATCATTGAGAAACTACCAAAACATCTTAGAAAAAAGAAGAAGCTTGAAGAGAAATATATCTGTCATTGAGAATCTACTTTATGTATAAAGTTACAAGTCTGGCTGTTGCCTTTCTCAATACCAATGCATTCTGTCTGTTTCATGCTGTTGAGTTTTTGAAACCAGGAATGCTGTGTGTTTGTTTCCAAAGTATCTCAAAACCAAACATATGAAACCTTTAGAAACACTACATCTGCTTGGCTTATGAATGTTAATTACGTGACATGTTATTTTGCCAGTACTCATATGTGAAAGGCAGTACGTAGTACGCAGGCTAACATGTAGGCACTTCCCTTACTGCTTATGTATTTCTAATGCAACCATTAGCATCCTGTTCTTTTTATGCAACTGGCTACTTTTTATGTACTTACGGCAAGCAAAATTAAATTCTTAAAATATTTAAAGGTACACTATTTAACTTTTGGCCCTCTAGAGCATAAAAAACACAACTGCATGCATTTTGCGGAAGAACATTTTTTTGGCTACGTTTTTGTTATGTTGGTTACGTAACAAAACCTTCACAATAGATAATGCTATACAATGAACTCTGTTAGAGAGATGAAAGCTTTAGCATAAGTTCTGCCAGGAAGACTTAATTACTATGTCACTTATTACCTTCACATCTATCCAATCATGTCCTAACACTTGCTGTATAAAAATTTGGTACTTACACATGTTTGAATTCGCAGATGCTAATGCAAACAATTACCTCCACCTTCCCCACCACCACCACCAGGATGGTCCTGTCCATACCTCCCAGGGGGTCGGCTGCGCCCCTGCCTTCGTCTTCAGGCAGGAAATGCAGATCCGCTACTCTCGGATTATTTACTATGGACACTCTGATTATTACACACATAGGGGCGTGCAGCAGCACACAAACATGCCAAATAAAAAATAAAGGATTACAATGTAAAATATTATTATTGTGTACATAAAGATATGGTGGAATCCGGCTTGTCCCGTAGATGCTTTAACGATTTTTCGGCTTGCAAATTCCACCATGTAAATAACGAATCCGCCATGGCCATATTTCCGCCATATTTCCGCATCGTTTTTACAATATCTCCGTAAAGCAAGGCCGATGCTGATTCTTGTTTTATTATGAGCTCTGTCGCGTTCTCTTTTTACCAGTAGACTGTCCTCTGTTCTGTGTTTTTTTTTTAATGGGTGAAGATTTAGCTGCTCTGCTCATTGTGATCTCTGCTACTCCCACACCAGACACATTTCAAAGTAGCAGGAGCAACTTTTCTCTATTTACGGATATGACGAGAAACGCACAGGCGAGTGACTTATGTCTGCAATTTCCCACAAAATCCATCCTGTCAGGTCTAAAATGTAAACACTTAATAGGCTTACCGTAGTGAATTGGGGTGACAAAAACACATTTTAGGAGAAGGATTGATGATATATTGACTTTTGTTCATTAAAAAAAAAAAAAAAAAAAACCTTACACAGTGTACCTTTCACTCCTAACTAATATTTCTTCCCTCAAAAATCTAAACAACACTACTGCACAACCATCCGTCTTCCTGCCTCGCTGGACCGTTCTCCTCATGAATGAAAAATGCACAGTGCTGCTGGTAATAGAGATGGAGAGACAGACAGTGCAGCCTGTCTCACGTGTTGCTACACTCTTGACAGGCAGTGTGGACAATGCCCTATCCCCTCAGTGCCCCTATTAAATCAGGCCCGAGCCTGCAGGCCAGAGGATTAGTGTGAACACAGCCATTTCCCCAGGTAGCGGATTTGCCTTCCATTAGCTGACAGTGCCCCTGGCTCCCTCTGCTTCAACTCCAGTTGAGGTCAATTATCTGCTAGACCAAGTCAGGTACTTTCTCTTAATTAGAAAGTTCATAGCAGCCGAGACCATCTGGAGAGAAAAAAATTATATTGTGTTCTGGATGAGAGTGAAAGTCATTGTAAGGAGGGTTGGGAATTGTAACAGATTTGATGATTCTGGTGACGATTTTGGACTCCATTTAATGATTTTGGATCCCACCCTAATAATTGATCCAAATTATATTCCAATTTTTTTTTTTTTGGTTGCAAATGTGTAGTAACATTTGGTATGTTCATTAATATTAATATTAATTATTTTAACTGAATTGCTAAGTAAATTTATAAAATCAGTGTAGAATTTATGAGTGTGGCCTCATGTCTCACACAGGACGAAGAGGATTAAGTAAGAATTTATAAGTAAATAATTTCTGATTTAAACCAATGACTCAACAGCCAAACTTAACAGAACAAACTTATTTTAATTTCTATTCTATTCTATTCTATTCTATTCTATTCTATTCTATTCTATTCTATTCTATTCTATTCTATTCTATTCTATTTCTTTTCAGTTTCGTTTTATTACAGTAATTTGTTCCCAAATGGAGTTGGTGGAAGAATCCAGGTGCTTTCATTTATTTTTTTATTTTTATTTTCAGTTTAGTTGAGTTTGTTTTAGTTTTAATTGTCATTATTACTTGTTAATTGCAATAATTTAATTATATTAGAACTTGGACAATGGAACCGGTTCCCAACCCTAGTTCTAAATACTGTACTCAATGCATTTGATGTTTAGCATGATGTGACATTTGAATGTATTATGTTTGGTTAGTGTCCTTAATTTATAAGACAATATTGCAAATAATTTTACGGAGTATAATTTGACTAGAACGAATGGCACTTGTGCAATGAAAGAGAGGGTAGATCATCCTCTAGGCTATAAGCTCTGTTTTATATTTTAAATGAATTTTCTAATTTATGCCTAAATTTCAGGTGACACTGCTGGTGGAATCTGACTGCATGAAAAGTATGTTTAATGCGAAGGAGAATCGAATAATTGATTAGTGGCCGAGTGTCTTTCTCTGTCCCTTTTCTCGTCCTCCTTTTTAAGACATAACATCCCGTTTTCATACATATTTCATTGCCTGCATGAGGGTTGTCGGTCACCTGTCTGGGGACCCTGACAGATGTCCGCACTGGCCCACTCCAGGACACTTTAGGGAAGGGAGGGGGTCTCCAATGGTAGTTCCTCCCGTCTCCATGGGTCCCATCTGTTGGGTGTCTCTAGCTCAGGATTTCAATGGCTGGCTGCTGTAGATCAGATAATATTTCCTATGCTGGTCCAACAGAGTGAAATGCATATATTTCACAGTCGGCTCTTGGGGGGCTGCACTTGGGGGGTATTTCATAAAACCACTTGATATTATTTTCATCCGGTAAGGGTGGGAGAAAATAAGATGACGAAACGACAGATGGTATCAGAGTCTCAAATTTGGGTGGCATGAGCCAAGGCAAGATTCTGCAACATAGGTCATGATATTGTAGCATAACTGCATGACTATATATACTATATACTATCTGCATTTCAAATATACTATATAACCAAGCATTTGTAGAATAATGAAAGATATAAATAAATAATAGTTTAAAAATGGCTAGTTTAAATGTACATCAATTATACACTATAAAATGCATGCAGTGAATTTTATACATTTTTAGGTGACACTATATCCGAATGCCTTTTGGAGCCACTGTGAGTCAGTGATACGCCCAGAGGGGCATCTGATGACTGTCTCAATCCAGGGTGGTCCAGATGTAAGGGGATGGGTCAGAATCTGACATGCTGGCCCCTGGATATAATTACTTGCCCATCTTCAGCCCCGAGGATACTCGTACTGAATCCTTGGTGTAATGTTCACATTACATGGTGAAAATGTCCCAAATCTGAATTTTTTTGTCTGCTTGTGACAGATGTGATTCTTTCAGAACAGTGAGAACACAAACAATCCAATCTTTTCTAATCTGTTTTGGGATACGTGATCCAACATCTGATACATATTCAATCTGCAGGCATCGAACAGACAGATAGATAGATAGATAGATAGATAGATAGATAGATAGATAGATAGATAGATAGATAGATAGATAGATAGATAGATAGATAGATAGATAGATAGATAGATAGATAGACAGACAGACAGACAGACAGACAGACAGACAGACAGACAGACTGGATATGTGATCCAACATCTGATACATGTTTAATCTGTAGGCATGCAACAGACAGACGGATGGACAGACAGAAAAACAGACAGACAGACAGACAGACAGACAGAAATATATATAGATAGATAGATAGATAGATAGATAGATAGATAGATAGATAGATAGATAGATAGATAGATAGATAGATAGATAGATAGATAGATAGATAGATAGAGATAGAGTGAGACAACGTGCAGCACTACACATGTACAGTACATTGTGCAATCACACTAGACTCTACTAGAGTATTTCTATACTCAGTGTGGAGGAGGATGAAGCAGAATATGGAAGAACTGAAGTCTTTTCAGCTTGGTGTGAAACTAGAGTTCAAACAGAGGGTCACATGGGCAATGCAGACCCTGAAATCAGCCACACACAGTCAGACATGGTACCAGTAATGCAAGAGTAGTGCTTTCATTCTTTATATGTCTCTCCAAACGCTACAGAACGCATCAGCTGTGTATATCTGTTTGTAGTATGCACTCATAACATTCTGCCTATCCATCAAGCTCATTAAAGCTTGTGAAGTCCAGGAGGAGAAGACCTCATTCTCAGGGGCAAACGAATTTGACTGGATGTTGCAGTAAGCTTGCGTGTAGCCTGTGGCCAGGTGAGCAGCGCTCTGAAATATTAATGAGCGTGTTACTGACTGGCCTCTACCAGGTCAGCACAAACCGCGGGAAGCTAATGGAGCGTGTATGCCATGACTCTCGTGAGTTTAATGCGCTATCTCCGGCAATAACAACAACTGTCTCACTCGCACACGGGAACACACGGACACACAGCCCCAGGTGTAACTCCAAGTTATAAGCACACATCTGCCTGCTTGACAATCTCAGGAATTTGGAAGTGGGTCCGTCTTTTGTAGAGCCATCTTATGTACTCAATGATGCTGAAGGCGTTTGTTCAGGAGCACAGTCTGAGGAAATTATATACTCTGTTTTTTGACACATCAGACATATTTGTGCAGTGACCCTGCATTTTTTTCCCAAGTAGTGAAATGGCCTCTTAAATCAACACGTTTCATATGTCGAAACAGTGAACACCTTTATTTCTGTGAGACACATTTATAAATGAGCAAAGAATTTTCTTTTTCATAAGCCCTCAGGAAAATTGATGAGGTTATTCGGTCCAGCGTTGTTTTCTTTGGACTGCCACCGGGGCTCTAGGCTTGATTATGGAGTGAGGTTTTCCAGACTTTATAGTCACCACAGAAGGCAGTGGAGACCCAAGAGAGCATCTAATTTCCTGTGCTAGCGTGCTAGCGCATTCTTACGGGCTGCTCGATCTGATGAAGGACATGCTAATTTCAGAGATTCGCATCTGGACACTTACTTTTACTTCTGCTGAACTTACGAAGAAGTGCTATGCAATGATATAGCAAAGTATTTAAATGAGCTGAATCAAATATCTTTGAAACAACTGAAGGTCAATCTGAAAAATTCTTAGCACGCAATGCTGATTTAAAAAGCATAGGCCATTAATTTACATTATTATAGAGTTCTCTGGAACTGAACATTAACCCACGCAACTTAAAATGTTCAGTCAATGGGTGCCATCAACTGTGTGGTTACCAACATTCTTCAAAATATCTTATTTTGTGTTCAGCAGAAGAAATAAACTCATACAGGTTTGGAACAACATGAAGGTGAGTAAACGATGATACTATCCCTTTATATATATTTTTTTATGTTTTTTTTTGCAGCGATTTCATAACCATTTTGGCTCCACAAAGAACAGAAAAAACTATTTTTTTCAATTTTTTTTCTATTTTCTATTTTTCTTTGTTCATTATTAACCCAATCTGCTTGCAATCACATCATTCTCTAAAAGGCACAGCTGATTGATTCCCGCTGTATCAGTAACCAATGTGCTTGCTGCTCAACATTCAAATATCGTTTGCTGTAGCAGTTTTCAGTGCACTTTCAGAGACCCTCCACCTTCCCCAGCTCCACCTGTATAGATCTGCTATGGGGTGATTCATGTATACGGTTACTTGCACACAGCAGCATGTTGTGTGTGTGTACTGGCAGTGGCAAGTTCCATAGCTATAATCAACAGCAGCAGCAGCGTAGCAGATATATGCTGTCATGGGTTCAGTTCCCAGGGAATGCATGAAATGATAAAATGTATCGTAACTGCAATATTATTCACTTTGGATAAAAGTGGGTTCATAGAAACAGTTGTGGTAAATTATGATTTATTTTGCCATGGCACTGTAGATTCAGTGGAGCGTCCCCACAGAAATATGTTTCAGTAAACGTAAGGTGTATAGCCCATTAAAAAGTGGCCAAATAAAAGGGTTAGTGGTGTAAGCCATGAATAGAGAGCATAAAATGAACACCATCGCATTGCAACCAGAAGAAGGTCCATAGCATTTACACTTAACACAACACTGAAATTACAAGGGTAGATCGATGTCTTCCCTAAAATCATTCATGTATCCAGCTTTAAGTCATATCTTTGGTACATGAATATTCATGGTCATCCTCATTATGACAAGGAAGACTGACAAACTCAAACTTAGTTTATTCCCACACAAATGCAAATGAAATGGCACTTGTTTGCAAAGATTCACAATTGAAGACAACAACCGTAACAATGAAGAGTGACTATAGTTACAGGACTTCCACAAACCCTCAGGATAATAAGCTGTGAATGTACTCGGTCCGCGGGTCTCAGTGCTTTGTTATCCCCTCAAAAAATGGTGAAGGCTTTGGTGGGAATGCCAATCAGGAGAAACTGGCTTCATTATTTTCTCTTTCCCCCAGAACACCTTCCCCTCTAATGGCTATCCAAACAGATAACAGAAGGGTCTGTTAGGGCCACTAGTGGAAGCTCGATAATGAGTGTTCTGTTAAGTGGAGAAGCTCTACCCTTCTCTCCCCTGAAAGCCACCTCGAACTTAAGAAGCAGGTCCTCTGGGCATGCTCAGAAATCTCCTAAACAACAACAGTCACAGCAACAACAACAGGCAAGGCTGATACAATTAACTGATCGGAATGGCTGAGGTTGTATGTTTTATGAATGCAGTGCATGCACATTCAGGCACCATTCTGCCTAGTGCCTGAACTAGGTCGAGAACTTTCAAGACTCACCTAGTACCATCTTGTGTGAAATATTTACGCCTTGTCTCAGGGTTAGATGCTAGGTGTGAAAATCTGTTGAGGGCTGTGTTCTTTATTCTGACTCTTCAGAAGTGGCCACAAATTCATCCGAAACGTCCACCAATTCTTCAGGGCAATAATTCAGTTTATATTTACATATTTAGAAAAGATGTTTGTGGTCTGAATATCAATACCCCATAGAAAATAAATGGAAGTGTGTGTATTGGATAACTCAAATCAAATTGTTTAGTGGAATGTTGTGGTCTCTGCCAAATGTAAAGTTGGGTATAATGTTAAAATGCCTGCGGAGGGAAATGTTTGCTGCTTGGCAGCATCGCTGTAAATCTATCTATGTGAGAACAGAGAAACACTCTGTTAAAGTGAACTGAACTGAATGGACAAAGAAGGGTTGCCAACAAATGCGTGAGATTATTTGGTCTCATCTGCCAGACACTATTCTTGGGATGGAAAGTCATCCAAACATTATCAAGTCCAAATAAACAGTCAACGGTCATGAGCTTAATTTGATCTTTGGGAAGAAATTACGGATAGCAAACAATCCTGTAAGAAAAATATATAAGAAAACAGCAATTTTTTTAATTTCATAGTCATCCATACTGTCAACAAATTCAATAAATCCTTACCATAACACTACATCCAGAAAAGAAGAAGAAAACTTTGTGGTTCTATAAAGTGACTTAAAGGTATGCACAATGAGTTCAGAATTCAGTAATGGGCAGCATTTGTGGCACAATTAGTGTTGTGAAAGCTACTCTGAAACTGTTTGCCAAACTACAAGCTACTCATAAGTTCAGATACAGTCAAGCTACCCTTTAGAAAAAGTAGTTACACAAGTTACTACAAAAAAAGTAGCTAGCTAGATTGAATTTTTTTTTTCAGTTACATTGTATATTACAAATAACTTATTGTTATTTAAGAATATTTTAATTAAAATATTTGGGTTTTAATGCAATGTAATGCAATACAATTATGATTTTAAAGAGTATTGTTTTATTTTGTAAACTATTAAAAGACACACACACAATACTCAAATATATCTCAAACTGACTGTCAATGAGCAAAACTGCTACAAATGTAACACCAATGCAAGAACAAAATATATTCAACTTTAATTGGATACACAGGTGTAGTCAAAAACGTTAAACTCACAGCTCACAGCATTTACTGTTAATTGAGCCGCACTAAGACACGAATCGTGAGCTGTATAAGTTTCACTCTGAAACCTGCCACAACCTATTCAATTAGATCACAGTTTTCTGTTCGATTGACAGATGCGTTGCCACAGCAATGGTGCAAAGCAGGACAATTAATCAAGTTAAAAAGCCTATTATTCACCTGCATTTGCTTGAAGTCTCCGAAGCAGACAGCAGACATTTGGTTTGCATAAATGACATACAAAAAATTAACCTTTACTAGTTGATTCATGTGAAATATCAGCCCACTCCTGTACGTCCTGTACAATAGTTGGTGGTAATGCACAATATTAGTTTGTGATCTAATGAAGAGGAAGAAGATGCTTCCATGCATTGCAGGCTCGCCATATGCGAAACAGAATGCAGCTTTTGGCCGCGCTACATCAGCTACTTGCTGGAAAAGCTACACTGTTTTAAAAGCAACTGAGCCACTGTCAAGTTACTGAAAAATGTAGTTAAGTTAGAAGTGTTGTTACTTGGAGTTAGCTGCTCCTCAACACTGGGCATAATGATAATTATGACAGAAAATCATTTCAATTCATTTCTCAGTTTAATTTCAGTGGAATTGCTGTAGCACTATTGGCATCAAATGAAATGGCAAGCTTTTGTTTGAATGGACATACTGGGCTGGATATTATAACATTGGCACAATCAATGGCTCGAGTTTGGGGTGAAATTTTTGAACGTTTGGCCACAAGATTTAAACATTATATGAATTAACATGTGACTAGTTTGAAAAAAAAAGAAAAAAAAAAGTCTACACTGTAGTAATAAACATTATGCCATTAACAGAGTGTATGAGCTGTAACACATTTTACGCAAGTACGTGAATGGAGACATGTCTACCTACGCAAGCTTGATTTTGTGTGCTATTTCATTAAAAATGTGTGTTTTTTTCCAAAACATGTTTATGTTTAATATGTTTTACCTAACTGATATGACTTCTGGTTTAATAGCAGCACAGGCATCTGAAGGTAAATCTAAGTACTATAATTAGGTCTGTTACTGCATGACTACAGCAACAGTGCATGCATTATTGGCAGTGCGTTAGCCTATGTGTCTAAAGACAAAGCAACCAAAAAGATATGCCAAAAAGTGGTCAAGAGTCATTTTGCCTGTAATGTTTTTTAATTTGTCCACCATAAAATGAAATGTCTAAATTATAACATTTTCATATGAACTCTGAGTAGATAAAGGCACGTTTGGAGAACTCGGACAAAGAAAAACAAACAGACAAATAGAAGCAGAGTTTGAACTTTTGTCCTCTGCCCAGGAGCGGCATTTACTCTGCCATCAACCATGATAAACAAATTGAAGGGCAGTTGCGTTTCACATAATTGCTTGGGCAGAAAATGGACGGCGTGTTTTGCTTGGCAGTTAGAATAGAACTTTGAGAAAAAAAGAAAAAAAAAGTGGGGCCATGCTGGAAGCTGCAATGGGTTTGTAATTAACGCTTTAGTGAGGCGGTCAGTCACTTCAGGTCCCTGTTTGGACAATATATCCTCTTTCTCAGCCTTGCACAGATGGCATCAAAAGAAGACGGAGAAGAGGGGTTTCTTCGGCAAACAATGACAGCAAACACTCAAACATAGCTGACCCTAAGAGTCAGCAATCCATCTTATTCTTAATCACTGCTTTCTGTTGTCCTGATGCCTCAATGAGACAATGTGACCTGGGTTACGTATCTGTGCAACAATGCCGAGGCAGATTGTGTTGCATGCCCTAGTTTAATAGGCTTATCTCAGTTGGTGTGCATTGCCCTGTCTCTCGCTGACCACACCATTTGTCCACACTTCACATACCGTTATCCTTTGCCTAAGGCTCCACTGCACAATCAAGTGCCATTTGGATAAAGGAAATTTGGACAACCTTTCCATAAAACTGGTGACATACTCCATCCCTGTTGTTGGAAAGCATGCAAGCAGAACTTCCTATCTTCCAGAGTGCCACAGGACAGATGCTGTTACTGTTTCTCTGGGACTTGGCAAAGCCGCGCTACAAAATATTTCCAAAACTTTTGTGTGCAGCTGTGCCTCCCATTTGTCAAATGTTGTCTTCAAGTGGCGGAAGCAACCCTCCAGAATCCCGCTCTAATTACAAGGCACAGTGCACAGTCTTATTGGAAGGGCAGCCGCACGGCCCTCTCGGGGCTTAAGTACTCAACATGTGGTGAGTGGGGTCTCCATTCTGGCTTACATCAGCCCCCGAAATAACAAATGCCATCTTGATTTCAACAAATGTAGTGGCTTTTACAATAAATGCATTGTTTCAGTTATTCATTTTTGGGTGTTTCGTTAACTCTGGGCACTTTTGGCCCTGTGGACTTTTAGAAAATTACATTTAAAACATACTTTAAAAAAAGATCAATTATTTCCCTGACCTGCCATGGAAATGTCATTTCCAGCTCATCTCTTGGCTTACAAGACAAATCTCATAAGCAGCCTTGTCCTAAATATACGCAATTAAATAATTTTTTTCCACTATAAACATAATTTGAAAAAATTGCAGCTTGGTTGGAAATTACACACAATCAAAATATATAGTTGTATTTTGTATTTAAGTCATATTTACCTTTACCACGCATTTTGTATTTCATCTCGAGCAAAAATAAATAAATTACTAAAAAATAAAATAAAATTGTTATTTCTAGTCTTATTATATTCTATTAATATTTGTATGATGGATTTTCATTTTAAGATCGCTTCTTTGGGTCTGAATAAAACAATAAAATCTATAAATATGGGCAAATTACAACTAGATAAAATAATTGGTATATTGCTAACAAACCATATATTTCTATCCAGGCGAAGAGAGTAACATTCTAAAGTGAATAATCTTCTTACAGTAAATATAGACGTGATGACAGATGTTCTGTACTATCTGTCTTAACTGTCATTCCAGGCATTTTAATTTCCTGCTCTGTTTATTTTTCTGCACATCGTTGCGTTGGTTAGGGACAACTCGTGCATACACACAGGTCATAAATTAGCATTTACAATGGCCAAAGTGATAAATAGTTCTTGTCGTTTTGGCAGGGAGTGCTGGGTTTAGCTAGCATAGCATAGAAAAGGAAGTGATTTATGAAGTGTGCTGGTTCATCTGGAAGTTGATTGAACTTTTAAATGTTGTGTATGAGATTTTTATTCTCATAATGTCCTCACTGTGGCTGATACTCATACTCTGCGGCGTAGGATGCAAAAAAAAGATGGTCTTTATTTTTATATAATGCCGTTTCACCCTTTGAAGCTTATGGTTGCAACAGACTGGACTGATGGAGCCTGCAATGATTATAATGAATTTGATGTAAACAATTTAATATATTAATATAATATTCACATACGCAGTTCATAGGGGGCATAATGTATTAGATAAAGGAATCAAAAATGATCAAGGTGTTGGTTGAAATGCTGCGTCAGGACATTAAAGGTGCAGTATGTTATTTCTCAAAGTCGTTGATGAACATTGTTGATATTTTAAATCAACCCAAACACACCCCTCTCTTCATTGCTCCACCTCCAAAGTTCACCCTCCAATCCAAACCACCCTGCTCAGAGTCGGTCTCGAACCCCGATCGCTGGCATGCGAGGCGGGTGCACTAGCAAGGAAACAGTAAACTCTGCACAGCTCTCACTAGCTGGCCTCCGTTACACACGCAATGCAAAAGTGCATGTCTATTTATCGCAACAGAAGCACAACAAAATAATGTTTCGCGGAAATTAAAGAGAAGATGATAAACGAACGACAAGGAAGCACAAAAAAGGAACATACATAGAAAAGCAAGCTCCATGTATGTTTTCAGGCCTTCCTGCTTAGCTCTCTCCAGTGATGGAAAGCTTTTCTAATATTAGTGTGGGTCCTAAGCTCTTTCCTGATCATAACCCTTCATTTTCCTGTGATATTCTTTTTAGCTTTTCTCTTTTGTAATGTCTCTCAGCCATATCTCTTTCTACAGTCTTTTTTCAAATCTGCCTCTTGCTCGTTCTCGCTCCTCCACCGTCAAACTAATGCTGATTGGCTACACGTTTGTTGTTGTGTCTGGCTGCGTCGGTCCGACCAACTTTCAAACAGCGTTTTTCAAATATCGCTTACCCCAACTTTAAGAGAGCTGTGCATAAATAGATGCCCACAAACCTCAATGAACTGAATCAATTTGGTAAAGAATAGTGGGCCAAAGTTCCTCCACAATGATGTGAGAGACTGATAAAGTCATACAGAAAATGATTACTTCAAGTTATCGCTGCTAAAGGTGGCTCTACAAGCAATTAATAGGGTGTACTTAGTTTATCACACATGGCTTCTCTTGTTTGGCTCCGTTTTGTTAAATAAATCATGTCACTGTGTAATATGTCATGTGTTGTTGTTCATCTGAGGTTGTATTAACCTAATTTGAAGACCTGCTAAAGACTAGAAGATTTTTTTTTTATTATTATGTCCTGATACGTAAAACCATATGATTCAAAAGGGTGTTCTTTCTTTCTCGCATTACTGTAAACTCGAAATTACCTTTTTTATTTTATTCCGTGGCTTCCATAGACTGCTACTGCAGACCTGTCACTGTCTGCAACAATGTAGGCTCCGCCCACAATGACCAACCAAAATAGTATGAGAGGCTAGTGAAAAAGGTTAGAAACGGTTTTAAACGTGGAATTAGGGGTCATTGATACATTAGTAGTCCTACTCCTAAAAACTTGAGTAAATTAGCAGATATAATGATAAATGTACATCGTTTTGAGAAAATAGAAAATACAATTTTGATGGTTTATCTTGCACTATTCATTTTTGTCCAATAAAATCTTAATAAAAAAATAGCCATTAAATATATCATCCCCCTAAAATATATATGCCAGGTCTCTTGTTAGCATGAACGTATATAGCAAGCTATGGTTTACTGGTGTGTCTTTGGTTGCTACATTTCCTTATCCAAACAATTAGCAGCAAAGGAAGTGGATTTAGAAGGGAATTTATTCATTTTGAAAGTGCCTTAAAAGACACACAAAGAAACAAAATGGCAATTTTAGCGTTAGTTTAGCGGGTGTTTGACTGTCAAAAAAGAAGACTTCTGATAACTAAATGGTTAACAATGCTATGGCTACATCCCCTGCAATGCCACCATATTAGTGTGTCACTATATAACTGTATCATTGTGAAATCAGAATTGCCTCGATTCTTGCCTCTACAGTAAATACATTATCTGTGTGAATTTGAACTTTTTAAGAACACAGTTCTGATTGCTGGACATTTTCCATGTTGTTGACCTTCTACTTACAGGAACATTTACATTTATTTAGTATAGAAGTGATTTGTTTTTCCCATTCATTACTTAGGAACAGATTACCAAACAGCTGATTTTTAATGGACATAATCGGATAAGGAGGTCTGGACGGATTTATGAGCATTGTCGCTGCACAGGTTATCATGTTAGCTCGTAAGACTTAACACAAACAATTATTTATTGAATGAACGGGTAATCAGCTCCTAAAATATGACGCACATAAAGATTGCATGAGTGTCAGTGGTGGTCACGTCAATCAAACTCTATCTGTGATTTTAAAGGTTGTGACTTTAGCTCATCCAAACAAGAAATGTCCTCAGAAAAAAAAAGACCACAAACGTAGCAAGCATTACTTATTGATCAAATCATTATCTTTGGGGTTATTTGGATTTGGGTGGGAAAGTAAATTGCCTATGTTTTCAGCCTTCTCTTCCCCAGTAGTGGTTTGAACTGAATTGGATTGGGGTTGACTCGGCTGTCCACTCCAGCCTCATGAATGATTGAGAGCGAATGAAGCAAGAAGCTCTCATAAATAAACACAAGTCTGCTGCTCTCGCTGCCTGGACTTGAGCGCAGTGTTACTGTGAAGGAAACATAAGAAGACGGGGCCCACAGTCTCCCAAATTAAGCCTTTCAGACTGAGTTAATGCACTGTATATCATTACCATACGGAAGCGGACCAACAGTGAGGCGATGTGAACTGCGGATACTCTTCATATGTCGCTCATGACAGCGAGGGAAAGAGGTAACATGCACTTTGTAACCTTGACTAAGACATGCATATTTTTTATTGTTTATATACTTCTTTTCTCTCTCTCAAGGAGTACCATAGAAGGAGTCTGTATACTTCATAACCCAGAGCACACAAACACACAAAACTGCAGAAAAAATATAAGAGCAACTTATAACCTCTCTTTCCTCAACAGGCCACACAAATTCGAGGTATATTTCATGTCTGTAGCATGAATGGGGCAGGACGGGTTATGTGTAGAAGTTGAATACCTAGTGGCTTCTTTTAAAATTCCTAGTCCTAAGTATGAGCACTAGTAATGATTGCCTTAGAAAATCACAGCTAATAAAATGTCAATTTATCTTGTTTACTTGCACATTATTAACCCAATTATGCTTAATAAGCTGACAATGCATGTGGTCATATGAACACATTAAGCCATTTTCATTATCGGAGTAAGGTCATAAATGGCTTAAACCGATCGACACAGCTAGATTTTTGTGCGCATGTGTGATATGCGACAGGAAAGCGTCCTTACTGGAAACTTATCCAGACAGATGGATTTCGGTTTCTAATGCTTTATTTAAAAACACAACAGACATGACATAAATGGAAGACTCGGAGTCAGATACACGAACGATTGCATAGTTAATAGTTTTGCATCTGATACTTGTGCTACTAAAACATCATCATACACTGTGTGTCTACCAGGTACTACTTTTATGCACTGCCTACATTTTAATGAATGGGTCCATTGGCATCTTGCCTATAGAGGGATCTATATGTTTATTGTTGGTTAGGGTCAGAGTGTTGCCACATGATGAATTCAGTCTAACATAGTAGGCCTAATGCCTGAGAGAAAAGACCTGCAACATCAAGATTTCTAAATAAAATATGGCCTCTATGGACAGCCAGTGCTTTTTGTTTGTTTGTTTGTTTTTGGTTTGTGGTGTAGGTTAAGGCAAGTACATGATGCTTTAAGCAGTTTTGGAGAGTTTCTGACTAAACTTAACTACATTATATGCTAACTTGAGTTACATTTTTCAGTACATGACATCTGTTTTAAATGCCACCCTTACAGCTGAACCACCTGAGGAATGACGAAATGTTTAGTTAAATGCTGCTTTCAGTTACTATGTTTTTGTTTCTGTTGTATATTAGGATTTATTTGAGTGTTTTGTCTTGTTGTAGTTAGTTTAAATGGTCACTCTAAATCAGGGGTGGGCAACCAACACCATGTTCATTTGTTTGGCCAGAGAAGAACTGATCCCCTGACTGAGTCTGGTTTCTCCAAAGGTTTTTCTCTCCATTTCTGTCACCGATGGAGTTTGGGTTCTTTGCCACTGTCATCTCTGGCATGCTTAGTTGGGAACTCTTAATATTCAGAAATATTATTGATTTGACACAGTCGGATGAGAACTGTATTGAGCGGGATGATGACATCACTGCTTTTTTATAGCTGAATCAAACTCAGTTCATCTTGATGATCTTTACACAGTTATTGAACGGAACTGAATCAACACTGAACTGACCTCAGCTGAACAATGACACTGTTATTTTTTTAAGAGCTGTTATACAGTAGAATTTGAATTCAGTTTGCATCATTGAATCTTTATTATGGTTACACTTTATTTTGATGGTCCCCTTTAGACATTCTCTTGACTACAAGTAACGTTATGTCAACTAACTCTCATTAGAAAATTAGTTGAGTATTAGTAGACTGATCTGTATTGTATAAAGTGCTGTAAATAATGGAGACTTGACTTGATTTGATTAGGGTTGGAGCTAAATTCTGCAGGAAAGTGGATCTCGAGGGCAAGAGTTGACCAATCCCGTCATAAACTATAATATAATTAGTTGTGAATGATAGTTAATCAAAATATGACAGGATGAGTTTGCTATCACAGTGTGCTATGGTACAATACTAGCCACTGAGATTTTAGCAGAAATATGTATGGCAGTAGGCTGTACATACAATGCATTAACACTTGTTTAGAGTGATTTTTTTGTTGTTGTTGTTTTTTTTGGCCTAAGCATTAAACCTCATGATATATAAATACAGGCAAAGATTTGAACTAGGTGGATACATTTATGTGTTTGATTTGTTGTTCATTCAACTGAGCTTCTGTAATTGAAAAGTGAGATTGTCACTTGTTTATCACAGTTGTGTAAGTGTGTGTGCTTCATTTCAAATTTAGAGCGTTAGATGAAAGACGTAAAAGAAGAGACTTAAGTGCAAGTTATTTTAAATGGCTAATTCAAAAGCTACATCTTTTCACTTGTAAACACCATCAAAAGATCTGAATTTGTGAGTCGCAGGAATAGGTAATGAATTCAAATGACCTCTGTTGGATATTTCTTGGTGACATGGAATTTCTGAGAATTAATTATCTCTTTTTTTTTCCTACAGAGATGAAAGTAAATTATAGCAGTGCATTAAATTAATGGGTAGCTGTTTGGCGAGTGATTGAGTGAATTGTTAGTGACTGAGCAATATTGTTTATCTATTGCTTTATAGCTTGTTTTTGTTATTTGTAAAACCGGTATTAGACCAATATCTAGAGGTAGGCCTAGTAGTGGGCATTTGTTTTGCTCAACAATATTTCAGCAGGAAGAAAAATGTTAAATATGTGAGCTATTTACTTTGTGTAGCTAAAGAGTGTAGCTAAACCATAAGCAATTAGCACAAATCCAATAATGACAACAAACTGTAGTCTCTCTCTCTCTCTCTCTCTCTCTCTCTCTCTCTCTCTCTCTCTCTCTCTCTCTCTCTCTCTGTGTGTTTTTATGTGGTTCTCATTGTAATTTGTTTCTAAATCTCATCTCACCCCGTCTTGGTCCCTTGGACGTGGCATTCATCATGCTAACATGCTCCAACCGCTGTGACTTTTGCCATTTTTTGTTTTGTTTTGTTCTGATTTACCATTACGCTCTAACTAGATTTGTGACACAAATTGTTATATCATCACAATGGTCACAAAGGTTAGCGCCATTTAGCTTTCCAAATAGCGACTGGTATTTCAGCTTTGTCTCGCACTCCTAATTCCTTTATGGGGCTGTGAGAGACCTGCGGAACACACGGCCTAATAGCAGAGACTGGGGTTGTTCTGAAAGGCAGCGCGGCTTGTGGGTTTTGCCTGGCTAATGTGAGACTTTAGGCAGGGAATGGGAGTACACAGCGAGGGGTGGCCCCCACAGGACAATGGCCCCAGTGTGGGGAGCGTCAAAAAGGGGGTCAAGAATCAAAATGCAGATGACATTTGCAGTCGGCAGATTGATACAGCACCATTGATTCCGGGACTGGCTGCTCATGATCTGAATTGCAAATGATGAGCAGCTTTGGCCTCTCTGCTGTCCGTCGGCCGATGACGGGGTTGTTCCCACAGTGTGCAAGCCCCCTCCCTCTCGCCCTCCTGAATTAGCCCTCCACCCCCAGAGCAATGAGTATGTTCTCCCAGGCCAGAGCCTTGTCTGTGGGGGACACAGCTAGCTCATTGTCTGTCTAGCGAAGGCCAGGAGGACGCAGTAGCGCTAAGGTGCACTAAACCCCCACCCCACTCGTGAAACCTAAAAGGGCCCCTCGACTCCATCCAGGGAGAGAGGGAGCTCGCTTCATTTAAAACCCAATTAATGGGCTTTCTCCTTTTAAATGTGTTCCATAAGTGGGATTTGCTGGCTTTCCGGAGATTTCTCTTTTAAAAAAAGTCAATACGACCCATTTATTCTGCTGAGGTTAAACTGTTGAGATTCAAAATAGCCTTAAAGTGGTTTTATGAAACAAGGGCCACTGGAAACCTTTAGTTAGCTTTGTGCGATATTGAACTTTAAACTGGATTGATTTGATGACAAGGTCTTGAATTGCTTTTCTAAACACATTAGCACATTTATTATTCTGCTCCATCAGCAATGGTACACACTAAATCAGTTTGTGCACATTTGAAGGGATTTAGTGGGGTCAGTACATAAGAATTTCATATGTGTTGGTCAGATTTTTGGTTCAGACCAATACTGGAAATTGTGAAACTCGTCTGAGGAAATCTTACCTCTAGTTGGCTCTTTGACTTTCTTAAAGTATATGTTATTGTATTTCCTGTCCCCTGATGATGTACAGCATAATTTCAGTGTCTATAAGATGTGTAATTTGAGTGTGTGCATGGATGTTATCCCTGCAAGCTTTAATTTTTGGACTTTTCAGACTTTTGACTGTCAGAATGTCTGGTTCACTTTGCAGCTTATTCATGCCAAGGACTGCCCATTTAGACTGGAAGAGGCCCATTGCTGTTTCTTTTTTTTTCTTTTTTTTTTTCTTTTTTAAATGATGATGAGAAAATGAAGTGTTCTGCTTTTTTGAATGAGTAGTTTACATGCTTCGAACAAACCTACCACCTGTATGCCACCTTGTTAAATCCAGTGATGTATTCACTACAGCTGTTTACAACTTCCAGTGATAACTACAAGTTTATATATTATCTCAGTGTAACTCTGATATCATTCTGTCTTTCGTTAAGAAGTTTCAGAAAAATAATGGATGCATTTTTTGATGATTTAATTGACTGTTATTCAGTCTTAATTCAAATTGATTGGGATTCAATTTAAGCAATTTAATTTAAGCATTGTTTATGTACTAAATCAGTATTTTCTCCCTCAGTGATCCTTACCCTTTTTCACAGTGCACCATGGCCTTGCATTTAACTAGTCTCCTCTCTTTGACCCCTGGATCTCAGCAGCTAATGTTTGCTATTCCAATCAGCTGCATTGTCTGTGGCTCTACCAAGGGGTGGTCGACTTCAAGGCTTGCCACGGCGGCTGGCAACCCTGTGTTTGCTGTAAACACTGATTGGCAATTCATTAATCTCACAAACATTTTCCCAAGGATTTTCTTAGGGGCGTGGTACAAACCCAACTTAAGGCATCTTAACAAGTGCTCATGGCTTAATGATAAACTCTTGTCTATGGATCTGATTGGAAGAGCTAGAAGGGGAAAGGGGTCAGTGTTGAACCTGTGCTAACAGCTTCTGCTAAGCACTGCTTCAGGCCACAGCCTAATTCTCAAGTTTTTGCTACACTTTCTCAGTATTTTGGGGGCAATAAATAGAGAGCTGGTTTACCTAGTTTTAGCTATCCTAGAGGCTCCTCCTGAGATAGCTTTGGTGCTATAAAGCTAATGTCACTAAAGGCAGTGTGCCACTGGCCTGACTCGAAACAGAGGTCTATCACACGTATTGATTAAGAATGGACAAGGGGTGACAGACTAAATGACTGTCATATTCACATTCCCTGTCATTTATTAGAACACCCAATTTCTGCAGCAAATCAATGTGAACCTTGCCAGTAAAAGAACAGGTGTAAAATGAATACTGCATAATTACATGCAACAACCCCTAAACCAGGGGTGTCCAAACTGTCCTGCAGAGTTAAGCTCCATCACTAATTAAACACACTTGAACCACCTATTCAAGGTCTTCAGACTCCCTAGAACAGGTTCCCTCAAATCAGGTCCTGGTGGGCCACTGCCCTAGAGAGTTTAGATCAAACCCTGATCAAACTCAACATGTAACTCTGCAGACCTTGATTAGCTTGTTCAGGTGTGTTTGATTAGGGTTGGAGCTAAACTCTGCAGGACGATTGGCCCTCCAGGAGCAGGATTGGACACCCCTGCCTTAAACCAAACCCTAACCTTAATCCTATAGTACAGTGGTTTCCAACAATACATAATGTTCTGTGTCCACTGCCAATTAGTATTAGTCACTGTCAATTTTAAGTGAATCTCAGAAAACATGTGGCTACAAACCATGATCATGGATAACTTGTGTTTGAGATATTAAGATTAGCCAACAATAATATCAAACAGGCTGGAAGTGTCAGAAAGTTGACAGGGCCAATAACTGGTGAGTTGCCGTAGCAGGTAGTTGAGTCATTACAGTGTGAACTCTCGCCTTCTGAGAAACAGACCCTTTGATTCCTTAAATGAAGAAATAAATCTAAACCAAAAAAATATATATATATTCACACCAATTTTGGACCATTTCAGATTTGAAGTTTGGAAGTAAACAATTACATGGTGTGTGTAGCTTAAGGCAGAGGTACAATGGAAGCCCATTTCAAATTGTATTGCATCATTCATTTTGCTCCAATAGCAAAATAATAAAATTAACATGACTTCCAAAAATAAAGAGTAAAACAGCATAAATGTGCTGTTCCTTGTCATGATACATTCGCATACTGTATGCGACTTCTCATTTCTTCTCATTGATAGATGGCACCTAGCCATAGCTGTCATTACAGACATTAGTACTGTAGCTGTCTTTGAAACTATGTAAAGTTAGGTATAGTTGAAGGTATGTAACCAGTTATGTGCAGTTGACTATTGTCAACACAACAAAATAATTAAGCTTCATCTCAACAGTGTAAACTAGCTTGCTAGATGTACCCTGCTAAAATATAAAAAATAAAATAAAGCATGAAAAATGCCATTGAAGTCTGTAAAATAAATCTATTAAATAACACTTAGAACTCTATTAAAAGCTATTGTGTGGTCCATTTATAGTGTCAATCCCTCCATGGTACTCATGTAATGTCATCCATCCATCACTAAGAGGATCTCACGACAAACTCCAGACTTGTGACTGAGCCCCATCCTCACTTTGAACATGTAAGTAACAGCAAGGTGCAGAAAATCGACCCAGCCCTGGCACTGTCATGGCCTGGGTAAGAGTGAATGACATGGGCCTAAGCCCAAAGCGCATTACACCATCTTACCGGAGTACCTCTGGCTGCTAATAGAGAGCGATGGAACATATCCCCCGTGCAATAATAACAGGGATCGGGGGGAGAAGCCCCTTTGAGGCCTGTCACCGGCTTTGACAGGAGCCCTAAATTTAATCCTCAAACCTGCTGGGTTGCAGAGAAGCTAAGCAGCGGGAAAGCCACCCATCACGTCGAGCAGGCCATCTGACTTTCAAACGACCTGTCACAAAAAGCTTTAAAGCTGATGACAAATTCATTTCACATCGTTGCACCTGCGAGGCAGATGATTGTTCAGGCGAAATATGTACAAGACTAATCTATGATGTAATTATTCCTGCATTCAAAGAACTATGTGATGAGCTCGGCAATACGTTCTCCATAAATTGCAAGTGGTGACTGATAGACAAGCTGGTCAATCGGTAAACAACACTAGCTTTGAATGCTGGCTTGTCAAAGCCTTGTCTGAACTTATATAGAAGCTCAACAAGAAGAGGAGCTCGCACACATAATAGCAGAAGATTTCTTTGCATTTAGCCTTTAAATAAAGTACTTTTTAAAGGCAAATTGTTTTCGATTCACATTGACACTGATGACAATGTGAATCGAAAAGGTTTTGTCTTTGAATTTTTATTAAGATGCGTTTTGGTCGATCGGATCACAAGTTGATGAGGGAGACACATACCCTTTTACACGTACCCTGTTCCCTGCTGGTGGAATGACCTGCCCAACTCAACCAGAGCTGCTGAGTCCGTGGCCATTTTCAAGAAACGGCTGAAGACGCATCTTTTTTGGCAACACTTGATCCATTAATACTAACACTTTATCTTCTATTCTATATCTATTATCTTTATTAAAAAAAAAAAATACACATACTGTGTTGGATTAAACTGGGAAGGGTCATAGCACTTGCATATTGTTATCCTATTGTTAGTTTAACTGCTTCTATTGTTCTCATTTGTAAGTCGCTTTGGATAAAAGCTTCTGCTAAATGAATAAATGGAAATGGAAATGTACACCTGGTTTTTTAGTTTGTCTCTTTTGTCCACTTTCAAATACTTCTGTCCTGATTTCTTTGAGGGGAGGACTGTTCATACGCATTTGACCACATGAGTGTTTACACTACAAAAGCAATAAGGTCGAATGCATTTTCGACTACCTCTGGAAGTGGTTGAAAGTGGACAAGCTCAAAACATTTTAGACCCCGTTTACACCTGTACATAGGATGCCCACTTGTGATCTGATCGACCAAAATGCATCTTAATACTTGGACCCCAGTCGAAACAGTTTCATAAGTTTGATGAATGTTTCTCAAAAGTTCTCAGAGGACTCAGGAATCTGATCAGGAATCAGATTTTAAATAAACACTAAACTAAATAAAGACAAAAGTTTGTACACTGGCAGTTTTTTTTTTTTTTTTTTAAGACTTTGTCAAGCCAGAATAATCAATGGTAAGGTGTGAATCAATCTAGAATTAATTTACTTTGCACAACCAATAGGGTTTTCCCCCTATTTTTCTTTCCATTCCACTGAGACAGAGAGTTAGCCATTCCAAGGCAGTTTGATATCAGTTGATTATGTGGGGACATCTTTGAGACAGCGTGGCATAGCAGGGAAAACTGATTTTCTGAGCGAGTGGAGAGTGGATTGCAGTGCTGGGCCGACCGGGCCTGCAGGGAAGCTGCTCTCTCCTTACTACGGTGGCATATGCTTCTCCCTCCTTCTCTTAATGTGTGTGCCATGCTAATCGTTTGGTAGTCTGACATCTGGAAACCTCCCAGTGGAGGGCAAAATCGCTCAAGCCTTTTACGCCCAAGATTCCCCAATATTTGAAGTTGTCACACCTAATCTATAGAAATGAAATGTATTCAAATAAGCGTTGTCCCCCCCTCCTTTCTATCTGACTGACTGCTACTGGGTAAAGCAGTCAGAAGTGTGTTATGGCACCTTTGGCCCTTGTGAACTGTGGTCTCTTCTCATCTCAGTCTACCTGATTTCCATATTCAAAGTCAAAAAGGCAGAGAGAAAAACCTGACAGCATTTAATAGGTGCTTTATGCAAACAACTTTTTGTTGGCATAACAAATTTTTAAGTCCCCAACAAGGACTGTGAAATTTTTCAATAAGTCTTTTGCTTTTCCCCCCCTTATTTCCCCCCGTGTTTGTGAATGTACCTCGGGCATTAAAATTTAATATGAATAATGTATGTATCTTCTGTTACATTCTTTATAAGATTTTGGCAGTCAGTCCATCCTTCCGAGCTTTCAATCATGGGCCCCCTGGGGTCTTGTGGGATACCTGCTCTTTGAAGCCATCTGAGGAGCCGGAGAGAGTGGGGACTGCTGGGAAGAAGGAAAATCTCACTGCTGATTTATTACATTCCACTAGAATGCCGCCACTATTTAAACGGCAATTGGAAGTGCATTATGCAGACAGGACCCCCATTGAAAGATATGGAAAAGCTGCTTCCACAAGTGAATACATGTGAAGTTTTGTCTGTTTAAGTTTTATGTTTTTTGGAGGTTTGAATGCATTTTTTTTTTCATTAGCAAGGGGCGAAATCTGTTCATCTACATGAACAACTCCCTTTTGCTTTTTGAAAAAGCATTCAACAAAACCCCAAAAATGAAAATTCTATAATAATTTACTCACTCTCATGTCGTTCCAGACCCATTTGACGTTATTTCTTCTCAATTCAACACAAAATAAGTTTAGCAGATCTTCTGTGCTATTTTCCATACAATGAAAGTGACCACAAGATCCATGAAAGCAACAGAAAAGTAGTCCATGTGACTAAATTCTGACTATTACAATACCTTTGTATGCGAAAAAAGATTAAAAGATTAGTTGTTGTTTGCTGTATTTTTTCGCTCTGAAACTTATTTGCACATGTACATCTTCAAACCTGCTGCTTCATGATCAGTCACATGACATGTGAGGACCAATATGCGGATCGGTATCATTTAAGTCAAACATGGCGCAACATCCTTATGCAGCATATTTGAATAAATGCAAACACATTTTCGGTCTGTTCCCTAGTGAATGGCTTCAGAAGATTTAAAATAGCATATAGTGCACAAGTTGTATGGACCATTTCCATTTTGGAAGTTAATAGTTTCTGGTCATTGTGATTTAATTTCATAGAAAAATAGCACCTTAGACAATCTTCTAAACATTTTTGTTCAATGGTAGAAAGTCGTATAGGAATTACAAATTACAGAATTTTCAATTTAGAGTGAATTAATCATTTTAAGGAATATATGAAAACTTGCTGTGTCAAATAAAAGATTTTGCCTAATATGTGTCACTGCACCTTATCTTCCATCCTTCTCTTCCATCCTTTCAATTTTCATGAATATCCATGAAAAACACTTTTCTTCAAGTGAAGATTAAGCCTAGTTCCCCAATAGCTTTGAGTAGTTGGCATTTTGTGTCATTTATTGTAGTTCTTTCCTTTCACTTAAGGAGCAAACAGTTCTTACTATTAATTGGAAAGCTTTACCCTGTCCTCCAATTACTCTGCATGTGTGCTAAAGAAGCACTTCAAAGACTGTAAAATGTAAGTCGCAACAAGCTCCTCTCGCCATGAGTTAAAGCATGTCTGTGCGTTCTGCATGTCTGAGCAGGATTTGCATGTATAGTAGAATCACAGTGGCTTATCTTAAACACCCCTGTCTGAGTTCTACCCATCTGCACATCTGACTTACTACTGTCTATGTGTGAAGAGTAAAAATCAGTCCTATCACTTCTATCAACACCTCTGCCTATAGTCAACATTAACCATGTTTACATTTTGAAGACTTTTGGATAGAGTTTTTATCTGTTTTGTCAAGGTGAAAGGTAAAAATTACTGGCATAGATATAACCCTGACAGGATGTCACATGCACTGAATTATGCAACATGATATAGTGAGTGATATATCTAGTGCTGAGGGGTTGCAAACTACACTGAAAAAATACGGTGTTGGGTTTACTTTCAAATAATTTGCTCGCTAAAATTGCTAGTAGATTTCACAAATAATTACGAAGAAAATGCAATTAACACATTGAATTAAAAGTGAATTTGCGAAAAATACTATAATAGTATTTTTTTGTAAAATATACAATATTTGTTGCTATAGTTTAACTATAGGGGTGAATTCAGGTTGATTGGGACACTTTTTTTCAGTCATCTCAATGGCAAAAGGTGTCCGAATCAACCTCAATTCACCCTATATTATTGTACAGTTTCTAGTAGCAAACTATTTGTTCAGCCAAGTATGCTTGTTTACAATATGAACCAGTAATGCCTGACTGGAAAATCTTTTTTTTTTTTTTTTCTTAGTCGTTCTTCTCAATGAAACAGTCAAATGGTAGGCAAAACAATCCAAATCAGTTTGAGACTTACTCAAGAATTTAATTGTTTTCGATATAACAGTACCACGATACTTTACAAGCTTTAAAGTAGTTAGCCTCTTTTTCTTAGTAATTTGTAATGTAGGTAACTACTTTTTTGAGTCTGCATCTTTACTGCTTTAAATTTTTAGTAGTTTAGCTTGGAAAACAACAGTTTTAAAGTAACTTTCCAACACTGGGTATATCCTGGGATTGCCTCTCAACCATAACCTCCTAAACAACTTTTTGCTTTTATGTAACATCTGATCCTGTGTAATTAGTATTTATTGAGTCTATAAAAGGTAGGCATTCAACAATTTGTCATTCAATGCGAGATGCAGTCATGTGACCATCGACTCATTTTCCTAGTGGTCTGACACTTCAAAAGGTGCCCCACAACTTGAGCAAAGTGGGTTTCTGCTTTCTTTAATGACCAACATCCTCCCCCACCCTTTTGAAAGCATCAAACACACCTCGATCAAACATCCAAACTTCAAACAAGATGTCATCAAGCGTCTAACACTATTTGATGTGAAGGTAATAATGCAGATCACATATCTGGTCAATATGTTCTAGTGCTATAATATCCCGTTGAGTGGCCTGTCCTGTGATGTCATTTATAAAGCAAATCTGGAATAATTAAGATTGTCATATCCATTTGACTAGTACGGTATGCATGGGACAAATTTAATCATTCATTTGAAACAAATTAGATTGAAGCTAGTATGTTAAAATATAGAGTAATTCAATTTGCTAAGCGGAAGTACAATGGTGGCCATTTAATTTCAAATGCTGAGGTGGGATTAAAACAAATGTATATAGGTAAGGTTATTTTGTAGAAAATGATCTAAAACTGTGTGATGTAAATGTATGAGTAATACAAACTCAGAAAGCGGGCCATGTCTTAGACAAGTCAAGACAAGGAAGAACTTATTAAGGGATGTTTGTTATTATTATGGTATATTAAACTTCCAGAATTTCAAGCAAATATATTCGATTTGGGGATACCGCCCTAAGCATGTGGTAATAGCAAAATTTCAACACTGCACTCTTTGGCCATGCAAATATCCATCGAGACAAGTTGAGGTTTACCACTAACACTTATTGCTTTACACTTTTAAAGCAACTCCTTAACCAGCTGCATGTTTACACAGGAAATCAATTACTTTAGAGCTCAGTCAAATTCCCATCCCACTTCATGGTGAAGTTTGTCTATTTGTGCAGAATTGGCTCCAGCCTTCTCTGGTTTCACCCCGAGTCTTACCCTGAAGTCTTGGGCTTCGAATTGGACCCGAGTGACATTGACCAAGCTGTATCTTTCTGAAGACCAATTTGCTGCATTCCCAGAGGACCCAGAGCTTGTGTTGTTCTTGGCACCAGTCGTCTCTTCCAACCAACAAATCCTGCCTTTTCCAGACCAGTTGGCTCAGAGAGCCACCAGAGGGATGAAGGGAAGACTTGGAGGGGTGTGGATAGAGCCTGTGTTTGTGTATGTGTGCGGGGAGACGGGGGATACAGCCTCGGGGCTAGAGCGAGATATTGTATGCTTGTGCATTCAGCCGAAAGGTTTGCGGCCAGCTGCTTAAGGATTTTCTGTGGAGTCAAGATTACCCAGAGCCAATAAAGAGACATGCAAGAGAGCTGGCTCTTTCTTCCCCTTGTGCATCTTAATTCTGCAAAAAAAAAACAAAAAAAAAAAAACAATAAGACGTTCTTTCTAAAGGAAGACGTGATTTTTTTTCACCTCTCGTTCCCTTTCTAGACCTGATTTAACTGCAAGTGGAGGGAGACGGAGAGAGGAGAAGCCAAAAGCAATGTGTTTTTTAAAGTCAAAGGCCTCAGAAGAGACTAGCCATTCAGAGTGGCCATTCACTACTGCTTTCTGAGTTGTATTTCCCAGCTTCCTCTCTGAATGGTTTTCTCATAGAAATGTCCAATAGTTCCCAATCTGTCTGTTCCCATTCAGGCAAGGAAACTAGGGGCAAATCTCAGATAAATGTGTCTATACCTCGCCATATAAGCAAGTCAGTGGCATCTTGCCATTTTACTCCTGATCCTGCCAACTTAAGTTTGCTCATCTTTAATCGTTTTGAAGATGGTTCACAATTTACAGGACTCTGAGCATATAAAGTTCACATATAACCTTATTCTACCAAATATTAAAAACCCTGATGATTTTTCCAAACTTTTTGTTCTCCACTCTGCTTGTCGCAGTGCATTGTGGGATTGTCGTCTCTGTGAAGGATACATATGGCATTGCTTTATAATTTGGCCAAAATGAGGTTAAAACATTTTAAAACAGTCTTCGAGTTAGGATATAAAAAAGTACAATGTACTTATTGTGTTCATATTGTATTTCAAAACACTTTTGCTGCTGTTGAGATGGGATGCGGGGACAGGTTTGGTGATATGGGTAGGTTTAAAAGTGGGTTACGGTCTCAGGGAAGGGTCAACAATTTAATAATTGATGTAGTTACATAAATTAATTACAGCTGTAATTACATGCAGGTATTTTTTTTTTTTTTTTTGGTTACACTTTATTTTAAGGTGTCACTGTTACAGTGTAATTATACATTTAAGTACTGAGTAATATTATTTAACTACATGTACTTACTATAGGGTTAGGGTAGGATTAGGATTTGGTTGAGGGATAGTTGCATGTAATTATGCATAATTTACTGTTATTACTATGGTAAGTACATGTAACATGTAACAAGGACACTGTAAAATTAAGTTTTACCTTTTTTTTTTTTTTTTTTTTTACAAATGATTAATTTAAATGTTAGTACATAGTAGTTAACGACACTTAATATAACGTGGGACGAACAATTCTTATGTACGATACTTATCTACAATAAAGAGTCTTAATATCTTATGCAGTGCTGATTCTTCAATAAATGTATCTTGTTTTAAATATTTTTGACTAAAAACAAGGCAATAAGGAAGTATGTTTTGCAGTGTATGTGATAATATTCCTTGCCTTATTGTGGACATTTTGTTTGTGCATGCCATTCCAAAAAGAGAAAAAAAGTGTCTTGTAAACACTTGCAAAACCTTTAGTGGTCAACTTCACCAAACACAATCCAATCAATTTAATCGAGTCCTGACCTACATTTCTCAAAACATATCATGCTTTGCTCTGAAGTATCATTATTGATCTAAAAAGAGCTGTTAATGCTGTTTCATGTTTACTTTAACTTTATTTTTTCAAATGATACATAACTCAGTACTAGACAAGGCATTCCCTCATGCACCTCTATTGTCAAATAGTGATCCTTCACTATGTTTTTAAAGTGTGCCTTCAAGGAAGAATTTCAGATTGTGCCATTTTGCCTGACCTCTTCTCTTGGGCCAGTTGAGAAAGCTGTCAATGCCTTTGTGGGAACACCTGTGCTTGATGCCTCGACAAGGTACAAAGATCACATTTCAGCCTCTGCGCCCCCCTTTAACCAAAGGTGCCTTTTGCCTGTTTCAAGAGAATGCAAGCACCAAAAGAGAGAGCAAAAGAAAAGGCCTGCCATCAAAGACCTTTTTCATTGACGGATGATCGCATTTGCCTTCATTTTTTGGCAAGCCCATTATGTTTACCATTCTCACCAATTAAAAAAAAAAAAAAAAAACCTGGTGAATCCCCCCTCCCTTTAGGACGTTGACGGGGAGATCAAACCGATCCAAGCTAAGGAAAACCCCTCCTCAAATTCTTATTTACCAATCAGTCTCAGCTTTAATAAAGCTCTAAGCTATGCCAACAAACACAGGCCGGGAGAAGAAGGAACGAATAGAGAGAAAGAGAGTGCGAGAGGTCACACCAAAACCGCTAAGTGTTTGTTCTTCTCCCGCGAGGAAATCTGGGAAAGCCGAAAATATCCCAGAGGCTCCCACTGTTATTGTAAGGCTGGAGGTGGGTGATGCTCTAACCCAGGAGGAGCGCTCGTGGGATGGGAATGAAGGGGCTTTGTTTGGATAATTGTGTTTTTAGATTACACGCTTTACCGAAGTACAGCCACTCCTGCTTTCCTACTCTTACCCTAGGCTTTGTTTTCCTTTTCTTTTTTTCTTCAAGAGGCCCTCGCAGACGACGAAAAAAAAAAAAAAAAAGAAGAAGCATGCTGCGTAAAATGCCCATTAATCCTCTTTCCACATGTTTGAAAGAACCGGACCTGACAGTGAGGTAATTCCAATAAATCTGGAGGTGAAGAAGGAGAGGTTTGCAGGTGATTTAGTGTGAAAACAGATCAGGTCCCTGTAACAACAAAATCACAATAGAAAATATCTGAACACTCAGCACTGCCAGATGATGTAATGGATGTCTAAACTCATGTGACACAACACATATTTCCAGTGGAGGTGTAATGGCCTTACAGCTCCAGGCTAGACGACATGCATTCCCCCCCTCTGCAGATATGGCTGTTATACAGTATTTGCAAGGCTGAAATGAATTGTTTTACTCAAACATTTTTGTTTGAGAGTTTTCAAAACCAATACCCTTGGTAACTTCTGAGCTTGAAGTGCTTAATATAACAAATATTTGCGTTTGCTACATTATTTCTAAGTGTGTTGTTTTTGTGTTTTTCTAAGCTATTCAGCTATTCATTTTTATATGTAGGCCTGTTTGCATTATAGCCAAACCAACTTTGATATTTGACCACTGTTTTACATAAAGTGTATTTTCTTATTTTGTTACAGTGAGTGAACATCAAAATGAGTTCAACAGACCTGCTAAGATTAAAAGAAATCTGAACAGACCTGCTAAGACCCAAACATGAAAATGTTGTTATTAATTACTCACCCTCATGTCGTTCCAAACCCATAATGCTTTTGTTCATCTTCGGAACACAAATTAAGTTATTTTTGATTAAATCTGAGAGCTTTTGTCCCTCCATTGGCAGCTATGCAACTACCACTCTGATGCTTCAAAAAGTTCATAAAGAGATTGTAAAACTAATCCATATGAATTGAGCGGTTGTTCCAAATTTTCTGAAGAGACTTGATCACTTTATACGCTGAACAGATTTAATTGTGTCTTTTGTTTACATTTAAACATTCATCAACTCACACATCAGAGGCGGTAAACGGAAGCTTGAGCATGTTCGCTTGACGTGTGAGAACCAATGAGGTTCATTCTCGTGTTACGCAGCATGTTTGAGCTTGTCTTGTTTTTACACCTTTCTGCTGCCTCAGATCATGGTCAGGATCAGTAGCGTCTCCTGACAGTAAATTTAGGTCAGATTCTGGGTCTATTTCATGATAAACATTTTGAAGCTTTATTTTCTAACAACTGAAAACATGCAGAACACCTTTGGCAGAGGTCTGGTGTCCTTGTGTTATTCTGCCTGAGGGTGGCGCTCTAATTGACAGGCTTTAAGAACACACGACACACACATAATGCTATTTTAGAATTGCCTTAATGTACTATTTATGGCTTCCGATTGTTGTTTTAGAATATTATAAGTTTCTTTTCAAAATATTGCAATATGCTACTCCACATAAAGGAAGAACAGACATGCCAACTAGTTACTGACCGGATGCAGACTACAGTTGAAGTGGATTGATATCTTCTTGGTCTGAAGAGAGGTTTACGTAAAGTAAAGGACTTTCTTAAATCTGCCCCAATGGATCAAAATTTGAGCATGCTGCAGTTTCATTTTTCACCACAGATTTGCATTGGAAAATTGTGGGGCGCTGTAGAGCTGGGGAGGACTCAGACACACTCTTTCCCACATCATAATACTTGCCTGCCGAAGCCATATATAACATTTTAATTCATCCTGCTCACTTTACGAATATTTGGTTCAGAATGCTGAATACAGCATTACTGATCACGTTTTTTTTTTTTTTTTTATAGAGGTCTATGTTTTGGATGAATATTTTGGTATACGGCATTGCCCCACCTGCCCTTAGAGATGAGCCACGGATCAGGATTAGGGGTCTGTCTTCAGGTGCCTGGTTCATGTTTTTATTGCCTACATAAACACTTGGTGCCTGCTTTCATGTGCCCATCGGATGTTTTTTCCAAGGAAAATTAAATGCTGATAGCCCCATTTTCTCTTGCTTTTATCTAAAACCAAAATATAGCAAATTTGGGGGAGTCTTAGGGAGGTGTCTAAAGGCAGGTCATCCTTAAATAATAACACGCATGGCAACTCTATTTCATGATAATCTTCAATGAAAATCCAGTTTCTTATAGTAAGCTATTTACATTACTACAACACATTTACTTTTTTGTTCTTGGTATTTAATTGTCCTAAATGCTTCGGTTGTTCACATGTTCACAATGCTTTGAAGTTCACAAAACTTTAAATTTTGTTGGAGTGTGTTATTTTTATAGAGACAGCATATGACAATAGAGGAATACTTTCTAAACATTCAAACCCACATGTATGGGGGAAGGGCCCAGACATGATGAAATATATTGAATAGACCTGTGTGTACCTGCATCACAGCTCATTCACCACAAGACTACAAGAACATGTGCTTTTCCAGACAGATTTATTAAAGCACAGAGAACTGGAAGACTGGAAAGGAGGGCAGTTTCTACCGTAAGCATTTACCAATGAGATGGCCTCTTTGCCTGCAATGACAACACACAGAATAGCATTTCGGTTTGGAGTGAAAGGCCTGGTTCTGTGGTCTACTGCCTGAACACAGTGACATTAAAACACTGGTTTAGGGCTCTTTAAATAACCAGCTGTGGTAGGTACAACAGAGCTTCCAGGAACTCTCAGAGCAAGTCTACTTACTGGGACAGAGCTTCAGATTTCCAGCTTGTGCAGCTCTGTCCAGGAAGAGAGACAGTTCTTAGTCAGACGAGAAGGTGAAGAGGATGTCTTCCTGTTTGTGGCCACCCCTGCTAAGCTGTGTTGGACCACTGGTCTCTCAAGAGCTGATGTGTTTATTTAGGCCTGGAACCTCCTGCTGACAGCTGGACCTGACTCATGCTGCAGTTTATTTCAGTATTATCTGTTTAGGAATCTTATTTGCGTACTGCATATCAAATAGCAAGGCTAAGGAAAGCTATGAACACTCTGTGAATATATAACACTTCTCGAAAATACTTTTCTTTTTATCATTGGGGATGTTTTTTTTTTTTTGCACATTATTGCTTATGCTAACATCCACAAAGACCTTATCAACGAAATGTTTACATTTTTTTGAAGAGAATATTTTCTGGGTGGTTTCTAGGGATCTTTGGATGGTTGCCTCTATGATTTTCTTGTCTCTGTTATGACTCTGGCCCCTCCCTCAATGTGTCTCTATGTGATTTTTAGAAAACATAACAGCACACTCTTCTCAACAAGCCCCTAGAGTTGAGGTATCATTTGATTTCCAGTTAAAATATTAAAATATCCTTAAATCAAGATGTCTAAAATATGTACTTTTTTCTTTGATACATTTATTTTGTTTCTATACTTGTAGTATATTTATGAAATTTTGCAGTAAAAAGTATTTTGTTGAAGATGTTATGTTAATTATACAATAAAAAGACAAATCATTCTGCTTAAAGGGTAACTCTCGCCAAAATGCAACCTAGGGTCTTTTTGTTAATCTACCCGAGGCAAACTTTTGTTTAAAAGCATAATTAGAATGCAAACGCCACTTTTAAGTTTGACCGTATTTTAATTTTCGGTCAAATTGCCTTTTGAATTGGAGTGTTTGGGGCACTTGATGATCACATCAAAAATCGCTATTTTTAAAACACTAAGAAGGCTCGACACAACATGAAACTTTGCTCGAAATATCACCAGGGGCTCTACACATGAACTCGAGCATTGAGAACATTGCTTGTGTACACAGAGTTTACTAAAAAAGAAAGATTTTGAACAACTCACTGTCGCTGTGTCCGCCAGCATTTTGTCAGTCAAAAATAGTCGCTTCAAAAGGCAATTTGACTGAAAACAAAAAATATGGTCAAACTTAAAAGTGCCGTTTCCATTCTAATTATGCTTTTAAATGAAAGTTTGCCTCAGATAGATTAACAAAAAGACCCTAGATTGCATTTTGGCGAGAGTTAACCTTTAATATTAGCAATAGTAATAGTGATATTTGTTTTAGCAAAGTCAACACACTATTGAAACTTAATATACTGAAAGTGATTGGCAAAACAGCAGATTTCCTCTCCAGTGTCTTCCTATAAGGTTCTCCTGAGCCATGTAAATAAAGTAGAGAATACACTACCATAGCAGTGTGGCCATTTGATTTATAGTTGGTTTTCGCTGACGTGTTTATAGTGCAGAAAATCCACAGATAGGCATGAAATTTCTTATGAGTGGAAGATATTAGTGAAATTGAAGAATGAAGTGGACAAATTGTGGACAGCTGCATCAAGCGGAGGGCATGGCAGAGCGAGGTACGGCCGACTGAGGTAATTGAATTTGTGAGTGAGGGTGATGCGACCTTTCACGCTGAGAGAACTGGTGGGTGGTCAAGATGACGCTGGCCTCAGCCATGAAATTAAAAAGTAAACGCAACAGGATCAGGTGAAAGAAGAGACACAGAATATTAAGGACAGGATGCCTACCCCCATCTGCACACACCAGCTCTATGAATTGTATGAGGGCTTATGTAGTTGAATTATAGATGTGTTTTGGCAGGGTGAGTGACTGGCAGTGAGATCTTGAGACCTCGATTTATTTAATGCTCAAGAGTGTCTACGATTGGTCACCCCTTCATTTTTTCTCCCTATATAGAAATGTGTGTCCCCAGAATTGCACTACATTCCCTTATTTGTCAGAAATGCTTCAAGTCCCAGTATCCCCTCAGTGTTGAACTGCAGGGCTCCAGGGAGTGGTGATATGGCCATTCCTCCTCAACCCTGGTTGTCAATCACCCCTACTGTCTGTTAGCTGCTGTTCTTTATAAGGGTATGTGAACCAGAGATAAAAAGAGCCTGAAGCTTTGTGAATTCCAAGAGAATTGGTCTGAATCCTACGATTTTGACAGTGTTTTTCCACACCAGTTGCTTTTAATGTTTTTGTAGCATGGAGAAATTATGGAAATATTATTGTCATGCTTACTCACCTGTACCATGACAACCTGTCAAATATAATACACCGCAGTAAACATTAGATATGAATTAAGATGGTTAACACAGGAAAATCAGACTAACCTTTGTTGCTGAACGTAATGGAGAATTGTCCTGCTGCCATTTTAGAAGTGGTCTGTGGAATGACGAGATGAAGGAAAAAAAGCTGTGGGTATTGCTGCTCTGAAAATATTTGAAATGTTAGGCTCCCTAAGTTAACTTGTTAATTCGGATTATTCATTAAATGTTTAATGACATTGTTTCATTTGGCTCAGTTAAAGTTAAAGTGTGTGATGTACCAATAGAATGACCAAAAACAATTCTTGTTTTCAAACAAGTTTCCCAAATACTAGCCCCGTTTGCCATTGGTCTGGCAAATAGATGGCCCCGCCCAAAACACACCATTGGATGAGGTGTTGCTGAGCCAGACTCGTCAGGATGCTCATAAACAAACAGAGCAGTGTTTTGATGATGTCACTGAGCTTACTGTCTATAGATGTCCCTGTATATTTAGCTGGGATAGGAGTATTTTAGTCTGTCCCAGATATTCCACCTAATTACCTCTGACTTAAATGTGCTGTGTGTAATTTTACTTCTATCCCGGTTTAATATGCTAAGACAATTTAAGCCATTCACTCCTAAGTTGATTTCCCTGAAATGCGTCTCTGTGGCATTTTCGACATTGCTCTGTTTGAGTAGATTGACATAGTAACATTGCTCTACCAATAATATTTGCTTGGAGGCGGGTCTATCTGTTTGTCTGACCAATTGCTGACAAGCAAAGTGTTTAGGGAAACCCATTTGTAAACAATCATTATAAACATTCCTCAGTTTATTTTAACCTGCCAACCCACCTGACACAGCAACAACTTAACTAATGGTGTGAGTTTGGGGGCGGGACTTTCTGTTTGAACCAATGGCAGACTGAGAGAGTTATGGCAGGGGCTAACAGAGCCACTGATGGTGCATAAATTAAACTCTTTACCTTTAAATTCTGAGAATATTCATTTTCAATTATATTTCTGTCCCTGAATAGAGCTATATAAAAAGAAAGTTCATTAAGTCTGTGATTAACCTTGCAATTCCTCCAGTGTCCCTTCATCTGGTAGAGATATTGCATAAGCATTCAAATTTGAGAGGAAGTCATTATGAAGTCTGTTAAATTTCACCCCCTACCACATTCAGTGCACTTTTATTCATATCGCAAAGCTCCATATTTTCCTACGACTAAGAGACCTGTGACTCTACCTAATGCATGAATTATATAATGCAAGGGCTGTTCCATACATGGCTTCACTGGAGACAAAGGGGCAATTATTTTAGGGGTGCGGTAATTTTTACGTGCTGCCAGCAGTGCAGGATAGTTGGGCTTGCTAGAACGACTCTCCTCTCTCGCTCCCTTCGTGCGCACCATGAAATGGAAATTTACATTCACTTAGAGGTGCCGGGGAGCTCTGCTGCAGACAGCTGTATATTTAATGAGAGCAGAGAGGTTTAATTACGTCTGTTTTAAACAGGCAAGACTTCTGCTCTGCAATGACAAGGGAACCAGTGCGCAGAGAGCTGGAGGAGGAAAAAGGCGGCAGATGATTTCTCCTCGTTCCCTGAAGCTGCAGCGGAGTACGGCAGGCACTTTGGCTGCAATTATTCCAAATTTATTCCTCTGCTGTTTTTACACAGAAAAGCGGAGCAACCTTGCAGAAGAAAGGGAAATAGTAAGCATTAGTTGTGTCAGAGAAAGAAAACAACATTGTCATTGTCTCCTGATACTTGTCACATTTTCTATTAATATATTTGAAGTAATATTATATAAAAAAAAATTGGTTGCTTAATGGAAGGTTTGTGTTTAGGCACATTAAGAAACATGATTTTCTTTTTCACTTTACTGTACTCTTTTGATGAGTTGAAGACAAGTAGGCCAACAGTGACTCTACGGAGCACTAGACTTGGTGGAATGATGGTAAATACTGTGCATCAGTAGAAAGGTGTCAACCAGTACAGATATGTGTTTATTCTGCAGTAGATATATTTCTGGATATCAGTGGGCAGAACTTCTTTATTGTATTTTCACATGAGAGTGACAATAGATATACAAGAAATCCAAAAAATACATAGCTTAACCCAAACACATCAAGACGAGAAATAACTTGCTATTACTGGATGAAACATGAAGTAGAGATTAGTTGTTTAACATCACAAGTTCAAATGGATGTGTTAATCAAATGGATGTGTGGACTCAGTAGGGCTGGATTTTGGACTGGGCCACTAGGACCCTGTTCCAGATTACCACTAGGGTCCCCAGGCCTCTCTACAAAAACAGTGCAAGCTGATAACTAGTGCCTCTGGCACCTATGGACACAGATCGCACTGTCAGATTATACAGTTACCCTTTTACTGCATGGTTTGCAGTGGAAATTTACTATTTTGTCTTACAAAACAGGGTCTTTGATTCTACTAAATGATATTTAAATTTGTATATGTGTATATTTCAGAATTTTGTGTCAGAACTATTTAATTTCATAATGTCATAAGAGTTATATAATATGATTTTGTTTATGCCAGTCTCATTCAATATAAATAATCTTATCTTTTGGTTGATATGGTTTACTTAAGGTTATGTTTTGGTTCCAATGTTACATTTTGATCTGGGCCAGTTATGGGTAATTAACTTGGCTGAGACTTGGTCCAGTTATGGCCCATGTGTGGCCCTTGTCTGGAATCCAGACCTGGTCCACACTAGGACCGTCATTCATTGCGGTATGTGGGCCAAGTCTTGTGGGCCAGAGCTGGGCCACAGAAAAATTGTATCATGCTCAGATGTGGCTCAGTGTTGGGCTTTCTGCTTAAAGACTGGTGTTGATATGGTTTACTTAAGGTTAGGTTATTTGGTTCTTCTTCTTCTTCTTCTATACTTTACCTCTGGAGATCCTTCACTTTATAAACAGAACCTAAAGTCCGATATTTTGTATTAATTATGATCCACCTCCTTTCAGCTCTGAAATTCTGTTTGCTTGGTAATTAGAGGCTAACAACGTGAAAACTGTATAAATAAAGGAAGTTGTATGTTCTGCATCATAGATCTATTGTCACAATTATGTTCAGTCTTGTCTGCACCCTTTCTTTTTAGTCCCTGATTAGTTCTCTTTCTCCACCTGTGTCTAGTTAGTGTCCTTGTTTACTCTGTGTTTATATTCTCCCTGTTCAGTTCAGTCCCTTGTCGGTTATTGTCTGTGTCTATATTAACACGCTGGTGCGTCCTGTTCACCTGCCTGTGTACCTTAAAACTGTTATCGTTTGGAATCAAGCGTTGTCTGTCTGCTTCATCAACCAGCATGACACCTATAAATTAAATCTAGATGACATTTAAAATACATCCAACACTTTGATGTTAAATTTTCCAGTGATGATGTGGGGTAGGCTCAATAACATTTAACTCCATTATTGTTCACCTACAGCAAACATAGTATTAATTCAAAAATTGGTTACACTTTATTTTGATAGTTCACTTTAGACAATCTACTAAGTAACTTTGCAACTCCATGTCAACTATCTCTCATTGGAGTATTAGTAGACTTAGGGTTAGTAGAAAAAGTTGATGTACTTGTAAAGTTATTTATAGTTAATAGTTTGTCTGTTGGGAGACCATCAAAAAAAGTGTTAGCACATGTTAAGCAGACAGTCTACTAATACTCTAATGACTGCTAGTTGACATGGAGTTGCAAAGTTACTTATAGTTAGATGAATGTATAAAGTGCCATATTTTCTCAGGATTATGGCGGGGTGCGCAGTCGCAGCGGCTAGGAGCTCTCACAGTGGGCATAGGTTTTTCGCTGTTTTGGTAGCACTCAATATTATTGCACGCAGCTTTCAACTGGAGACACACACATACAGTCGCCATGAACTATTACGACTTAACAACGGAGCAGAATACCATCTTCCAGTGGATATATCCATCCCCCCCGAGATCGTTAGATCACTACCCGGGACTCCCGAGGCTGTGAACCGGAGGAGGAGACGCTGTGAGCGCCGACAGAAGAGAGGCAAACGCGGGGGAGTGCGGGTCAGGCTAAAGGCCAATCCATTCAAGACTCCGCTTCCCACCATCTTCCTATCGAATGCCCGCTCAATCTGGAACAAGATGGATGAAGTCTAACTGCGATTGACTATGCAGAAACAGATGGACAACTGCAACAGCTTGATCTTCACGGAAACATGGCTAGACAGCACGACCCCGGCGGCAGCGATCGAGCTAGCCGGCCGCACTAACTACCGAGCTGACAGGACAGCAGACTCTGGTAAGAAGACCGGTGGAGGTCTGTGTATTTACATTAACGACTCTTGGCGCACAAATACCACTGTAGTTGAACAGCTTTGCTGCCCTGACATGGAATTCTTGCTGCTTAAATGCAGGCCATTCTACATTCCCTGTGAATTCAGTGTTGTTTACATTTGCACGATCTACATTCCGCCTGATGCAAATACCAAACTAGTGTTAACAAGGCTTCATGACTGCATACACAAATGTCTGGTTGCACACCCTGACAGTACCTTTATTGCGGCGGGGGATTTTAATCATGCCAACTTAAAGACTGTACTTCACACGTTCCATCGTAATGTGAGATGTGCAACCAGAGGGAATAGTATACTCGATCAGGTATATACTAACATAGCACACGCATACAGAGCTCAGGCGTACCCCCACCTGGGTCTCTCTGACCATGTTTCACTCCTCTTATACCCCTGCTATACCCCGAAGGCCAGATCCACTAGGCCCTTAGTTAGGTCTGTCAGGACATGGCCTTATGATGCAATCCCCAGACTCCAGGATTGCTTCGACTCCACCGACTGGGACATCTTCAGAGGCCAGGAGGTGCTGACACGGGGCTCTCTGGATGAAATCACTGAATCAGTTTTGGATTACATCAACTTCTGTGTGGATACCGTTACATCTTCGAAGCAGGTCCGTGTAGCTCCAAACCAAAAACCCTGGATGACACCAAAACTAAAAACATTAACTAACGCCAGGGATATAGCATATAGATCTGGGGACACTGAGGCATATAGTGCAGCCAGAGCAGCTCTTAGAAGGGGCATCAGACATGCCAAACTGGCATACAAGAACCGCGTTGAGGCACACTTCTACAACTCCTCAAACCCCCGGCAGGTGTGGGAGGGCATTAGGGCAATCACAGACTACAAGGGAGTGCCATCCCTCCCTGTCAACAGTTGTGACACCTTAGTTGAAGAACTTAACATATTTTATGCCCGCGTTGACAGAGATAACAAAGACTTGTGTTGCCCCCTCTCCCCCCTAATGACGCGTCCCTAGTCTTGTGCACCCATAATGTCAGACTTTGCCTACGCAACATCAACCCAAGGAAAGCAGCAGGACCAGATGGAGTACAGGGTTGGGTGCTTAACCCCCTGAAGTCGGCGGTATCGCCGGCGATACCAGCTCGCTTTTTTTTTAGCAGTGTAAAAGAAACTCAAAAATACTCGGTTGACTTTGATTTTCCATTGGAGTTTCATACATCAATCGATTCTGTTAAATGTGTATTATTTTTGTGTATACTCACAATAAAAACAAAGTGTTGTGCTTTTTGCCAAATAAAGAAAAATAAACACGAAGCGAGTTCTGCCTCCTCTCTGTCAGTGTAGTCCATTCTGAAACGCGTCCGAAAATGAACCATAACTCAGTGAATACTCAGTCAAACAGGCATTCAGACATACAGGCATGAAGCTTGAATTCTCATCTTTTAAACGAAGTAATTTTTATAAAAAACAAATATTCACAGTTTATGTAATATGTATGCAAAGAGAGAGATGTCAGTCGTTCTCATCTCAGCTAATTAAGTTTTAATGTGCTCCGCCCACGGAGAGCACGCGCTATTCAAACGCAAATGTGAGCCGATCCAAACAAACCTGTAAAACGCCCATCAGCTGGATAACACACACCGCGAGTTCACTTTCAGACTTATGTACTTTACGATTGTGGCGGGGGGAAGTATGCCACCGCCTTGTGGGGGAAATATTCAGCACTAATAATAAGGAAGACTGAGTGAGCAACAGGATCCTAGTCCCCCCACCCAATGCTTTTTAGTCTTTGTACAACTGCTTGTTGTGTGTGGTGTCTATCTTGTTGCAATGTGTAATGCTCAAGAGTCGGCGAGGTGGGCTTCAGGATTTACTTAATACACGGCAGCCACCTGAAGTGTGTGTATGTAGACAACTCAGGAATTAAACCTAATTGATTGCAAAACCCACCCTCCCCGGATCTAACAGGATAGGTAAGACGCCCCCACTCCTTAGCATAAGTGACTCAAAATTAGCATAAACAGTTTTAGCTTAATAAACAAAAATAACATTTATTTTTACTGCATGAATTGAAATGATTCTGTTTTCTTTGTTTTCACAGGAAGTGTAAAACAATTTCAAAGGCAGTCAAATCAATGTGAAATAAAAATGTGAAAAAACAATAAAAAGGAAAATCAACAAATTTGTGTCAGTTTCAGTTCAATCTCAACAAAATAACAATCAGTGCTACTTTTTAAGTACTGAAACGTTTCACAGATACATTCAGGTAACTCAACCTTTCAAATAAAGTTCACTTGAAAGTTCACTTCAATTCGGTTCCAAGATCCAATTCAAAAATCCAGGAAAATAAAGGAAAAAGTTATACTCAGTCCATTTATGAGTTCACGGCCAAAAGGTTCAGTTTACGTGAACAAGAAAGTCTATGAATCCCTTTTCAGCAAAATTCACAGATCACAGTTCCAGCAAAAATAACTGCATGATTGAACAGTTCAGTTCCGATGACTCACTGACAGAAAATTATAGTTTGCTTACCAGTGTTCAGTAGAAATATAAGGAAATATTGTACATCACCACTCTTGGTTCGTGGATGAGGCGCTGAATGATGACCAATGGATGGCAGGGTACTGTTTCTACACTCATTGACCCTCAGCGATTGTCCTCGCGATCCTGACGACGGCAGCTTGATTCAACGAGGCCGCAATCCCAGCTGATTGAGACGCAATGAGAAGACGAACAACACACGACCCTATCCGACGACTCAGCAAACGTTTCTCTTCACACGATCAGCAGCATTCACTGTTTCAAGTTCGTTTGAACAAATTAAACAAAAACTGTTTTAAACAAATAAAACACGGGAGTATTTAACTCATACGCGACTGAAACTTACTGAAACTAACAGGTCTTTTGCCCAGCTTCACGCACGAAAACGGCAGAAAACTTGTTTTAACACTCACTTCAACAACCTTGTTCACATAAACAAACACTCTGAGGCAACGTCATACAGCTCTTATATATGTCGCGGGTCTAAACTCGACTTTTTATCGTGACTGACTACCCGAGATCGACATTCATTTTTCAGCTTGCCGCTGCTCTTCTCCACTGTTTCCACGTGCGACTCGTCATAACCCAAAATGGCGGCGCCCGTGTCAAACGTCAAAATAAAAGTCTTCACAATTTTAATCACAAATTTGTAGATCCCCTACATTCCCCCCTGCTAAACCCTGCCATACCATCGGACTTCCATTCAGCAACTCAGTCCCTGGAAAACATATAACAGAGAATAGCAGGTTAAAGTTCTTCACAGTGCAAAACATCAATACAACAATGAAAAGGTTCAAAGTTACTCAACTAGGAAGTTTTATAAACATTCACATTAAAATAAACTTCCAAAACATTCAGGTTTTGCCTAAAATTATTTTAAGACATAGTCAGTCCTATACCTAACAGGTAATGTACCTCTGTTATGACGTTGAGAACGTCTAGGTTCAGGAATACTTTCATGTTCACTTTCAGTATCAGATTCACCTGAATTTACTGACCCAAGTACTGACTGACCTACTGAACCCTCAGCTGACACCTCATTGTCATGATCCCTAATACCAGTGTCTAACTCTAATCCATCCCCATCTTCCCCTCGACACCCTGTGTCTGTGTGTGTGTCGGGTGCAAATGTAACAACAGGGACTGCAAGAACATAAGGATCTTCTGAGTCAGTGTGTTCCTGTTCTGTATATTCTCTAGATTTATGTCTAGATGTGCAGGGTAGTGGTGATGACTGAAAAGTGCAATGCTTGAGTTGATCCCTATGTACAACTTTACATGGACCCCCTTTCTCTGGACGAATTGTGTAGACCGGAGTATCTGCGTGATTCTGTTTCACCACAATGTAAGGTAGGGATTCCCAGTGATCTTGTATTTTCTTCCTTCCCCTATGTGAATGGTTCCGTAACAGAACACGGTCGCCAGGTCTCATGAGTGCTCCATGCGATCTGCGATCATAGGCTCTTTTTCTTTTTCTTGAAGCCTCTTGTGCTGCATGGTTGGCCACTTCAACAGCAGTCTTTAACCTGTTGTGATGGTCTTTCACCCAATCATCAAGATTATCAACTCCACTGTCCTCCCAGTCTCTCCAACCCAGAATGTCCAGTGGCATTCGAGCATCCCTCCCGAACATCAAATAAAATGGTGAATAGCCGGTTGAAGTGTGAGTTCGACTATTATAAGCCATGACCAACTCTGGGAGATACTGCTTCCAGTTCCTTTTCTTTTCTGGAGGTAATGTCCTTAGCATGTCGTGCATAGTTCTATTAAATCTTTCGCACTGGGAGTTACCCTGTGGGTGATACGGGGTTGTGCGACTCTTTCCGATTCCATAGACTTTACACAGCTCTTTAATGACATTGGCTTCGAAACATCGACCTTGGTCGGAATGCAGTCGTGCAGGGCAGCCATAGTGGACAAACCAATGCTGTACCAGTGCTTTTGCCGTGGTGTGAGCAGTCTGATTTCTGGTTGGCACTGCCACCGTGAAACGAGTGAACATGTCAGTTAAGACAAGGACATTCTCATATCCTCCCACAGATTCCTCCAAGAGAGAATAATCCATTGCAAGGACTTCCAGTGGGGCTGATACATTAGTACATGTCATTGGTGCTCGAATTTTAGGGAAAACATCCTTTGCAAGAGTGCATCGCTTGCACTCATGAATCCAACTTTGAACATCCTTAACCATTGTTGGCCAGTAATAACTTCTCCTCATGCGCTCCAGCGTGCTTCTTTCTCCAAAATGGCCACAATGATCATGCTGACTCTCATACACCTTGAAACGCAGGGATTCCGGAACCACCAATTGACAAATTTCTTCTCCGTCTCGAGGATCAAGGATGGTTCGGAACAGCAATCCTTTCTTAAGCTTGAGTCGTATGAACTGTCTGGCAAGTTTTTTCGATTCCACACTCATGTCTCGCTGCTCGACCGGACTCAGATTCTTGTTGGTAAGTACAGCGCGGTAGATGGGTGCTATATTAAGGTCAACCTTTTGTTGCTCTTCTATGTCACTCCAGCTATGTCCAGGAACTTTCCTTGTCACTGACACCTGTACTGATGCTTGTACTTTCTGTTGACTTTTAGATACTGGCCATAAGCATGTGCGCACTTCCTCCGAGTTCATCCTAATAAAGTCTTTAGCAGAGTCCTCCTGTTCTGGCTCCTCAACTGATGGGATCCTTGACAACGCATCAGCGTTTGTGTTTTGTCGTCCTGGCTTGTAGTAGACTTCAAAATCAAACTCTGCTAACTGAGCCATCCACCGTTGTTCAACAGCACCTAAATTTGACGTCTCCAGATAGCGTAAAGGGTTATGATCGGTGACCACAGAGAACTTTGAGTAGATCAAATATTCTTTAAACTTTTCAGTCACCGCCCATTTTAGGGCAAGCATCTCAAGCTTGAAAGCACTGTAATTCTGATCGTTCTTTTCTGATCCACGAAGGCCTCGACTCGCATACGCGATCACACGCTCAACTGCTCCTTGTCGTTGACTCAATACAGCCCCAAGACCATGCAGGCTTCCGTCAGTTGTGAGTACGAAAGGCTTGCTGAAATCTGGGTATGCGAGGACTGGTGAGCACATTAAGCACTGCTTGAGTTTATCAAGTGCAGTCTGGCACTCAGGTGTCCAGTTAAAAGGTTCCATCATTTTACCTTTTACTCCCTTACCAACCAGAGCATGAAGTGGCCGGGCCAACTGAGCAAAACCAGGCACAAACCTCCTGTAGTAACTCATGAATCCCAGGACTTGTCTCAACTCCTTGACATTCGTGGGTACAGGCCATGTTTCCAATGCCCGAGTTTTCTCTCCATCCACCTGTATTCCCTTGGAGGAAATTAAGTGACCCAGGAATTTCACTTCAGGTTTCAACAGGAAGCACTTGCTAGGTTTTAGCTTCAATCCATGCTGTCTCAATCGGTTGAACACGATTTCCAGTCTTTGACAGTGGCTATCAAAGTCCTTTGAAAAAACAATAATGTCATCAAGATAGATGAGTAATATGTCAAACGTCAGATCACCGAGCACCACTCCCATCAGCCGTTGAAAGGTTGCAGGAGCGTTGCAAAGTCCGAATGGCATCCTGGTCCATTCAAATAGACCAAAAGGAGTGGTGACAGCGGTCTTATCTCGGTCCTCCTTACTCATGGCCACCTGGAAATAGCCTGAAGTTAAGTCAAGTGTTGAGAACAGCTGCGCATTTCCCAAGGCATCAAGTGACTCCTCGACTCGTGGAAGGGGATAAGCGTCCTTGCAGGTCACTTTATTCAGCCTTCTGTAATCACAGCAAAACCTCACGCTGCCATCCTTCTTGATCACAATTACAGCTGGAGAAGCCCATGGACTGCAGCTTTCTCGGAGTATACCTTGAGATACCAAATCTCGAACATGTTTTTTCACTTCCTGAAATACCTGGGGTGGAATTCTGCGATGTCTTTTCTTAATGGGAGGAGCATCTCCTGTAGGAATGTTGTGTGTGACAGCTGTCGTATAACCAAAGTCACATTCGTTCTTAGAAAACACGTCACTGTGCTTTGCCAGTAGGTCTCTGAGTTTTTCACGCTGAGTTTCTGTGAGATCTTCAAGATTTGTTTGAACTGCAACAGACAACTGCTCTGTGGTGCTTTTCTCCACTTTTACCTGATGTTGCTGCACAGCCTTAACATGCAGAGCACCCTCTTTCTCCTCAAACTCGACAAGCACTTTTGGGACGACCTCCTGTGGCTTACACAGTGCTGCTATCCTACAGCGTGGCATGAGTTTTACAGCTCTCTCACTAGAATTCAACACTCTGACTGGGACTTTACCATCAGCTGCCTTGGCGAGCACATTAGCAATCAAAACACTCTTGGGTAAGCTAACTTCTGATGAGGCCTCGACCAACACTTGGCAGCTTACTTTCGGTGGTATTCTACAGCGACCTTCCAAAACACGCTCACTGAATGGAGGGATAGTGATTGCTTGCTTCCCAGCAACTTTCACAAAACCAATCTGATCTCCACAGCCCAAAGCCTCACTCTGCATCTGAATGTTAGCCAACATTCGCTGAACTTTTGCCTCCCCGACACCATGGCTATGCCGGTCCATCTTCTTCATACCTCCAGTGGCCATGAATAGATCTTTGAGGTCACTCAACACATTCATCCCAACAATGCCGGGTAATCCTTTCAACTTTGTTCCATTGGGGTTGTTCTCTCTGATCACAAACACACACTTTCCATGCAACGTCTTACCCATACACTCAATGTCTGCTTCCAGACATCCTATAATGGGAATGTCTAGTCCATTTGCCGCTGTGAGTCGGACCCAATTGGCAGATGACAACACAACTTCTCCAAAGTGAGCTTTAAAATGAGACTCCGTGATAGTAGTCACCTCAGACCCAGTGTCCAAGAGGCAAACAGTCCTAATACCAGCAATTATCAGGTCGATGGTAAGACAGTCACCGAAAGCACTTTCACAGAGGGCCTTGGAAACATTTTCTGCATCACAGTCTGCAGTGTGACTTCTGATAACGGATGGACCTGGACTCTCTAGCACCGAGGGAACTTGATCCGCTGCCTTTACCATCTCCACTTTGTGTTTCAGAGGTTGCACTCCACTTGAGTTCTCTCTGCTCTGATTACAGCGTCGGCTAGTGTGCCCTGGCTTACCACACGTATAGCAGATGTATCTTCCTTCACTGTCTTTTAAAGGTTCAATCTTAGTTTTGCCCTCTTTTTCTACAGGTTTCACTTTCTCTTTGTTATTCACCATCTGAAAGAGCTCTTCTTGTCTGGCAGCTATCCGTTGAATAGCTTCATGAAGCTTCTCCAGAGTGAGAGGAGCTGAGGAGCTATCTGTCGCAGTGGTAGCCTGAACGACACCTCGTGAACGAGTACTGCTTCTCAAATTGCATGGAACTTGCACCTCCTCTTCTTCCGACCAAGTAATCGCTTCCTGCATAAGCTGAATAAATGTCAGGTCCTTCTCAGCTTTGACTCTCCTCTTCATCTCACGTCGTAGCGAGTCATCCTTGAGGCCTAACACCAGCTGTTCTTTCAGTACACTGTCAGCATCAGGAACTCTAGACGGCTCCCTGTTCTGGATGATGCTCAGCTTCTCCTGCAAGTCATAAGCGTAAGAGCGGATGGTTTCTCCAGGCATTTGTTTGCGGTCATAAAACTCTTTCAGTCTGCTGCCAATGGGAAGTTTGTCCCCATAAGTCTGATCCAAAGCATCAAAAATCTCATTGACAGATTTCTCTTTTCCATTAAGCATAAACTTAACTGTCATTTTAGCTTCGTCTTTGAGGTACTGCTTAACAAACTCAATTTTGTCTTCTTCAGGAATTTTCATTACTTTAAAAGCGGACTTCATTGAGTTTATCCAATCCTCTATACTTGATTCACCAGGCTTGGAACGGCATCCGCTGAAGTCTGGAAGTTTACGGTCTCTTGGAATGTAAACAGTAGACGGCACTCTCTGAGCCACTGCCTGTTGATCGATAACAGCTTTAGCCAGTGAAAGCGCTTCTCTCTGTTCGGCTCTGGCCTGTACCAACATATCCGCCTGTTCACCGAACCTCCTTTCCATTTCATCGAACTGTCTTTTTAATTCTTCCAGTTCAGCCATAGCGTTGACTCAAAGACCAGGAACTTACACTTAATTAGAATACTTGCTAGTTTTATCCTGTTCGTGACGCCAGTATGTGGCGGGGGGAAGTATGCCACCGCCTTGTGGGGGAAATATTCAGCACTAATAATAAGGAAGACTGAGTGAGCAACAGGATCCTAGTCCCCCCACCCAATGCTTTTTAGTCTTTGTACAACTGCTTGTTGTGTGTGGTGTCTATCTTGTTGCAATGTGTAATGCTCAAGAGTCGGCGAGGTGGGCTTCAGGATTTACTTAATACACGGCAGCCACCTGAAGTGTGTGTATGTAGACAACTCAGGAATTAAACCTAATTGATTGCAAAACCCACCCTCCCCGGATCTAACAGGATAGGTAAGACGCCCCCACTCCTTAGCATAAGTGACTCAAAATTAGCATAAACAGTTTTAGCTTAATAAACAAAAATAACATTTATTTTTACTGCATGAATTGAAATGATTCTGTTTTCTTTGTTTTCACAGGAAGTGTAAAACAATTTCAAAGGCAGTCAAATCAATGTGAAATAAAAATGTGAAAAAACAATAAAAAGGAAAATCAACAAATTTGTGTCAGTTTCAGTTCAATCTCAACAAAATAACAATCAGTGCTACTTTTTAAGTACTGAAACGTTTCACAGATACATTCAGGTAACTCAACCTTTCAAATAAAGTTCACTTGAAAGTTCACTTCAATTCGGTTCCAAGATCCAATTCAAAAATCCAGGAAAATAAAGGAAAAAGTTATACTCAGTCCATTTATGAGTTCACGGCCAAAAGGTTCAGTTTACGTGAACAAGAAAGTCTATGAATCCCTTTTCAGCAAAATTCACAGATCACAGTTCCAGCAAAAATAACTGCATGATTGAACAGTTCAGTTCCGATGACTCACTGACAGAAAATTATAGTTTGCTTACCAGTGTTCAGTAGAAATATAAGGAAATATTGTACATCACCACTCTTGGTTCGTGGATGAGGCGCTGAATGATGACCAATGGATGGCAGGGTACTGTTTCTACACTCATTGACCCTCAGCGATTGTCCTCGCGATCCTGACGACGGCAGCTTGATTCAACGAGGCCGCAATCCCAGCTGATTGAGACGCAATGAGAAGACGAACAACACACGACCCTATCCGACGACTCAGCAAACGTTTCTCTTCACACGATCAGCAGCATTCACTGTTTCAAGTTCGTTTGAACAAATTAAACAAAAACTGTTTTAAACAAATAAAACACGGGAGTATTTAACTCATACGCGACTGAAACTTACTGAAACTAACAGGTCTTTTGCCCAGCTTCACGCACGAAAACGGCAGAAAACTTGTTTTAACACTCACTTCAACAACCTTGTTCACATAAACAAACACTCTGAGGCAACGTCATACAGCTCTTATATATGTCGCGGGTCTAAACTCGACTTTTTATCGTGACTGACTACCCGAGATCGACATTCATTTTTCAGCTTGCCGCTGCTCTTCTCCACTGTTTCCACGTGCGACTCGTCATAACCCAAAATGGCGGCGCCCGTGTCAAACGTCAAAATAAAAGTCTTCACAATTTTAATCACAAATTTGTAGATCCCCTACACGATGCTGTGAGGAATAATACTGTCTTGATAATAATCCTGCAAAAATTTACCTCAGAAGTTCTGGAAGTATCATTTCGAGGAGCAAACGGATCCCGCTGAGGAATTAGGTCAGTTCTGTTTGCTTTGTTCTAATCGGAATGAATGAACGCAAAGATGCGTGCTGTTGTGGAGCTACTACAGCTGGCAAAAATACTGTTTAAATATGAATCGCGTTACTATGAATGAATGAACGCAAAGATGCGTGCTGTTGTGGAGCTACTACAGCTGGCAAAAATACTGTTTTAATATGAATCGCGTTACTATGAATGAATGAACGCAAAGATGCGTGCTGTTGTGGAGTTACTACAGCTGGCAAAAATACTGTTTTAATATGAATCGCGAATACAAAGAAAGATTACACTGGAAATATTGTTACAATTATAAATGTTGTTGTAATTGTATAACCTTAAAAAAAAATTATATATATATAAGGATAGATGTAAACAAAATCTTAAAAGGTCATTATAAGCCTTATCTTTAAATAATTGTATTATGCTTTATTAGTGACACATTTGGGAAGAGAATATATTCCAAATCTGAAAATACAGTATGAGAACAATTAACTGCACAATTACTAGAAATGTTTACCTTGGATATTGTACAATTTGCAAGCAAAATTTGTGGAAAAAACAACAAACCAGTTATATATTGTCCTTGCATTCTTGTGGCTCATTCACACACCTGAATGAAAGGCTCATTACCTATGCAGCCTCATTATGCGGCCCCATTGACTCCATAGGTGTGAATCACGCCCACCCGCATATGGCCTTTCCAAACAAAAAGTGTTTTACAAGATTTAAATCAATGTATTGTGTTATGGGAATGATTAGGCAGGACGATTTTCACATAATTTTGAAGAAAAAATACTAGGCAACGACATCCATTAGTCAAAAGTCTTATTTACATATATTTAGAATGTGTTTTATGGCCTTATTTCAGAAACTTTAGTTTTTTGTTTTTTAAAAAACCATGCATAAACATTATTCTATCAAAAATACAAACATGTACATGCAAGTTGTTCACATATTATGGTAGCCCTGTTTGTGCTAAATAGAGTGAATTTACACCTTTGCCATTAATATGTTTATAAGCAACTGAAAAAAGCACAAATGTCAGGGCATGTCAGAACATCTCAAGGACCCCAAAAACCCCTCAGACTCCAGAGGGTTAAAGACTGTGCAGCCGAGCTAACAACGGTCTTCACTACCATCTTTAATCTGTCTCTGGCGACCTCATGGTTCCCTGCATGCTTGAAATCGGCCATAATAGTTCCAGTCCCCAAGCAGTCTAATGTCACAAGCCTGAACGATTACAGGCCAGTGGCACTCACCCCCATCATTGCAAAAGGTTTTGAGAGACTGGTCATCACACATTTAAAACTGCCACACCGTCCTTACTAGATCAATACCAGTTTGCATACAGGAAGAACAGGTCAACAGAGGATGCCATAGCTATTGTGTTACACACTTTGCTAGAACATCTAGAGCACAAGAACACATATGCAAGGCTTCTCTTTGTCGATTTCAGCTCAGCATTTAACACAATCTTGCCAAATAAACTATGTAACAAACTACATGGACTTGGACTAGGCACCACATTATGCAACTGGATACTGGACTTTCTAACAAACCGCACACAATATATCAGAGTAGGCAAGCACACATCCTCCACCCTGATCATTAACACCGGGGCTCCCCAGGGTTGTGTGCTCAGCCCACTTCTCTACACACTTTTCACACACGACTGTAGTTCTTCCTCCCCATCCAACTACGTAATAAAATTTGCCGACGACACAACAGTGCTCGGCCTCATCACCGGGAATAAAGAGACTGCATACAGGCGAGAGGTCCAACTGCTGGCGGCATGGTGCAGCAGCAACAACCTGACCCTCAACACAAAGAAAACCAAAGAAATCATTGTGGATTTCCGCAAGACTGGACAGTTAAACCACTCTCCACTCTTCATTGGGAATGAGGTGGTAGAGAGGGTCTCTAGTTTTAAGTTTTTAGGTGTGACTGTGACGGAGGATCTGTCGTGGGGGAAAACCATCGCCTCTGCCACAGCGAAGGCCCAACAGCGCCTCTTCATCCTCAGGAAGCTGAGGTGGGCAAAACTGCCCCAGAGACTCATGGTCAACTTTTACCACTGTGCAGTGGAGAGTGTGTTGACCTACGGGTTACTGGTGTGGTTTGCTGCCTGCACCAGCGCAGAGAAGGAGGCCCTACACAGAGTGGTGAGAGCCGCAGGAAAGATCATTGGGGTCATCCTCCCAGACATTCCAACTGTGTACACCTCCCGCTGCATGAACCGAGTGAAGAACATCCTCCAGGACCATTTACATCCAGCACATCACCTCTTCCAACTACTGCCTTCGGGGAGAAGATATAGGTCCATCAGGGCCAAAACCAGCAGGCTGGCCAACAGTCTTTACCCCCATGCAGTCAGGCTGCTTAATGAGCAGCAGTCTACCCCCCCATTCCCCATCGGACATCCCTCTGTGACATAATGTCTCTGTCCATACACCTTCAATACCTGTGACCTGGACTTTGCATTGTTGCAAAAACACTCCAACAACCTTACCTCTATTAGATTTATTAATTGCACCGTGCACTTTACAGGACATGGCACTTTATGGGGTTTTCTAGGGGTATTTATGGGGAGTTAAATTAGGTACAAAGTCATGGGTAATTTAATTTATGGGGACATATATTGATAAGGCAAATGGGTGAACAACTTAAAACTATATGCCTATCTGTTTTTGCTCTAACAACATTTCGTTGTTATTCTGTAACAATGACAAAATAAATAAACTGAACTGAACTGAACTGAACTGAAAGTGGACTATCAAAATTAAATTTTACCACACAATGTACTTATTAATACAGCAGTATACACAAGGCCTTCTTCAGATCCCCCTTGTTTTATAGACAACCCACATAGCAATTTTTCTCTGGCCCAGCTCCGGCCCACACAACCAGCTTCTGCTTGGCCCACATACCGCAATGAATGACAGTCCTAGTGTGGACCAGGTCTGGATTCCAGACAAGGGCCACACATGGGCCATAACTGGACCAAGTCTCAGCCAAGTTAATTACCCATAACTGGCCCAGAATTGGGCCAGATCAAAATGTAACATTGGAACCAAAACATAACCTTAAGTAAACCATATCAACACCAGTCTTTAAGCAGAAAGCCCAACACTGAGCCACATCTGAGCATGATACAGTTTTTCTGTGGCCCAGCTCTGGCCCACAAGACTTGGCCCACATACCGCAATGAATGACGGTCCTAGTGTGGACCAGGTCTGGATTCCAGACAAGGGCCACACATGGGCCATAACTGGACCAAGTCTCAGCCAAGTTAATTACCCATAACTGGCCCAGAATTGGGCCAGATCAAAATGTAACATTGGAACCAAAACATAACCTTAAGTAAACCATATCAACACCAGTCTTTAAGCAGAAAGGCCAGAACTGAGCCACACCGGAGACTGACACACAGGTGAACTAAACCTGGCAGCCACAAGGACATATTTCTTGGACAAAAAAATTAGATTGTATAAGCTAAAAGTAGTAAAAGTACAACAATCTAATGTGTACTTTATCAGTCCTGAGAGAAATAATGCACTTTGACATTCATCTTGTAGAATTTGCATTGATGATATCATGCAAGGTAATCTTGTATGCTAATTTATGGACAACATTTCAATACCATCAAAATGGCTCTAAAAGCTTCAATGAGAGAGGATGTAATGAGGGTCATTTTGAAAATGGTGCTTGAGTGTCTCTGTGGTAGATTAGGCTTTGAAGAACCTATGTCACTGATGCATATCAAAATAGCAGTGAGAATAACCAAGGTCTCCTGGAAGAATGCATTAGATAAAAACAAAGCATTTTTTTTATTTTTAAGACTAGAAGCAGCCTAAAGAGGCCACTGATGTTTCATGTCTTTGCTTCATGACAGTTTGTTATAGAATAAATAATTATAAAGTGTTGTGGAGAATGACAATCTGGGACATTACAGAGATAAGGATGTAAAGTTTGTAAAGACTTCATAAAATCAAAATTGGGGTTTGTGGCCATGGTTTTAGTCTATATTTGTTAGCTTTGAGACCATCTATGTTAACATAGCATAGTTGGTATAAAGCTAACTTTTATATGTAAAATTTACAGTTCCCTTTCGATACGGTTCACTCACTTATGGGGTAAAACTCCTGTTTTCTCAGAATTCTGAAGCCTAATTGGTTCACGCCTGTGCAGTTGCACAGACAAATGGCATTTCAGCCAGCCAGAATGGGCCGGGTTGACTGCCTATAAAGTCAAGAAGAAACGCCGCTATTATAGATTTTTCTCCTTCAGCGTGAAGATCATCTTGCTGCTCCGAAGAAGACTGAAACCATGACGCTCTTCTTACCTCTTCTCGCCGTTGAACAAGCCTCGCAGTGGAACGAAGACGCTTCAGCAAGCAAGCTGATTCAGCGATTTCCCCTGCAGCCATCCAGCAACTTCTAAACAGCAAATTCAAGAGCAAATTTCAAAGAGATTTTCCTGGGGAATGGAGGCTCCACCCCCAGGCTGTCGAAGCGATATGGTGCACCTTCTGTCAGGCAGATGTGGATCTTTTCGCGACAAAAGAGAATTCCCACTGACAGACATTTTTCTCGAAGGAGATGTATGGACTGGCCCAGAGATGGCCTCGCCTGTGCCTCTACGTGTTCCCTCCGGTAGCCCTGCTCCTGCGGCTCATCAGTCGGGTTAGGGAGGATAAATGTTCAGTTCTTCTGGTAGCACCACGCTGACAGAACCAGCCTTGGTGCCCAGATCTGATCCAGATGCTGTCAGCACCCCCATGGCCAATACTGCTGCAAAGGGACCTTCTCTCTCAAGCGCAGAGGACGATTTGTCACCCCGAACCGGAGTTGTGGGACCTACATTTTTGGCTCCTCTGCGGGAGCCATCAGACTTCCCCTGTGGGATCAACGATCTCAGAGGCAAGAGCCCCGTCCACAAGGTGCCTTTACACTCAGAAATGGTCCGTTTTCTCTAGCTGGTGCCTAGCTCAAAAAATCAGACCCTACTAAATGCAAGATCATAACTATTCTTACATTTCTGCAAGAGTTGCTGGATGGCAGGCACGCCCCCTCCACACTCAAATTGTATGTGGCAGTCAATCGATTGTGAAACAAATTGTATCATGGTGAACCATGCCCTGGTGTCTGGCCAATCGATTGTGAAACACGACCTGGTCGTTAGGTTTCTCAGAGGGGCCATGATGATGAATCCTCCCCACCCTCATTCAGTCGCGTCTTGGGACATCTCTACAGTTCTCAGGGCTCTCCGAGGCCCTACCTTGGAGCCACTCGAGACGACAGACCTTTGGTCCCTCTCGCTTAAGACTGACTTCTTGTTGACTCTAGCATCAGTCAAGCAAGTTGGTGATTTGCAGGCTCTATCTGTGGAACCTTACTGCCTTGAGTTCGACCCCAACGACAGTAAGGTGGTCCTTAAGCCGAAAAAAGGTAAAAGTACTCTCCAACCCGTTCAGAAAGCAGGTGATTGCACTGTTAGCTCTGCCGATCGCAGAAAGTAAACAGGCACCCCATCCACTCTGTCCTGTAAGTGTATATAGAGCGCTCTGGCCAGTTTTGTCAATATAAAACCTTCAAAGAATTTGCAGTCCTCTGCAGTGGAAACACCAACTACACAATAAGCATTGCAGTGAAATGATCTGCCAAACAAGCACCAGACCTCATTAGTATTCTAAGTCTGTGTAGAAGTTAGAGTTCTTAGCAACTTCTCATCGCTGAACATCAAGTTTGGCACCAACATACAGAAAAGCTCTAGGGTGAAGTGGATATTGAAAATCAGTTCCTATAAATATCAAGTTATCTCCTAAACTATTAACTCAAATGGAGTAAGACAAAAATTAAAATGAAGGGAAAAGAAAACATTGATGCAGTGTAGAGATGATCCAGTCCCTGGATGTTAAAAATTCAGGATAGCTTTAATTAAAGGCATATTTAACCAGAGATCTCAGACTGAACCTCTGTAGCATGGGCAGACATTTAATTATCAGTTTCATGTAGTCTCTCTCACACTTTTAAAGTGTTTTTCATGTCTTGACAGACTTTTACAGCTATGCATTTTCATTTTACATAAAAAAATAATTATTAATTGACAGTTATAGAGAGGGATGCAGGGATGATGTCAAAACCCAGAAGATTAATTCACCATTGGTTCCCTTAAGATTTTCGTATGGGGTTTTATCATGTAAAATAAATCCAGTGGTAAACATAACTTGACAATACTGTGACATTTTGTTCTACAGCGTACACTGCACATACTTGTAGTTATGTAGTTACTTATTAGAAACATACAAAGAAATGTCCATTTCCAAAGAAACAACATAACTGCTTCAAAATGTAAATTTTCGCTATGGGTGTGTGTAATTTACATTGTAAAACAAAACGCCAAAATAGGGTCATGTTATGTTTACCACAGGCTTGACTTTACTCATTAATTGTTTTGTTTTTTTACCCATTATAAAACCCCAAAGAAAAATCTCATTGGAACCAGAGGTGAATTAGTCCGGGTTTTGAAATCATCCCTGCACCACTCGATTGAATTACAATTTAAAAGTAATTCTCAATTGTCAATGCTGCACAACCACATTCTCCTCCTGAATCGTTAGCTAGCAAGTGTTAAATAGCTACCACTACTCACAGTGGTACCCACATTGATACTACAAAAAGTACTACAGTTTGAACCAAAAATTACAATTTGTATGGGGAAGGGGGTGAAGGTGAACTTGGGTTTGAAGAAAAACTGAGCCTTTCCAGATTATTTTAGGCTTATTTCCTATTAAAGCAGGAAGTTTGGGCAGGGCATCCAGCCCCTTTCGTTGCAACTAAATTATGTTTGAGAATGGAAATAAAACTAGATGTACCGCATGGCGGTACAAAATATGACCGCCGCTCAGGCCTGCACTGGCTTTCCACAAAAATAAATGACGTGGAGCAATTTGGCTGTATTGCGTGTTTATGTATATACCTAAAAAAAGTAGTAGTATGTGCATGTCTGTCTGTGTGTTTGTGTATGTGCGTGTATGTATGCGTGCGTACATGTGTGTGCGCGTGTGTTTGTGTGTGTGTGTCTGTGCATGTGGATTTGTATGTGTGTGTATGGGTGTGTGTCTGTGCGTGTGGATGCAGTGTGTGTGCATGCTTGCGTTTGTTTGTATTCCTGCATGTGTGTGTGTGACAGTTAGGGTTGCCAACTTCAGAAAAGGAAAATGCGGGACAATCGTGGTTATTTATAGGAAAATGAGGGACACTCAAAATATTTGTACTGTATCACACAGTGTACGTCATTTCAGTGTCTGCAGTTAAGTTTGTGTTTAAAAGGTTATCAGACATAAACACATTTGTATTGCTTAACCTATTTATGTATTTATTTCTAAAAATAATTTTAATGTCATACATGAAAAAAGTCACATTACAAACAAACCATAGTTCAAAATAACAGCAATTATCTAAAATAGAAAGCTTTTTTAACATTATACACTAGGCTTACAGTTCAAAAGTTTGGGGTTAGTAAGATTATTTTTTGGGAAAAAAAATAAAGAAAGTAATTGCCTACTTATATTCAGCAAGGATGCATTACATTAATCAAAAGTGACAGTTAAGATAATGTTACAAAAGCTTTCTATGTACTTTCTAAAAGCTTTAAAACATTGGATGATGACAGGTGTCGGTGATCTTTCTCAAGTGTCGTGGTCAGCACTGCTGCTGTTGCTGTTGTATCAGTCAGTGGTTTATCAGCTTGTCAAAAAACAGGACACGGGAGGTCACGCACGGGACAAATAAATTAGGCCCAAAATACGGGACGTCCCACCTAATTCGGGACCAGGGGCGCCGCTAAGGGGGGGGGAAAGTTAGGACGATTCTAAGGGCCCAGGCACTTTTGGGGGCCCCAGAGATCGATTTTATTAACAGAATGGGTGCGGTAGGGGGCCCAACCTCATATTCTTTCATAGGGCCCAAAATTGATAGCGGCGCCCCTGTTCGGGACAGTTGGCAACCTTAGTGACAGTATCATCCTAAACCAGCAACCCTTCCCTCAATACCACCATCTACAGGCCGATGAGTGTACAGTCACTAAATGTGCACATAAATGAATTTATTTTATACCCCCCCATGGATGAAATTCTACGAAACTTAGCATACCCCCAGAGGATGTCAAGTTAATCATACACATGAAATATGGTGCAGTTCTGAACATCTCAACTGAAGATGGGGCGATTAAAGCAGAATAATATTGCATTTTCATTTTTTATGGGAGGGGCGCAAATCACAAATGAGTGATTATGGGCTAGGTTGATGTGGGCCCTTAAGACCAACATACCATAAAAATATCTTCATCCTCGGTGCCACGGTTCAGGTAGTTATTTAGGAAAAACTGCATTTTTTGGGTTTGGGGGGGCCCAGCGCGGGGGGGGAGTGGCCCCCGGGGACCAAACGAAATTTTTCCGTAAAAGTCTAGTGGGGCTACATGCCCACCAAATTTAATATTCCCCGGTGTTTCGGTGTCCCTGGTATCGTTGACGAAAAATTCAGTAGATGACGAAAAAAAAAAAAAAAAAACTATATGACCGCTTTCGCTAGCTACGCTAGCGGCGGTCATAATTAGTGTTAAAGGTAGGTTAGGGCAATTTTTTTAATAAACACTTTTTGTTATTCTGGTTTAAACTCTCTTCACATCCTGATAGTAATCAATAATATAAGTGGTCTAAATATTAAAACATTTACCTATATCTTTTCTGGTAATCTCAGGAACAAAAATGTTTTGTCCAATCATTGCATTCGGTCCAAATGCATTGATAGGATGTCCTACCTGTCTGCCAACGTATGTATCTCCATACCTCCATGCACCTGCTCGAGCAAACATCACACGTCATCAGCGCGTTCCGTAAGGCTATGCAGCAGAGCTGGGCGATAAAACGATAACAATAATTACGCGATATAATTTTTTCTCGATAAAACGATATCAAGAGTTCGATAAATGTTCGATAATGTTTATGCGCCAAAAGCGGAACGAAACTCATTTGAACCGCGCGCCACATGGACCATTTATCCGCTCGGCTCAAAGTCCAAACGGCAGAAATTAATTTTTCTATTAAGATATTTATTTTGGTAAGGAAAAATGACAAATGTTTGAATGTTCTACCTCAGATTTGTGAAATGTTCACCTGTTTGGCAAGTGTTTGTCATGATATGTTTTGACAATAAAGAGTAGTTTAAAACCACAATTAAAGCTCTGGTTTCTACAACGTTCACTTAGGAGCAAAAATCTGCCTTTAAACTTGAAAGAAATAAAGATTTGACATTTGTCGTGATAATTATCGATATCGTCTAATATAAAACAATTATCGTGATACATCTTTTTTGGCCATATCGCCCAGCCCTACTATGCAGAGTTGTAGACAGACAGTCACCGAGCACCACAAACAAACAGCAGCCACCTTTTACAGTTCCTCCTGAACCAAAACAATGAGCTAATGCTGTGTTCACACTATGTCCTAACCAAAATTACAAGACAGCAACCAGTGAAGTTCTACGTTCACGTCCTCAGACCCTATGCGTTTCTATGTCAACACTATTAACTGCCAAAATGAATCTGCAGCAGTCAGGTGGTACAAGTAAGAGTAACTTGTTTACATTCATTATTATTGTAATGTTGTGTGGCGTCGTTATTAACGATAGATTAACTCTTATGACGCTTTGCTGAATCTGCTCTGGCTGTGCGCGTTCATGTGTTTTGGACGAGGAGTGGTTTTGGAGATGCTCTGAAGTGAGGGTGGGATCTAATTCTTTCAAAGCTAGCTTTCTATTGCTAGCCAGTCTGAAATTGCCTACCCTAGCTTTAATGCAGACAGACAAACAAATGATGCTTCATTAATTGCCAGGGCCGCAGTTAGCAATTATTTAGCCCAGTACAAACACCTTCATCACACATCTTTACAATCCATTTTGGATCCCCTCAAGCCCAGTCCTGGGACAAAAGGTTCAGTTTTCCTCTCTTATCGCTAAGTGCTTTTGCTAGTCAAAAGAATGTGGTATTTACAATTTAGGCTAAATTGTTATTTATCACGATTTATTCAACAAGAAATTCAATGAAAGTAAGAAAATAAAGACAGATTGAAAGACAAAAAAGATGCTAAAACGCGGTTATTGTGCCAAACAGTAATTAGAGTAAATGTATTGCTCGCTCAAGCCACTGAAAGCCTTTTCCGGCATTCTACAAATTCACTGTATCCCTCCACATTTTCTCTCCGTCTCTCACTGTGTTTTCTTTTCGACCCTGCTTCCTCTGTTCCATTTTCTCAGTGTTTGGATTAGGGCAGACTTGAACTTCCCCCGTCTCCCAGCCAGTCATGAATCATAGTGTGGCAGAGACCACAAGACCCAGGGGGGCTGTCAACCCCTCCTGATGGGGCCCAAACTCAACATAACAAGTGGCTGATGGCTACATTTCGACCAGCTCAAACACTGCTCAGGGCCCAGGGATTATACCGGGACACTGTTGCACAAAAGCGACACTTCTAGAAAAGATAGAAGTACCTAAAACCTGATGTTAGCATCTGCAGTGATTAAGATTCATTGACACGTCAAGCATGATATGTATATGTATCAACCCCCTAAGGGTGTCTGTTTGACAAATGTTTGTATTATTAAGTATCCATGACAACACATCCCACGAATGTACGAATGGTGATGACCTTTGCGATTTGACTATATGACCCCTAAGCACGTCAGCATGGAATGTTTTCTGACTGCATGTTATTGATATTATTGTGAACAATTTATCCATGAATGTCTTTCTTTCTTTTTTAACCTTATTTCTTAATCATAAGTCATTCTTCTGGTGACTTCTCTCTATTGTATGCCACACTTTTCACTCTCATTTAGTCTGGTTAAACTATGCCCCTTTTCTTATAATCGACTCTCATTCAGGTGTGCCTCAAACTAATCAACAACCGATGCATATAGCCAAGTTCCTGCCTTACATTTTTTTCTTTTTTTATTATCCTTTTCCTTTGAATGTACATCACAATACGGAAGAAAAGATAAGTCGCTACTTCCTTTTCATTGTGACTCATCAGGCCTCATTTTCTACGCAATGAGGCCTGTCTTAAGAGTAGCAAAGAAACAAAGTGAATGTTACATTGCAGAGACTGAACATGAAGTGTGCTGTTAGGAAAAACAGTCCTGATGTAATACCTCACATATATTTACACCTAGTGTTCCCTTTTGCTCAAACACAGAAATTCAGTGCCAGCTGCAGAGTTATTCTTTGCTTATTTTATATTTATTGTTATACAGGTCTCCAAAATAATAAAGGTTACACCAGATTAATGTGAGAACCCTGTGAGAGTTTAATGCAAGTCATGGAAGGTCACTCATATATTAACATATGAGCAAAATTGGCAAAAAAAGGTTATTTGATGTGTCTATTGTACAGTAAAAACTTTATAATCTATTCAAAACTAGTCAACGTCTTTCAAAACTAAAGTATACATTTTATCATACGTATTTCAAAGTAAAGGATTCATTAGTTAGTTGATGACTTTATTTTTGACAAAACACATACAGTATATATTCCTCATCTCAGTATAGCAATAGAGTTTGCTAAAAGCTGTTCATTCAATACAGCAGTATTTGAAAATCGATAATATTTTGTAAAATTACATTTATATTTGCATTTATGTCAAAACCTAGACACTTTTAAACATCAAAATGACATTTATTAATATGTATTCGTGTCAAAATGACATATAAACAGATTTTCCTATTCAATTTCACGTGTCGCGTGAAAAATAGGCGTCGGTTCTATTTCTAGCATGCACGCGTTTTCCGCGCGTCTCACGCAGGCAGTGTGCAAGCTCTAAACTGTTAACATGGGAGCCGAAATAAAAACGGACACGCCACGCAGCTGAGACGCTTACCCCTCATTTACACCGCACACGTCTGCGGCGCATTACGGCTGCGACACGGCTACCGGAGCTGATCGCGCCCATTCTAGTCAATGCTTGTGTTTACACCGGCCGCGACGCGGCGCGTTTCAGAAGCTTCCCAGAAGCAGCTCTCCGCACCGCTTCGCTATAGGCGCCTAGTCTATTTTTGACGGACGCGCGTCCAAGTCGCACCGGAAATACAAAATAAAAGTAAAAAAAACATTGTCAAATTCAAAATAAACACCTTGTGCAAACTCCCAATTGTATTACACACCAATATCCTTGGTAGAAACCATAGAATGTATGGTAGAAACCCAAAAATCAAGAAAAACCACGTCGGACAGGCAAATCACGTGCCGTGCCGTAATGCGCCACAGGCTTTTGCAGTGTAAATGAGGGGTTACCACTGCACACGTCTGCGGCGCATTACGGCTGCGACACGGCTACCGGAGCTGATCGCGCCCATTCTAGTCAATGCTTGTGTTTACACCGGCCGCGACGCGGCGCGTTTCAGAAGCTTCCCAGAAGCAGCTCTCCGCGCCGCTTCGCTATAGGCGCCTAGTCTATTTTTGACGGACGCGCGTCCAAGTCGCACCGGAAATACAAAATAAAAGTAAAAAAAACATTGTCAAATTCAAAATAAACACCTTGTGCAAACTCCCAATTGTATTACACACCAATATCCTTGGTAGAAACCATAGAATGTATGGTAGAAACCCAAAAATCAAGAAAAACCACGTCGGACAGGCAAATCACGTGGTCTCGTGCATCCAGTCGCTCCGTTTGTGATATGTTCCCGGTGTGAGTTGGCACCGCGTGGAGGACGGAATAAAACCTTGTCGCAGGCGTTTGGAGTGTAAATGAGGGGTAACGCCACGCATCCAGTGTGTCACCGGCCTTATCCAGCTGATGTGGGCGTTTCACAGGTTTGTATGGATCGCCTCACATTTGCGTTTGAATAGCGCGCGGTCTCCGTGGGTGGAGTCACATTAAAACTTAAATCCCTGGGGTCGGCGCAATAGGCTCGTTTTTTTCCTTATCAGTGCAAAAAAATAAATAAATATTAATTTTTATCTTATATGCTTGTGTTATACATCAATCGATCCTGTTTAGTGTGTTTTTTTTTTTATATACTCATAATAAAAACAAAGTGTTGTGCTTTTCGCCAAATAAAGAAAAATAAACATGATGCGAGTTCTGCCTACTCTCCGTCAGTGAAGTCAATTCTGAAACGCGTCCGAAAATGAACTGTAACTCAGCGAATATTCAGTCAAACAGGCATACAGACACACAGGCATGAAGCTTGAATTCTCTTCTTTTAAATGAAGTAATTTTTATAAAAAACAAATATTCACAGTTTATGTAATATGTATGTAAAGAGAGAGATGTCAGTCGTTCTCATCTCAGCTAATTAAGAACATTATTTTCATGACAATTAAGCACGTTCACATATTCACACACACACACACACACATACACACACACACACACACACACAGACACACACACACACACACACACACACACACACACACACACACACACACACACACACACACACACACACACACACACACACACACACACACACACACACACTGTCTGTTTAAGGAGGAACATGATTACATATGTGAATTTGATTGGCCGGGGATTTGAAGACCTTGATTAGCTGAAAAAAGCAACCTCTGATAATATTAAAAGTCTCTATTAAAATCCTAATAATCCTATGCAGTTTTAGCGTGTTTCTTAGGTAATTAAATATTGATTCACTGATATTGCTTAATTTTACCCCCTCAAATTAATTTTTAACATGAAATAGTGTATAACTATATAAAATTACAAGCTATTACAAATTATGAAGGGATTAGTAAAATTTGCATTTATTACTGTGATTGCATATTGCAAATGCAGGGTTTAGTAAAAAGTGCATCTATTTTTGTGTTTATTATTATGGCAATTAGTTGAGCATTCAATTGCAGGTTATTACTGCATTTGATCTAAACTGGATATTTCAAATGCAGGGTTTGTTTGAATTTGAGCTCATTATTGCAATTGCATATTACAGATTGGTCAGATTTGCATTTATTATTGCAAGTGCTGATCGCAAAATTCTGAAGGAAATTAAGAAATTCGGACTGATACAAATTCTCTGCACTCTTTTTATCTCCGGTTCTAGCAGCACTTCCCTTAGGTGATGTCTTGGTCTCTCCTTTACTCTGAGTGATCCTTCTCATCCATCACATGTAGCCCATACAATCCTACCCAACCTCACAGCTTCCAAGGTCAACTTAACCACATGGAATGTTTAGCTAGTCTACAAGGTCAACACTGATTTTGTATGTGTGGACAGATCCAAATCCCTTGTCTTAGCAATCCATAAATCATTGAGATAGAATGTTTTTTTTTTTGTTTTTTGTTTTTAACACATCATGTTTATTCATATTTGTAATGTGAATGCCTATATATTTTTTTTTCAGTGACTAGAATTTTCAGTCTATATTTATATCCGCATTTGAGAAAATCTAGTTGATGCATTTTTTTTTTTTTTTTTTTTTATAAACATGTAAATGGAAGTGTATATGTTTAATTTATATTTAGTGCATGGGTGCTGTAATTATATATCGTACATGTTATTTTTCAAACAAATGAACAAAGTTTTTGACTGAATAACACAGTGACTTTCATAATGTTGATAAAAGCTTTTTGAACACTTTTCCAGACAGACATGAAAAAGTTTGTGGCGGCAGCACAACAGCTTCTCCTGTTGCTAAGGTAAACAGGCCGTCCCGCTCTTTCACTCGCTCTTTTTGTGTCATTACTTCTCCAAACGAGCGGAAAGGAAAGTCACTCGGCATAGTAACAGCTCCCTGGACGGCCATCTCCATGCAGAACCCTGCCAAAAATCACCAGTTGGTTGTTTGCCCACTCATTTTGGGGGGTGGGGGGGAGCTGCACTGTATCAGAGCTCACACCAGGCGGGGGGCGTTCGGCGGTCTTATCCCTTTAGACCACTGAGATATTTGTGACGGTGGAAACTACTTTTTCCAACCTTGAAACGGCATGCAGCATATGTTACTTCTAAATGTTACTTCCAAAAATCAGGGCGTAAAACATTCTGAGCATGCAGTGAAGAAAAATCAGTAAAGACAAATCAACAATGAGATTCAAAATGGAGAGCAAACTGACACTTTGCTTGAACTCTGTTTTGTGCAGTTTCTTCCCCTAGTTGTGTTAACTGCAAAAAATCTTGATTGTTTTCAAACAGGTTTCCCAAACAATCCACATTGTTCAATCCACCCCAGTGTAAACTGGTCGAATGGTCGCTTTTATCATGTTTTGCGATCTCGCTAGTTTGAGTGATTTTTCTTTCGGATTATTTTTCTGATAAAACTTCCATTTGTTGGTAAAAATGATGGGTCTGTGTGACGTTGTTCCAGAGAGATGTGTTACGGGTGGGTTTTAGTGAAGCGCTGCAGAGCTTTAGGCCCAACAGATGGAGAAACAGCGTGGTTTTGGGCTCGGTGCTATAGGTCAGAGGCTATTAGCCCAGCCCGGCCCGTTGAAAGCCCTGGCCCGACAGTGGAAAAGCAGCTAATGTATTGATGGCATGTTTACTTTTTTTTTCTTTTTTCTTTTTTTTTTAAAGGGGGAATCAACCTGCAAATAGTTTAGTTATTGTTATCTCTGCAACTGAGATTTATCCTGAGGAAAATATCCTTGTAATCTCACGTTTATCTCTGTTAGAGTTTTAAGTTTTTACATCCCACCCTCCAGACTCTCAGCCAACCCAGGTACTTCCATTGTAAAATAAATCCATAGATGTTCCTGGTACAATTTTATAATAACCATTTTACATTACCTTATATAATGTTTAACATGAATGCACCACATTTAGAAACATATTCTGAGATATACAGAATACCTGTCTTAAAAAAAAAAAAAAAACTTTTTATAACTTTCCATGATTTTCAAGCACCTGTGGTCTTCGTGGACCTAGAGGAGTCCCTGGTTGAAAATAAGGTCTTGTGGAAATTTAGGAGAGACACTGAAAATATGAAAAAGCAACATTTGAAACTAGCAGGAGTCTCTAAAAAGTCCATCTTTATCCTGTACCGGTCACCCAAAATTGCTTTTGATTTGTGACACATTCAAAGCAATGTATCTGGTTTGAATGTATAGATGAAAAAGGAATGGCAAACAGTTCAGTAGTGTTCGAACTCTTCAAAAGGGAAAAAAGACTTTTAATATTTAAAAAGCAGTCTCACACACTTCCCTGCTTGCCAAAACTCACTGGTTATGGTTCAGAGCTCTTAATAGAGGGTAAAAGTGCAACATGATCTTTATCCATATTTTATATTGGCTAAAGTCAAACTCTCTCTATATCTGCTTTAGTTATAAGTTTCAGTGCAAAACGCCTGCCAGATGATCTTCAGCTCATTTTCTGAAAGATCCTTTGTGCTGTCATGAAGTGACGGGTGTCTCTAAGGTTAATTGCAAATACAATTCCCAATGATAAGAACAGGAGCAGGCAGGAGAATAAGGAATGAGCTTTTTAGCCTCTTTCCAGAGGTCACCATTCAAAGCGCAGATAACGCACTAACTACGTCCTGTATGTGACAGCCCCACAATTCCCACTTTAGATTGAGTGAATGGTGGGGTTGTGGTCGAGTGTTGTGTCCATGTTCCATTCTCCAAGTCTTATCTCCAAGCACATGACTCATTACTGTGAGCTGTGCCCCACATTCATTCCCTCTAAAGACCATACCGAATCAATTGGACATACCCAGTCAGCAGATTAGTAATCTAGAGTCTGCCAGCAAAATAACACATCAGTTTTTTAGAGAATTCATGCTGTGCTTTAGGGATTCACCAGTGTAAACAAGCATTTGGAATGTGTAAGTCTGAAATGTGCTGTCAGCATTCTTGAAAATCAGCTGCCTTTAACTAAAGCTGATCTGGAAGAGTAAATTAAACATGATTTTTACAATTTCCTAAGAATAATACCCCAACATAATGTTAGAATGAGTAGCTGCCAGGATGTTGCTGTGTGGTTGTTGCGGGTGGTTCCTTAAAGGCTAAACAATCCCATTCACAAGATAAGATATTCTGTCTTTTTACAGTATATGCACACAGAGGAAAAAAAGGTGTAAAAATTGTACCTTTAGGGGTATAACAGCTCATCACTGGGGCAGTACTCTAAAAGGTCATCTTTGTACCTTTTTTACCACAAAAAGGTTCATAGTAGTACCTTAAGAAACGTATTTGTACTCTAGGGTACTAATATGTACCTTTTAGGAGTAAAAAGGGAACAAGGATGTCCTTTTAAGGGTACTGCCCCAGTGACAAGATGTTGTACCTCGAAATGTACAATTTTTACACCTTTTTCCCATGTGCGTTTCTCACTTTTTTCACGACAATTCCTTTTCCTCATGTAAATTTGATCATCTGTCAGGAGATTTGTTTTTGGTATTTTTGCTTTAAAAAGAAATGGCACGCTTTCACAAGCCGCACAATTTGAGGTGTGGAATATGTTTAATACCTTATTCAAATCTCTAATCCTAAGTATGAGCAGTAATTCTAGTGTTGCTTGCCTTAGCAAATACCACTAATATATTTTGTGGTTGGTGCAAACAATGCAATTGTGATAATGTTGTTTTGAGGCATCAAGAGTTGATATTCTCTCATCTGCATTTAAATGACTTGGCAATTTTGAATGCTTGAGCCAAAATAGAATGCTGAATTTAATCTTTCAAAATGCTATACTGTACAATTTGAAGGTGGAAAAAAGGAAACTTTAGAGTTGCATTTAATCAGGCCATTTCACAGCATGACGCATATTTGAAAACTTCCCTACAGCTCAAACTAATGACCCCCAGTCTCTCAATATTTTACTGGCTTAAGGAAGGTTGCAAGCATGTGCCGTTGACTGTAAATATACATATACATATATATTATACAAATATATTTTCTTTGGAATAATGTTTATCAATGAATTGTGAACAAATAGACCGGGAATGTGTCAAAGTAAATACTGTAGTTTCAGTTTTGATTTCAAGCTTTTTTTTATATATATATATTAATAATTTTTTAAATGTTTATCTATGACATGTTGACCAGCAATAATTTTTACTGATCATTCATAAAAAAAAAGTAAAAAAAAAAAAAAAAGTTAAAACAGAAAAAAATATGTTTTAGAGTAATACAGTCAGAGGTCTATGGGGTAAGACATTTCATCGAAAAAAAAACATTTTGATACATACTCTGAAGAAAATGAATTACATACTCAACATACAAATTATGCAATATGAACTAGTTAAACCTGAAATTACATAAATTTAGTGTCCGTTTACACAACACCGTTTTCAACTAAAAATGTAAAACTTTTGATGAATTTTATGTATTTTGGCCGTTTGTTTACGGGTCATGAAAATGCAAACGTACAAAAGTTTTTGAAAACGATACCGATATCATCTCAGTGTAAACTAAAAAAAAAAGTCAATTTGTGTAAATGGTGACATCATGCACATGTGTATTACATGTTCAGTCTATAGGCGCGTAGTTTCTTTACAAAATGGCATCGCCAACTACTGGCCTGGCAGCAGAATACAGCGTTTTTAGTCGTTTCAGTGGATCTGTGTGAACGGGGATTGTTTTGACAATACTGTAGTCTGTACACTAAAAATACAATGGAAAAGTTTTCAGTTTTTAGTTCATTGTTGTCGTGTTAATGTCCCTTAAATAATTAATATAATACGGAACAATTAATATAAACTTTTGAACAAAATACAAACGACAGCATCTGGAATGTTTTAGTCCCATAGAGTTCCTTTGTATGTGCATCACAGTAAATACAAGTTTGTTTTGTTTTTACAAACTGTGGGATGAGTCAAAATGATTACCAATGGTAATCAATCACAGCTACTGTCCATAGAGTTTAACTTGTATTGAACCCCTAACATTTCTACAAGTCCTATGGTCAACTGTTAGCCTAATACAGAATTTATTTATTGTTTTCAATAGCCATCTGTCTCTCACAGATATGACTGAGATTTTACTAAGTTCAAAGTTCTATAGAAAAGAGTTCTCTAAGAGTCGTATGAGTTCTACAGATTGGGGCTTTTGGACCACCGTGCACAAGGGGTATGGAGGTAAAGGAGTTGTTTTTTAGGCCCTGGCATTCCTCCAATTAGCGGCTTTAAAATCATACTGCAAATTTTCCATATCCTTCCCACAGGGCCTGTGAGTGATACAAAGCTTTCTCTCTGGCCCAGCTGAGGGAGCCAACACAAGGGAAATCTCCCATTTAAAGCTGTGAGGTTTAAGCTATAAATTTCAGCCACTTTTACAGCAGTGTTTTCAAGATCTGAGGAAATGGAATATGTGAACTGATAGGCTGGATGCTTATTAACCTTGGACTTTTGTAAAAAGAAAGAGTGCTTGTAACAAAAAAATAAATAAAATAAATAATAATAATCTGTTGACTTAAGCAGAAAAGTGTATGTGTATATATAAATTTGCACAATTAGAGAACACTGTCACTATTGTCTTCACTGCATGATATCCCTCCATTACAAAAAAAAAATAAAAATAAAAACTGTGACACACAAGAAGTACACCATCATAGTTTAGACTATTTCTACAATGTGTCAGGAAGTAAATAATCTCTTGCTTAATTTTTACAGGCAGTGTTGACTGTATTCGTCAAGCTCAACCGCAGCTAACAGGGAACGTTCTCAGAACATTGGCTTACATTCTGGCAAGGTTCTCTCAAAATGATGAACGTTTCTCCAGTAATGTTAATAGAAAGTTTTTTCAAAGTTATCTGGTCTTCAATAATGTTAGCACAAGTACATTATTTATACAATGTTCATTGAACATTTGTTTCCTGAAAAGCTTTAGTTGGACGCTCGACTAACGTTTTTTTTTTAAAAATGCTTTTCTTTTCCGAAGGTTCAAGGAATTAACTTTTCTTTGATTTTTGAGAAATATAAGTTTTTCACCAGGTTTGCACACACTGCAGGAGGGATTTTGGCCCACTCCTCCACACAGATCTTCTCTAGATCAGTCAGGTTTCTGGGCTGTCGCTGAGAAACACGGAGTTTGAGCTCCCTCCAAAGATTCTCTATTGGGTTTAGGTCTGGAGACTGGCTAGGCCACGCCAGAACCTTGATATGCTTCTTACAGAGCCACTCCTTGGTTATCCTGGCTGTGTGCTTCGGGTCATTGTCATGTTGGAAGACCCAGCCTCGACCCATCTTCAATGCTCTAACTGAGGGAAGGAGGTTGTTCCCCAAAATCTCGCAATACATGGCCCCAGTCATCCTCTCCTTAATACAGTGCAGTCCTTTTTTCACCAAGTTGCTTGGCAATTTCCCCGTAGCCCTTTCCAGCCTTGTGGAGGTGTACAATTTTGTCTCTAGTGTCTTTGGACAGCTCTTTGGTCTTGGCCATGTTAGTAGTTGGATTCTTACTGATTGTATGGGGTGGACAGGTGTCTTTATGCAGCTAACGACCTCAAACAGGTGCATCTAATTTAGGATAATAAATGGAGTAGAGGTGGACATTTTAAAGGCAGACTAACAGGTCTTTGAGGGTCAGAATTCTAGCTGATAGACAGGTGTTCAAAAACTTATTTGCAGCTGTATCATACAAATAAATAGTTAAAATATCATATATTGTGATTTCTGGATTTTTTTTTTTTTAGATTATGTCTCTCACAGTGGACATGCACCTACGATGACAATTTCAGACCCCTCCATGATTTCCAAGTGGGAGAACTTGCAAAATAGCAGGGTGTTCAAATACTTATTTTCCTCACTGTATATATGTACCTATAGCTAGCTTGCTAAATGTTAGCCTAAACTAATTTTGCATCCATGTAAAGCTAAATTAATACATTGTTAGCTAACTCCTTGATTTGTATATTTACGATTCAGAAAACCATTACTTGGACACAGTCACCTCCGATAACGGATCACTCTAAAATGCAATGTAGACACATGCATTTTCTGTAAAGTTGCTTTGAAACAATATATATTGTGAAAACCGCTATACAAATAAATGTGAATTGAATTGAATTTAGACGTCTCAATGTACAAGGTTAGGGCTAACAGCTCATAGCAGCAAACTACCAACTTCAATCAATCTTCCAAAGTGTTTTCAGAATCTAATTGGAACTTAGCTTGCATACTGTGGAAAGAACAACATTGTGTTAGCTTGTTTGCATAGCTAATGATAAGGTATGACTATGTTGGACTTGGGGTGTCTGTTTCTTTGAAGCAGTGAAATCCAGTCTTTAAATCATACATTAAATGCTAATTAGTATGAGTTTGACTGTTCAAACTCATAAAGCCCTGTTTACCAACTGGAACGCCACAGTCAACATGTAAAGCTTCACTTCACTTCACTGTGAGCGAGCACGCCAACACAAACAGTTAAATTTATGATGAAGGACCTCAAGTTTTACAGGCCTGCTAGTCAAAATGTGCCTGCTGGTGATGTAATCTCACAGTTGTGAGTGTTTGGGTACAGAAAGTGAGAAAAAGGAATAAAAATATAAATAAAAAAGCAATTTCCATTTCACATTACTTCCTTACTTCCTCTATTAAAAGGGATTAGGCGCTGTGGGGCTGCACCTGTGTAAATGCCCACATCAGAGCCATGTTTAACGGGTTTGTTTTCACAATCCTCTCTGTAACAAGCTATGCAACCTGGTCCCTTCAGGCGAAGTGGAGCGAACGACCCGGGGGTTGTGCCGTGGACTCTGGGGATGCTGGATGGGGTTGTGTCAGCACCACATGTCTGTGTCCCGCAGGCTGTGAGATACCGCAAGGAGCAGGAATCTGGTAGAATGAGGTCAGCTCTGATATACACAGGACTAGGGAGTGAAACAATAAGGCTTGAGATGGAAAACAGCAGAGGAAAGCTCATTGTGCATTCTCTGCATGGATTTCATAGTTTTGAAGTGCCTGCCATGTGAGGGACACCTTGAGGGACTGTTTTGGTCTTGACTGTATAGGTTTACTTCGGAATTTCCACCTGTGGCCTTTGCCATTTCTTTAGTGCACCATTTAGAACTGTTATCTCAAACCACATGTAATGAATTATCTGCCCAGGAAGAGAGGTTGATCTTGATTTGCGGCTGAATCTCTGTATTTAAGATGTCATGAAAGGTTGTAACCTTTTAGTTAAAAGGTCAGACCTGACATTGAGGTCATGGATCTAGCAACCCTTTAGAGACTGATTAATACGCAAACTATTTGAACCAAGGTTTAACTGTAAATAATAAGCTTTGTTGTATAATTTTTTCTGCACCATATTTGATAATGATACCAATTTGTGTGGCTTGAATTGAGCTGTGCAATTGCTTTTCCTTCAGTGTTATTTAGGCAAAACAATCCCCTAGACTAACACTGAGGGCCCTATGATTTCAGTGATGCGGAAAACACCGATGCGGAAACCAGTCATAAAAACTTAAAGGTCTTCACGGCAACCCGTCAAAATAAAGGTTTGGTTTAACTTGAAGAAATTGTGACAAAAATGTATTACCTTTGTACAGTAGAATTTAGCTATGTCTCAATGTAATAATACTACTAACACTACTACTAATAATATTCATTAAAACTTTATTTTTTAAAAGAAATAATCACAAATTTTCTTCCATGTTATATTTTTAACAGTAAAGCTGTGTTGTGCAGAACTTTGTTTGCCAAAAAAGATTGTTTAATCTCATACAATTAAAAGATAAATTAAATGCATGTTTTATCCTTTCATTTGATTGCCAGAAAAAAAATACACAAACATAACAAACATACATAATTTATGAAAAAAAAAAAAAAATCATAGAAATGAAAAAATAAATGGTTTGTTTTGTTTATATGAATTCAATTAATTAGACATGATTTTTGATTATAAATATTTAAGTAAACCATTAAAATGGTTAAATCTTAAAAAAGAAAAGAGAATTTGGTCAAATTAAAATGGAATTTGAGAAAAACAAACAAAAAAAAAAAAACACCACCACCACCACCACCAACAAAACAAACATATTTCATAGGGCCCTTAACCCTTAAATGTATTTTTTTTTTTACTAAACTTTCAATAAATTGTTGTTACATTGTACAAGTTTCATGATTTCAATTAATTAAACATGCTTTTTGATTAAAATGGATTAAAAAAAAATTAAATGTAAAAATAATATATCCAGAACAAATTTATATGAAAAAAAAAAAAGGAATTTGAAAAAATAAATGAAACAAAGTTTGGGAAAAATAAAACGAATTTCATAGTGCCCTACATATCTATGACACAATGTCATAACAGCTTGTCTCATGAAATGCGTCTCTATAGCACAAATTGTATTGATCATGCAATTTATATGCAAACATTTTTGAAGAGTTTTTATGTGCGTATGATACGCAGTTTTCGGGTGCATAAGATACGCACTTTATGGCGTGTAATACCCACATACCCCTCACCACTATTCATACCCAAACGTATAATACGCACGTACCCCACACCATTAATCTTACCCAAGGGGTTTACAGTGCGTATCATATGAAAGTAAAAATTCATTTTCGCATATAAATTGCACAATATACATATTCGGGTTATCATAGAGACTTGGTGGTTGGCCAGTAAGCAACAACACAGCCACCATCCAAAACCCCTGAAACAAGATGCTTAAATCCACTTTGAATACCATAGCAACCACCTACCGGAACACAGTGAAATGGTGTTTAAACAATTTTCACTTAGAAATTGCTAGTGAATTTCACAATCACAAAGAAACAGCACTCCAATATTCTTTGAAAACTTTGAAAATCAGTGTAGCAACCTAAAATCCAATTTTACCATAACAAACACATACTGTTGCTACTCTCCATTTGTATCCATCTAGAACCCAACCAGAACACCATAGCAACCTCATAGTAACGTGTTCAAATCCTCTTTCTATACTTTAGCAACCACATAGCTACTCTCCATTTGCAACCAACTAGCAGCCAACCAGAACACCCTAGCAACCTCATAATAACTTGTTAAAATCCTCTCTGTATTCTTTAGCAACCTCATAGTAACTTGTTAAAATCCTCTCTGTATTCGCATAGCTACTTTCCAGTTGCAGCCACATAGGAACCAACCGAAACGCCCTAGCAGCCTCATTGCAACTTGCTTAAATCCACTCCGAAAACCTTATCGGCCACATACTGTAGCTACTCTCCATTTGCAGCCATCTAGCATCCATTCAGAACATCCTGGCAACATCATTGTAATGTGCTAAATTCTACTCTGAATAATTTAGCAAACACATAGCCACCCTCCATGCGTTTACCATCATCCAAACAACCAGAACACCCTAGAAACCTCATAGCAATGTTCTAAAAATAATATCTGAATACCTTAACAACCATATAGCTCCATAGCTTACAACCAGAAAACCCTAGCAACCTCATAGCAACATGCTAAAATACCTTAACAACCACATAGCTATTGTATGCACAGAAAATGCAGCTCAGTCAGTAAAGCACTCTGGGGCTTATTCTAGTGAAACAAGCCTGCCCTCCATAATGTAATGCTAACAGGCCCAATAGGTTTTAAATTGTATGTGTGTGTGGCTGTGTCTTTGTGGGAAAATAACTGAGCATGCATAGCAAACAACTAAAAGTCTCCTTAGATGATATTTGAGAGCATATGTCTCAGAGGCTTCGGCACATCGACTCCCAAAGTCTTCCTGATCCTGACGTGCCTGTTTATCCACAGGGCCGTCCCAAATGCTGGTTATGTTACCTTTTAGAGAAGATGTAACATCTCCCATGATGGCTTTTGTGCTCAGGAAGTGTCAACACAGCTGAGAATGGCTTTGTTCGGAATAGCATAGTATCATAATACTTGTTTCTTCATTGTATAATGTGAGTGTGTACTGTGCACAATGCATATTTTCTATATGATACCAGGATGACCTATTATGAAAATGTGCAGTATACAACTGAGCCAAATACTATATAACATTTAAGACATTTTACTTAAAATTGAAACAAATTTGCATAATTTTTTCCCCAAGATCTACATTCTAAAGTCATGGTAGAACAGTGTTTAATATTAAAGAAATTAAATGCTTATTATAATGTTTCACATACTATAGTTCTTCATACAAACAATAGTATATGATGAATTCTGTCCAGTATAATATTCCATTACAAATGTAGAGTTCCTTTTACCTTAACACACGTCAGGATCAGGAATAGTTTAATCTTCTTAATATTTCCTATTTAAGGATGAGGACGTTTATCTCTATTGTGACAGCTATTCATATATTTTATAGTAAATAACAAAATCCTCACAAATAGTATGACATCATTCAACTTGCTTAGGTATCATTGTAGACAAACATGTTTTACAAAAAAAGGATAAAACAAACAAAAAGTAGATTATTGTTCATTGAGTTTTGCCAACCAGAAGCCTAATCCCACCTTTTCCTTTTACAATATCCATTTTCAGGAAGAGATCAGGTGACAACCCTCAAAGCAAAGAAACCTCACTATTTTAGAGGCAACATGATCAGCCTTTTATGGAACATCATTGTCCATTCATAATGTCATGAACTTGATAGAAACTACTGGAAAGAAAGGAAGTCCAGACATCACACTAAGAAATCTACCAGAGCTGCTTGGGAGGATCCATCCCTAAAGCTCTGAATTACAAACACCGGATGCAAAGTTTCCTTTGGAAAACAAAATGGAACCCTTAAAAGTTATTCCAGCGATAGATTTAGGTGATAAAGTGCCACTGTCGGGGCAGTGGAGGTGAGCGGAGGCAGGTGGTGAGCGCTCGGGGAGGGCTGTAAGGGAATCTGAGGCACACCTGCTCTTGTTGAGTTGGCCCGTGAGAATCGAGCTTCTTTCATCGGCCTGTCGGTTTAGAGGGGCCAGACGGCTGTGCCCAGAACACTCACACACAATAGAATCGGGAAGAATAGGCACGGATTTGCTCTTTTAGGCCCTCTTGTTACAATGTTTTTTGATGGTACCTCATTACAACAACTGTAGAGCTTTTGATCACGGGCAGCCTTACGTCTCATACTGGGATTGTATAGACTTTGAGAAAAAAAGACATTTGCATTGGTAGAGAGGGAATCTGTGAGAAGAAAACTTTGCAGTTCCTGGAATTGCTTTGGGCCACAAAAAAGGCAGCTTCCAACATTTTTCTCACAAAAGGCACTAGAGTTTGTGAACATGACCATAAAACATCAGAATTAATCAGGAGAGATGACTAGCATTGTTATTTTGAAATGCTTCTGTCAGGGGTCTACAGGAAGCAACACCAAATACATTGCATGCGTATGCAGAAATGTGAAGTGTTTAATGAATGAGGCCTTATGATTTATAAAAAAACATCACAAACGCATGGAAGCTTGTTTCTGCCAGGGAATAATAAATAAAACAAGTTATTTGCGACTTTGCATTTTTAGATCTCAAAATTTGAAAGAGTTTAAATCTTGCAATTCCTACTTTCTAACTCGCAATTGCAAGTTTTTATCTCACAATTCTGAGAAAAAAGTTTACATCTCACAATTTTGACATTTTGTCTCAGATTTGTGAGTTTATGTCTAACAATTCGTACTTTCTAACTTGCAATTGCAAGTGTTTATCTCATAATTCCAGGAAAAAAGTCTGAATTGCGAGTTTATATCTCAAAATTTTGACATTTTGTCTTAGATTTGAGTTTATGTCTCACAATTCATACTTTATAACTCGCAATTGTGAGTTTATATCACGCAATTCGTACTTTATAACTCACAATTGCAAGTTGTTGTCTCACAATTCTGAGAAAATAGTCTAAATTGCAAGTGTAACGGTCACCAGCTGGAGTGCCCTTGAGAGCCACCAGAGGGCACTCGACACCGGACTATCAGAGTCACTCACAGACTACATTTCCCATCCTGCATCTACCTGGACTGATTACTTCATACACCTGCACTGCACTGATTACACACACACCTGCACCTCATTCACACACACATAAAAGCCACTTCCACACTCCACTTCTCTGCGAAGTATTGCATTGCCCCGGCGTACAATTTCCGAGCGTTTATTCCTGTGTTTTCTGTTCTCGTTTACTGACCTTGGACTGTGTATCTCGACTCCTGATTGTTCTCTGCCTGCCTTTACCCGGATTGCTAATTGGACTTTGCCTTTTGCTGCCTGCCCTGACTTCTGCCTGTGACCCCGATCTGCTCTGTGCTCTCTCCGTTGTTCTGTCTGCTGTTATTTTACCCTGCCTGTCTGACCACTCTAAATAAAGCTGCAAATGGATCCCTCCTCGTCCGCTGCATCATTACAGAATACTTCGCCACTACAAGGATCCAGTGGCTTTCCCTGTGAATATCTGCCAGGTTTGGACAATGCACTAATGTTATTAACCCTTAAGCAGGGCTCTCGATCACTCGAGGATTATATCGAAGAGTATTTAGATCTCGCCTACTTTTCTGATATGCCGGATTGTGTGCTCATAGATTTTTTTTTTGTGAGGGCATTAATCTGCCGCTCAGATCACGTTTAATCCGTGAGGGTCCCCGTTCATCTCTCAGTCAGTTTATGGATTATGCCTTGTTGACTGTTGGAGTCTTGAGTCCAGAGTCTAGTCACGTCTCAGAAGATCTTCCAGAGCCCTGTCACTTCTCAGCAGATCTTCCAGAGCCCTGTCACTTCTCAGCAGATCTTCCAGAGCCCTGTCACTTCTCAGCAGATCTTCCAGAGCCCTGACACTTCTCAGCAGATCTTCCAGAGCCCTGTCACTTCTCAGCAGATCTTCCAGAGCCCTGTCACATCTCAGCAGATCTTCCAGAGCCTTGTCACTTCTCAGCAGATCTTCCAGAGTCTTGTCACGTCTCAACAGATCTTCCAGAGCCCCGTCACTTCTCAGCAGATCTTCCAGAGCCCCGTTACGTCTTAGCAGAATTCCCCGAGCCCTCTACTGCTGAGGGGGCGTTTCCAGAGACTGTTCCCGTCATGCCAGCCATCAAGCTAGTCACCGGATCGGTCTATTATCGTCCAGGACTGGTATCCAGTGTGGCCGATTCCCCGCTGAGGTCAGTACGTGTTGCCATAAGGGCCATCTTGCAGGAGTCTTGTCCCGCCGAGACTATCCTGCATATATCATGTTTCACCGAGACCTTCCTGCCTGAGTATCTTCCTGCCGAGCCTGCACTTCACGCCAGTCCAGCCGAGCCTGCACTTCACGCCAGTCCAGATCTGTGTTCAACGCTGGTCCTGCCCAGCACAAAGCCTTCACCGCTGGTCCTGCCCAGCACAAAGTCTTCGCCGCTGGTCCTGCCCAGCTCAGAGCCCTCTTCGCCGCTGGTCCTACCCAGCTCAAAGCCCTCGCTGCCGCTGGTCCCGTCAAGCTCAGAGTGCGCTGATCCAGAGCCAGAGCTTCACGTCAGTCCTGCCGAGCCAGAGCTTCACGTCAGTCCTGCCGAGCCAGAGCTTCACGTCACGTCCGCCCGTCCAGAGTCTCGTCCCGCCGAGACTGAATCTTTTCCTGAGCCTGAATCTGATCCTGATACTGAGCCTGAATCTGTTCCTCTTCCTCTTTCTGCGCCTGTGTCTTCGGACAAGATGGCCGACTCCACGCCTGTGTCTTCGGACAAGATGGCCGACTCCACGCCTGTGTCTTCGGACAAGATGGCCAACTCCACGCCTGTGTCTTCGGACAAGATGGCCGACTCCACGCCTGTGTCTTCGGACAAGATGGCCGACTCCACGCCTGTGTCTTCGGACAAGATGGCCGACTCCACGCCTGTGTCTTCGGACAAGATGGCCGACTCCACGCCTGTGTCTTCGGACAAGATGGCCGGCTCCACGCCTGTGTCTTCGGACAAGATGGCCGACTCCACGCCTGTGTCTTCGGACAAGATGGCCGAAACCACGCCTGTGTCTCAGGACAAGATGGTCTCCGCCGAGCCAGTGTCTCAGGACAAGATGGTCTCCGCCGAGCCAGTGTCTTCGTACAAGATGACCGCCGCTGAGCCGGTGTCTGTTCCTGTCCCTGAGCCGGTGTCTGTTCCTGTCTCTGTGTCTGTTCCTGTTCCTGAGCCAGTGTCTGTTCCTGTGCCATGGTCACCTCCCTGGCCGCCTGAAGGGTCGTCGCCTCCCTGGCAGCCTGCTCCGCCCTGGCCGCCTGAAGGGTCGTCTCCTCCCTGGCCTCCCGAAGGGTCGTCGCCTCCCAAGTGGTCGTCTCCTTCCTGGCCTCCTGCACAGCCTGCTCCGCCCTGGCCTCCTGCACAGCCTGCTCCGCCCTGGCCTCCTGCACAGCCTGCTCCACCCTGGCCTCCTGCACAGCCTGCTCCGCCCTGGCCTTCCGTATTACCGCAGTCTCAAGGTCCTCTTCCGCTCCACGGACCTGGCCCTCCATCCCGCCCCATCCATCCGCCTCCGGGCCACCTCCCACCTGGACAGTTTTGGAGCGTCTGGAAGCCGCTCTTTGGGGAGGGGCTATGTAACGGTCACCAGCTGGAGTGCCCTTGAGAGCCACCAGAGGGCACTCGACACCGGACTATCAGAGTCACTCACAGACTACGTTTCCCATCCTGCATCTACCTGGACTGATTACTTCATACACCTGCACTGCACTGATTACACACACACCTGTACCTCATTCACACACACATAAAAGCCACTTCCACACTCCACTTCTCTGCGAAGTATTGCATTGCCCCGGCGTACAATTTCCGAGCGTTTATTCCTGTGTTTTCTGTTCTCGTTTACTGACCTTGGACTGTATCTCGACTTTCTCTGTAACTCGATTGTTCTCTGCCTGCCTTTACCCGGATTGCTAATTGGACTTTGCCTTTTGCTGCCTGCCCTGACTTCTGCCTGTGACCCCGATCTGCTCTGTGCTCTCGCCGTTGTTCTGTCTGCTGTTATTTTACCCTGCCTGTCTGACCACTCTAAATAAAGCTGCAAATGGATCCCTCGTCCGCTGCATCATTACAGCAAGTTTATATCTCACAATTTTGACATTGTCTTAGATTTGTGAGTTTCAGATAGTCTAAATTGCAAGTTTTATCTCACAATTCTGAGAAAAAAAGTCTGAATTGTGAGATATACAGGAGTCGCAATTCTGAGAAATAAAAAACAAATTCACTAAAAAGATATTAACTCTCAATTCAAACTTTTTTTCTTAGAATTTTGAGATACTCGCAATTGCAAGTTGGAGACAGATTTATGGAATTTAAAGTTACAATTTTGAGAAATAAAGATCTAATTCTGATAAATACAGTGAGAATAAGTTATATCAATTCTTACTTGAAGTCAGCGCAGTTTTAACTTTTCTGTTCTTACTTGCAATTGCAAGTTTATTTCATGGAGATCTATCAGAATAAGAAGGCCATACAAAATACCTTGACTGACTGGTTTCTCTCTTTTGTGTTAGCCTATATAAAATGGCACACCACAAAAGCACATGAGTATGCAATTGAATTTTATTGTCTTCCATCTTGTGTAATTTGACATCATCTATACTTCATTATTAACAGCTGTTAGAAGTATGGTGCATTCTTTTTTTTTATTTCATTTTTTTTTTTTCACTTTGGCAAAACATGGGCTGGACCCACATTTTTACGTTTTTACATTCAATTTTATTTCACATTTTTGATGTCGTATACGGAGCCCTCCACATGACGTGAACAAATATATATATATATATCATGGCCACAAATTAAGAATTTGCTCCCTCATTTTAGTAAATCGTTGCCATGTTGTACAAGTTGGTTCCCTCATTTGATCTAACCAAAACAAAGGAACAAGTTGTTACAATGTGGCCATGATTTAGTAAAACGTGGGAACGAATTATATCGTTTACACAATTTACTTAGAACAAGGGTATTAGTAAGTTGTGTGAAGTGGGAAAGAATTGTTAATTTGTGTCCACGATATATATATATATTTTTTTTCCGCATGTCATGTGTGGGGCTCCGTACCATTTAAACTAGAAAATAACACAAAAGATTGTAAGTTTTGATGTATGATGTAAGTAGTGATCAGATTAAACCCTCCACCTGTCCCACAGACGTAGTTCCTCCACGTTTTTTTAAGAAGATTTTTGAAACCATTGGGCCTATAATCCACAGAATTATTAATAGCAGTATGACTTCAGGTTTTGTTCTACTGGATTTTAAACATGCAGAGGTTCAATAATTGTTAAAGAAAATAACTAATCTGGACACCACGGTTCTCTCTAACTTTGGACCAATCTCTAAACACCCTTTTCTTTCTTAAATATTAGAGAAAGTTGTTTGTATACCGCTGCAATGTTTTTTAGATTCACTTGGAGTTTCCGAAGTATACCAGTCTGGTTTTAAAGCTCGTCTTAGCACAGAAACTGCACTTCTGTCAGGACCACTATCGTCAAATACGACTGACAATTAGCATACAGTTAGGATTGGCAGTATGGTTCTGTTCTGGGCAAGAACTCCCTGCGCTTCATGCAGCCTAGCATGGATAAGAGCAGGGAGAGCAGCAATAACCCCCCTTAGGGTAAACAGAGCAGGACAGAACCAACATTAATGTGTTGCAGATATCATTAATTCAAGATTTTAAAGTGCAACATAATTCGAGAATTGAATCTGATTCAAGGGGAATCAGAATGCCATTCTGACTGAACAAGAGGAGCTGGGGGTGGAGGAGGGTAATTAGCTCCTGAGAAACGCGATAGCTGCTGATAAGGAGCTTATATATGTATACAGTGATAGGCGTTGTATTTCTAGGTAGACGTGTATGAGCTGAGAGTCAGCTGATGCGAGCTTGACTAACGTGACCTGCCAGAACTGACACTACGCTTAATCTCTAAAAGTTTTGAACAATCTCTTATTGGTCACAGACTCAGGAGCCATTCTTATGCTGTTAGATCTGACAGCTGCATTTGACACCATTTATCATATTATCCTAATCTCTCGGTTGGAACATGTTGTTGGTATTGCTCTAGAGTGGTTTAGGTCATATCTATCTGACAGGATTTTTTTCTGTCTGCTTTGGTGACCTTCAATGTGGAGTCCCTCAAGGCTCAATTATTGGACCTATGCTGTTTTCCCTGTACATACTCCCATTAAGGTCCATTCTTAGGACGTATGGCATTTCATTTTACTCTTATGCAGACGACACACAAATGTATCTGTCGTTAAAATGAAAAGATGCCAGCCCTTTAAACTATTGTTTGATTGTCTCAAGGACATTAAAGCATGGATGGCCCTAAATTTCTCACATTTTAATTAGAGCAAGACTGAAATCATGATATTTGGCCCAAACAGTACTCACAAGGCCACTTACATTGATCTGGGGTCTCTACTTCCCTATGCCTTCTATCTAAAGTCAAGTCTTTTTTTGTCATTCAATGACTTCAAAAGGGTTATACATGTCTTTATTTCAACTAAACTTGAAACTTGAAACTAGTTTATTTAAATAAAGCTACAGCCCTGAACCCAAAATGTCTTTACCTGTCTCCTTGAAAAAAACCTTACAGAAAAATCCAAGCAGACAAAATCAGCAAAGTATCTGTTTGCTCTTCATTTAATCTCGCTGTTTAATAGAAACAATTAAGATTTTAAATATTTATTCAATAAATATTATTGAATAATCCCCCAATGGGATTACTTTTTTTGATCAAGACAAAATGTAAATAAAAAAATATATTTCTTTATTTAGTTTTGGCTTTGTCAATATTTGGCAGTCTCAAAAAAAAAAAAAAAAAAACTCAAACAATTGTGGCTGGATTTTTGTCACTCATGGGAATGGGCACTGGTACAACTTTCTTGTCTTTGAGATGCCAAGGAGGCTTTTTTTTTTCCAAGAGGAAATATGAAGGAAGAATTATATATTAGTATTATCAGATTGTAATGTTAAATTAATCTAATTAGATAAGGCCGCAGAAGGAAATATAGCTTTATTTTCCCATCATCATAATTTTCTGACCATGGAGACTGTAGATTAAATCCTGGTATCAGTTTCAGACAGGACAGAGGGCTTCAATGACATCCTTTAATCCCTGCTAAGAGTCCAGCTGTGGCTGAGGAGAATCGATCATCTGGAAACTTTAGTGATCTTGATGTTGCTTGCAATCTCAGAGTTTCAGCACGATCACTTTGTGTCACAATTCAGGAGAGATGACGCCTAAAGCTGTTTGTTTTGGCCCCTAAAATTGAAAAGATCTCAAAGAGCACCCAAGTGAGGTAATTAAATATTCTGTGTATTCCAATATTACAAGATTGTATCTCTGGTAAACACCATCCTCTACAAATCATGCATACTAAATTAGAGAAATACCACATTAAGTGTTAGATTGAAATGAGGTTAATCTGGTTCAATGTGACTAAACGTTCTGTGCACTTTGCCACAAAATTTCAGAAATTTAGAGTTTTTGACCCACTTAAGAAAGATTAAAGTACATCTGTATATGTAATTTTGTAAATAATTGTATCGTCTTTGAAACATTGTAATGTCATGTATTTAAATATATTTGTAATTACCCATTTGTAATAATAAAGTGGCAATTCAGTAAAATTTAAAATATAACTTTAACTATAACATAGAATAAAACTACAGTTAAAATTACAATTAAGTGCTTTACATGTGCTTTAGTATGTTAGACAAACATATCAAAATATTACTAAAACATGATTAATGATAAATATTATTTTAAGTAACTTTTAATTTGACTTTATTGCAAAATTATACATTATTACAAATGCACGTAAGTTGCCTATATCTTCATTAATATTATATTGTCTGCAAGTAAAGTTTTTTAAAATATACTTTTAAGATATCAAGTACACTACAAGTGCATATGCAATAAACTTGCACACAAGCACACTTCTTTTTCATAAGGGGAATTTGTAATTTGTGCTGATTGTAATGTTATAATGTTTTAATATTAATGTATATGCTAATTTAATACAAGTGCTAGACAAACTGCAAGTACTGTATATTTTATTGTTTACCCTGGGGTAAAAGCATCAACCACACAAATGCATCTGCCATTTTTTTACAGTCCTAAAAATAGGCTTTATTTTCTTCAAATATAGTATTTCTTCTTTTTTTTTCAACATGAAGAAGTGCAGCACAAAAATGGCAGTGTGTGAGAATTGCTTCATCATGTATTCACTTCCATAACAACCAGAAATCTTGTTGCTTGCTTTCGTTTTTCTCTCTCTGTCTCTCTCTATCTTAAGAAAACAATTACCAATTCAGAGACATTCCTCCACTACTAACAATAAGCAGTCTCATTAGAAACCCCAAGGACAGCAGGAAGAAATATACAAATGTCTACAGTTACCTAAATGGGGCCTAACTGGAGCCGTCATTGCACTCACTGACTCTGGCAGACGTGACAGAAGCCAAACACACACACAGGTTCTCTGCCCTATCACAGCAGGCATCTCTCAGAATGGCTGAATTGTATAAATGTTAAGTCATACTTAATTGCCCATAGAAACGTTTGTCCCAGATATTTTTCTCTTGGCTCCATTAGCCTATGCTGGTTGCTGGAGTCCAAAAAAAAAAAAAAAAAAGTGGCCAAAGAAAACATACTGGGGCTGTTTTCTTGTTAAAATGGACAGATTGGATGCAAGATTAAAACCCACTTCCAGTATTTTATTTTTCGCTGTAAGTAAACCTCATGACAAAACCCAGCAGTTTTTAGGTTTGTACGGTTGTCCTAAATATGCTACACACTATTAGCATAATTTTAAATGTGTGTTGCTAGCTCAGAATTCTGTCTTTTTTGCCTGAAACGCGGATAGAATGCGACCTTGAAAAGTTTATAGTAAAAACAGAGACTGCCTTTTCTGAGTCAAACTTTTTTTTCCCTCAATCAACACTATTCCTGTGGGCAGAAAGTCTGCTGTGAGAGTCGAGCTCATTAACAGTTGACCCAAGCTTGAAATAGCTGAGAATTAAGCAGTGCTCCACATGTTTGGGCCTTCTCTCGCTGCCAAAACCACTCCTACTCCAAATCCAACTCGGGACATATGGGGGGGACTGGAATCCCCTTATCTAATTCCAAGCCAACCTTTACATCAATGAGGAAATAAAGGTCAAGTGTGGACCAACTGCACTTAGTACCTTAATTTGAGGAGAGTGTAAAACAAGAACATGAACACTCACTCTGCCTGATTCATTCCATTGATGCATTTTGACTGGTATTCCCCTGTGAATGGTTCTGTGAAGGAGAAAATGTCAACAGCTGCATTATGTGTTGTCTGTCACACGAGACGGGGTAGCGAACTTCATCCATCTTCTTTACTCATTCACTTCCGTTCTCACACACATTATGTTTACACAACACTTCAAAATAGTAGTCACTAGGGGTACATGTATTCGTCCCAAATCATCACAGTACAGACGTCACGGTTCGGTGCATACAGTCAGATGATGAATACAGTCAGTCACAGGCGATACACACTCCAATCCAGAAGGGGGCGCGTGCGGTAATGCAATGCTGTTTACTAACCTCCACAACAGGAAAAAGAGCAGGGGTGTACTAAAGATCTGTTCAGTAACCATGGCAATTTCAGTTCATTTACAGTAGGACAAAGGCTATTACAAAATTACATTTTAAGTGCACAACCTTATCTTCACTATAGGAAAAGGGTACTACAAAAGCACACTGACTCCACAAAAAATCCTAAAAACTGTCTTAACTTTAGGACAACCCCAATGGTGTCCTAATTTCAAAATTATTTGAAAGCCAACTGTAAAAATCACATAATAATAGCCCTGTCTGAGAATAGAGTCACATTTATTAATGATACAAGATGAAGAACAGTGATGTTTGATGGTGGAAAGACTTTGTGAACACCCAAATGATGTGCTGCACTTTGACGACAAAACTCTGACAAATAATTACAGACTCCTATGAAATAAAAGAATTAGGCTTTGCCTTTTACCAAGCTTATCAAAACTTCACATAATGAAAAGCACCACTTATTTTGTTTCTTTATTTTAATCTCTAGTTTTTCTGTTTTACTTCACAGCAGCTGTTTGTGCATCGTTGGTTGCTTGCTAACAGACCTCAGAGTTGATTACCGAACTCGATGGAGGGGTTTAAGATTTCCTATACAGATAAGTTGAGATTTTATAAGATAGGATAAGAATACTAAATACACTTAAATACACTTTGCTTCTGTAATTTTTTTGCAAATACGAAAATTCTAGGCTATTTGGCTTTGTGTAAACCTTTGGCTTAGGTTTGTGGTGCTGGAGGGTTTTAGGGACTCAAAAAAATTGAAATATCCACCAATTAGTCAAGACTGCCTGGTCTAAAACTACTTTTTTTTGTAGTCACCAAAAATTCTTCCATTTTATGTAAAATGTACCTTGACAATTCTGATAACTCAGCAGATTCACTCAGAAAAAGGTTTTGCATTTCAATAAGCTGCTTTTCCATTATTTTTCAATGAAAACATGCACTAGACAGACAACGTTTGTGTCTCATGTCTTTTGCAACGTCTCACGATTGGTACTGTAATCTAAAACCACAGCACTCAAATTAAATTCAACTTTTTAAAAATGCATCTGTAGGCAGGCTACACCTTTTTTTTCTTTTTTTTTTTTTTATTCCACTGCCCTGCATCTTGTGTTTTAAAATGTAAAAACACGTTCTGTGAACTCGTTTTGTTAACTCGTTTTGTGTTTCGCAGAAAGAAAAGTAGGCTAATTGTACCAGTTTAATCTGAGAATCACACTCCTCTGTCATTTTTCTTACTGATGATGACTGCTATCCAGAAGGAAGATACTGTGCAGTACCTTGCTGTTCTTGGAAATCTTCGGTCATTAAATAATTTTCAGTCAACCTTTAGGCCCTGTCCACACGGAGACGCGTTTCATATCGACATTTCGTCTAGACGGATCGGGCGTTTTGGGAGACTGAAACAGCATTTTTTTTTTTTACCGGGTCCCAGAGTGGATAAATCTGAAGACAACACCCTTGCGTTTTCGTGTGTAGGTACAGCCAATCCATATATTTTGTGAAACGACGATGTCATAACCCCACGAGTCGACCAGTCAGACACCTAAGTCACGTACAGTAACAGCAACAACAACTGCGGACTACATGCTTGTGTTCGTGCTGCAGAACCTATGAGCCTCTTTAATTGCTTTATTTATTATTTACTTGAATGTATTTATATTTTATTTCTTTATTTTAGTTATTTATTTTTTTATTTTTTTCTATTTTCTTTCTTATTATATGATGCTTGTCTGTTGTCTGATTAAGACATTTTGTATTTTGTAGGGATGGGCTGGGCTGGGCTGGGATTTATTTTATTATTATTCGAAAAACGCACCCCAGTCCCACATGCTCACTGGTAAAACGGCATTTGCTCAAATTCCCACATTAAATTTCTCTGTACTGTTAGGCTTACGTGTTCTAGCCATTAAAGAAAACATATTTAGTTTCATATTTATGGTTAAATAATGTTATTTTTTTTATTTCATCTATGTTGATTATATGAAAAGTGAACAGCATGAGATAGGATCATAAGATTAGGACATAATTTTGACCACTTCATTAAGTTTTGTTTTAATCAATGTTTCATCAACCAATTGCCTGGAATTGCCTGAAGAGCTAAATAAACTTATCATTGCATCTAAACCAACAACATGTTTATTAGATCCTATACCAACTAAACTGCTGAAATAAGTGCTACCTGTAGTGGAAGAGCCTCTTCTCAATATTATTAACTCGTCTTTATCTTTAGGTCATGTTCCAAGAATATTCAAGCTGGCAGTTATAAAACCTCTTATTAAGAAACCACAATTAGATCATAATAATCTAGCAAATTACAGACCCATTTCAAATCTACCTTTTATGTCTAAAATACTAGAAAAAGTTGTGTCCGCTCAATTGTGCTCTTTCTTGCAAGAAAATGACATCTATGAAAAGTTTCAGTCAGGATTCAGGCCGCATCATAGCACTGAAACTGCGCTCGTTAAAATCACAAATGATTTACTTCTAGCTTCTGACCAAGGCTGTATCTCAATACTAGTTTTACTCGACCTTAGTGCTGCGTTCGACACTATAGATCACACAATACTATTAGATAGACTACAAAACTACACTGGTGTTCATGGACAAGCATTAAGCTGGTTTAGATCGTACTTATCAGACCGCTACCATTTTGTCTGTTTAAATGGGGAAAAATCGAAGATAACGTCAGTAAACTATGGAGTGCCGCAAGGATCTGTGTTAGGCCCTCTGCTATTCTCAATATATATGTTGCCGCTTGGAAATATTATAAGAAAACATGGAATTAATTTCCACTGTTATGCTGATGACACTCAATTATATATTTCATCACGACCAGATGAAAACAATAAATTATCTAAATTGACAGAGTGTGTTAATGATATAAAATACTGGATGACGTGTAATTTTCTGCTATTAAATTCAGATAAAACGGAGGTATTACTTATTGGTCAAAAAAACTGCCCACAAAACCTCTTACAATACAACTTTACTTTAGAAGGATGTCCTGTTACTTTATCCACTACAGTAAAAGACCTGGGTGTTATATTAGACCGCAACTTGTCTTTCGAAAATCATATTTCATATGTTACAAGAACAGCCTTTTTCCACCTTAGAAACATTGCTAAGCTACGTAACATGCTATCTGTTTCTGATGCAGAAAAGTTAGTTCATGCATTCATGACCTCGAGACTAGATTACTGTAATGCTTTATTAGCTGGTTGTCCTGCATCCTCAATAAACAAGCTACAGTTAGTCCAAAATGCAGCTGCTAGAGTTCTTACTAGATCGAGGAAATATGATCATATAACACCTATTCTATCATCTCTACATTGGTTACCTATAAAGTTCCGTATCAATTACAAAGTATTACTAATGACCTATAAAGCCCTAAATGGCTTAGCTCCTGGGTATTTAACGGAACTTCTATCACCCTATAATCCATCGCGCTCTTTAAGATCACAAAATTCGAGGCAACTGGTCATTCCTAGGATATCTAAGTCCACTAAAGGAGGGAGAGCATTTTCACATTTAGCTCCTAAACTGTGGAATGGCCTTCCTGATATTGTTCGAGGCTCAGACTCGCTGTCCCAGTTTAAAACTAGATTGAAGACGCATTTCTTTAACCAAGCATTCACATAATATTTACCTTTTATACTACAGGTGAATCAGAATGAATGCATTATTGTTATGAACAGCAGCTACGCTAATTATTTTCCTTCTGCTTTTCTTTTGTTATCTCGGGACGCTAGTCCCGAGGTAAATACAGATTGTCAGCTCCAGTTTGTATCCAGCCTCCCATGGAAACTACAGATGCCCCAACACCCGTGCAGAGACGACTCGAAGCCTGTGAAGAGACGACTCGACGCTGGCGATATGTTTATGCCCTAAATTATTGCATGTTTAACTAACTGTATTTTTCTATGTACATTTCTATGTCTTTTTCTATGTACAATTATGCCCTAAATTAATGCATGTTTAACTAACTATTTTTTTTCTATGTACATTTCTGAAATGCACTTTCTGTAAAGCTGCTTTGAAACAATATGTATTGTGAAAAGCGCTATACAAATAAATTTGAATTGAATTGAATTGAATTGGATTTAATAAATAAGAAGCAGACACTATAATCAGGACATGGAGGCGCTTTCGCGATAACTTGCATTGCTCGTGAACTGGAGCTCGTCTCATAAATGAACCGAAACTCTTTAGACATATCTATAGAAAGCTTGAAATGTCTACTTTTAAACAAAATTCAAAAAGAAAAGAAACAGACAACTCTCTAATGCAATCCATATGAAATGTGCATTTCTCTCTATAGCTTAGGCACGTTCACAATACTGTGAAGATGGCGAGTCAGCATCGTCAACATCTTTGCAGCCGAGACTGATACCGAAAACACTAGTTTATTAATAAACAATTAAAAAGTCTCCTTGCTATATTTGACACATTCATAATAATTACTTTTTCCGGTTCTTTGTGGCAAGCTTTATGCATCCGCTAACTAATCCAATATCATGACTCATCCCTATTTTGTACCAGGCCATTTATGGTTGTTCATATTGTTCAATAAAGTTATTGGTAAAAAAGAAAAGAAAAAAGAAAAATAAGAAGCTACTGAGCCTAAGGCCCTGTCCCAAATGGCACCCTAAGCACAATCTTCCTCTGAGTCCGCACTTTTGTGACGTAACGCCGCTTTGACTGTCGGGAAGAAGTATGTTGTGGTGCTCGCATCAGTGCAGGATCGGCAAAAGTGTGCATCAAGGGCGCAAAACGACTGCATGGGGGCGCTCGCGAGCACCCTTCTGAGACATAAAATGACAAATGGGACACCCTACTGTCTCACGGACTTAACAGACACGCGCACGCGGCAGCCATTGTAAGTCCACAAGACCGAAAGTGCATAATGAAGTGTGCCATTTGGGACAAGGCCTAATATTATTGTATAGCCTACAACGTGCAAGGTTTATGTGCATGCTCCAAGTCTTCTCCTTTTTTAGTGTTATCTCTGTGGCAGAATTACAGCGCCACATTCTGGACTGGCATGTATACTACATCGTTTTCAGTGGTTTCGTGTACGCAGATATTTCTTGCGAGTGTTCAACTTCAAGAATCTCATTCTGCAGTCTTTATATACAATCAGCCAAGCAAATTATTAATGGTTAACCATAAAAACCTCCCTTAGAATCGAACGACCGTCAAGATTGAGAATCTCTCTTGATGGACTATCACGTCTTTTCCATGTATAATGATGTTGACATCTCTAAAGGGTGGATATTCCCTCTTTTCACTCATTGCCTTTTTGATGTGACAAGTGCAAGAATGAACTTGGAGTTAGGTATCAGGCTGACCTGGATATGAGGTCAGTGTTTGTATGGGTGGAGGTGGGGTAGTACACCGAGGGGATGTGCTCCATGTGAATGGTACATTGTGTGAAGAGGAAGTGTTTAGTGTAAAGTAGCCTCAGGCCCTTTCAAATGTGTTCAGGTAAGTTAACATACTGCGGAATCTGAGTTCCGACTGACATTTAATTCATGTAATGTATGAACACACACACATACACACACACATCAAAAGACCTGAGACTGTTATCCCTGCTAGGCCGGAAAAACCATGTAAAGGCCCATCTAAATTACTCGTAAATGGGCTCCAAAAAGGACAAAGAAACATATGTGAGCCACTGACAAAGCCATTGATTAAATTTTTTTGATGAGTTCAAGTAATCTGAAAACATAAGTTGTCATGACTTATAATGCATAAATAAAATAATCACATCCAAATTCAATCTCAGGGCCCATTGCTGAAATCCTAGATTCTCCCTGACTATACGTTTACATATAACATATTAGAGCCCTATAAATGAGCTGTTACTGCTCAGAACAATATATATATTGATTCAGTGACATTATTAATGACAGATAGGACACTGCAGCTGCTGTTTTCATCAAACATGAAGATAGATCACAGATTTTTAAGGGTGCTGACAGCTGAGTTAACCACAAAATTTGAAGTCCCTCTAAACAGGGTCTAGCAGCACCTATGTTTACAGTTCAGGTATACTTTATCGAGCAAATCCACTATAAAGTCCATGTTAAAAACCAGAAGGTGCAAGTGTGTGTTCACCGCTAATCATTTATTCATGTCATTGTTTTTCACTGTGTCCTTGACCATGGGTAGAATCCAACTGGCGTTCAGCTGGTGTGTGTGTTTGGATTTGTATGTCCACATCTCACCGTGCGTCTGTGTTTTACTATGCCATCTTGCCTCAGGCTCTCTGCTAACCTCAGCTGACATCGACGTCCAACTGCTCACCGTTCAAGAGTGGTGTGTGTGTGTTTGACAGTGCTGATCTTTGTGGGTGTGTGTGGACATATTTTGGTGTGTGAATGCTTGAAAGCAGACAGTTGCTTGTGTTGACAGGGGGTCATAAACAGAGATGGCTCTGTGAAATAGAGAATACTACACCCGTGACAAGCCTAGCAAACAGAAATGGCAAACTGATTCTTGAGAAATGGGACAAAATGCATCCCGTAACTTTACCTGCCGGTTAATGTGAAAATAGCCACTTTTCAACATTAAAATCGTTCAGAGGGGAGAGTGTCCCTTTGCAAGTGGACTAGTTTATAAGATTTTTGCTTCATTTTATCATTATCCCTCCCTCCAAAATGATCTATACTTTAGATGATAGATAGATAGAAGTCCTGTTTTCAACTCATTTGACTGATGTAATATTGTATGATGTGTTTTTGATTTAAACAGACTATTCAAAAAGATAAATTTAGGATGGGACATAATTTCATCAAATGGGGAAATCATTTGATCATGATAAATGAGCATTAAATGCCAAAACGCAGCCAGATGGTTGGAACGGAAAATTGAAAAGTAGCAGGGATTTGTAACAAAGAAAGTTGACACGGAAAGTCATTTTAGACAACATGAAATCAATGTAAGAATTGTCTCATGACTTATCTCTTATTATTTAACATGAATAATAAGAAATAAAGGTTGGCATGTTGCTTTCCACTCAGTTCTAAGTTCAACAGTAATGTGTTATGAAAGAAGGCAGGTACTGACACACATCAAATGAAACATCACCAGAACTTAGCGCTGGGTCAAACTTCACATCCCGTCCTGTAAACCTGAACTGGGCACCATTCCCAACCATATTCACCTTTATTTAACCTCTGTAATCCTGTATTAGTCGCAGAGAACCATAATACACAAGTGCTAAAATTATTAACTGAGCTCTAATCACAAACTGTTACCATGCAGTGCAGTCTGGGTATTTGTAGAGCTGTGTCAGTTGGAGTATAAATTTAAAAAGTTTTAATTGGCGTCTAGCGGTCAGCTGGGCTTCATTAGATGACCCCCGTGGCTATACCTAGATACAATCCTGTAGTCATTAAGCAATGAGCAGCAGTCAATCCTGTGAGGGTAAAATACACTTCATAGACTAGAGTCCATTGGGTTTGTGACAGCATTATACAAGGTTGTGAGTATGAATATGTGCAGTAGGGCGTTCCAAAGGCATTACACCAGACATAAGACATAAGGGACTGCAATTGCAGTCTCTGTGTCGCCAATTAATTTCCTTCTGCTCTATAAAATTTCATGTAATATTTCTAATTCAATAAACACTAAGACATGGCAGATGTTAAGACCCTCAAATACTCCCCTGACCCTTTATTACCTCACAGTCTCATTTCCCCACTGCCGCAAGAAGCGTTCATCGAGTTACCCAAACAGTCTCTGCCAACTTACCGAACCGAAACACAATGCTCCTCCAAATTACCAAACTGACAAGTGTCCAAATATGTGGAGTGACATGTCTGAATTGGTGTTACAGAGCAGTAAATTGCACATTTGGGGTCTTGCTAGGGTAGTGGCCCGCTGAAAAGACTAGCATGAATTTCAAATTTGGGGCAGACTGGTTTCCGCTGATTTGGTTTGGTTTCTCGCTGGTGGACCAGCATATCCACTCTGTTGACCATTAAAGGCCCACTGAAGTGCCTTGAAACGCGCAGCATTATTCAATGTTTTGACGTAATTTCCTCTGATACAGAAAGAAAGGGTGGGACATATCTAACAGTTCCTCCTCTTTTTAAAAATAGCCAATTGCATTTAGTTTATATCACAGCTCGGCCAGAGCCGTTGATCTCGGTAAAGCCGGCGTTTTCTCCTAATCTCTTACTGTTTCTCCTCCTAATCTCCTCCATATTGCTTTAAAATGTAGCATTCTGTGCAGAATTCAAATGGGTCCGAAATTTATTTTGGGCTTTGCCGACTCGCACACATTATCCGATCTGTGCTACCGTGTCTCTGGATCGGAGCTGCAGGGGTTTGAGTGACACTAACGCGAAACCAGACTTCATTCGCCCTAACAGAAATCATATTTCCACTGTCTGAATTGTTCCCTATCCCCTATATAGCGCACTATATGCCATTCAGCATGTAGAAAATAGTAAATGTGTGAACAAGTGACCGATTTCAGCCGCAGCTTCAGCATCTATTTATAAATGTAGGGGGCGGGACTCTTTAGAATCAAGAGAGCATTTGATTGGACAGAATTTCTGATGAGAAGTGCAGAGTGACGTCATCAAAATCATTGATACATATTGCCTTAAGTGAGGGACTGTAAGTTTTTAGTGCTTATATCTTCTAAAGGCAAAATTTGTCATTGTTTTGGAGCACACAAGATTATAGATGAAAGTAAGGCTAACATATTTACAGTATATAATAAAAGCCAAAATACTTGCATTTGACTTTAAGGCCTTTCAGAGGATGCTGGGAACAAATACTATTGATCTTTCTTATTGAAAGGTGTGTTTACATTTACCATTGCTACCACTGCACTGATTGGAAATTTAATGTGAGGGCATAACATCACATTCAGATTTTTCATCAGGTTCAAGATAGTCATGCAAATTTGTTGTGTTAACCATCAAGCTTTCTCAGCAGCTTTATGTTGGTTAAGTTAATACAAAATTACATCAGCACCTAAAACAGGCTTGTGTTGTTAGCAGGGTGGTCATCTTTCAGTTGAAAGGTTTTGGCTACAACAACTTGTACAGAATGGTCAGTGCACTCGTGTAGAAATGATATCACTTTATAATGCCTGCAAGATGTAGTTGTACTATCCTAAAGAATCTTTCAAGGTCTCTCAAGAATTGTTGTGTTGCTCATGTAATGTATAGATTGTTTCCTTATCTATCTGAAATCATCTGAAATTTTGGTCAGGTAATTGTTCTTGTGTGACTGGAACATATCTTACAGTGAATGCGCCGAAATTGCGACTGATTTACCAAAGAATCCACTGTGAAATGTTTTGAACAAACAAATAATGCTCCACTTAGTGCATTATGAATTGCATCATCATTTGTGCTATAGATATGAATTATACCTGAAATCATGTGCTGAGAGGTGAACTGCAACTTGGTCATTTGTGTTTGACAGCTGATAAAACAAGCAAAATAATCTCTTCAATCCACATTGATGAAAGGACAATATCTAGATGCCAGAATATAGCGATTTAGAGCCCTTTTAAAAAAAAAGTAACCACTTAAGCAACCATTAAGAATATATTATAGCAATTGCATTTCAATAAAATAACTTACTATAATACTATGCAGATAAACAAGCCATACTCTGTTATACATACATTTATTAATACAGATGAGTGATTCTGGAGATAAAAAAAACAAACCTATGACAACAAAATAAGCTTAAAAATAAAAACAAGCAAAAAAAAAAAAAAAAAGAAAAAAAAGAATCTCAACTAGATCCTAAATTTCTACATTTCAATCATGCTGCCAAAGAAAAGCATGATAAAAGGTTTTACCTTGGTCAAAGATGCAGGTTATAGAGCAGAAGGGAGGACAGAGAGAGATCTAGAGATAGAGTGAGCGAGAAGAGGAGGCGAGAGGGCCAGGAGGGAGTCCCATTCAGGAAATAGTTGAGCAGTTTGGGCAGACTTCCAGCAGGCTGTCCACTGAGTCTGTCAAACAGACAAATTAACACAGCGTATGGGAACAGGCCTCGGCAGGGGCCAGCCCGCCACCTCCAGCTGGCCTCATGAACTGTTTCTTCATGTTTTTCCATGTTTGACCCAGTTTTTTTTTTTTTTTTTTTTGCCTTTTCCCACCTCTTTCCTTCTCACTTTATTTCAGCATGTGTTATTTGCTTGCCATTTGATGTATTTGCTTTCCTTTCCTATGTCAACAGGACCAATGTATTCCTAAGCGAGGACTGATTTGGCCTGCTGTACAGAGTATGAATGGTTATCACATTCATTTAGCTGTACAGAGATATGATTGACACCTATGAGTTCCAATGTATGTTCTTTTTTTTTAACCTGGTGCACCAGCAGAATAAAATACATGGTGGGGGTCAGGGTTCAGCGGGAAAGATTTCATTTTCCAGGATAATAAAACATTGGCCAGTAGATGATGTAAAACATTAGAGACAGTTTATCTCATGCACAAATCAACATAAAATCCAATTGGGATTTTGGATAAAAATTTGTAATGCATATTGTGGGCCTTAGCTCTCTATCAACTTTGCCACACTCAAGAGTCAACCAAAGCACCTAAGCGACCACCCAAAACACCACAAAACAAACCTTTAATACCCACTAGAACACGTTAGCAACATCATAGTTACCACCCAGAACACCCTAGCAACCACATAGTAACACATTGGCAACCTTCAAAGTGCTCCAACTACTACACAACTTACCAAAACACCCTAGAACCTACCTAACAATGTTTTGCCCCCTCCAAAAAAGTCATAAAAAATACCCAGAAAATGCTAGAAGCCACCCTGAACTCCATAACAACTCCCCAGCAACCAGCCAGAACATCATAGCAACCATGTAGCACCACCTTAGCAACTCCCCCCAAAAAACTCCCCAAATGTTTTAGCAACCACCCAAAAAAATCTATCTATCTATCTATCTATCTATCTATCTATCTATCTATCTATCTATCTATCTATCTATCTATCTATCTATCTATCTATCTATCTATCTATCTATCTATCTATCTATCTATCTATCTATCTATCTAGTAGTTGTAAGTCATTTATAAGGCAGGAGCTCTAGAGAGGCAGAGATTAATTCTAACCTCTGCTCCCACTGGATAAATCCCTGTCCTCCTTCCAAAGAGGGCTGATGACTGAAATATTGCCTTCTGGGACCTGCATAGTTCTTTATTGCCTCCTGGAATTGCTGAGTGACAAGTCCATTCCAATATGGATCAGTTTTATGGCGCCATGTTCAGTGCCAAAATAGTCTGAATTCTCAGAACTCAACTGAGTGTCTTAGAGTAGAAGAATTACAATGCAAAACAAATCTAACTGTAAGAATACAGCTCATGTTGCAGAACTAGAGCCATCTTAGACAGTTTAGTTCAGCCTAAAGTTGAAATGACATCATGCATGCAGATACGTTTTGTTGGAATCTTCTCTTGAGAGCAGCACGTGGGTCATCTGGTGTCATTAATGGAGTTGTAACAGGACTCGCGTGTGCACGATCTGGTTACTGTGGCATTTTGTGGAATAGCGCTCTGTGCCAGCAGAGAGTTTGAAACTCTGAGTGAGTGAAAGTGAAAATCTCAGCCATTTTTAAAAATAGATCTGCAAACCTTTCTGAAACTTTTAGAAATACAACTGGGGGAAAAGGTCGATTTTTGGATTTTTACCACTGTACCCCCCAGCGACGCCTACTGAAGTGGACATGATAAGAGCAAGGACTCAGGAAACAAAGGTAGAGCGTGTCACAGTCTAAGTGTGGAGAAATGTTACAGGCGTTTTGGGCTAGGGGAATATCTGTCGACAGCTGGAATGTTCCAAAGAAAATAAACAATTTGCTGCTGCCTCAACATCTCTTTTTGTGTCCTTTTCTTAGCGGAAAACAGGAGTAGTGGAGGTAAATCAGTTTTATATTTGTTCGAGATTAGAAGCAGCCAACTTTGGCCCTGGGAGTGCCATCTTTCAGCTCCTCAGCAAAAACATGTGTTCAAGGTACAGTTACAGCGCTCAGGCCAGCCAGTTCAAGATAGTATTCATTGCATGTCTTTTACTAAGACACTTCTGTGTTCTCTCTTTTTCAATAGAACTAGCGAGAGCAGGCCTGCATTTATCCATTTGTCCAAACACTGGTAAATCATGAAATTAATGATTAAAATGTCCGTTGATAAAGGCTTTTTGTTATCAGTGATTACAAAGATGATTGAGGCAAAAAAAAAAAAAAAAAAAAATGCATCATGCTGATTTTTTTTTAAGCTATATTTCTTGGCTTTTTGCACGTATTATTAATAGGACAGATTATTATTATTATTATTATTAAGCTATATTTCTTGGCTTTTTGCACATATTATTAATAGGACAGATTAGCCCAAAACAAATTTGTACGAATGAGTACGAAGAGGCTAATTCGTACAACCTCACTTGTACGAATTTGCACAATTTGTCTAAACCCCAGTGATGGGTAGGTTTAGGGGCGGGGTCAGGGGCAACTTGTAAAATACGTATGTACGATTTAGCAAAAATCGTGTGAGGTCGTATGAATTTGTACGAATTAGCCACCTCGATTCAATTAATATGTATGACATGACAAAATTTTAACTAAATTCAAATAATGTAAGACTAAAACTACAGTATGACATATAGTTCATGAATGAAACTTAAATACCAGTATTTACGAAAAAAAAAAAAAAAAGGTAACCTAAAAATTATATCATATAAATTAACTAGCTTTTCGCATCAAAAATATTATGATATTCCTCAAACTTTATAAATTAATTTATACTAAGAAAATTTATTTTTATGGGATAAATCCAGTTTTTTGGAAAGTTCATTTTAAAAGTAATGCGTTACAATATTGAGTTACTCCCTAAAAAAGTAACTAATTGCATTACTTAGTTACTTTGTATGGAAAGTAATTTTACATTACTTTTGCATTACTTTTTCTCACCTGCATGGGCTTGGCTTGCTTGTTTGTTTTTCTTTAATAACAACAACAAAAAGTTATATTTTTGGCAAACTTAAAGGCTTTTTCACTCCAAAAGCGAAATGATTATGCCTCAGGCTGAAGGAAATGCAAATTCACACCTGTACAGTAGAAAGCGCAGCTCAAACAAACCTTTCAGCTGTGCTGCCATTCTGGATCACAGAAGAATAGGATGCAGCTGAAGAAAGTTCAACACTCTAACTTCAGCCACAAAAACAAAGAAATTAAATGAAAATGTGATGTTTATCTAAAGTCATTTTTGCTTATTAATATGTTTGAATTGGATCATCGAAGGTCAGCAGCAAACACATTAATAAAGTGATCTTAAATACATAAAGGATTATTGAATTATTGCAGGTTTGAGCAATACGAGTTTGAGTAATAGTTTGCATTTCACTGTTTTTATTCATTTTAAGGATTACTGAACCTGTACTTGTGCATGTGAGATGAGTAAATTCATGTTCACATTAGTCTACAACTACAATATCCATCATGTTTACACGGCACACACAATATTTTATCCTCAACACTCAAGTAAAAAACAGCTCTTTAAGGTAACAATTCCATTTTTTAACGTGATCTTCCATATTGTAAGATAAATTAATGTCTTGAATGTGATGAAAGAAAGATAATTAAAAAAAAACAATAATTAGACAACAGCACCCTTTCTGCTGTGTTTTCCTCATTGGTTGCACATAACTAGAAACATACAGCCTGATCTCTGTATTCTGACTTATGATTATAATTATGTTAAGTCAAGTGATACAGTCGGAATTGAACCCAGAATTGTTAGGATTCCCAATCCTACTCACTGTCCAATAAAATAAGTTTTACTTTTAAGTTATTAGAAAAGTTATCAGAATATTTAAATAGCACTTTTTTTATTTGGCAATGTCAGCATATCAAACTCTCATTCTTTACAAGCTGTTGAAAAACAAGATGCGTTGTATAATCGGTTACAATGTTTACACCACTACTTAATAATACAGATCCAGATGTTTTATACTCAACTCCCTCTTGGACGCGAGTCCTCCCACAGGACCGTTATTAGGGATGAGTGCAGCTTAGAGTGCCTTCATTTAAATTAATTAATTTCTCTCCCTGGAAGCGCAGGATGAGGCTTTTGGGGTGGGCTGTTGATGAAAGCATGTCTGGCACCGTGAGAACAGAAACCTATACAGCAATCATGTGCTTTACGTACAGAGTTTTACAGAGTAACTTTAGCAGACAGTGTGAAAACGATATACTGTCACTTTAAAAGACCAGACACCCAGATAATCCAATGAAGTGCTCAACTGATTGATGCTACACTAAGAACAAATTCTGTAAACACAGAGCCCAATGTACTGCGCTTATATGAAACAATTTCCCGTACTGATTTTAGCACTGAATAAATCAAGTGCAAGATCCACAAAAATTGAATCACTCGCATTTAGAAAAGGCTGTTCACACTAGAGACGACGAGCAGCCAATGAAAAGAGAATTGTGAGTGGGATGGATGGTTGATGGTATCCGAGCTGACTTGTCAGACTCATAGATAAGGCTGAGACAGCAATGAAACAGAATTGTCCCTTATCTGGCGAGCTAGAGCAATCTTTAACCACAGTCAGGCATTCTTTGGTTGCAACACCTTGTTCCAGATATCATTGCGGCCATCAACTTCTCATGGCTCATGTCATCAGGGGAATTTGCAGCGTGAGCCGGTTATCCGATGAGGGGAGTGCGCTGGAAAGTATGCCTGCTCTCGTAAAGCATTTACAGGGCACTTGTTGACTATGTGCTTAGGCCTGGACCTGATAGAAGGTCACCCGAGCGAAGCCTCAGTTTTAATGCAAGGGATGCTAAAGGTTGTCCCAGTCGCGCCATATCTGTCAGTCTTTTGTCCATCTGGAGGCTCTATAACTGTCCACTTGTGAATTTTCTGGCTAATGAAAAAAAGACCTCTGCGCTACATTGTTTTAATGTAATGGAACATTTAAAAAAAAATTAAATAAGGAGTAGGCCCGTACAGGGTGATCATGACATTGGTGGGTGCAAACACATTGCTTTAAATTGGTTTAAACAAAAGTGTTGTGAATTCTCTCCCTTTAAGTATTAAGTTGGCTATGTTTGTGACGTTTTAAGTTGCATTGTATGCAAATAACGCAGTGCAGCGTTCTCAGCACACGGACTCAGTGTAATTGCCTATTCACTAAGCTACTCAGAGCGATCATATCGCGTGCACACATTCATGTGCAGTGTTTATGTGCAAGATAAAGTTTGTGACAAAGTAAGTTTTCCTTCTATGTATTGTTGTGAACAGATTGTCACGCTGTATCACAACTGCACTGAGTTAGACCATGTTTGTGATGTTGTTCAAGTGTAATTTGATCCTGCTTAACGAGCGGGTTATCCCGCTAGCATTGCGGCTCGTATTGTTCATGTTTATTAAGTTATTACCTTGAAGTGCATTTCTCTGTGGGATAATATCCTTCACTGGTTGTCATTTATTACTTCCTGTATTAATGAGACAGTCCAATTTCTATAATCCAAATTTTAGTGTTTTTGCCAATTTCATTGCACTATGCAGTTTGTTATTGCAGACTCATACTAATATGTTTCTCGATTGATATTTCATGTTTCAGTGCACTTTACAGAGATGCTTATATTTGAGTTTGCAATCTCTTAAAGGGGTGGTTGATTATGATTTCACTTTTTTTTTAACTTTAGTTAGTGTGTAATGTTGCTGTTTGACCATAAACAACATCTGCAAAGTTATGAAGCTCAAAGTTCAAAGCAAAGGGAGATATTTGCTTTTAAATAAATATTTTTTTTTAAGGATTACAACAAATGGCTGGTAGGGACTACACGACATTCCTCCTGGGTTAGTGACATTACTAACCCTAAAATTTACATAAACTCCGCCCCCAGGAACGCGATTTATAGATTATCATGACAGAATATGCTAATCAATGACTAGAAGATAACTACACATAAGCTACATAAATTCATCAACTAACCATTCAGAAATGTCCTGTTGCATTCTACATGTTGTCACTTCTTCTTGAGTCTCTCCATCTTTGTCTGACTCCGGTTTGAACATAAACATTGACATTTTCAGTGCATGTCTGTGTAAAAGGGCACAAACTGTTGTAGCTCCGCCCCCTGTGCTGAGAGCAGCAGCTCATTTGCATTTAAAGGGACAGACACAAAAACGGTGTGTTTTTGCTCACCCTCAAAAAATGACAACTTTAACATGCTATATAAAAATATCTGTGGGGTATTTTGAGCTAAAACTTCACATACACACTGTGAAAAGAGCATTATACCACCCCTGTTGTTGAATAATTTTTTATACAGTGAATATTTATTTATTTTATATTATTAAATATATTTATTGTTATATTGTTATATATTTAAAGACCGCATGTATCATTTTTTTTGTCACTGGTGTTACCTTACTTCTTTGGCAATATTAAAGGTTTTTAGGAAATATTATTTCTTTTTTTTTTTTTCAGCACATGTAGTCAGTTACCAAATAATGATAATTATGCAACAAATAAGGAGATTATGTTTTATTTATTTTAATCAGGTTTGTTAAAAGTGTGCTTGAATGAGGTTAGTTTGTTTGTGCAACCATGTATTTGCTATAACAATGAAAATATTTAAAAACCAGTTAAAATCAAGTAATGGTGCAATCCTTTCAATCTTAACTTTTGAGTGTAGCAGAATTAAATGGATGTAAAATTATCATCATGTCTCATGTGACATTGTATTTAATATGACAGTAACACCAGTGACACAATGAATCACCAATGACATGCCTAAGACCAAAAATCATTATTCTTCAACTATAAATAAGTAGATGAGACTAAATTGTTACATTTGGCATACAATCTAAATTAATTGCTTTGAATAAAGTTTATCTATAAATGGGAGTCACTGATGTTACCCATAAGAAAGGTGACACCAGTGACAGTAACACCAGTGACAATTTTCAAGAAAAATTCATTTTACAAAATGGCTGCTGCAAGGTATCAAACCACATGTTGTCAATCATGGTATACTAACTAAATTAAGTAGTTTAATCAATTTGTATTCTATTTTTTTTTTTACAATTCCCTAACAATAAAATAGGCCATACCAGTGAGTTCAACTAAAAGCTTCATATGAAATCATGAGATAAATGAGAAAAATTCTGATAACTGAAAAGAGACAGTGGATTTACAGAGGGCTATGGGCCTTTCTTCATAGATATTCAGGAATTTGGAAGAAGGAAGTCAAGTTATGTCATCAGTGTGATTTTTATTTCAAAATAAGAGATTTTTGTTTAACGTTAACACCAGTGACACAACTCCAGGGGACCACTACTTTCATTATAAATTTTTAAATATTTATTCAGCATTTTGTTTTGTTCATTTACATAATACATTTGATAGTTATCTATACATTATTGTATTTTAAATGGTGTAAAAACCTGTTATTGACCTCAAAATAAAGCAGTTTCCCTCTGTACATGACTGTGGGGACAAGCACTTATGTGATGCTTGAAATTCTATATAATTAATAAAAAAAAAAAAATCAAATATTGCCACATTGATGGCTCAAGAAGGTGTAATTGTTAACATATTGTTTTATTTTAAAATGTAAAGAAATTGTAATCCTAAAGTGTTTTTTAAGTGTAATATTTCTGTAAAGGCTAGGGAGACAAAAATGGACTGCAGCACGTAGACAGTCTTTGCCCTGGGCTCGAGTCATACACCCAGTGTACATAGATTCCAAAGCAAATATTACTCTTTGAAATTTACCAGGCATTTGCTTATTTTCCTTTCAAATAGAACTCAATTATTACCGTTGGGTTTTTGACTCATGTGCGTGCGTCAGTGTAAACAGACCACACATACTGCGTAAACAGCCATGTAATTAAGGAGACAGCAGTTAAAGGCTGGTCAAAAGGCTAATTTGGATGGATTCGGGAACTAATTCCAACAGATCTGCGTGCAAACACATTCAGCAACTTTAAAGTGTCACTGCTTCTAATTGAGTATTGCATGACTTTTTAAGGCCAGATACCTGAGTTAATAAAGGTGAAGGCACCACAGTGTTTGAGGAGGCTAATAGTTATTCAGATTTGCTACAAAAAAAAAAAAAAAAACCTTCCATTTGAAGTAAAAAAAGGTGGTTTTATACTGTTACAGTATGCAGTGGAGAGATGAGAAAGTGCAAGCAGTCTTTATTCAATAAACACAAAAAACTAAATAATCCAAACGGAAAAGCAAAGGGCTTATATCCAAACATGAAAAGTAAGACGAGAGTAATCCACAGGGTGAACGGGAAGCGCAACAGCTGTACATAGTAAAAACAATGACTGACAATCAATGGCTGCATCCAAAAACATTGGCCAGCTGACTTGTTGCCTCGCTGCCCTATCACTCAATGACTTTGCAGGCAGCATTTGCACAAGGTTCTTCACGAAACTGTTTTCGGACAGACTTCTGAGGCAGCGTAACACACTGTAAAAATGAATACGCTATATCTAATCAATAAAATTGATTACAAGCAATATTATTATTTAAATGTAACAAATTAGAACTGAGTAATAATTAATCAAATTAATTCCTTAAAAGGTAACCATTTAAAATGAGTAAAATTTACAACATTTTTTTTTTTTTTCCAACATTGAAGACACCTGATGTTAACAAGTAGAATCACTGAAGGAGAAAAACATAATATTAAGTCACCATTATGGTGATCAGTGTTTGATTTAGTTGGGCTCTTCACCCTTAAATCATTTACTTTAGATTTTGTTTGGCTGCTGTACCTGAGTTATAACAGCCAGATGAACATCGAGAAAAGGTGATCTGATGGTGTTGGTTGTGTTTTAACATAATCATTATTTCACAATCATTTAACCTGAATCACTGAACTCATATAGAGCCCAAATTCTGAGTTTGGTTTACTTTATTAATTATAGCAGCTCTGTCCTTGTACAGCATAATATTTTTTGCCTTTTCAATGAAATCCATATGATCAAATCAATAAAAAAAATAAAAAAAATTTAACACACAGACATCAAGAATTCACGTATGAATCTCAGCAATGGTGACAAACAGATCACCTCTGATCATAAGCTCATTATTTATTCATGCAGCAATGCATGATGTGAGCCATGAATGAGTTTTGATTGGTGGCACCCAGAATGCACTGCAACATGCTTTATAATTGTCACCATTGTTGAGATTCACAGGCTGATTATTGATATATGTGTGTCTAAAAACTAAAAAAAAAAACTAAAAAAAAAAAAAAAAATGTATATGAGAGATGTTTAAGAAATCTTTGGATTACATTGTAAAAGTTCAAAATATTATGCTGTGCAAGAACAGTGCTGCTATAATTAATAAAGTAAACCTAAATTGGTAAATTAGGTTCCCAAGTAAATTGGAATCTATATGAGTTCAGAGATTCAGGTCAAATGATTGTGAAATAATGATTATGTTAAAACACAACCAACACCATCAGATCACCTTTTCTCGATGTTCATCTGGCTGTTATAACTCAGGTACAGCAGCCAAACAAAATCTAAAGTCAATGATTTAAGGTCAAGAGCCCAACTAAAACAAACACTAATCACCATAATGGTGACTTAAAATTACAGTTTTCTCCTTCAGTGATTCTGCTTGTTAACATCAGGTGTCTTCAATGTTGGCAATAAAAAAAAATGTTTATTTATTTATTTTTATTTTTTTGTTGTAAATTTTACTTATTTTAAATGGTTAACTTGTAAGGAATTAATTTGATTAATTATTACTCAATTCTAATTTGTTAAATTTAATTAATAATATTGCTTGTAATCTGTTGCCACAATTTTATTGATTAGATATAGCGTATTCATTTTTACAGTGCAGTTTAATGATCTACGGCAAAATAGAGAGAGCTTTGGTGAAAACTAAGAGAATATTTAATGACTACAATAGCAATTTCTCGCTAGAAATTACATCATAAGTGGACAACACTGATCAAAAATGTACATTTACACACAAACTGATGACCAGCCGCAACTTTCAGTCACCATCTTTATTTTTTTAGTTCAACTGTCATAGAATGGAAAGCACAGGATTGTGGGATATCAAAGGCAGTGAAGGATACATCTATGCTGCCTTTAAAAATCAATCAGAAGAAGGTGTCTCAGGAGACGGGAAGTGAAGCTAACATGATCAGATGTGCCTTGATGGCTTCCTACCTTGGAATGGGTCCTCCGAAGGCAGCATTTGTCAGTTCTTAGATGCAGCCAATGACTGAAACAGAGGAGTATTTATACACAGGCAAACAAGAGGATAACAAGGCACAGGTGAGACTGATAAACTCACATCAAGGACCCTCACTATCAGCACTGGCACTCCTCAGGATTGGGTCATCTCCCCATCGCTTTTCTCCCTCTAGACAAATGACTGCACTTCAAAAGACCCCTCTGTTAAGCTCCAGAAGTTTGCAGACAACATCACTGTCATCGGCCTCATTCACAACGGCAATGAGTCTGCCTACAGACAGGAGGTCAAACAACAGGCTGTCTGGTGCAGTCACAACAACCTGGAGCTGAACACACTCAAAAGAGTGGAGATGATGGCGGACTTCAGGAGGAACACGCCAGCCCTCATCCCACTCATCATCATGAGCAGCACTGTGGCAGCAGTGGAGTCTTTCAGGTTCCTGGACACCACCGTCTCTCAGGATCTGAAGTGGGACAATCCCATTGACTCCATTTTGAAAAAGGCCCAGCAGAGGTTGTACTTCCTTCACCAGCTGAGGAAGTTGCCAAAGGAGATGCTGACACAGTTCTACTCAGCCGTCATTGAGTCTGTTCTATGCACTTCTATAATGGTCTGGTTTGGTTCAACTACCAAATAAGACATCAAGAGACTAGAAAGGACAGTCCACACTGCGAAGAGGATTATTGGTGCTACACAACTAACACATTTGTCGCTTCAAAAAGTTCATAAAGAGATTGTAAAACTAATCCATATGAATTGAGCGGTTTAGTCCAAATTTTCTGAAGCAACTCAAACGCTTTATATGATGAACAGATGAAATTTAGGCTTTCATTCATAAATAAACATTGATTAGCAAACCTAAACAAAAGTTCAAATGGACCTGCTTGACGCACGAGAACAAACCTCTTGTGGAAGCTCAAACGTGCTGCGTAACACGAGAATGAACCTCATTGGTTCTTGCACATCACGTGAACATGCTTGAGCTTCTGTTAACACAAATGATTGTGAGTTGATGAATGTTTACAGTATGTGAGAATATGAGTTGATGAATGTCATGATCACCCTGTCGTGGTTTATTCTGCGATAACAAACCGGATGGATGTACATTATCCCTTACTTAATATCAAACACGTCCCACAGTTTAGCAACAGTAGACTGCATTTTACAAAACTCACATTTTTGGCTGATTTGGATGTTAAATTTGGGCTTCTAGGGAGGAACAAAGGTGCACCACTGTGATGGAAAGGAAGGTGTGCTGGATGAATGTTGCAGCGGCACAATAATCGTTTTACCTTGGTTATCTTGTTTCCATAATTGTTGGAAGCAATAAAAATCGAAAATCAGTTACGGTTAATTGCTCAGCCCTATATTTTATATTGTTGCAGCACCTCTCTTCCCAGTCTTCTAGTAGCGCTCTGTTTAGTTCCTGTATCTAAGAAGCCCATCCTTCCTGAAAATGTGCAATGTGCTCTGATTGGTTGGTTGAATCAGTGTGTTGTGATTGGTCAATGAATTCGAGCATGTTTAGGAAATATCACACCCTTAACATAACCATGAGTTTTGACACTCTATTAACTTAACGCAACGCAAACAGACCTTGTCTCTTTATTTTGCATTTGCCACGGCTGGGAATTATTTAAATGAGGAATATTGTGACATGTTTGTTCTCGTAAGAAAACTCGAGACTACAGTGGAGCTGTTTCAGGGAGTTCAGAAACAGTGACACTGATATAGAGAATAACTTCCTTTTGGACTGACTTTGTGCTTTGTAACTTTTTTCATGATCAAACAGCAACATTACACACTTAAGAAAGTAAAAAAAAGAGAGAGAAAAAAAGCATAATTAGACATCTTTAATGACTTATTCATAGATGGTTACTGTGGAGCCTGTAAGATCACTAATGTTTCAGAGATAAGGCAGAAAGTCCCTGTGGTTGTTTTGTTTCCGGAGTTTTTCTCTTCTTTTTTTTTTTTTCAAAGATGGGAAAAGCGTGGCAGAAAATTGTTTTGGTCACTGCGCAGACATTACGAGCTTATAAATATTTACATGACTTCATCTTCCTTTATTTAGTCGGAGTAATCAAAATACAGACAGCAGACAGTACAGATGGCAAAGTGGTGACTGACCACTAAAGCTTTGCAGCGTGCATCATTACTCTCGTGTAGCCAGACCTTTGACTAACAACATAGGGTATGGGCTCAATAGTCACTTCAATTGGCCAAGGACCACCCACTTAGTCAGGAAGAGGTTGTTTGACTGACATGAAAAGTGACCAATCACAGTTTCGTTCAACATGTTCATGGGCGGAGACAGGTCCATGCAATAACAGATGCTATTACAGCCTATCGAAACTTTAATGTTTAACTGCATATGCTGAATATGCAAAAATTCACTTCACAGTAAAAGTACTTCACCTGATATTCCATTATAGATGTGAGAGGACACACTAATAAAATAGGATCACTTGGGAATTCAAAACTTTGGTTATAATACTTTTCCCATATCCTATTGGCAAACCTGCCAACACATAGTGCCTCAAACAAAATTATGTCTTGACATTTCTATGCCATGGATTTCAGAAACTTTTTTTTTTAATACAGTGTTTAGTTGCTCCTTTGAAGTGTTCATTGATTCATTATCAGAACTTTTAAACTGTACTTTGTTTCCTGACGGACTGTTAAAGATTGCCGCACAGGCTCCGGGATAACCTGTAGAAGTCAGGAAATCAGATTCAGACTTTTACCTATCTATGCATTAGACATTTAGCAAATGTGGGCGGTCTGTGGTCGTGACATATGAGGACGAGACATTCTACTAACTATAAATAACTTTTCAACTACATGTCAACTAACTCTCATTAGAGTATTAGTTGACTGTTAGTAGACTGTTAGGTTAGGGTTAGGTGTTAGGGTTAGGGGAATAAGTTGACTTGTAGTTGCCAAGTTACTTATAGTCAGTAGTAATGTCTGTTGGGGGACTAACAAGTGTTGGCAGATATTAAGCAGACAGTCTACTAATACTCTAATGACAGCTAGGTGACATGTACAGTGCTGGTAAGAATTATTTGCCCCCTTGGTAAATAAGATCAACGATGGCTGTAAAAAATAAATCTGCATTGTTTATCCTTTTGATATTTTATTTAAAAAAAAGCAAAAATCTAACCTTTTAATGAAGTAAAATAATTGAAAGTGAGGGGAAATCACATTATGAAATAAATGTTTTTCTCCAAAACATGTTGGGAACAAATATTTGCCCCCTTTTACATATATATATATATTTTTTTTTTTTCAAGATAACAGCTCTGAGTCTTCTCCTATAATGCCTGATGAGTTTGGAGATCACCTGACAAGAGATCAGAGACCATTCCTCCATGCAGAATCTCTCCAGATCCTTCAGATTCCCAGATCCATGTTGGCGCTTCTTCTCTTCAGTTCAGTCCACTCTGCAAACCATGGAAACACACCTGGAGCAGTGGGCAGCCATTTTTTCTGTGGTGCCTGGGGAGCGATTGGTCATTTGGCCATCAGTCATTTCCTGCCGGCATTGAGATCCTTCAGGTTACCAGTCTGACTCTCTAACCATTAGGCCACGACTGCCCCTAAACAATTCAGCAACAATAAGTAAATAAAGAATAAGCTCCATTGTATGCCTTAAATTAAAAGTGTAAACTAGCATATAATTAATGTAAGATGTGGGGGGAAGTTTTCCAAACATTGTGGTGTTCCTGGGTGTGGGGTCACACCACCAGCTTTGCATAAAGAAACAAGTGGCTGAAGTTTATTTTTAACAAGGTCCCTGATGAATTCAGTCCAACCTCAACTGTTTCTGTGGCACATTTCAGAGCAGATTGTTTTGTGATCCTGTCAAAATGTAATGTAGCTTTGCAAAGAAGTTGTAATGGATGGGGCATTGCAGGCTATAATTGACTCAACAGGAAACACATGAGCCCATAAATAAGTGTTGTCACATGCAAAGAGTTTGTTTACCTTAAAGTGTAACTTTGTCGATTTTCATCCCACTTTGTATTGTTGTCGAAAGTATATGTCAAGTCAAATTCAAGTCACCTTCATTTATATAGTGCTTTTTACAATACAGATTGTTGCAAAGCAGCTTTACAGTGATAATAGAAAATTAATGCAGCAAAGATTGTTTTGTTACAATCTTTACAATCTTACACCTTTTTTCAACTGAAAACAGAACATTTTTAATGTGTTCTAGCTGTTTATTTACAAGACAATGGCGTTTTGGTGGCCTGAGAACGCAAACTTTGAAATAGATTTCAAAGAGCAAGTTTTTGAAAACGAGTTTTGAAAACGATACCGTTATTATCTCCGTGTAAATTTCAGAAATGTGAATCTGTGAAAACGGTGACGGCATGCGCATGCGTATTACGTGCTTAGTCTATAGGCATGCGCGTTTGAATGTGTAATTGCGCGGGCGCATAGTCTTTCTTTACAAAGTGACATTGCCAATAACTTGGCAATAACTTTGATAACGTTTTCATCTGTACAGTGGAACAACATTTGTCGTAAAAAAATAAACAAAATAAAAAACACTTGAGGGCTGCGTTGTTGTGTCTTGGCGCAGGTCCTTCATCTGATCTGGATACGGCTCAGTTCCGGCTGAGTATACTGTAAACCTCGGGATAAACAGAGAGATTAATACTAGCGTATGGCAATCTTCTTATGATGTAACGAGTACATCAGTTGTTATGGAAACTATTCCCAGTTCTGGCTGACCTAATTTATGCAGCCTAATAATTATTTTACATTATTTGAATTATAGAAATTGATAATGTGCTATGTTTATGCCAGGTTAAAAAGATGTGTTTTTAGTCTAGATTTAAACTGACAGAGTGTGTCTGCTTCTCGAACAATGTTAGGAAGACTGTTCCAGAGTTTTGGTGCTAAATAGGAAAAGGATCTACCACCTGCAGTCGATTTAGATATTCAACTGGCCAGAATTTTGAGATCGCAATAGACGTGAAGGACTATAATGCGTTAAGAGCTCGCTCAAGTACTGGAGAGCTAAACCATTTAATGCTTTGTAAGTAATTAACAAGATTTTAAAATGTATACGATGTTTAATAGGGAGCCAATGCAGTGTTGACAGAACCGGGCTAATATGGTCATGCTTCCTGGTTCTGGTAAGAACTCGAGCTGCTGCGTTTTTGACCAGCTGGAGTTTGTTTATTAAGCGTGTAAATGTTTACTCGTTCTCCGTGTTACCAGGACCGAGAAATTCACATTTATTTGACAGATCCATGGATTTTGTGAAAACTACGGTTTATACTTATGTATTTTTATATCCCCGCCCTTGGACAATCGGATCAGGGGAGGGTTATGGTATACAGCATTATGGTAAAAATGGAACACTGTGGTAACCGCTTATGTTTTGCTTCTGGGGGTCGAGCGGAACTGACAGTACGGCATAAACACTGTGCTTGTGCTGGTCATCCAGTTTGAAATGTTGACTTTGAAAAATGGAGGTTTTTCAGATATTCCATCACAGCGTCCTCTCTGTATTTATGATTCTTTGCAGCCTTCAGCCACTGGATCCTTCACTGGAAACCGAAAGCAACTCACTCCCGCTAAACGTTTACTCGTTGAATTATTGCACCCGGGAACAATACAAGTTGACACCATTGTGCTCATTTTTGACAGCGGGAAGTACCCCTTTAAGTCTTAAAGGCACAGCAGCATAAAAATAATGTTAAAGTCCCCGTCTCCATCCCTTGCTCATAGCAGACTGATGGTTGAAAAGGAGTGGTTAAGGATATTCAACCCAACCCGTCAAACTGATGTCATCAGAGAAGGAACGCCATTCCAGAGCGGAAGCACATTTTCAGATTTTTATTAAAGATTACTACGTCAATTAACATGTATTAACGTGTATTAACATCACAGATTCTTTTTTTCACCACAAGACTAGTAATGTGCGCTAACATTACTGATAGGGTAAATTTTGATGTTAATATATGATAAATTCACAAAATTGTAACATCATTGCAAATGTGTAATTACAAATATATATTTAATTGCATGACAGAGAAATGTAATTTAAAAATATAGGTGGCACTTTATTTTACTATCCTGTTCCACATACATATTATTTACTTATTATAGCAATTACAATAACTGAGTAATAACAAGTTACTAAACCTGAACCTACTTCTAAACCTTAACCCATGTAGTTACCTTACATTACCAGTTCTTTCTTGGGTAAGTAAACTGTAAGTACAAATACTGTAAATAAAAGTGTAACAAATATATTTAGTTAAGTGCCTGAAAACATTACATTCAGTTCACACTTAAGGATATTCTAAATCAATAAAGTTAGTGATGTGTAATAAAACTTGCTCATTACATTTTAAATGTAACCGCACAGCACAGACTCATACTGTTTTTCCTGTATCTCCATTCATTGTGGAGACCTGGAAACCTGCAGTGTGGTGGACCCTTCATCTCAAGGTCAGGTTGACTTTCCTTGTCACCTCATTTACCAGGCATGAAACACGCCGCCCATGCCATATAATGGAGTGACAGAAAGTATTGGGCTGGTCCCTCTCGGACTGCCTTGATCCTGGTCACTGGTACGGAAAGCTCACGACACGGCCCCACCAAGCAGCCGGCAGCCCTCCTCCATTTCAATACACCGCCTGGCATGTGCAGTTCTCTCAGCGGTACGTCTAATAGGGGCTGTCATTGAGTGACCTGAGCTGATGCTTGCTGATAGGTCACTATGCTCTAATTCGCCGCTTCTTTGCTTAAGTCACCAAGAGTCCGTTTCATCAGTTAGCTCCACACGTCTTACTGCATTTCAGCCTCCTCTCCGGGCCCCGGGCTCACTTCAAACGCCATTAGACCATCAGTCCAATCAAATTACCGCCATTCTGACTGCATGCTGACTGGAGTTTAGCGGTTACCGTTTGAGAAGGTTCTTGTGGCTGGTTTTCCGCTCTTCCTCAGTCTCTCTTATGTTCAGCCGTTTCGTTCTTTGCCCACAGAGAGAGACTGTTAATTGTTTCTTCATGAGTCGATTTGCTGTTTCACTTCCCCTGCAATAAGAAAGAACACAGCTGTAATAACATTCCTCAAATCTCTCCAATCTTCTTTTCAGTGCCTTGGCTGTGCAAAGAGAGACTTCAATTTATAATCTCCAACAGGAAGATTATGAACCAGTGCCTAGCTGTTTTAGTAAAAAAAAAAAAAAAAAAAAAATCAGCTATAAAGTTATATTAGAGTGGACTGTATGTTTTAAACTGAACCAAAACTGATGGGGAGAGCCAAAAGAATAAAAGATGCATGGTTGCTTGAAATACATGCAAAATGAAGTGTAAAATTGCCTTTAATTTATTTTCGGAATGATCCTAAGTAACGTGAATAATTCATATGCAAAATTCCCTCATTAATTGTTGTACAAGCCAAATGATAGTAGGGGTCAGTGTTTGGCTGGTTAGCCTGGCCTTGCTAGCACCTGCTTGTAGTTAGTAGAACTACATCTGACTGCAACAAAAGAGAGAGAGAGAGAGAGAAAAAAAATCTGGGTTACATGACAACTAACGTTCACTAATGAGAATGTCTAAAATGGGGCATCAAAATAAAGTGTGAACTTAATCATTAATGGTAATTTGCGGAACAGAAGTCTTTGTGGACCAAACTGTGAATAACTGCTCATTGCTTTCACACAAAATGCATTCAATGACCACATTTTCCAAAATCCATGAATACTTTTGTCATTCATACTTCTCCATCTGCAAAACACAAAGTTGTTTGGATGCAACGCACTGCTTTCAAAACTGATAAAAGCACATTCAAATCAGAATGATGGCAAACTCTGTGCATTTTTGCAGGAATTATATTGAAATATAAAATCTTAGCAGCTGAAATCCTACCCAAGTGACCTATTTTTAGACTATTACAGTATTATTTTTTTTATCAGGCATCTTTTGGTAAATCAGGATGGCATCAGAATGATTTTGTTTGGAAACATAGATCATGGAAGAGACATTGGTGGGGAAAGAAGAGTGGCAGAGAGAGGGTGGACTAGAAACCTTACAGTAATGTGCATCCATCCATCCAGCCATACATACATCTATTCCATACATTTTCCAAAGCGCTTGTCCTGTAGAGTCGTGGAGAGGCTGGAGTCTTTCCCAGCGTCTCGGGTCGTAGGCAGGAAAACACTCTGGACAGATGGCCGGTCCATCACAGGGATAACACACACTCACACACATTCATATTCACATTCTCTTACAGTCTCCAATTTACCTGTCCTGTATGTCTTTAGATTGTGGGGGAAACCCAGAGGAAACCAACATCAACACGGAGAGAACATAACTCCACACAGAAAGGCCTCCGGACACAGCTGGGACTCCAATGGCATTATACTATACATGTTTTTTTTTTTTTTAGTTGTTGTTGTTGCTGTTGTTTTGTAATTATTATTGCTTCGAGTTTGGGTGATAATATTTCACTATATTACTGTTTTCCCTGTATTTTATCATATAAATGCAGCCTTGGTGAGCAAAAGAGACTTTCAGAAACATAAAAAAAACAACCACCAAATTTTGACTGTGTGTGTGTGTGTGTGTGTGTGTGTGTGTGTGTGTGTGTGTGTGTGTGTGTGTGTGTGTGTGTGTGTGTGTGTGTGTGTGTGTGTGTGTGTGTGTGTGTGTGTACCTAGTGTTCCCTGTGTTATGGGGACTAGATGTACCAACATGTATAGTAATACTTTTTAATGTTTAGTCCCCATGAAGAAAACAGCTTATAAATCATACGTAATAAAGGGTTTTTTTGTTTTGTTTTTTGAAAATGTCAAAATGCAGAAAGTTTTCTATAGGTAGGTTTTTGGGTAGGGTTTAGGGTTAGGGGATAGAATATAAACTTTGTACCGTATAAAAATCATTATGTCTATTTAAAGTCCCCATAAAACATGGAAACCAGTATTGCATGTGTGCGCATTGGGACCATTTTCAGACAAATCCATTTCATTGTAATGCTGAGCTACATAAATAATTTACAGATCCATGCTAAATTCCCTTGATTCATTTAGCAATTTACCATTCATATTTTATCATCTCTTAAGTTAGTCTCAAAGCCCTTGTTTGTGCCTCACTAAAAGGTCCAAAAGTTCAATGTTGATGCAGGCTTTGGAGGGTAAAAGGTTTGCCGTGAACTGCTCCCAAGGGTGGAAGGGGGTGGAGAAAGAGGTTTCACTCATGTGCGAGAAGTCATCACTCAAACATATATTTAGATCATCAGTCAGCACCGCTGTGTCATTTTGTTTGGATAGTTTGACCCTGGTGGGCGATGTTAATGCCTGAAGACAAAAAAAAAGGAGCTAGAAACTGCAAAGTTGAGATCGTTTAGATGAAAAGATATCTACTGCTCCATCAAGCCATGCTAATATTTGTGTTCACTGTCTGTCTTACAAGTGGATGGGGAGAGACAGTTGGCAAATACTTACATCCGTTTAATGGAGGACATTATTCTGTGTAAGCTTCTGTCTCTGGTTAAAGTCTGTTTGGATTAGAGGCCATACTGACGGATGATACCCAGTCTGGGAAAGCACACCTATGTGTGTGTGTGTGTGTGTGTGTGTGTGTGTGTGTGTGTGTGTGTGTGTGTGTGTGGCCTGGTAAACCCTACATTATAGGGACAAAATGTCCCTACAAAGATGGAAATATCCAAAATCCTTGTACTTTTGGGTAATTTTGTTTGGTCCCCATTAGGAAAACAGCTTATAAATCAAACTAAGTGATGTTTTTTTTAAAAATGTAAGAATGCAGAAAGTTTTCAGTGATGGGTAGGTTTAGGGTTAGGGTTAGTGTAGGGGGATATAATATACAGTTTGTGCAGTATATAAAAAAAACATTATGTCTATGGAATGTCACCATAAAACATGAAAACACAATTTGTGTAATGTTAAAGGGATAGTTCGCCCAAAAATGATATTTAAGCCATGATTTACTCACCCTCAAGCCGTTCGAGATGCATATGTCAATCTTTTTTCAGACGAACACATTTTCAGTTATTTTAGAAAATGTCTTAGATCTTTCAGTGGTTATAATGTGAGGCAATGGGGTCCAGCTGATTCACGTTCGAAAATGTACATGCATCCTTCTCAAAAATAATCCATCCGGCTCCAGGGGGATAAACGAAGGCCTTCTGAGGGTAATCCGTGCGGTTTTGTCGTAAAAATATACATATTTAAAACTTTATAAACTAAAATAACTGGCTTCCGGTGGCGGTCGGTGCGCGTTCATGGAGATGAATGACGTCATGACGTAGAGCGAACGTTGAGTTTTGTTTTGCTCTGCTCTCTGGCTGCGCTGTCACGCTCGTTCTACGTCACGACGCTTCCTGCGTTACGTCTTACGTCATACGCCAGCATCCATCTCTGTGAACGCGCACCGACCGCCACCGGAAGCCAGTTATTTTAGTTTATAAAGTTTTAAATATGTATATTTTTACGACAAAACCGCACGGATTACCCTCAGAAGGCCTTCGTTTATCCCCCTGGAGCCGGATGGATTATTTTTGAGAAGGATGCATGTACATTTTCGAACGTGAATCAGCTGGACCCCATTGCCTTACATTATAAACACTGAAAGATCTAAGACATTTTCTAAAATAACTGAAAATGTGTTCGTCTGAAAAAAGATTGACATATGCATCTCGAACGGCTTGAGGGTGAGTAAATCATGGCTTAAATATCATTTTTGGGCGAACTATCCCTTTAAGAGACGTAACACTGTCTATCTACCTCAAAACTGAAGGATAAATTAAGTTTGAATCCAACAGATCTGAGAAAACTCAAACAGAATTGAGCTACTGTCATCCTAAACAACATCTTTACATTCTCGGAAGAAATATTTAGTGCTGCTTGTCTGCACAAAAGTGCAATGCTATGGTGTTGTTGATGTTGCGTGTTGTTATACGGTTTCTAAGGTCTTCTGAGAGATGTGTTCAGCATGTTCTTAGTGTTTGCTACTGTTTGCTGTGAGTAGGATTTCTAAAGTTGTGTCCAAAATAACATACTACAATATGCTCTTATGCAATGCACTACTCAAGCCTCTAGTGTTATTAGTCTACGTTTTATAAAGTAATTTGTTTCATTCAGCATCAGAGTCTGATACAGAGTTTGTACAATCTTATTTGTACGTTTTCGTACGATCTGCTTACTGTGGAAGCTTGTTTCTGCCACTGAAAATAAAAAGGTAATTGCTAGTTTTTACCTCAATATTATGTACTTTTTCCCCACAATTGCAAGTTTATATCTCATAACTCAGACTTTTCTTCTCAAAATTATGAGATACGAACTTGCAACTGTGAGTTATAAAGTCAGAATTGTGAAATATAAACTTGCAGTTGTGAGAAAATGTCAGAATTGTTCGCTAACTTTTTTTCTTGAGAACTGGACTTTATAACTCACAATTGTGAGAATGGTTCTGAGTATATATATATATATATATATATATATATATATATATATATATATATATATATATATATATATATATATATATATATACATATACATACATACAGTACAGTTGTGGTCAGAATATTTGGCACCATGGTAAATATGATGAAAGATGGCTGTAAAAATAAATATGCATTGTTGATCCTTCTGATCTTTTATTAAAAAAAAATCTCAAAAATAGGAGGGGGAATCACATTATGAAATAAATGTTTTTCTCTTTTTGAATGAAAGATCAAAAGGATAAACAATGCAGATTTATTTCTACAGCCATCTTTGTTCATATTTACCAGGGGTGCCAATAATATCTATATATATATGAACCTGGTTATTGTGTTTTTAAAACATCCAGTTTATTCATGCAATACAAATGGATGGAAATTATATGTGCAATTCAAATACACATGTACTCCTAACAATAACAAACAAATTAAGAAATTACTGTCGCTCCAACATTACTATCATATAACATATACACACTGTAAAACCCAACAAGTTAACTCAACTCAAACCGATTGAGGAAACTGATTGATGACTCAATATATATAAGTTCACAATACTCATATGTATTTATTTTTAAACTTAAATGGTTTGCCGCAATCAGTTTCCTCAATCGGTTTGAGTTGAGTTAACTTTTTGGGTTTTACAGTGTATCATTACTATATGCACATGACAGTGCATACAGTGTGACTTGTCTTTTCTCAGCCGGTGCACGACCCCCGTGAGCAGAATGGATAAAGGTGCTTGTTTCAGCAAGTTAAGTTTTAACACACCTCAAGCCTAGTGAGACCACTTTATAACTGTGTCACGGTGTTCCCCTCCCATGTTTGAGTTTCTCAAGTATGATCTTTAGAAAGAAAAGGTTGTGGACGTACACATGCTTGGCTAAGGGTAACGTTGCTAGATTCTTAGTGCACAGGCAAGTAAAGTCTTGAAGGAAACGTTTGTCTTGCTAATGGAAGGCAGACAAAACATTTTCTTTTTGTTTGATAGCATCTGTTTGCAGAACGGGTGCTGTCTGAAATGGACACGTAGAGCCAAGCGAATGCATAAAATGGAGGGGAGTGCGAATGTGACACATTTCAGACAAGTGCTAATGAATGTAAACACAGAGCTGATAAAAGCAAAGCAGCATGGAGAAGATGCTGAGGGTAATTCAAGCCATTTTCCAAGCATCTCGTGCCTGACACATTAGCCTAATCTCATTCATCACATGAGGTTCACCATGCGAACGGATGAACCCATTCGGGTGAAGGGAGGACAAGTCAAAGAGGGAGCTCACACTGTGGAAATAAATGATGATGTTTTCACAACAGGAAAGTGAAGGACAGCTCTCTGCGGTGCTCTTATTACGCTAATGAAATAAATTAGCGACAACAGATTTGACTGCACGCTCCAAGTTTTGATGAAAGGAGCCGTGGTAGTGTTGATTGTTTGCCTCGGTGGGGAACATCACCTCAATAAGTTTGGTCAAGCTTGCAGAAAAAAAAAAATAGATGTTGGAGACCATTTCAACAAATGATACAAGTTGGAAAGCACAAACACACACACACACACACACACACACACACACACACACACACACACACACACACACACACACACACACACACACACACACACACACACACACACACACACACACACACACACACACACACACACAAAACCCCAAATTTTGAGCATGTACACATTCTATTGTCGACTGTTGAAACTGAAGATTCTCAATCTACAGTATAACAATGTAATGACTACAGACAAGCTATATTTTTTTTTGAAAATGGTACTAATAAAAAGCAGTTGAATATTGAAGCTACTTCGGGGGTAATATCCTTTTAGCTATTTAATTATCTGATCCCCTGTGAAAAATAAGTACTTTTAAAAATGGTACTTATTACGCAAATACGGAAAAAAGGTTTGCGACGCTTAATTGCAGGTAAACTGTAATTAAATAAAAAATCTAGTATAGTTTAAATTTACATTAAATGCTTTTTGCTGTAGGACTTAAATACATGTTTATATATAGAGATTGAAATATAGTTAAAGTGTACTGCTGAATGTACTGAAAAGCATTTATGGTAAACTAAAATATACTTTAATGTAATTTCTATTTAAACCTGTATGCCATGTATTTAAATATATTTGTTATTACACATTTATAAAGATGAAGTTATTTATTTTAAATGTAATATAACACTACAGTTAAAATTATATATAAAATATGACTAAAGAAATGCACTTGAAAGTCAAACTTTTTTTATTTGTCATTATTACAACTTGCACTTTTTTTTTTTAAATACTGTTATGATTTGAAGTACACAACAAGGGCAAATTCAATACAATTAAGCACACTTCGTTTCGCTTATGTTGTAATTAGAGACATATTTACTGACAAGACAGCAACTTGAACATATCAATTTACACTAAATACAACTACAATATTAAAATAATAATGGCTTGATAACGTAGTAACACTGTAAAAAAAAAAAAAAAAAACACACAAAAAAAAACATCTAATCTGGTTTTCTGGTCTTATCTGGTTCAAGCTGGACTCCCAGTCTGGACAAGTTTCTGTTTAGCTTGTTGAGCCTGTTTTCTTTCTTAATCCACATTCCTTATTCAGTGGTGACATTATTCCATAGTTAAAATGTTTGTCTTTGTATTTTTTAATCTACATGAACTTGCTCCACTTCTAAACATTCCACAAACCCCTTGAACTTTTTCAATCAGCCTCTTTAAACATCTAAGTCTGTTTTGCTATATAACAGTCAGTTCCCGATGGATCTTATCCTAACCCCCTTTTTTTTTTCAATTGGCTATCCTGAAGTAAAATGGGCCCTTCTTGTTAACATTGTTATTCTGCGCTTCTTTTCAAAGCTGCCTTTACGGTCAACCTTCCAATCACCACCTGTCCATCAAACCGACATTACAGCACGTTCTTAACATAACGCCAGCTCAAACGCTATACTAATAGGCGCTGGAGCTCCACCCTTTGACCTTTGAGACCCGTCATTTGTCAGACCACACAGTGTTTGGGCGTGAAACAATCAGCAGATCTTGGGACTGTTCCAATCCATCTACGAGCTGTTGGACAGAGGGCTCCCACAGCCCCTGCAGGCCCATTCGACCGGAGGGTAAGCAAACCTGGAATCCCACTAACATCCGTCTTGGGCTTGGACGATGTGAAAAGCCCGTTGTCCCTGGCAACAGCTGGCCTGACCACATTTCCTCCAAAGGGAGCTTGGCCTTTTCCTCAGGGCAATCCGTTAGCGCTGTGGCCCGTCTCTTTCTGGGTTGGTGTGGTGAAAGCAAAGCCTGATGAAAGGATTGAGAGACACCTGAGACAGGAAACCATGCCTTTCCACTTCACTAATATTGTATTTCAACATCTCCTGCCAGTTGCAAGCTCCAGATTTGCGTCAAGGAAATTTTTAGCGTGGGTATAATGATGAAAATTACGAATTCGCTTTTACATTAAGTGAGGATGCACACAAATGCTCATGTGATAAACTCCATGTTTATGTCGTCTTCCCCATTTAAAGGACATCAAGGTCATGCAAAACCGGGAAATAATAGGGAACTTGAAGCTGTGATTTCCAGTCTTAAAGTAATAAAAAAATAAAAGTCTTGAGAAATTATATTTGCGTGTGTGTGTGAGTGTGAAAAGTGAAAAGTGGTAACATCTAAATTAACTGGTTTTATTCAAGTCAAAAATATATTTTAACATCACTGAATCAAACCAATATACCTTATTTTTATTTCAACAAAACTCATTTTTATGGGTTATATATATCCAGAAAAGGTATAGAAATGGAAATTCCTTACTGATGTGCAATCTGTCTCAATCCTTGTCCAGTAATGATGAATGACTGTAAAGGTCATGTAAATGTATTGATCAAAAGGTGTGATATACTACTAAAGAGATGAACTTTTATATCAACAAGTATTGAAAAAAGACAAAGTGTCCTGAGAACATCATCGTCTCGACGTACACATTTCATGCAATTAAAGGGCAAAATGGACAGGAGTGATTGCTCATTTCCTGACATGTCAATCACACTGAGCTTGTCCTGTGGTGACCTGTCAGCAGAAGCAGTCAAGTGTTCCCCACCAGAGGCCCGACGCCCGCTCACGGACCTCCCGTATTCTCAGGGGAAGTCATTTCTCATGCCCTCTTGGTAAACAAAATATACAATCCAGGCATGATGCAGGACCACCAAGTAAGAAAGCATAAGCAGGACTGACAATGGCTTTCATTCACATTTTTGTGAATTATATCCAAAATAAGCACAAGAGTGTATGATAACAATCTCTGGGCTGAACACAAAGAATCAAACAAAAATCTATAGGACGACAAGTAGTATCTATGATATATGCACACAACTCATTTGACACATTTAAAAATAAATAAATAAATAAACAATATAATATACTCACCCATTAAATTAATATAAAGTAATAAAATGTGCACAGAGGGGTAAAAAAAAATGACTAATAGATACAATGTAATTCATTCATTGTTTTGACTATGTTGTGAACTGAGATAGTGTGAATTTGACCAAATCAGCAAGCTCTGACAAGATGGTGTGTTTAGACTGCTGTGTGAGGGAGCATGACAGCACAGAACACCCGATGAGATGATTAGGCTGTCAAACTGAAAAAAAAAAAGAAAAAAAAGAAATGAAATTTTGTGAAATAAGAAAAAAAGAGTAATATACATTAGTACTATTTTCCTTCGATTCTGAATATGTTTGTACACAACCATATATAACTATTTAAAGTTACATATATAAATTACTTCAAATATAAATATTAAAAGCATGAATATTGGACATTTTTTCTGGTGTATGAACTTTAAATGTCTTAAATGTGTAAAATGATGTGATAATTCTGAAATTACTGCTATTGCTTCTGCTGCTACTGTTTTGTTCTCTAAAAATCAAGCGTAGCGTCAGTTCTGGCAGGTCACGTTAGTCAAGCTCGCATCAGCTGACTCTCAGCTGATCCACGTCCTCCTATAGGAATATGACACCTATGACTGTATACATATATAAGCTCCTTCAGTATTATCAGCAGCTGTCGCGTTTCTCAGGAGCTGATTACCCTCCTCCATCCCCAGCTCCACATCTCGTCAGTCAGGATTTGGCATTCTGATTCCCCTTGAATCAGAATAAATTCTCGAATTATGTTGCACTTTAAAATCTTGAATTAATGATATCTGCAATACATTCATGTTGGTTCTGTCCTGGTGATTGGGTGATGATTGGGGCTGTGACTGTGACAATTTTATATATAAATAACACATTTTTCTTAAATATATACATGCATGCGTGTGTATTTATATATACAAAATAATTATACACAGTACACACACATATCTTACATAAACACAAACCTTTATTTTGGATGCGATTAATATATATATATATATATATATATATATATATATATATATATATATATATATATATATATATATATAGTGTCATTGTCATTGTACACTGTAAAACCCAAAAGTTAACTCAACTCAAACCGATTGAGGAAACTGATTGCGGCAAACCATTTAAGTTTAAAAATAAATACGTATGAGTATTGTGAACTTATATATATTGATATTATATATATGACTCAATATATATAAGTTCACAATACTCATATGTATTAATTTTTAAACTCAAATGGTTTGCCGCAATCAGTTTCCTCAATTGGTTTGAGTTGAGTTAACTTGTTGGGTTTTACAGTGTATTACTTGAAATCGTGTGGGTTTAGTCCAAATCACATCCTTTGTTTGAATGCCCTGCACTTTAAATGTGTGGTTTAGGTTACACAGCCACGTTATCAGATCATGATTATTTGTTCTTATTTGTCTACCAGGTTAATTATGTTTTCACAGCCAAAGCGGTGGATCCGCAGGGAAGGCATGCCCTCCAGCAAAGACATAATGAACCACTTCCTGTCCTCACACAAGTCCTGACACAAAGGCTGATTAAGATGAGTGCCTCTGTGATTCAAGTACTTCTTCTCATTTCCTCCTGCAGTTTAATATATAAATGTTGAAATCCTAAATCTTGGAGGTATCAAACTTTCCCCTGTAGTCATTCTTTACCCCAATGGATGCCACTATGTAGACATTAGACGTGAAATTACTGCAGGGCTAAAACGGTTACCTTCATCCACATCATTCTATCTTTCCCATGTGTTACAGCCACAGATATGAAATAAATAAATGTTTAATGAATTGTGAAATTAGTGCATAGGCTCAGGGTGGCCGTGGTCTCGGGGGTGACACAGGGCACTGTGTGAGGAGACTTTCAGACACACACTCCTGGGCAGTTTCACAGGATTGCACCTACTCTCTGTTTCGCTCTTCTCTCTCTCGCTGAAAATTAATTGTGACCTTGCTGGTAACTATTTCCTAGCAGTTTCCGATGCTTTACTTCACTGCCTGCAATAGTCTCTCTGCACCATAGAAATAGGATAAGCTGTCTCGCCATGGAAAAAATTTCTTTACCTGCTGAAAGCCAAAAATGTGAGTGGGATGATAATAGTGTCATACAGGACAGGTAAAGTTAATCAAATCATAAAAATAAAATGCACCCCTGAGGCTAGTATCGAAGGAGCCCCTAAGAGGACAAAAAATAGGAGATGGGAGGAAACATTATATTTTCGGTGCTTATACATTTTGCATTCACCCAAGAATCTTTGCGCTCCCTCAGAAAGTTCTGTGAGCAAACACAAAATGGAGATGACATGGGAAGAAAAAGTATGAATTTGTGAGTGAACGCAAAATTTTGTGGGGGAACTAAGCATTCACGAGCGAATTCCGAGTTTCTTGGGAGGAACGCGATATCATTGCAAGAGAACGCAAATGTTTTGTCAGCCAACGCAGAGTTTGGTGATGGAAAGAAAATAAGACTGGAGGAACAAGTATGCACTTGCGAATGCAAAGTTTTGTGGGGAACCCAATATATTTGCGAGAGATTCCAAACTTTCTTGGGGAAACAAAAGAACGGAAAAAATGTTTCCCTCTCATCCTATATTTTGTCCAATACTATGTTCTCTTTGGGGCTTCATAAATTTATGGGAGTGGGGGAGTATACATTATTATGTTTACATACAAATATATACATCATTATGTTTGCATAATTAGTGTAAAAAACAACAACAATGACAAACATGTGCCACATTCTGGTATTAACTTGAGAGCTTCATTATTTCCATGAATTATTATGCTATCAAATGCTTAACTGCCACCATAAAATCCCCGAAAGTCCTCCAAGGCTGTTTACAACAGTCGATAACCTTTTTCGAGTCATACGATGCCACCAATTAGCTACTCTTACATTTTTATGAAAATGGACAGCATTAGGAATGATTCAAGATACATGAAAGTACAGTGTTGCCATGGACAACAGTGAAATATACAGTTATCATTATACAGAATTGTTGGGGTCATAGCAGTTACTTTACTATACAATAATGACCAGTCAGGATCCAGAATAATCTATTATATATAATCCAGTTGATTACAAATTTGTATCATTATATCATATGAGCTTGTACCTCATGCTGGGTTACAGTAATTATTTTGTATCATTAAAAAGATACTAAACTTTACCCATGTATCACTGTTTTATTCATACTACATCTGTGCCAAAGCAGTTCCTAATCTCTCAACTGACTCAAGATTTAATCATATTAAAGATCCGAAGGACTGTTTGCCGTTGAGTAATTTTGGGCGCAACAAGCCCTTCTCAACAATACATCAATAATGTGAATAAGAAATGATATTTACTGCCAATCAAAAGGCAATGTTGGGTTGGTTTGCGTTGCCTATGTGAAATATTAATATGTGTTAGCCCTGTGAGATGCAAAAACCTAGACGGGGCACACGCTGGCACCAGAAGCAAGGCCACAGTTTGACAAGACAAACAAGCCACCATAAATAAGTGATGAGCAATGGTTTGGAGAGAGGTTTCTAAACATTAAATAAACAGCCTATGCATCAGCATACCCCAAGTTGTGGACTCCCAAATGGAGTATGTTTCCAACATAATAAAAGTTGTTAAAAATGAACCTGTTCATTGGCAGAAAGCGAGAAGCATCGTGCTTGCTATGCATTTGGGTGTCACGTATTAAATAATTTCTGCAGGGTTAATGTGAGACCATGATGCAATGCACAGAGAAAAAGACCTCCAAGCTAGAGGCTCACGGACTCTGGAACTGTGTAAGAAAGAGTAAAAAGCCGAAATAAAGGCAGCGTTCCCACTAATGCCACACATATTTCCTAGAGGGATGTGTAGTGTGTATGACATATCTGCAAATTGATGTCAAGCTGTGACTGACAGATGGAGAAGTTATTCCCAAGCCTGGGGGATACACTACGTATTTTACTTCACCTGTGAGGAAAGTGTCTTTTTCTGGAGAAGTAGGGATGTGCGTGCGTGTGCGCATGCTGAACGCTTGGTTAAACAGGCAGCAGCTACTTAGCAATGTCAACTGGATGATACTGATGTTAGTGGCTGTGCTAAAATGTTAGTTAATGTTATCACATTGGACTCACACAGGGTATAATTGCTTCCCAAAATATCTCAAAAAAGGACCGGCTTACAAAAAAATAGCTTATAAATCTCTTGTTACACTATATTATCATTAAATATAGGAGTCAATCTTTTTGTCAGCTTGTTTTCTTTGAATTAGGACAGGTTTTGTATTTATTTTTGAAAAGGACTGATTGTAGGCCTCATTGATCTGAGCTTATATAATAAATGAACCTCATTGAATGGAAAAAGCTGCCATGGCATGCATAGAGCACGTCCAATTATTAGTGTATGAGTTTATTGAAAGGTGCAGCATTCCTTACTATGATGGATTTGTTTACTTCTGAGATGATGAGAGTTTGTTTGGAACAGTTAATTACTCCCTTTAGGATTGTCTGCCACAGTAAGTCCCTGAGGAGACTGGATGAATCCGAAGATGCCGCCAACACTGTAAAATAAGGATTTTAAAACATCTGTATCATTTATTTTGTCAAAACAAATGTGGTTTATTTCTGGGGTCTGAGCAATGGTTTATGTGTGAACAAACCAAATGAACTCAAAATGTTCTTGAAGTGGGCCAAAATGTGAACAAGAGCCATTTTCACTTTGCATTCAGTGTGAATTGGAAGTGGACTGATAGCTGAAACCATTTCACTGACAGTGTAAACGCAACTTTAACTGTTTGTCATTTAATTTTTTGTTCCACTCACAGGTGCGATGAAACCGAAATAGTGACTTTTTTTTTCTTCATATTGTGACATACATCCATATACTGTAGTGAATTATTGAAATGATCAAAACAGAAAAAATGTAGAGAGGAGACTTGGTTCTTTACATTGGTTGTTTGTTGGATTTTGAAATGTGAGGGTTGCAGTCAAAACTGGACGCAGACGAACGCTAACTTGAAGGTCTAATGTTTAATCCGACTTTGAAAAAAAATAAAAAATACAAGGTAAAAAAAAAAAACTAAATGAAACACAATAATGAATCATTCACAACAATTGCATTCAGATGTTGCATTAAAGATGCAGTTTGTGTTTTTAAAAAATATATATATTTTAAATAACTGATTAGCTATTATTAAAGAGGGGAACTGGTATCTGCATCACATGCTCTTATATCTGCATCACATGGTGTTTGCATCTGTTCTTAAGACTATTGGCTGATCTCAGAGCATCTTTAGGACACACTTCTAGATGTTGAAGATATGCTTGTGAAATAATCGGGTCACAAAGTGTTCCCTGAGGAAATCCTATCTTTTGACCAGTCATGGGCTTTTGGGAAAGCCTATTTGACAGTTTCACAAGGATGTATGACCTAGTTCTCAAACCATGCAAACAAAAAGAAAAAAAGAAGAAGATTTTTATACCTTGCAATGTGCTTAATTTGGTAAATGGAGCTTGTTCAGAAATTACATTTCCATCAATAACTGTCAGCTTATTTTCCAAAGGTAGGAACTAGTGTATACTTGTAATAAAATAACTTTTAGGTCCCCATTTTAAACCTTATCCAGTGAGTTTTCCAGTTGTTTGGGGCTAAATGCAGTTTTGTGAGGTGAGTCATACTGTGGAATATCACTTGCTCTACTACTCAAACCATTGGAGGATATAACTCCCTTTTCAACTAAAGAAAACTCCATATATGTGCATACATTGCTCAAATGAAGGCTGAACTGTTGAAAAAAAAAGAAAAAATTCTAATCTTAAAATAATATAGACTATTTTATTCTGACATGACTAAACCACTATCAGGCTTGTTATCGTAAAAAAAAAAAAATTCCACATTACGACAATGTGGAAAAATATCTGCCACTTAGGCCCAATCCCAATTCTATTTTATACCCCTTCGCTTACACCTAAACCTTCGCCTACCCCTTACCCTTGCCCCTTGAAATAGAGTGACAAGGCGTAGGGGTGAAAATATTCCCCTAAGAAATGGGACACCACTACTACACCGTTACACATCATTATACGTCGTCGCTAGCGTCTACGTCACAGGAGATGCGCCGATGTTTATCACAAACTTCCAAGATGCCATCGTCAGCTGTAGTCATCTCAGTTGCATGGGTTACAGCTATTTATTTGCATTTGTCTTCTGAAGTTCACAGAAAACAACGGAGATGATGATATCTTCGATGCCTATGTATTTTTGGACTTCAGGAAACGTTGCTCGTTGTCGGCGCGAAAACGAATGAGCCTCCGGGTTTCCTCAGGTGTCCCTGTTTGATAAAGAACATCCAAGACTGGTTGATCATGTTGCAAAAAGCACGAAACTGTAAGCACTGTTCGTTTATATATCGTGTTCACATATAACCACAAGAAAACAATGCATTCATAGCAGACGCACGGTAAAAGATAAGCCAATTCCCTGCCACAATTGCATTCACCAGTTATCAGAGATGAAAATATGTTGCGGGACTATTGTTAGCGAACTTCAGCGATTTTTTTTGCAAACGTTTCTTTGAAGAACATGACCGTAAATATGAACACAAGATTGAATGTAACATAAAGCAAATTATTATTTGTCATTAAAATACTTTCAAAAATTCTTACATTTATGGGTCTCCTTTTTTGCTTGGGCAGCCATGTTGCCTCTGTAGCCGGTGTATGCAGGGACAGGGTTAGGGTTAGGGTTAGGGTTAGTAACTTCGTTTGAAGTGTGATCCCGAAAAATCTTTGTTTGAAGGGCTATCTGGCCCTTCCCCCTACCCCTACCCCTAATACAAAATGAATCCACCTCGTCATCAGCGGCTGGCTCAGATCGGGAGTAAGGCCCAATCCCAATTCTACCCCCTACCCCTTCACGTGAACGTGCAAAACAGAGGGGTGGGGGAAAGTGAAGGGGTAAGGGGTAGAATTGGGATTGGGCCTTACTCCCGATCTGAGCCAGCCGCTGATGACGAGGTGGATTCATTTTGTATTCAAATAAATTTTATGCATTTATGCCACTGATCTATATAGAATGACTGGATAGCTCATGACGTCATAAACAGTGAAGCCACCGCGCCACCATATTGGTATTCCCTAGTGAGCTCACGCGTTCTATTGAATCAATAGGAAATTTTAGGATTTGACTGAGAAAACATTGCCTAACGAGACACAGTTTTTAAATCTAAAGTCTCCCTGTACATTCAATGTAAACATCCTAAGCCAGGGTTCACCAATCTCGGTCCTGGAGGGCCGCTGTCCTGCAGGGTTTAACTCCAACCAGCTCCAACACACCTGTTTGAAAGTTTCTAGTATGCCTAGTGAGACCTTGATTAGCTGGTTCAGGTGTGTTTAATTGGGGTTGGAGCTAAACAGCGGCCCTCCAGGACCGAGATTGGTGAACCCTGTCCTAAGCATTTAACTGGATATTTTTTTAAAGTCGGAAATTTTTCCTGCTTATTAAAAAATTAAAAACGTCAATTTCTTTGCAAAAGGAATAAAAAGCTGTACGAGAACACTAGTCGGTCTTCACTGAAGAGCTATCTTCACAGGTAAGAAAAACAGTTTGATACTATTAATTAAATAGTGAATGCTAAAGACCTATATTTTTGTGAATTGGTGAATATTCAGGTGAATATTGTTTTGTGGCCACAAATTAATAATAGGCTACCTCAGCACGTTTTACTAATTTGTTCCCTCGTTTTACTATATTGTGGCCACGTTGTAATTCGTTAAATCAAAATGAGGGATGGAATTAGTTAAACGTGTCCACGATTTATAAAAATAAGGATACAAATAAGTCGTCGTAACAACAAATTATTTAGATCAGTGGACAGGGCGCATATAAGAACGAGCAGAGAGAGAGAGAGAGAGAGAACCTCGGCTGCGTGCGCTCACTCTCACCGTCTTCAAACAAAACGAGCACTGTATTGCTCTCTCTCCCTCGCGCATATCAAAATCAATTGACATGATAGTAAAAGTCGGAAGACCGACTGTGTTTTATAGATCAGTAGTTTGTTCAAATAAAGTGTTTGATTAGTTAGCAAGTACATGTTCAGGAAATGCAAAATGCAAACTGTATGGGTTAATGTAAGTAACGGACTCTGCACAAAGCTCTTTTGAAGCTGTCAAATGGTGTCGCTACTAGACACTTAATTGTGATTATTGCTGCTCTGAGGTTTCTTATAGACCACTGTTGACTGTTTTATCATTTGTTTTTTTGTTTTTTGAAGAAGCATTACTCTTGCCTCGGAGAAAACAACACGGGAATAGCGACGATTGTGCATATAAATTACTACTTACAGGGCTTGAATTACAACCTGTGGGCAGTTTTTCTACATCCTTTTGTGAACATCGTTTTACACTTGTATGCTGTACAGCGGGTTATCTTAAAAGTGCCGTCGGAGCTACCAATCTCTGTATAACGGCTGTTGGAGCTCTCTGCTGGTAGGGAATCGTAAGATGGCCGCTCGAACACTTCCGGTGGCTTCAATGCCTGCTGGCAGTTTAGAACGTCATGAGCTATCCAGTCATTATATAGATCAGTGATTTACACACTTCTGTTTAATCTGCTCTTATGGTGATTTTCTGGAGTAAAACTGACGCTTCATCTTTTGTGTGATGTACAATAAACTTTATTAAACTCATCAGTTTATTTTTGGCCATCATTCGGATGGGGTCCTACAGCAGGCTTGTATTAATAGTGGAAGCAATGACGAATAGGTTATTATAACCATAATTCAACTTAACTATACCCATTCTATCTCCATACAGCACTACTCTGTAGGTATTATTGTCCGACTCCGGGTCGAAATGAACACCGTGAGTTTCTGTTTTGATATTATCATCTTTTGTTCTGACACCGAGCGCAGAGCGTGAGCTCGTGAGGCTCCGCCCCCTGTGCCGTGCAGCAGCAGCTTATTTGCATTTAAAGGGGACACACTAAAACGGTGCATTTTTCTCAGGCCCAAAAAGTGACGATTTAAACATGCTGTAAAAAATGATCTGTTGGGTATTTTGAGCTTAAACTTCACATACACACTCAGACATCCAAGACTTATTTTACATCTTGTGAAAAGGGGCATAACAGGTCCCCTTTAAAAAGAACTAAACTGAAAATGTTATTCTTTGATGTCAATCAATTAATCAATCAATCAATCAATGACAATGCGTTAGAAAATATAGTAAAAAAACAACAGTTTGCAATATCAGGCAGCATAATGAGCCATTTTGTACTGCTAAAAATAACTGGAAGTGGCTGACACCGGAAGCCAGACACATTACAAATGGTTACCAATGTTTCATTAACTGGGGTACTTATGGAAAAGATAGCCATCATCTCTCTAGCCATCATCTCTCTCTCTCTCTCTCTCTCTCTCTCTCTCTCTCTCTCTCTCTCTCTCTCTCTCTCTCTCTCTCTCTCTCTCTCTCTCTCTCTCTCTCTCTCTCTCTCTCTCTCTCTCTCTCTCTCTGCTAAGTAAATACTTCAGTAATGAATTTCGTTATCAGTCATATGCTAATGCAAGCGAGTGAGGGAGCCTGTGTGTATGTTTGAACAGCACATGCAGTGTTTTGGTTAATGACAAATAAGGATGTCTAAAATAATAAAACAATTTAAATCTTTGGTAAAACTTTATTTTGATGGTCCACTTTAGACATTCTACCAACTATAATCAACTTTGCAAATACATGTCAACTAGCTAAATCTCATTAGAATATTAGTAGACTGTCTGCTTAATATCTGCTAACACTTTATTTTAATGATCCCTACATACATTCTACTCACTATAAGAAACTTTGCATGTATATGTCAACCTATTCTACTAACCCGAACCCTAACCTAACAGTGTACTAATACTCTAATGACCATTGCAGAATATGGTACTTGTAGAAAGCCATCCATTAGCATTGTCATTTTTTTAAAATAAAATTCAGTGTTAAGTCTAACAAAAAAAAAAAAAAAAAAAAAAAAAAAAAAAAAGAAAGAAGAAGAAGAAGAAGAAGAAGAAGAAGAAGAAGAATACATTGGTTATACAGTGGTTATCCCTTGATATTTTTTTTTTTTTTTTTTAATCCTAAAAAAAAGTCAAAAATACATTTAATTCATTGTCCTCGTCAGAGCCATTGCTGTGTAAGTTATGAACATTATACTCAGGAGCTCAGGAATGTATGTAGGAAGTATTTTTCAATTTGCATTAAAGTCTTTCCTCATAATAATGAACACAAGCAATTTTGGCTTAAGGTGTCCTTTCCATAACTTCAATCCATCCCATATCCAAATTAAAGAGCAGGAGAAAATTTGTCATTGGAAGAGAAGGTCTGGTTTTAACATTTTTAAAGTTCACTCCATCTTTGAAAGAATCTTTAGTGTACACAGAGGAAAAAACATAAATTTGAACCTCAAATGGATATGTTAAGTGGTTTCTTGGATTGTAAATGATGGCCGAAAAAGAGCAAGGGAGGGAAAATATCTTCTCATTCTTGGGAAAATGTCTTAGCAGCTGACCTGTGCATGGATGTAAATACAGATAAATTGGTGGTTTTTAGGTTAGGTAGTATGTCAAATTCAAAAATACCATATTTCCAGCTAAAATGTGTATTTTTAATATTAAAATCAATGCGGTGGTACTTGGAAGACGCTGCGATCAAAATTACTGTGTCGTCTCATTGAAGTGTTTAACTTTCTGTCACAATGTTTGAAATTCATTGCTGAATTGTGCACTTAACAAAAATAGAAAAAAAGCCAGTTGGCCTTTCCCCTCATGCAGACTCAACACAGAATATTAACACACACTGCAGAAGTGAAGCATGGAAGAGAAATCCAACTTGAGAGCTGCTGCCACCAAAACCAATTCATTCGCTTTGCTCTGTGTACAGCACAGACACACTCTTGATTCAGCCGTGGCCTCAGAGCTGGTATTGACGTCTGCCTGTATTTCAAAATAACAAATTGACAGAAGTGCACGTGTCTAGCATACTACTACATGCTATGAACTCTTATTTGCCCATCACAGAGGAATAAAATGCAGTCCTAATGTGAAATATCCAGGAATATTATTGCACTTCACAAATTTTTGACACATGGGATTAGACACTTTTATAGGTAATCAGCAGGTGTTGTGCAGGTGTTGTGAAAAATCGAAATTGAGTCTTCATTAGGTCCTTAACCGATCCTATTGACTTAAAGAACTTTAATGACCATTGATGACTGTATTAGAGCCCTGCTCAGGACTGTTTTCTTCATCCCGCTCCCGCCCGCGCCCGCCGAATTTCTGACCATTACCGCCCGCTCCCGTATGTGTTACACTCCCGCCCGCTCCCGCAATATGTATGTCCACTCCCGCCCGCACCCGCAAAACTCGGAGAATTTATTCCCGCACAATAATAGAGATGCATTGATTTTGTGTCTTCTCCCGTCCCGCAGGAAAAAACACGTATTTGTATTGCTATTATTAAAGAGATTCATGGGGTTGTTTGTTTCGTTTCCCTGGCCGGCATGTATTCTGGACACATACACACAGGACAATGGAGGAAATCGAGTGTATACTGTGTTTGGATGGTTTTGTTTTCGTTTTTGCTGTTTTTTTTATTCAGGATACTCTGTCTGGCGCGTGCAATGATGACAGTGAATAGTGATGATTCTCTCTGAACAATCAGCAGTCTGTTTTCACGTCACATTTTAGTATCGCCTCAGCTCGCCCAGAACCTCGCCGGAGGTGGTACGAAAAAAAGTACCTGGAAGCAGATACAGTTACAACTTTTACACAGTGGAAAACCAAACAAAGACGAGTCGAGTCGAGCCGAGCCGAGGCGAGCTGGTACTGTGTAGTGGAAAAGCGCCATTATTGACATCTCCATCATGTTGCTAGGCTACCTCCCGATCCCGCAGTGTTTTTTTTTAGCCGCCCATTCCCGCCCGCAGCAAAGTTCAAACCGCCCGCTCCCACGAGATTTGCGTTTGGTCCCGTGGGACCCGGCGGGACTCAATCCCAATGCAGCCCTCTAGACTGTATTGGTGCTTACATACAGGCATAGCATATAAATAGCTGATTAGCCTGATAGCTTAGTTCATATGCACCAACATCTTAACTTAAATGGTAAATGTCCAAATATTTCAGGTATTAAAAGACCAATGTAATGATGTTCATTCATTCTTTTATCATTATTATTATTATAAGCAATTTGTTAGGATTATGGTCTGTTATGTGGACTCTTATTTTGAAATTCAGTTGTGTTTCCATTTGTTTCTCTGTCGCCGCTCTGTTTAGTTCCATATGGTTACCTGTGCTTTGCACATCTCGTTTAGTTTCCTCGTTAGCCCTTTGTATATATTTAACCCTGAGATTTCCTTTCAGTTTATCACTTCTTGTTAACTCATAGTGTGGTTTATGTTTATCTGGTGTCACACTGTGTTCTCGTTTTGGTTTATGAATAAAGACTGTTTGTTTGTGAATAAAGGTGTATTCACGCCATGTCGTAATTACCGCAATTACGTGATTTCAACTTGTAAAAAGTGTTCACGTCCTCGTAGAGCTCGGAATCACAGCTTGTAAGATGGAAAATGTCTGAGAGCTCCTACTTTTATCACATGACCACTGCAGATTAATTTAGGCGTTGATAGTGGTGCCATAGAAACACATTCCCATAATTCCCAGTCTGAAGATGTGAACAGCTCCGAATATAACGCCACATGTTGTCATCTTGAGACTGTGGTAATTACGACATGGTGTGAACAGCATTGTCCGTGTGGTGTAATTTTCGTTATCAGGAGGATCTGTGGACGTTGACGTGCAGCCCAATTTTTGTGTCACCATTCTTGTGTTGAGAATGGTGCGTGTACAACAGCACATGTGTGAGTAAAGCCAAAAGAAGGGCTGCGTACTTTCATGAGCAGGTACTTATTTTGAATAAGTAATTACTCCATGACCGCTTAAAAAGTATGTGTAGTATGAATGTAATCTGGATGTACTACATTCACCATCGTCAGTTACGCTGCTTCATTGCCATTCACAAATCCTCTCAAAAAGTTGTGCTACTCACGTGTACAGCATCGACCAAAGCTGCCCTGTTACTACAATGTAAACCGGATTTGTTGAAAAGTGGTTGTTGCATTGCTGTCTATGAAGGGGTCGGAAAGCTCTCGGATTTCATCAAAAATATATTCATTTGTGTTCCGAAGATGAACGAAGGTCTGACGTATTACGTCATCACGTTGGAAAGGTCATAAAAAAAAAAAAGAAGACAATAATAATAATAAATTAAAACAAAGATGTGGGACAATTTTGAAGCTGGAAGAGAAAATGAGATGGAATTTTTCACCCTTCCCTACATTTTTGAACCGACACTTGAAAGATGACGTGACTCGTGACCTTTCCAACGTGATGACGCAATGCGTGGCGCGTCGCAGACCAGCACAAGACGAACAAATGTGGCTAAAAAGTATATAAATTTTACTTTTTTTTTTAGAAAATCGTTTCGCTAGGTAAGACCCCATTCCTCAGCTGGGATCGTGCAGAGCCCTTTGAAGCACCTCACAGCCCTTTGAAACGGCATTGATTTGAACTTCATTTGAACATTCTGGTTGCCATTGAAGTCCATTGTGTGTAGAAAAATCCTGAAATGTTTTCCTCAAAATACTTAATTTCTTTTCCACTGAAGAAAGAAAGACATGGACATCTTGGATGGCATTGGGGTGTGTAAATGATCAGGAAAGTTTCATTTTGAGGTGAACTAATCCTTTAACTGTCACAAAGTGGAACACACAGGATTGTGGGATATCAAAGGCAGCAAAGTATACATCTATGCTGTCTTCAAAAATCGATCAGATGAAGGTATCTCAGGAGACAGGAAGTGGAGCTAACATTGGATCGGACGTACCTTGATGCCTTCTGACCTTGGAATACGTCCTCCTAAGGCAGCATTTTTAAGGACGATTGGACGCAGCCCAAGTGTGCTGCACACGTCCTGATCGCCCCCTGGTGGCTTGCTGTAGTATAGGTCATAAACCCCATCCTCTCCATATAATCAAATGGATTGCGAGCCAAACTACAAAAAAATAATAATAATTACACAATATGGTATCTGTCATTTTAGGTAGATACCATGCAGACATATGTTCAAGTGTTTTTTTTTTTTTTTTTTTTTAAGTTTAGTTTTAGTTGGTTATTTGATGCTATAAAAATGTAACATCATGATTGACAGCTGTGCTTGCGATTAAGTCTGCGTGAGAGAGAGTATGTGCTGGATACCATGGCCCCACCTCAAGATCACTGCTGTGCGTCTATGATGTAATCGGCAATCACTGTTTCTGGGAAATTTTGGCTTAATTTTTCTACAGTGGAGTGAAGTGGAGAAATGTTGTCCATCTCTTTTACAGTCTATGGGCCAGACCTCATACCTACGGAGATCATAATGGGACAAAAAAAATAAGAAGGAAGGAAAAATGATACGTAAATGCTTTTTGCGTTTGCTGAGGAAGAAACGTTGCGTTCACTCGCGACTGTTGCAAAACATTTGTATTACCTTACAAAAGCATTGCATTCCCCCCATTCGCTCGCAAAAGCACCAAAATATAGTTTTTCCTGGCATCTCAAATTATTTCCATCACAAAAATTTTGCGAGTGAAACTTTTCCGGAAAGTTCGCTTTGGCAGGCTGTTTCGAACACCCGGATCGAACTCCAAGCAAACTTCATTTTGGCCTGATTTTGTTCCAAATGATGTCACTCCGGTTTGTTCTTCAAATAGGCTACTTCAATAAAGTATTGGGGCCTTAAAAGATAACAAGATGTAGGCCTAACTGAAAGTTTAACAGATTCATATATCTAATTACGTTTGTTTTGTCTCAGTGCCATTTTAACTGACATTTATATAATCATGATAGCAATCATGTACCTCATATGTTCTCGGAGCATGTGGTAGCCTTGTTGTTTTACGAAATGGATTTGTGTTGTGTTGTCTCTCGTTCTCCGCATGTAATCCCAGAGGTGGAGTTGGTGTGGTGTCAGCCCACACGTTCAGCGTTCTGTATAGAAAAAGCGCTCGCTCGCAGGGGGTTGTGGGAGGGAATGCTGACTCGCAGAGCTCACGGCCCGAGGCAGTGGACAAGTTAAGAGCTGTAACAAATCTTCCAGCACATCTGTTCCAGAGCCGCACCACGGGGTCTTAGGACTCTCACACACTGACGGGTGGCGAGAAATCACTTGCTCGTATTTCATCATTAGCTGTCAGTCTCGTCGATGACATGCATCGAGAGGAGGAGGGGGCGAGAGCCGCTCGGCCTCAAATAGCAGAGGTGTTTGTAAAAACCGTTGCTTCTTTTTCCATGATGAGGCCCGAAGAGACAGAGAGGGAGGGAAATAGAGAAGGTAGAGAATGATATAGGATGACGGATGGACACCTGGGCTTGTTCACTGATTTATCGAGTGAACTGTAAAGGCATAATTCTCCTGACGCTGTAGTTCTAATGCTGTGATTTGGGGTGAAAGAACTGCTTTAGCAAGACACAAGGTGTTCACTCCAAACTGTCAGATTTCTCCACTACAGGGTTGTGAGCCCTTCAGAATTGAATTGAGGTACATTGTAAAAAAAAAAAAAAAAAAAAGTTTCAGGATTTCGAGATGCCAAGTCTCAAAATTGCACATTTTTGTCACAATTCTGACGTTATATCTCGCAATTGCGAGTATTTATCACGCAATTCTGGAAAAAAAAACAAAAAAAAACTTTAGAATTGTGAATTTATGGGGGGGGGTGAATTTATATTTTTATTCAAATATATTGCAGACAACAGTACTTGCACATCAGAATTGAATCAAATATACTAAAAATATTAAACCAGGATAAATCAAATCTGTAAGCAGATATATGGATTAAATGTGTGATGTGCAGAGGGTCATGAGAGGTGTTAACAGCATTAGGAAAATGCTCATGCAAGAGAAATCCAAGTAAGCAAAATGAACTCCTGCTGCTTTTACATATCTGGGGAGACTACACAACAGGAGGTCTTGAACCTGGACAGAGGAAGACAAGTATAAAGTTATGATAAAGTTTAAGTGCCCCTAATTATGCTTTTTTTTCCCAGATATTACCTTTAATTTACTGTGTAATACAGTTGTTTGTGAATGTAAAAGGTCTGAAAACTTTTAAAGATCAAAGTTCAGATACATGGAGTTATTGCCTCCCAAAAGAAAGAATTGATTCGTACTTCCTGCATGAACCTACACAGGTTTGTACAAATTTGCATAATGCCAGCCTATGGTCTTCAAGTGAACAATGTCTACTTTGACCCTCAAACACTGTAGCTGTAGCCGAGGCTACAAGAGTTTGGCTCGTGCTGTCGACATCTCGAGAGGACTCGGGCTCAAATTGATACGGTAAAACCGAAAACACTGTTACTGTTTGTATCGCTTGTATCAAGTGCTGAGGAAGATCTGAAGCTGAAATTTAGGTATGGTAATGCGAGTTACCGGGTCGACCAATCACACCAAACTGGGCTGTCTGACCAATCAGAGCAGAGTAAATCTAATGTTGGAGACCCCCCCAAAACAAAATTAGGAGCCTTTATAATAGCATAATAGTGGCATTTTAATGACACATGCTAGAAACCACTGGCTTCAAGTTTTGTAGCTATGAATGTCCAAGTCTCTTAATTCGAACCAGGATGCAGAACACCCTAACAACCATCCAGCAAAGCTTTATCAACTAATTAGAACATCCTAGCAAATAAAAAAGTTAAGGATTTTCATGTACCATCAGTCCAGCAAATATTAATGGTTAATATTTCTTACCAGCTCTTAAAAAAAATGAAACCAAATGAACTGTAATTTTCTAGTATGAAATTCAAAAATCAAGACCTTTGGTCATAAAAAAATAAAAAAATAAAAAAAACTGACAGGAAGCCCCATTCATTCTACTTGGATAACCAGTACATTTTCTGTTCTTCTGGATTTCAATTAGTCTCAAATTCATGGTCTCTTATTGCAATATGCAAATTTAAATAAGAGAAAAGGCCAAAAAGCCACAGTGACTTATTCACAGAGCATTTATTCACACTTAATTTGAATAAAAAACTATGTAACTAGTTTCTAGATTTAATTTTGCAGCCGTATAGAAAGGCCACATATTGAAAAGACCCTTATTATACTTCAAAATTGAATTAACTCTAACAAATATTTTAGAAGTTTTGTTGTATATTTTATAATGTTTTACTTCCATTGGCTTTATAAATTGTAAAAGAAAAGAAAACCTGTGTGTACATTTAGATACTTGTGGCATGATTTGTTTGCCTATGAAAAAAACAAACAAAAAAAACAAACTTGTAATACAGAAGAATGCTCATCTGCGCATGCACACAAGCATACACATTCACAAACCTGAAACTGGATTACATCAATTCACATCCATAAACATGAATCAGACTCCAAAGCTATAAAATCATTAGGTAATGAGCTGGAAACGTACCGCAAAAACCTTGAGGGGGGCAAGTGGCAGACTAAAAAAATACTGACAGAAAGTTATCCATATTTATGAATTATGTTAAAGTCCCCCTTAGCAGCAAGCATGTGTGTGTGCGCACATGTTCATATCCAAGGGCAGAAGAGACACATTAACACTGCCGGGCCACAGAAGAGTCCTGAAATGGAGTGTGTGGTGGTTAACCTCCCCCTAAAAGAGGAAAACGTACAACCCTATGAATATTTATACACCAATTACAGCACAAGAGCAGACACTAGTCTTGTCTATGCCATCCATTCCACTAGAATATGATACTACAATTGCAGGACCTTCTTTTGGGGCATGTATCAATGCCAAGGCAAACTAGGGCAAACAAAAGACTTCAGTAATATGAGCGGCGTGGAGTGGTGTGACGTACCATCCGGAACACCATTATGCAGTCCATCAAATCGCTTATTTATGGAATGAGGAAATTCCACAGGTATTCCATAAACAATGTGAAAATCACCTGCCGCTGGCTTCTGTGAATTGCGGTTTGGACACAGATGTTATTTATCAATAATCCAGATCTCTACCTGCTCTTTTCACTGCCTACATAAATCATGGTGTTCTCAAAACAAAATGTTATTTAAAAACTGAATTATTTGCCTCGGTCTGTCCTTAGTTCAGTATTTTTTATTGAGTGTATGTTTTGAATTTGTAGACTAAACTGTTTCCAGCTGCTGTTAATATTATATATGTATATAGGTGATTTAAAGCGGCAAAGTGTTAAACAAAGTTGGGCTGTTCCTGTGCCACACGTCAAAACTTGCTAATGCTAATGTACTAAAGACTTATTGCCGCTTGCTTCACTAGTTCAAATTTATTCCTGTGAATGAGCCAATAAACTAAAATTAATCATTTAAAGCATCCTAGGCTCATTGCAAAAACATGTCAACATTTCTGCAAAATTATATTATGTTTCCTCTTGCACATTTCGTGACACTTTCAAAGTGAAATGCAATGAGTGGCACTCAAAGCGTGTTCAGTTTTATCTGAAACAGATGAAAGTGAAGCTGGCAATGTTTTAAGTCCCCAATATGCTTCAAGTGACATCAAAAACGAACAGGTGTGATGTCATTTTGAACAAAATCAGGCCAAAACGAAGTCCGTTTCGGGAGTTTGAAAGTTTCTGGAAAAGTTTGCTCTGGCTGGTAAACGCCTGCGAACTTCATTGGTCCGTGGTGATTGCGGCTCTGAGGCTCAGCCTTCTTTACATAGAAATCTTCTCTGGTTCATTTTTTCTGTTTAGTCCGTCGAGGTCGGACGTCCGCAAGTAAAAACATGAATACACTGGAGAGCCGCTTTATAGTAGAAATTGAAGTTGTAATTCTAATTGAAAAATACACTTTTTTCATGTTTAATACTGTAAAGATGCTAGCTTTTAAACAATCTATTGTATGAAGTGTTTTATAAATGGCACGCATTTTGAAAAAAGAAATGGCTGTGTCGTGGTCAGTAGACGAGGTGCAGACGTTCCTCTCGATGGTAGCCGAGGAGCGGATTTATGACGATCGTTTACGATGATGTCACGGCAGTAAAGGAGGCGCAACTATAACAATCAGTCTATAATCACCCACTTTGAAGCGGTACTAAACTGCAGTGAAAAAGCAAACTGAGCCGAGTCGTACCACGCAGTGGAAAAGCGCCATAAGTGTCCAAATATTTATTGGAGATATTATCTAAGTACAGATTTCCTTCATAGGGTGAGTTATTCAAATAGCCTTCTACTGTAGAAAGTCTGGATAGAATAGTGATGATTGGACTGTGTGTGTGTGTGTGTGTGTGTGTGTGTGTGTGTGTGTGTGTGTGGGGTGGGGGGGGGGGGGGGGGGGGGCTGGTAAATCCTACATTATGGGGACAAATGTTCCCACAAAAATGGCATTATCCAAAATTCTTGTCCTTGTGGGGACATTTTTGGTCCCTGTAAAACCTGTAAAAAGGTTTTTTGTGATGGTAGGTTTAGGGGCAGGGTTAGTGTAGGGGGATAGAATAAACAGTTTGTACAGTATGCAAATCATTATGTCTATGGAAAGTCCCTATAAAACATGAAAACACAACATGAGTGCATGAGTGTGTGCGCGTGTGCGTGTGTGTGTGTGTGTGTGTGTGTGTGTGTGTGTGTGTGTGTGTTTGCTAAAGCTGTTAAAAGCTAAAGCTAGTGCTACTTCATAACAAACCTCTGACCCTATGTATTGAATGTTGGCGCATAACTTGCAGTCCAGACTTGGATGATTCCTCAAATCACATGACTTGTTGAGGGGATGTGTGTTATTTCTTTTATGAGTACTATTTTTAAGTTACTTCAAGCTTTTCTTTTTTCTAAATCTAATTATGAAATACTTCATTAAACCGAGGGCATACAATAATCAAATGAATGTTGTAACCACGCATAAAAATGCTATGTTGCTTTGCTACAAATTGTCTTATACTGCAGGGTTTTTTTTTGTTGTTGTTGTTTTTTTTTACGGAAATTGTATCTTTCCGGGCTCTGAGCACCAACTGTTACTTGTGAGCTCATATTACAGGTTTGACAGATGTTTCTCCTATTAGACATCTGCCTACAGTGTGCACGACAACAAGACCTCGGATAGGAGAGTCTGAACACAATTTCAGATACTTTTTCAGTGCAGGGCAGAGGTTTCATTGAGGGATTGATTGGATATGAAAAAGGAATCAAATGAAAAAAAAAAAAATCTTAAATTATATTCTCAGCAATATTTCATTTGGTCTGATCTGTTTTATACATGTTTTGTGTTTGTATATCGACAACAGAATGCATTCTCACTGAAACAATGAAACATGCATTTTCTGTAAAGCTGCTTTAAAAAATGTATTATGAAAAGCGCTATACGAATAAACTTGAATTGAATTAAATTTGTATAAATGCTTTACTTGATTTGCTTACTATATTTAGCAAGGGTAAGGAAATAAATGTGGATTTCATTTTTATTGCTTTTGTTTAACATCACTAGCTCATATTATATTGACATATGTAGGCTATACAAAAGAAATAAGAATAATATTTTAATTAATGAAAATAAAACATTTTAAGAGTGTGACGTTATGTATGACATTTTGTTACCATAATGCAAAATGAGGGTCAAAAGTGGTCGGTTTGAGAGGGTTATGGAAATAACTTTTCACAATACAGACAAATGCATGAAATTAAAACCTATTTGGGAATTTGCTTGCAACTTTTCTCCTCAAGCATATTTTTACCTTTTACTAAGATATTTTTCTTATTTTTTATTTCTCAGATGGAGTACTCGATACATGTGTTAGTGGGTATTGTCTTCAGTCTGTTTCAAAAACCAACAACCAAACATGAACCTTAACGACCACCTTGGCAACATGGATACCAGGTGTTCTTGCTTGTGTAAATCTCTGAAATAGTCTGCTAGAGAAATATGGATCTTAATAAGTCCCTCTAGGAGCTGTGCAGACTAGAGGCCTGGGAAAAGGGAGGTCTACCCGATCAAATTACAGCCATGTGCTCGATTCATAACACCAAAAAATGTACAGGCCGCAAGTGCAAACCATCCGAAATGGTGAAAATTAAGTAAAACTAATTGTACGTACTGTTAACCCCCCATTACAAAATGTATAGTTAAGAGCGGTTGCTTCAATGTATTCCTGTTTAACCTCCATTTCCCCCTTTTAATGTATTTCCTTTCCATATGGAGGCTACATTCTTGACTCACTTATGTCACTTTTTTTTTTATTTCGGAAAGCATTAACACTCTAAGAATGCAACTGGGAAATCAATTCACCTCTAGAAACGTAAGGACATTTCACTTTACAGTTATCCAAACTGTTTCAATTCAATACGTTAGAGGAAATGTAACCGACACCTGCAAACCAATATGCATTGACGCTTGAGGAAAACACTGAACCTTAATCTAGTATTCTGCACCAACTATGCAAACGATATTGAACTGCTGCTCCTGAGCTTTTCAATTATTTATGATATTATTTATTACAACATATCTTATTCTCAATCAATATCCGACAAGGTCCTTAAGGTAGAAACATTAGTGGAAGCCTGCTACATAGATTTGCACCGATTTTGAGCGCTACTCAACCAGAAAATCTCACTACAATATATTGTCCTGAGAGGAAAACAGAACTGGTAACAAGAGAAGACAAAACAGGAAAGGAAAAAGCTAAATACGTGGCAACATTCTTCATTGAGTATTCAGAACAACATCCTGAGTGAAGCATGCAAAAGCAGGACTCTCTAATTAGACATAGTGCACTACAAGCCGGCATCCTCTCGCTACTGAAGGGCACTTCGGCTAAAGAGGCGTGTTTTTCTGCCTCTTCCCACTGCTTTTTTTAAAGGCATTTAATTGTACATCACTGACATGTCTAATAGGAAATACAGCCATCACACTCCCCCAGTAAGGATGGACAAGCTGCTTTTCAAACTTTACAGCTTCGGATTAGAGACTGATATTGACCGGTGGCTCCCCCTTGTGTTTTAATTGAGATAGATAGATAGATAGATAGATAGATAGATAGATAGATAGATAGATAGATAGATAGATAGATAGATAGATAGATAGATAGATAGATAGATAGATAGATAGATAGATAGATAGATAGATAGATAGATATGACACCTATTGAATCGTAGGCTACAATGCAAGAATAAAACGTCATCAGCAGTGTTAGTGGTAAACAAATAGAGCAAGATGAATCACTTTGACAATTGTGGTTTTTATGTGCTGAAGAAAAGAGGAGAAGATGGATGTGGTAAGAGGCCAACTTGGTATGCCATCTCGAGGTAAGTAAGTTTTAGCGCCGTCGTTGATCAATACGCCATTTCTTGTTGCAATTTTATTGGCTAGTGACTAGACGTAGGTTGTAGCAGCAAACACACTGTGAGATGATCAGGATACATTTCTGAAACTGTCAGAAAATTATTTCAGATTATCTTTGTTTTATAAAAAAATTTAATAAAAAATTCTTGATTTTTCTTTAACCTCTCTCACTGTACGACGTAGGACCACCGTTTAGGAGCCATGACCACAGAAATCGTCATGATTAGTCATCTTTCGTCTGGGACAGCCCAAAATCGTACTGGCATGTGTACCAGGCATAAGCTGGAGAGAGTTCTCTGAAGCCATATACAAGAGTTTTGTTTGACAAACGGGCCAAAGTTTTAGTCGGTTACACTGAAAATCAGTGTGTATGTTTGTAAGGTGGAACTGTTTTTTATTTTCATTTTGGTAGGATTTTATCTCAAGATCATTTCTACGTGGTAGGGGTGGGCGATATAGCCTCAAAATTATATCACGATATTTCAAGAATATTTGCGATAATGATATTTATGACGATATAAAAAAAATGTAGAATTGTTTTTTTATTATTACATTTATCTCACCAAAATGTTTGCTCACTCATTGTGTTTTTACAATTGGGTAATTTTGTTTTTAAGAGTTTACACAACACAAGGAAGCTTGATTTCAATCTTTGAATTAAATTGAAAAAAGTAGCAAAAAATATATACAAAATAATAAAGATACAAATAAAGATAAAAGTTTTTGAGTAGGTCCGTCTAACACTATTCAGAAATACTACAGAAACTGAATAATCAAGGTAATCAAATGTAAAATAACACTAGTCCTGAGTCCTGACTAAATTAAATACATAGGCTATTAATTCTGATTCCTTACAATGAAAGCTATCTTTTGTTGTTTTGACGACAACATTAATGACAGACACATATGGCTGCTGTCACTTTTAGAGCTAGTGCCCGGATCCATTACTGTCTGTCACACTGTCACGCGCGTTTTATGATTATTTCAGACATAACCGACTGTTTACGAATACACTAACCATGACCGGAATTTTTACACAATTTTGCGTGTTTTTTCCCCTGTTAAAGCGATTTAATCCGCGAAAAATGACTTTTGTTACTCGCGAGCTGTTTGTGAGACGGCACGCAGAGTAAACATCTCTCAGAGAGCGCGCGAGAGTAGTTTAAAATCGCAAATGTTTAAACTGATGAGACTTAAAAAGAAGTGAAAATGCTAAACTTTAGTTACGATGCAAGTGACAAAAGATTCCGTCATGTCCTGACTGCTAAACACAAGAGTGTGGTATTGACGCTTGACTTGTGCAACCCATTTTGAGAGCGAGAGAGAGAAGACGCGGCACCGCTGAACACTCATGCGGTTGGTAAAATCAGTGTTTGCGGGGGAATTTCCCGCATTATAATTGGTAGACCTGCGGGAATTATTAAAATACTATTGAAGTAGCTCCTTTTTAGGTACTAAATCGTCATTGGAGGCTGACTTGCTGCTCTCGCGCTCAGACAGGTGTTGTTGTTGTGCGTGCTAGGGAACGTAATGCGCCATATCAGTGATATCGCGATATGACACTTTTTTATCATGTAAAAATTTATACCGGTATTATCGTGGACGGTATGATATGGCACACCCCTACTACGTGGCCTAAAAGATTTGGAAAAAAAAAACCCAAAAAACAAATGGCAGTTGTAGAGGAAGTCAGAAGATTGTATTAACAGAAGTATTTCTTTAATCAAATCCTCCTTGTCCAACAATCAAGGATCTGTTCTGCAAGCGGTTTGGCAGTTCAGAGTGTAATGGCAGCATCCACTGTCCAATAAATGACTGGAATAAAGACAGGATGATATTCATTTTTGATCACATTATTGAGTATCCAATGAGAGTCTCTAAGATAATAAACATAGCAAAAACAAACAAACAAAAAAAACAGTATAATAATAGTAATATTAGCATTAATATTTACCGTAAATACAAATAAGTCTGTTTTTAAGACCATATTGTGACATTTTCATGTCAATTAAGCACATTTCAAGCAGATTGAAATAAATACATACTTAAAAATTACTATGTCCTAAAAAAAATTCTATTTATTTTCTAAAGTAACAAACAAACAGAAAATGGCTTACTTATAGTTGCCTTTGCAGTATTGAGACCTAAAAATGACACACTTCATCATATTTAAATGTGACATTACTGTGCAGTATCTAAAATATACAGTATATGTTTCCATCTCACAATCTATTCTAATCCTTAACGTAAGCATTGTAGGCATGATACTGGTGTGTGTGTGATGGGATAAATGGGCCTATAGACAAAACCGTCTCTGTCACTGCGCCCTTGTTGGGCCCGTCAGTGTATGGCAGGGTTAACGGGCAGGTTAATGCAATGATGGCTCCCATTCGTCCCTCCATTTCCCCAACAGCTGCGCTTGATAAACCTAAGAAAACGGTAACACATGCGAGCTATTTAGTGGGCGGCACCCAACAAAGGAAGCTTTTAATATAAGGACATCCAGCGGGGCGTGTAATTGTCAGTGAATGCAGGAGCTGGGACTGTGTGTACATGCATGATTTGGGGATACTTGTTGCGTGTGAGCAGTTTATACTCCCCCCACCCCCCCTCCTCAATTACGGGAAATCAACAAGCACCTCCCTTGGTCACACAATGTGCTGGGATGAGGTTGGATGGTGGACTGGCTCGAAATCAGACACAGAATTAGAATTAGAAAGGGCAGTCTAGCGGGTAGACGACCTTGTGATATTTCGGTTGGTAGACTTACAGGCAGTTTGGTTGGTCTTATGCAGACTTCCATTTTAATTTGTGGCCATCCAACTGTAAACAAAGAAAGTCCATGCATAGAGCATTTAAACAAATATTATATATATATATATATATATATATATATATATATATATATATATATATATATATATAACTGATTCTTGAGAGTCGGGACAAAACACGTTTTAAAAAACTTTTTTTAAAAATACACACTATATCAATTAGAGTTATATGTTTCTGCAGAGAAAGGTCTTAGCTATTTAACCATGTAAAGGAACAGGTTCTAAATAAAAACACATTTTTAACAAATAAACATGTTTCTCTTCAGAACTGGATTTGTGTCAACTCCGTCAGACACACTAAAAAGTATACAATTTTAATTCTTCAAATCCAACAAGAATCTAAAGTTCTGAAGTATATTGTAATAGTGTTTAGTTACTCTGATATGTAAAAAAATACAATATATAAACTTAAGTTGTGATTTCACACTATTCTGAAAACTCAGATTTCTAAATATTTGCATTTTCAAACTTTGATTTTAATTTCAATATTGTAAAAATAAATTCATTAAATAAATTAAACATAAAAGGGTGTAGATCAGATGGTCCCTTATTACAAAAACAACATAAACTGAAGGAAGAATTTTTTTTTTTCCCCAAAAATGAACAAAAACATTCATACATCCAACGCTGTTGACGAAGATCTGACGGTGTTGACGAAAAACTGACGGTGTTGATGGAAAAACTGACGGTGTTGACGAAAAATGGTTGAATGTTTTACCTCAGATTTGTGAAATGTTCACCCGTTTGTCATGACATGTTCTGACAATAAAGAGTAGTTTAAAACCACAATTAACGCTCTGTTTTCTACAACTTTCACTTAGGAGCAAAAATCTGCCTTTAAACTTGAAAGACATTTATCGTGATAATTATCGATATCGACTGATATAAAAAAAAATAATGTGATAATTTTTTTTGGACATATCGCCCAGCCCTACACTGGCTTCTCATTTCTCTATCTCTGTCTCTACATATATAAATATATATATTGAAGTGCTGGCAAAGTTACACGTTACACAATAATAAGCAGACCACTGCCTGCCCATTATCTACAAGTCAGATGCGTATGGTTAAATAATGTAATGCATGCTATGTATGTGCATTTATGTGTAAATAAAACCCTGAAATAACAGTTTAACCCTTCACTATATTCACAAATAATATTATATTCGCACATTGAGAGGTTATTGGTGGATTTGTCAACTCCGTCAGCTTACAGGTCAACTCCGTCAGACATAGAACCTGACGGAGTTGACGTCTGACGGAGTTGACGTAAGGGCATGTATTTTCCCGCCAAAATATGTATTGTACACTGCAGCTAGGTAGTTTTTCCTCAGTTGATAGCTGTCCCAATAACCTCACTAAAATGCTTAAATTCAATCCACTATGGTTTAAAAAAAAGTATCTTAACAGAAAGATGGTATTGACATGTTGCAGCTGTGACCATAGGAATATTGACATTGTTTGTCTAAAATATAAAAAATGTAAAAGGTACCAGAGCATGTGTGGTAGTGCTGCATTCACCACAGGCAGGGAGATGAAAAGGGGTCCTCAGGGATATAGCTGACCATACTATTTCTTGATTTAAAGAGCTTTATGAAAAAATCTGACGGAGTTGACAGAAACTGAGGACACAACTTTAATAGGCAGATTTTTATGGAAAATATTGTTTGATGTTCACTTAATGCATTGTTTGTTATATTTATACCCCTTATTTTTTATTTGATTTATATGTTTTCACAATTGTAGAGCTTTTTTTAAGTTTTTTGGGATGGTTAATATTGTGACCTCTTGCTGAGGACAAGTGCAATAACATGGACCTTCTAACCACAGACCATACATTTAAACAAATTTTCCCCAAAAAGATAAAAAAAAGTTTATTCTAAAAATCAGATAGGTATATAGAATTCCTTTAGATTTAACTTTGTAAGTATGTCAATCATGATGAATTGCTTAATTTTTGCTATAAATTAGACTTTTCTATGTGGGACATGTTTTGTCCCGACTCTCAAGAATCAGTGATATATATATATATACTGTATATATAAAAAATTGAGGGTTCCCCCACCTGCCAAATCCCACTTCAACCACTATATATATATCATGCTTAGTTTAGTGTCAGAATGATGAAGTGAATTAACGCTAATATTTTAATGCCTGTTTTCAATAACAGTGTCTGTGCTTTAGTCTTGAAACTAAGCCAATCCATGGCAGGTCAAATAAAGGAAAATAAAAGACTTTGACCGAAAACACTTTGCTTTAAGTCTCTTTTGGCCTGTCGAAGAAAACACTGAGCAGAACATAATGATTAAAGAAAAGAATTCAAAATGAAAAATAATAACAGAGGATTAAAATAGAGCGGGTAAAAATATACGTTGGGGAAACACTACGCGCTACAGTACAAGAGACATGTAATTTTAAACGGAGGCTATGCCTATGTAAGTAATTATAGCTCTCAAATAGACAAAATGAAATGATAAAATACCACCTATGACCGTCAAAAGAGTCCTGCTACATTTAAAAGAGTAATATGTTTGGGCACAAACGCATGCAAGTGTCCATTTTTAGACTTTCTGGGAAAGCATGAAAATTAATTAACTCTCTCACTGCCGAAATTTGTACAAAGCAACAGATTGAAAAATACTTAGGTTATAGAAGCTTGTTTCTGTCAAGGAATAAAAAAAATATTTTGTTTTTTTCCCTCCCATCTCATAATTCTGAGTTTATACAGGATCTCACAATTCTGAGACAAAAAGAGAATTGTGAATTATAAACTAAGGAATAAATGCTGAGAAATAAAGAACAAATAAAAAGGATAATTGCTTTTTTTTTTATTGTGAGATATAAACTTGTAATTCTGAGAAAAAAATCTGAATTATGAGATTGGAAAAAACAATATGTTTGTGTTCTTTATTTCTCAGCATTTATTCCTTAGTTTATAATTCACAATTATCTTCTTTTTTTTTTTTCAGAACTGTGCGATAAACATGCAATTCTGAGAAAAAGAATCAGAATTGTGAGATAAACTTTGCAGAAACAAGCTTCCATATTATGGAATAGCACTCAATAAAAAATAAAAAAATAAAATAAAAACACATTTTGAAACCCATTTATTTTTTGTCTATACAATGACAGTCAATGTGGTCCATTTTGGATCCAAAACAATTGAAAACATTTTCAAACTTATTTTGTGTTCATACAACTTTGAAATGGCACAAGAGTGAGGAAATGATGACAGAATGATCATGTTTAGGTGAACTATCCCATTAACCAGCAAGACTTCCTTGGTCAACCAGCTTCACCAGAAGCATCATGTTATTCAACCATCTTCTCCAGCTATGACTTTCTGGTTCATCATCTAGACCAACACTTAATAGTTCATGCCAATGAGAATATTAAATAAGATAAGTTTGTCATAGATAGTGATCATGATCTATAGCATGAGATCAAATATGCCCCTAAATGGTCTATAATCTGTTCTCATGTTCTTTGAAAGATAGGTCAAATAAGCCCCAGCTGCGCTTGAAAATGGTGCCATAACAAGGTTAGAAGAAGATGACAGATGTCCCAAAGTGACACATGATTGAGAGCAGTGCCCAAGCCCTAGTATCAGATCAAACCGAGCTTTGATAAACCTTCTGTGATGAATTGACTGTCAACTTGAAGTCAGGGCAGTCGAATGTCCTTTAATCACGATTCTGACATTGCTATTGTAAGTACAGTGCAAGTGACATGATGTAGGCCTGTCTTATAGACAGTGATGAAACTTAGTAATGCTGGATGACAGTTTTGTCCCATTTAGACCACTCAAATGCATCATGTTACACCTATGTCAGATTTACAAAAGTAGTCAATTTATGCTATCCTTAGCATTTCAGTGGTGTAATAAATTCTCTATGCTAAAAAATAATGAACATCATATACTTAATGTGCAATTATTTTGTGGAGTCACATATAATTACGCACTGCTAAGACAAGCATCACTATTATTTTTGCTCACATTTAATTGTATACCCATAATTTGACCCATAACTAATCAATGTCCATGCTAAGTACATGAATGATAACTAAAATTATGGGGGTTTTTTTGTTTGTTTGTTTAGGATAGGTGTGCCTTGTGGAAGTGACTAAACCTAATAGGCTACATTTCTTGTAAGTATTATGCACAGACGAGCATCACTTATATTTGATTTGGAAAATGGAAAAATCTAGCTAATTAAGTAATTGATTACAGTTATTGCAAAGTGTTACCACAAATTTAAGATGAAATTTAATCAATCTAAAGATACCTAATTCATGAAATTCTAGATGGTGCAGGATGATGGGTCTTTAACTTATTTGGTGGCAATTGCATCGTCATCTACATAGCGCAGCTGTTTGGTTGATGTTGCATCAATGGTCAATGAGCTACGGTTCAATATTCAAATACTGGAAGTGTTGCTGTTAGCAGTCTGCTGCACACTTTCAGAAACCCTCCATCTTCACCTGTATAGATCTGCTACGGGGATTATTCATGTATGTTACTGTGCAGCAGCAGCATGTCTTACATGCTCACAGCAATGTCTGATAATGTATTGGTAGTAGCAAGTCTCTGTACTTGCACTGTAGCAGCAGATCTATTCCGCCAAGACCAAATACATTAACATTGCCATACCCATTACCATACCAATCTCTATTACCATACCCATCTCCTGAGAGTTGTCATAACAGAAATGCCTTTAAAAATGTTGCATGATTGTCTAGCTTCAATTCTATAAATTCAAAAAGTTCAGTTGTCATCTTAAAGAAAAGGGACTGGATTACGGACCAGGCCATGGGGTCTTGAGTTTGCCAGGGACCTCCAAAGCCTGCTGAATATGCTGAGACTGCCAAAGAAATCTGTCCATCTGAGCACATGTTGTACAGTGTGAACAGACCACTATGGAAACAGTCACGTTTCCTCTGTCACTTCCGGGGCTTGATAAGAAGGCCTCGGGGCCATGGGTTTTACCCGCTGAATACCTTGGTCCAAAGCGGGCCAACTGGGGCTTGAGGAGTTGTCATGAACAATCACAGAGTTTATCTGGGTCAGAAGCGCTGCTTCTTTTCCCTTGTTTCATATCAGACTACCAGCTAATATATTTAAGACTTTTAAAACAATTTGTGTGTAATGTTGCTGTTTGAGCATGAAAACCATATACAAATTTACAAAGCACGAAGTCACTCCAAAGGGAGATATTCTCTATATCAGTACACACTGTTTTTGAACTCCCTTAAACGCCTCGATTGTGGTCTTAAATTATCATCTGGGAATGTACTTCTCATTTAAATAATTGCCACCCAAGGCATACGCAAAATAAAGGAGCGAGGCCTGGTTCAGTTGCATTAGCGTGTTGTTTGCCTGTCCAAGAGACACTGTTTCTTCCACCCTGGATGTAACGTGGTTACAGTAATGGGCGTGGAATTTGAAAAACGCACTCAAAGCGGTTGACCAACCACAACACACTGATCCAGCCAAACAATCAGAACAAACTGTGGTTTTCAGAAGGAAGGGCTTCATAGAGAAAGGAACTAAACAGAGCAATTCCAAAGTCCCTTTCAGGGAATGTCTGTTCACTCGGCAGCCATATTTGCAACGCCTCCGAGCAGCTATTTCGGGCATCCAAGACCAAATCTATTTGAATGGGGGAATCCTCAAATCTCAAAAACTGCTAGCTGAACTCACAATTAAATAACAAATTTCATATCAGCAACGAAATCTGACATGAACTGTCCCATGCATGTTTCATATGCTCAAATTGCAAAAAAAAACAAACAAAAAAAAAAACTTACTTTTCAGACTAGACCAACCAATGCATGCATCATCCTAAACGTGAGCCTTAGGTTTCTACAGGAACCAGAGCTTCTAACGGCAGCTGCAATGACACAATGACTTTACCAATCAGTGATTGGCTCTTTTACTTAGAAGGCATGTTTTTAAATATTCAAGCATTAAAACCTATTCTAGTAGCCCCCAAAACCAAATAAAGACCCTTAAAAGGGTATAAGAAGTCCTACAAAACATTTTTTATTGTGCATTGTGCTACCTGCATTCTAGCTTTCAAATTCAATTAAAAACCCACCTCTGGCTACTTTTTAAAGCTCTGATTTTAATTACACCCACATTTTAATGAAGAAATCCATTTTATATAAACAAATACAAACCTTAGACACAAACAAATGCTTGTCGTCTTTGACTTGGCACCATGGGAATATACACACACCCTGTCTGGACTCACTGCGTTCAATAGGTGCAAGGCGATGTGAAAGGTGTGAGTGACATGTTTATTTTAGATCACAATTAGTCCTACCAAACCCACAGCACTGATCCCTCGCCCAAGTCTGCCTGTTGATTGACTTGTACATGCTCCAACTGTTGCATCATTGTGGGCCGATGGCCAGAGCAGACAGAAACCTACTATACAAAGAAGAAGAAAAAGTATTATAAAACACATAAATCTGAGTGCATGAATCTGTTTGCTATGTATGCAAACACCAGCTTATTCTGAACTCATTTAAGGGTTGGAACTTCTAAATTTGTTTCAGGATGCCTAAAGATATCTCAAACAAGTCGGCAAGAGGATTTAATTTTGATTGCAGATTGTGGAATGGCTTATCATTGCTGAACTTAATGACAGTTTTGTATCAGTTGCATCAAGCTGAGACAACACAACCTTCTTCGCAAGCCTGTCTGAAAGAAACCATGCGTTATTCTGTGCTTCTTCAGCAAATGTTAATTGCATTTCAGCCCGACTGGACCGATGTTATCGTGTCACTGCCAAAAGCACTTACTTCCATTGTGTCTGCCATGATGGATAGGTGTAGGATTCAAAATGAACAAAAACAAAGGGGAAAAAAACATCTCAAGCCAACTAAGACTGTGTCACACTTGCTATGTATGTAATCAACAAGACAAGTAACAGTTTAACATAACAACATCAACAAAAGACAAATAACTGAAGAAACTGTGGGCTAAAATTCACCTGGATGCCAATCAACAGAACAACGAACAGTTGAGGGCTAATCAGGAACCATAGTAACAAACAAGTGGTGAGAAACAAAGAAAACTAGGTCATACCAAAACACAGGGACAAGAACTCAAGCACAACAGAACATACATGTGACAGACTGGTCCAGCTAAACCAGCTAAACACCAAATACAATTAGTTACTGACCAGTTGACCAGTAAGTTTATACAGGGTAAGTCAAGACACAATCAATACCAACATTCTCATTCATACGTTTTCGTATAATCTGGGTGTTTCCGAACAATCGTATGTTTTCATGTGAATTACATAATACAAATTCATTTGAAATCACCACCTTGTAAAAAAGATTGTGTCGATCAAGACACAACCCCATAGCAGGATTCTTTAATTTACAATTGAAAGATGGAAAACACTTTTTCCAGAGAAAACCTTTTCAACTTCAAATTTATTTATTTATCTTTCCTCATTGGTGGAAATTTCTGTAATTTGTGAAACCACTACCCATGACATGCGTGAAAAAAATGGAAGGCTAAATCGTGCGCACGATTTACTAATTTGTTGCCTCGATTTATAAATTGTGCGCACAATTTACTATTTCGTTCCCTTGATTTGCTATATTGTGTGCACAAATTATTTATTTAATTTATAAATCGAGGGAACAAATTAGTAAATCATATAGCAAATTGAGGGAACGAAATAGTAAATTGTGAGCACGATTTGGTAAATCGAGGGAATGAATTAGCAATGACTGACTTTTTTTCTTGCATGTTGTGCTGGGCTCCGTAGACAACACTTCCCCGCTATTGACAGAAATTTCCGGCTTTCACTGTTATATTGCAGGGGGCGCTATTACACATCTTTGGAAAGAGTACTCAATCTCCTGATCAAAACACAGACTAAAAAAAAAAAAAGAAAAAACAAATGATATCATATGTAAGCAGATGTATGTGTAAAATAGCGTGATCATCAGTATTAAACAGCATACGAATCAAAACTGTCTAATGTTCCAGAATGAATTGTTGACCCAGGAAGAGCTATAGGACTGTGAAGCTTTGGGGGTGTTGATGGACTCTATGGGACATAGGACTCTCTTTTTTTTTTAAGAAACTTAACCATATTCAAATGTTAATAAAAAAGGAATCCATAATAAAACAGTTTTGTTTGTTTGTTTGTTTGTTATTGTTGTTTAAAAGCAGAGGGTCTGTTCTTTCTTGTTCAGATATTCATACAACATAATATTCAGTGGGCCATGAAAATGATCAAAAATAAAGGTGGTGGCAGGCAACTTTTTTCAAAAACGCTGGTGGGAAAGAGTTAATTATGTTGTTACACTGATTCCATCCAGGCTTTAGAAATTCACCTGCCATTGACAGATGTGACAAAAAGTATTTTGGACCATTGTTACATAGTAAACACACCATCCCCTTTTCCTTAGTCAAACTGATAAATCATGACTGACCATCTCAAGGATTCCAAGGATTGTAGCAGATCATTTTTAGATTGTTATTGCCAGCAGGTGATTAATAATACAAAAGAAACAAACCATGCCCCCTTCCCCAACTTTCTTGCTCATCCACCTTTCTCAGGGGAGATCTTTTGATTGAATATATTGATTTGCTTGAGGCCAGCTAGTAGCCTGCCACAGGGATTCAGAATAAACCTTCACATCGAATGAACACGGCAGCAAGCAGTAGTCCTGCATCTCAAACAGGAAGCCAACTCATCCAACCTGTTGGGACATAAACAAAACCTTGCCATTTACAAACCAAATTCAGCTCATGTTGGAGGTGAAAGAAACAAGTTAGTCCTCAAATCAATGTCAAGGCAAAATAAACAACAGATATGTCTGTTTAAATAAACATGTTTCGTTCATGATACCCAACAAAGCTGGGATATTTGGCAGAAAAGATTGATGGATTTCTATACTTTGTTAACAAAGACTTTTCACCCTGTTCACAATGAATACACTGGTGAATTCAACACACAACAGAGCACAGAGTAGTGAAATGCTTCCTCCTGGTGGACATATGTAGATATACTGTAAAGTGTGGTTTTGTGACAAGAATGTCCAATCCTGCTCCTGGAGGGCCAATTTCCTTTAGTTCCAACACACCTGTCCTGTGAAATATGAGACACAATAAACGTGCTCAAAGACTTGAAGAAGCCAGCAAAAATGGCATGCAGCTTCTGCAAATGTCTTTGTATCTCATTTTTGCTTTTGTTAACACAGTCAATTAGGTTTAGATTAGGTTTTAGTGTTGGTGCAACGTTATTTTCAAACTGGATAGAGAATTAACCTTTAAACACCACTCAGCAGACATTTTAATTTCTGAACTGCTGTGATACATACAGTACAACAACCAACATAATAAAACATTGCCAGAGTCATGTTCATCTGTTTCGTATAAAACTGAACACGCTTTTAGCAACACTCACTGGACATTTCACTTGGAAAGTTTTCTGACATATGCAAGAAGCAACATAATATAATTTTGCAACAATGTCGCCACAGGCACATTTGGTTGTTTAGATATTTCTAACCTGACCTGACCCTTAAAATTACGTTTGGTTATAAGAATCTTAAAGTTAATAATAATGTTTAATAAGTTCACACTTACAAATAATTAGATTTAAAAGAGTAGAAGAGTAAAAGAAGAGTATTTGATGTGGAATTCGGCCCGAACCCAGATTACACCCCTGTATCCCTTGCTGGGATAGGGATATATATATATATATAAATATATATAGTTGTAATCGAAATTATTCAACCCTATTGCAAATTTATTGGCAAAATTTACAGACTTTCAGCTGTTTGCAATGAACAAATCATACAAAAGTCATTTAAAAATAGCTCAACACAACAATTGTTTCAAGTGGTTTCCCCAAATTCAACTGAAAATGCATATTTTAATGACTTCTGCAGTCTCAAAACAATTCAACCCCCTGAATAAAATCCCTCATAACAGCACACATCTGCAAAACAGATGTTGTCTCAAGCACTTCTAATGCAACTAATAAAGGGCTTCATTAGTTTCACCAGGAGTGTTTGAGTTAGAACACATGAAATATCTGAACTGGCTAGATTTGTTGAGTCACGTTTGACTTCATGTTAGAAATATGTTCAAAAGAATGGTCCAAAAAGTTAAGAGAAGAAACCATCGCCCTTCACAAACAAGGAACAGGATACACAAAGATGGCGAAGGCACTAAATGTTCTTGGAGACACTGTTGTAAGCATAGTTTGCTAGTTCAGAGTTAAAGGAACAGTGGTTACACTACCTGGACAAGGCAGAAAAGGGAAGCTATCAACGGCTGCAACCAGATTTCTGAGAAGGCAGGTTCAGAAAAACCATTGAGTGACTGAAAGACCTGCAGCAAGACTTGGTAGCAACAGGCACTGAGGTTTCAGCTGCACAGTAAGGCGCGTACTAAACACATGTGGTTTCCATGCCAGAACTCCAAGACGTACAGTATACACCACTACTGACCCAAAAGCACAAGAAAAGTTGGCTCCAATTTGCTCAAAATCATTTAAATAAGCCACAGACGTTTTGGGATTCTGTTTTTGCCCCCTATGGATCAGCAGTATGTCTGGAGAAAGAAGAATGAAGCAAATGCTGAAAAGAACCCTCAGCCTACTTTTGACTGACTCATTTGGGAGACAACGCGTTTATCATGCTTTATGTGTGTTGTGTGAAGGACAACACAATTGACCTTAATCAAGTTAGGCAACATGTTTAAGTTAATGTTAGTTAGATGCTAACAGATGTAGAGCTAGAACTTCCACAGTTCTGTCCATTGTCAAAAGAAATTTGTTACTGGTGTGGTGATGGCTTGAAAGTGAACATGAGGCATTTTCCCATTCCTGTTTGTTTGTTGGTGCCAACTGCAACTCTCGTTTGAAGTCACTTACAGGCTGTGAGAGTAGTTGCGTGTTTGGGTTAATTGACCAGGCTTGCATTTGCCACCCTCTGCCATGCAAACGGTTTGGTCCATGCTGACGTGGCAAGGGGGAGACTGAGGGTTGTCATGTTGTTCTGGGAAACCTGACTAAATATCTCACATCTGCTGAAACTTTGAGCAATGGGTGGAGTTTCTGCGTGGGTTCCAGCAGGGAATCACAGGGGAACCCGAGACAGCTTGTTGCGTGCCATAACAGACCCTGGTGGCTAAATTCAGATTGATTGCTCACTGGGATTGGCTGAGCCATGAAGCTGGCGCATAGAGGGGGATGGAGCCTTTGGAAGCTCCACTTAATACAGTTAGCAGATACTCATGCTTGGCCATGACTTTGCGTTATATCAACATCTCTCACCCTCCCTGATGAGAGGACTCTAAATACACACTGACACACATGACACTTCACGCGCTCCTACAACCTCTCGTCCTGCCAAAGACCTGTCACAGCGTCAATGCGTTTAGCGTATGGTAAGTTTGACATTAACATAGGGAAGAGAGAAGGATCAAGAAAGGACAAGAAACAAGAAAGGAGTACAACTGGTGAATTGTCTTCTTGTGGAAAAGTTTCCCCCTGATGAATGGCTCTGGCGTTTTTCCAGAGAGGAAATAGTCACATTCTTCTTAAAGCTGTGCTGTGACTCTACCGGATGGAGTTCTGAAATACAGCCCAACAGAGAGCTCCGCTTATAACTGAAACACATCTACGAGCCCCATCAGTCATACTTTCAAACAGAAGCGTCGGCAGATGGAAGCGGGAAAGTGGGGGTGAGGGGGAATTCTCTCTGCCATGATGAAGTTATTCCTTGCCTCCTTAGCCTTGACTCAAGGGCCCATTGCCAATTCTATAATCCATAGATTACTAGTTTTTAAAGATGCTGTGGGTAATTATTTCACTGCTTTCTCCTAACCCAGCTTAAATAAGCAGAGGCAAGTGTAAATAAACCATTTGCAGACTGAGATCCTGAAAAACGTAAACACTGTGGTGCTTTCCAAAGTTCGTTTGATCATTCTTACCTGCCTGACTCAAAATTCAAGTGCTTTGTTGTCGGAAAGAACAGGAATTATGGAGTACACCAGGTTTATTCTTGCCTATTTATTAGGAAAATCTTAATAAAGTCAAAATGATATTTAGCGTCCCATTCATTGACAACCATATAAACATTCACCGCGCTATCTAGATAAAGTCTGGAATTTGTGTATAAAACGCACAACGCTACAAATGATTACATGCAAATATGCACTACTTTAACGACAAGACAAGGCGATGTAGCTGTTGTGGAAAAACTAATGATGCATATCTGTCACTGTCAGGGCAACAATCATTCTCCCCTCCACCATGCTTAGATTTTGTGTCCCACCCATATTGGGAACTTGGGTATCAAATTTATCCCCGAACTTCCCAGTGGAAAAAACGACTTGAGAAGGCATTCATGTACAAATTTTAACTAGGAAACTCGTATCTACGATAATTCTGATTGCACATAAAGGCAACATTAGTGTGCCCCATAGATTGTTGAAAAGAGAATGCCAAAAGTCCCCGGGTGATCTACTTTAAATCTTTTGCAGAGCTCGCAGGCTTGCGGGCACCCTTCTGAAACCTAAAATGACAAATGGGGACACCCTATGGGACACCTCTTGTGGACTTAACGGACGGTAGCTAGCCTTGTAGACAGAAGAGTGATTTCTCTGATAGGCGGATACCTCATAGGCGGTGTTCGGGATTAGTGGGAGTGGCTTGCTGAGCTGTGAAATGTGGTTATATATTGATATATTGAAATAATATTGATCTTTTTATGACTCAGGTTCAGGTTGTAAAAAGTCATGAGGTGCTACTTCCCAAAAACATAATAATATTCATGAGTAAATAATTCATACATTTTTATCAATATATTTCCTTTTCTTTATCGTGGAAACTCTTTTTTTGCTCATTGCCACTTGTATTGAACCCAGAACATTCTTTTGTTACAATAACTGAGGTGTTGAACAAAGTTCAGAAATGGGTTGTGCGCAGTCTGTCAACAGTTAACAGAAGGCAATTAAGTGTGCTGTGTTCAGAGTTATTTCATTAGGCAGTAACAGCTGTACAGTTAGTGAGGTAAGAATGGATTATCCCTCATACAATGAAATGTTTGTGCCACATTCGCCTGTTCCAAAACGTCAAGGATTCAAACCATTCAAACCAGGTTTATTGGACATAACACTGAAAAATGTTCTCTTAAAGTTGAAGCTTCAAGACGAATAAATAAGTGCTTTAGTCAAGGTGAGAGCAAGATATAAATAATAGACTGGAATGGATTTTAAATTTGTCAGGGATCTTTTTTCCACTGCATTTCTAGATGATGTTTTGTTGCTCCGTGTCGGCCTCAGAAATGTTTTCCCCCCTGCACTGGGTCCAAAATGTATGAAATCAACTTTCCTGCACATTCTCATTAGCCAGGAGGAAGCCTGGCCCACTGTTTGGAGCTCTGATGAAGTGGTGCTGGGAAGAGGTGAGCTTTATTCCCCATGTCTCGGGTCCTGACAGCTGGGGAGCTGACGTTGGCCCTGGCCCCCCTCCGCTAAACCTCTCTGCCTCTGTAACACACTAATGAGGCCCGTAATAGCTGCTGGAGGAGAGCGGGCAGAGACTGAGGGGGGGTTGGTAGAGAGAGAGAGAGAGCGAGAGAGAGAGAGAGAGAGAGAGAGAGAGAGAGAGAGAGAGAGGAGAGAGAGAGAGAGAGAGAGAGAGAGAGAGAGAGAGAGAGAGAGACTGAGGGGGGTTGGTAGAGAGAGAGAGAGAGAGAGAGAGAGAGAGAGAGAGAGAGAGAGAGAGAGAGAGAGAGAGAGAGAGAGAGAGAGAGAGAGGGAGAGAGAGAGAGAGAGAGAGAGAGAGAGAGAGAGAGAGAGAGAGAGAATGAGAATGAATCCTGGAAAAGGAGCATGTTGCTGTGCAGAAGCTTATTGTAGGGAAAAACAGCTACAGCCCGGCCCGGCCCACATGAAATTTCCACAGAACTGGAATGTGCCTTTCATGATTATTAATGAAATATTTTGGGTAATTAGACATGGCTTATTGGATTGGGTGGTATGACCAAAATTTTATATCATTATATTTATATTTTATATTTATAGTTATTTTTGCTGAAAAATGTTTATGCATTAACATTTGGCAATGGTTACATTTGGTAATGCAATGATTGAAATATAGTAGGCCTACTTGATAAAATGCCTTTTATTTATTTATTGAAAAGATTATTCTTTAAAAAATGCATTTAAATAAACAAAAAAACAAATGATCTATTACATAACATTAAAAACAAAAGACTCAAAACATTAATAGAATATTAATATGACTGGATGAGCCATTTTAGAAGTTATTTATATTTTGTTGCTTTCAAATAAAATAAAATTGTCATGGTCACGTGTGGTAAATCCAACACAGACAACGCGTGACTCAGAATGGTGATACAAAGAGACTTCAATCAACACAGGGAATCTCTACATATCAAATGTTAACGATATCGAACAATAAACTGAAGGAACAAAGGGGCCGTTTACATGACACCATTATCAGATAAAAACAGAAAGCTTTTTACGTGTTTTGGCTGTTTATTTACACGGCAACAGCATTTTGGGGGCCTGAAAACATGCAAGTTTTTAAAAACGATATTGTCTCTGTATAAACTACGAACAGAAAAAATGAGAATTTGTGAAAACGGTGACATCATGTGCATATAGGCGCGTAGTGTTTCTTTACAAACTGGCAGCAGAATACATCGTTTTCGTGGATCTGTGTGAACAACATTGTCGTCTGTACGCGAAAATAGCTAAGGTTGTGAACATTTTTCTTTTCCTCTCCTTTTCTTTTATATCATGTACGTAGTCTAAATTATTACAGAGTGAAATATCTAGGTTCTCTGGGAATTAAAAGGGTAAACAAGGGCGGAATGAATACCGCTGTGTGGATCCAAGGTTTATAAACAGTTTTGACCTCACAACCACTGAGGGCTGCATTCACAGGCCAAAAAAAGCAGGCAAAATCTTATGTAAAGATTATTTAGCCGTGGTTTATTCACTAATTAGGAGTGTATTTAGAAACCACCAGCCCTGAAAAAAAAAAAAAAAAAAAAGATAAAGTCCATTTAACCACTTCAATAAGAGCCCAATCTACTGCTCACAAAATTTATATTATCTATATTCTGCCTTCAAAGGGCAGTTAAATGTAAAATCGGTAAGCCTGAAACAGTATCTTACGAAAGTAATAGCAAAAACCTCTTTTTAACAAGCCACACAATTTTTGGCTTTTCACATTTGTAACATTTTTGGGTCATTCTAAACCCTGGGTTAAAAAGAATTGTGTTATCTTGTCATGTTTCACATTGCAATTTACCCGTGGTTAACAATTAATCATGGCTATTTATAAACTGCCGTTTTACACTCTACATCCCTAAACCCTGGATTAATGTCCTTATTTGCATATTTGCGTTGCAGAACTCAAATATTAGCTTTTCAAGAAAAAACGGTAAATCTTGTATGTGTTGTGGCCGTTCATGTACACGACAACAGCGTTTTGGGGGGCTTGAAAGCGCAAACTTTTAAAAACAGGTTTCAAAGTGCCAGTTTTTGAACACAAAACTTCCATTACTGTCTCGGTGTAAACTACAAAATCATGAATTTGTGAAAACAGTGACATCATGCGCATGCATTATTACGTGTTCAGCCTATAGGCACGTAGTTTTTCTTTACAAAAGTGACATGACAACTACTGGCCTGGCAGCATAATTTACACAATAATTTACAAGTTTACACGACACCATTTTTAACTAAAAACGTAAAACTTTTGATCCCTTTTGGCTGTTCATTTACACGACAACAGTGTTTTTGGGTGGCTAAAAATGCAAGTTTTTGAAAACGGTCTCCGTGTAAACAACAAAAAAGCGAATCTCTGAAGAAGATGACGTCATGCACATGTATTACGTGTTCAGTCTATAGTGTTTCATCGCCATCTAATGGTCTAGTAGCACAATACAGCGTTTTTAGTCTTTGTCGCAGATCCGTGTGAATGGGGATCGTTTTGACAATGGTGTCGTCTGTACGTGGAAATTTCAAAGGAAAAACTTTTTATCGTTGCCGTGTAAACGTACCCTTAGACTTTTTCACAGATTCGTCTGAACGGGAATCATTTTGACAACATGACATCTGTACGTGAAAAACAAAGGATAAACTTTTCCGTGTTTAGTACACCATTGTCATGTAAACGTATCCGGCTGCTGACTGACTGTAAGTTTTCAATAATGGACTTTTCGGACTATAAAGGTAAGAATGAGCAGGGTTTGATAACCCTGGGTAAAAAGTAGTGCTTCTAAATTACAAGTGTGTTCCTTTACCCGGGGTTAAAAGAGAGGTTTAAACTTAAATGCAGTGTGAAAAGTCCTTGAGAAATCATTCATGACTGTAACATAAACGGTGCAGGTTGAGTTGCAGAGTTTAAAATGTTAACTGATCTGGTGAGATCAAGTTAAACAACTGATTTCATAAAAGATACATGTCAGCCCCCTCAGAAATGTGTTGGATCCTGAACCAATACATATTTTCAATGCGTTTACATGTATTTCTAATGCTAGTTCCTTAGATAGCCTATATTTTAATATGTAAAAACACAATGGGGAGCATGAACATATTATTTTATTCCATGTGAACTTAGCATCTGCAGAACAGTTTTGCTCTGTCTTGCATCAGCTGCTACTACAGTAGTCTACTCTGTGTGGGCACTGCTCCTGCAGAAAGCATAAATATCTAATAGATAGGTGGCCCAGACAATAATTTCGGGTAGCCTATCCATGTGCTGTTCTAACATACCTGTTAATGTGTCAGAAGTCAGGTGCAAGTCAGAGCAGAATTAATGACTGCAGAAATGAGTCATAAAATGCTATGCATCTATTCTAAATTTTATGTCAAGCATACATATGTGGTGCAACTGAAATGGATAATCAGCAACGTGTTGAGACATGGCTGACTGAAAATCAATGGAGACCGGTAATTTATTTATTGGCTTCTTTTGCTACCTGCTGGCCAGAGGTTAGAATTGCATACATTTACATTCTACAGCAGGAATTTCAAACTCCAGCCATCCAAACACAGCCCAGACGTCTAGGCTAAAACAAGGCAAAATTTGGGCTGTCAGTGAAAATTTAATAGATGTCTAAACCAAAGCCCATAACAGACTAGTCATCAATTAGATAACAAAGAAATGAAATGAGTGAAGAAATTAAACCAAACACCTTGTAATCACTGTTTACTTGGTGGAATATCATCTCCCAAGTTATTTTGGCAAAAACGACATGTAACCAAATTCAAGGTTATTTTGGAGCGTGTTACTCGTAGCCGGACTATATCGGGTCTATAGTTAACCTAGACGGTGAAATGACGGCTATTGCTTGCTGGGATGGTACCAAACTTCTACAGTAGTACAAATAGGTTCTGTACTGTAGGCATTGGAAAGTTTGTAAGTACATCAGGAGTTTATTTAAATAACACTTGCCTGATGGCTAATGCTACCACTAACCCGGACGTCGAAGTCACTTACGTTATTTGGGAAAAACATGCAATTTTCCTGGCAGCAAGCGATGCATAAGGATGTAGTGTAACGACAAATTATTATTTTTTTCTGAAGTGTTGACAATAATTGTTGCAAACTGGTACTACCAACAAAATATGAGTGCATTCCTGGAACTGGGCCTCGTTACACTACATCCTTATGCATCGCTTTCTGCCAAGACTTTTCCCAAATAACGGAAGTGACTAGCAGTAGCATGAGCCATCAGGCAAGTGTTATTTAAATAAACTCCTGATGTACTTACAAACTTTCCAATGCCTCGTTTTATGAGTGCAGAACCTATTTGTACTACTGTAGAAGTTTGGTACCGTTCTGGGCATTATTAGTGGGATAATTTACGAAATACATCCCCGGCTGTATCAGCCATTTACATTTATGGTAGGAAAATTGGTTTCTGAGCTGTTGCTCCTGTTGCACTTTTGAATGGGGTGGCCAATCCTGCTCCTGCCGATCGACTGTCCTACACAGTTCATCTCCAACCCTAATCAAACACACCTGCCTTTAATTTTCAAGTGATCCTGAAGACGTTAATTGGTTGCTTCAGGTGTGTTTGATTAGGGTTGGAGATGAACTGTGCAGGACAGTCGATCGGCAGGAGCAGGATTGGGCACCCCTGTTCTACATCATTGCCTCTTTAGCCCCGCCCCCAGATTCGCGCATGTTAGGTAGTAGTAAATAGATGCAAACACAGGATTACTCCAGCAACAAAACAATAAAAATGCCTCTGATAATTACAAGACGTTTTGCAGTGTTAAATTGTGGAAAAACAGTCAATGCATTGCCTTCCTTGTGATCTTAACATCAAGCAAGCAAGGGAGAACTTTATTTTTAGCAAAGTTCTGCATCAGTATGGAAGCTTGTTTCCGCCACAGAATAAAACTTTTTAAAAGATAATTGCGATTTTATAACGTGCAATTCTGACTTTATATCAAGTAATTATGACTTTATAACACAATTGCAAGTTTATATCACGCAATTGTGACTTTATGAAGTCAGAATTGCGAGATGTAAACTCGCAATTGAGAGGAAAAAAGGCTTTATTTTTTTATTATTCTGTGGCGGAAACAAGCTTCCATACATCGGTAATACACTGCGTTTATTTGCTTAATTTAACGTCTGATTCATTTTTAAACAAGTTTAGAGAGTTTAGCTTTTTAGAGAGACTGAAATTAAAAGTTGATACAGTACCGACTATTGGATCCAACACTAATGTCACAACACACAAGTGTGAGTAACAATGTTTTAACCATGTCTCACTATTGCTTTGTCTGTTACCAGAGCCAATGATTTTGTCTGAGCTATGAGAATGTTTGATTAAATTTTTAGGCCGCTCTGCCTCAGCGGTAACAGAGTGGTCTGTTGAGACATGGCTGGTCAATATCAAAATGATCAAGATGGCCATCAAATCAAAGAGGACGGGTCGTTTTGAATTGAAAATATGCTTTCATGATTCATGTAATTCATACTGTAACTGAATGTGATGAGACAAGAAATAGTTTAAACTGTTTATTACTACATAACTACAGTTAGATTTTGTTAATGATTTTCCCATTCTTTGTTCCCTTAAATCCCTTTTAATCCATAAATTATTGAATTCCTTTACACACACACACACACACACACACACACACACACACACACACACACACACACACACACACAAGTGAAACACCGTCTATGACCCCTTTATCTCACCGCCAGGTAGACATATCTCTAATAATATTAGATTAATTATAGATATTCTAGATTATTCTGAATTTATAAACGAAGGGGCTTTAATTTTGTTTATCGATTTCTACAAAGCATTCGATACAGTTGAGCATTCCTTTATTTTTGAAGCCCTTTCTAAGTTTGGTTTTGGTAGTTCCTTTATTGACATGATTCATACTCTTTATAACAGTATTAACAGTTGTGTCTCCTTAGCTTCCGGCACTTCTCCTCGATTTTCTGTGGGTCGAGGTATTCGCCAGGGATGCCCCTATTGGCCGCTGAGCTTCTAAGTTTGTATATAAAACACTCAAATATTGAGGGTATAAATATTGGAGAGAATACTTTAATAATTAGTCAGTTAGCTGACGATACTTGTCTGTTTCTTAAAAATGATTCACAAGCCTCTGGTTCCCTAAGCAGTTTTAATCTTTTCTCCAAAGCTTCTGGATTGGTGGTAAATCCCACGAAAAGTGAAATTTTGTATGTGCATGATTCAGATAAAGTTTCTGTTGATGGTATTAAAGTTAAACATCTGGTAAAATATATTGGGGTCAATATTTGCAGATCAGGTTCAGAACGTCTTCATTACAACATTCAACCAAGGTTAGATAAAACCAAAAAATACTATGTTGCTGGCTGCAGAGAGACTTTATGGGCATATCACGCCTATTTACCCTGCTCTTTCCCTATATGGTGATTAAAAAAATAAAAAATAAATATTACATTTATTAACAACCAGACATTCAAAATGAACTGGATTAAGGATTGTATTTCTAATAATAGATTACCCTGGTTTTGGATCCCTAACTTAATCTTTAAACACTGTGGTGACCTTACATTTTTATTATCTTGTAATTTTAAGTGCAGCAAATTACATATTAAACTCTCATATTTCCATAAACAAGCTCTAGAATCCTGGAAGATTGCTTTCAACCATAACTTCTCCCCACACACGTATTTGGAATAATGAAAATGTACTGAGATTTTAATAAGGTGACTAAAAGTATTCCTGTCAGTTTAAGAAACTTGCTTAAAGCGCATTTAAGATAGGACTGTTTAAACAACTATATCCCTACACTTGCGATCAATGGTGTTAATGTATTAGATAAAAAATGCAACAACTTCTTTATTAGAAATGCTCTTTCTTCAACTCCAAGAACCCTCCCTAAAGCACACTCCCTAAAGTATCTGTTATCCGAACTCTGATTTGAATGACTTATGGACATTTCCTCACAAACTTTTTATCCCTAATAAAATTAAAGAACATTTCAAAATTGTTCATAGATATTACCCTTGCAATTTTTTTTTGAGCAGGTTTTCTGAGAATGTATCTTCTTTATGTTCCTTTTGCAATATTGAAGAATCTATCCTACATTTATTTTATCAGTGCCCATTCTCTAAATCTTTCTGGTCAGAAGTTACCTTGTTAGTTTTGTGCTGTTGTAACAAATTGGTATAAATGGTAAAATTATTATTATTTTTAATTTATTTTTGTCAGATTTTCATTCTAACGATGTTAATCTTGATTATACGGTATTAGTACTTTGTCTTCTGGGCAAGTTGCATCTTCATAAAGTCAGAACCATTAAATGTAATCCTGATTTAAAGTCCCTTTTTTCTTCCTTTAAGAAAATGTCAAAACCTTTAAACTCAGAGGTTTCTTAAACAAATAATATCCTTGAGTCTATTGTAAAGGACCTTTATTTTTTATATATTGACAAAATGTAATATTGTATTGATTTGTGTAGCCTAATCCAATCTCGTTTGATGTCTGTATACTCTCCTTGTTTTATTATTATTATTTTTTTTCTCTTCTCACTGTTAATGTCTGTATCCTTTCATTTGCAATAAAAAAAATAAATAAAAAAAAAAAAAAAAAACTCACTATTTCAGGAAATGGTCAGATATGACCACTAGATGGCGTCAGAGTCATATATATTACAAGACCTGTGCATTTAAATTATATTTGCCCAATGACAAAAGGTGGCCCACAGTAAAAATAATTTTAGTGTGAAATCTAAAAATAGATCCTTAAAACTGATATATTTGCACCCAATGGAGAAAGAGCATCTGTATCTAGGAAACAGTTGGTCAATAATAGTTGCTGCCTGATAATGAGAAGTGGCCAGCTGCCTCAGTTCTGGCCTTCTTAAATTGTTTTCCAGGGGATTTTTTTTTCTGACCTTATTAAATGTGTGCAGATGTGTGCATTTTTCCCAAACCGCATTTCCTAAGTAGGGCCGCGGATCCTAAAACCAGTTTCAATAACAAGGTGCCTTCATAGGATTGGGAAACTGCTTTCAGACAGTCTTCTATCTTGAAGAGAACAAAAGCATGGCTGCGTCCAAAATCGCAAACTCTCTTTAGTTGGTAGGCTACTTATTTTGAATAAATATTTACTTCAAAACTGATAAAAAATTACGTTCTACTATGAATGTGTGGTGTGAATGTAATCTGGTCGTTCTAGGCCTACATTCACCATGTGACCTACCAGCGTCAATTACTCGCTTTCACTGCCATTCACAAATCCTCTCCCGTGGCCTCATGGGATAGTACAGTTTCCATCATGTACACTTCAGAATCTCACTGGATTAACTTGTGGCCTACTCTTTGATGAGGACTGTGAATTCGGACATACTGTTTTTCACCTCTTATATATGAAGTATGCTATACGGAAAAGTATTGTTGTGAAAGAGAGACATCAAGTGGTGAGACTTGTACTCAAAAAACTATCCTGAATCTGTCTCGGACTGTTCTCTCCTCAGTATTCACTCTCAGAGTACAAAAGAGTGGTTACCTACATTTGATGTGTTTACATCCAACTTTTCATTTTCATTTTATGCTATGTAAAAATTATCAGTCACCATATATAATACCTGGCATTACAGAAAAGTGTAGCATTGAATAATGAGTGAAGCAGGATGACAGTATACTGTATAAACAGCCCCAGGAATACTTGCACTCTCAAGTTGTTTAAATGTATTTGCATTATATAATACTATCAAACCATGTTTAATTTATTTTAGATACATTTAGCACAACCCAATTATTTGTATATAGATCAAATGCACAGACACACATTTCAAGCAAAAAATTTAGAAAAATAAAATAAAATAAATTGTTAAGTTTCAAATTATAACACAATGAATGTATATTGTTGAAGTTGTTAGTGGATCATGTACAGCAGTTCTGAATTTAGTTTCCTCTGGACCACAGAGAACATGAGGGGAACTGACTTCATACATCCACTAAAAATAACCAAGTTATTTCTGCCAAAATATCAAGCCTCGTTTGTTTGCAAATGCGACTTTATATATATACTCTTTGGCGCCATGCACTGTATATTTTGGATGGTATAAATAGCTGTTAATTGCTTCTATCTAATGAATGTACCCATCATATTATACTTTGTATTAAATATTATTCAACAAACAGACTTTTGTGTTTTATTGCTTTACTGATCATGATATTTTGAGATTTGCAATGATTTGATGTCACAGAATGCACAGCCACGTTCCATTTTAGAAGAAACAAACCCTGATGTATTCACAAGGCTTTCTACCAGACAGTTCCCTCTCAGTACAGGTTGTTGAGCACATAGCTAGCGATGTATTTGACAGCCAGCATGGTCTCCTCACAAGTGGGCTTGATCTGGGACTCGGGCAGCAGGAACCCGTAACGTCCTTCGTCGCGCAGCTCAAAGGTGTATGAATACTTCACACCCAGGTCATAAGCCCAGTCATCAGAGCCACCAGCAGCTGGGTCTGCAACGACAAAGCTCATGTTTAGGGAAGCACACGTCAGCAAAAATCCGTAACACTTAATTTTGATGGTCCCTTTTGAACATTCTACTGACTATAAGTAACTTTGCAACTACATGTCAATTTATTCTAACCCTAACCCTACCAGTCTACTAATACTCCACTAATACTCTAATGAGAGTTAGTAGACATGTAAGTGCAACGTTGCTTAGTCAACAGAATGTGTTAAAGGGACCATCAAAATGAAGTGAAACCCAAAAAGATGCTCATTACCTGCAAAAACCTCTGGTGATAAAAAAAGCGCTATATAAAATACCTCATTCATTCATGCATTCATTCGGCTCCTGATCTGAAACAATGTTTTCTTGGTCAAACTGCACATGTAAATAGCACTCGCAGATTGTTGGCTACACCATGAGTACGTTTTTAAAATATACTTTACTATAATATATAGGTATAATAATAACATAAAATGTTCATAAAACATTAAACAAATATATAATAATATAATTTATTATTAATATAATATATTAGTTAAAAATAATATATCTTGTTTAATTTTAATTTAATGAAATTAATATTATTTATAGCTTATGTTCATAGGAGTACAGGTGCACATAGAGCGCTCGTGTTACGTATAGCTGGATGGTTTGATTTAATCAAAAATTATAAATTAAGAACCACTGTTTTAAGTTATTTTAGAGGATAAAATAAAAAATAATGTACATTTACATGACTATATCTCTTTGAAAACACTGACATTCCCTGTGAAAAAACTAGTGAGCTGGGTATAGATACAATATAGTTTATAGTTTCATTAAGTTATGTATCCCATATTTGTGCTTTGATTTTTTTTATGCTTATAACTTGCTATAGAGGGATGATATTTTTATAAGCCAAAAAAACAAACAAAAGTTAAGTAAGGCATGTTTGTGGATCAACATATTGTGTTGATCGTCCTAACCATATCCCTACCCATCAGTTATCCCTAAAATCAGAGGGAAATAGGCTAATAGGTGAACAGAATCATAAACTTATGATCCAAATGATCCAAAAGCCAATTGGAAAATCCTAGCTTAGCATTCCTAGCTTAGCAACATGCTAACATCTTTTGGAATCAACTGTGAATTGTGAGGTTCCTTTCAAGTTAGAAGATGCCAAGACCAATGTACATTCATTTCATTTGTGTTAAATAGATGCCTAGATGGAAGCAGGCAGCTCACTTCATAGGTTTTGGATCAGAGCTTTTATCTTGGACTCTTTATACTCACAGATGGTCGTAGCACCAGGGCCGCTAGTGTATCTGGTTCCGTACAGGGTGCGCAAAGCTGCAATAGCTCCCTGAGACACACTCAGCTACCAGGAAAGAAAAGGCTCAGTTAATTTAAAGCTCAGGTCAGTCAAACAAATTCTCACATTATATGAAAATATAATGGACATTTTTGTAGTGTGTATGTGTTTTTGAACAGGTACCAGCTCTGAGTGGTCAGCAGCCAGGCCATATTTGTAGGAATAGGGGAAGAGGAGCAGCTGGGAATATGAGTGGACAGTCAGGTAGGCCTTGATGATAGACTTGTTGGTGCGGATAAAGTTGGCCAGATTCTTGGACTCAATCTCAGACTCTGGGCTGCTTCCACAGTAGGTATCGCTGCAAGGGTTGCTGGAAGCTCCAGTGGCTGGAACGATATCGGCATACATTGTGTAAGGAATAATTGACAACGGCCGTGGAATTATTAGAAAAATAATGATCACCCGAGGTGGTTTCTGATAATTTAATCGAGTCAATTATTCTGCTTATACTACGGTTACCACGCATCAAGACATCGTTCAGATGTTTTATTTCAAGATCTTTGTCAGGTTTTTGTCTGCTCTTCTGTTTAGGACTAATTTCTATCTCGTCCCAAGCCATCTTAGACCAGTGTGGTTTGGTGCAGGTCTGGCTGGCATAGCATTGTTTTTCACCAACAAACCTTTAGCTGGTGGTCAAGCTGCATGTTCTTTGTGGTTATAATGGTAGACCAAGGAAGCCTTGCCCGTTAGGCTTGTTAAGCAATGTCATGTGGACTCTTGACTTGATTTCTAGTATACTATTAGTTAATCACAATAGCTTTAATAGGAAGCATGTACTCACTGCACCATCCAGCATCAAAGTTTCTGTTGGGGTCAGTACCAATACAGCTGGTGCCACTGTTCTTGGATCGAGTCTTTCTCCACATCCTGTCCTATATGATAAAAAAAAAAGAAAATTCAGATCATTATTTTTCACTCTTCATATATATATATATATATATATATATATATATATATATATATATATATATATAAACAGCGCATCTCCTAAATCAATGCACACTCTGTGTTTGGGCAGAACCACTGTTTATTTATTATTAATAATAAATAACCCCCCCCCCCCCCCCACCCCACCCCCACCCATATTATAGAATTGATTGAAAGTAATAAAAAAAAAATATACACATATGAAATAATACCAATTGAAGTATGGATATGGATAATTTATATTTTTCTACAAGTTTGTAAAGGTGCATTACTGTAATTGTTTTGTTTGTTTGTTTGTTTTGCTAATTGTACCCAATAGTGCTGTTCGGCCATTTTTGATTGAAAATGTTCCTTTTTTTTTTTCTTTTTTTTTTCTTTGGAATGGAACACAACTTGTTAAAGGATTTGACACTTGATATGTGAACACACACACACACACACACACACACAATAAATAAATACAAATAATGGTCATTTTTCGAAAAGGTTAAATGGTCCTGAAAAAATAGTCACACTTGTACTCGCGGTTAAAAATGACCACATTGGAAATTATAATTTAATCTAATGCAAACTTTTGGTACTGTGCCCAAACAAAATCTTACTGAAAGCAATTTTTTTGAGATGTCATGTTCAAATTTGGAAGACAACTTCATAAAACAAAAAGTGCAAAAAAGCGCGTGGGGTGTAAAATCCTGATTAGTGATGCCCGAGTTGCATCTTTTGTGTTGGACAGGTAAGGGAATTAATTCACAATGACTACTGTTAGTGTAATTTATATAAAACTCAAGAGATGATAATGCTGATTGATAGATAATGAAAAATAATAGGTAGTGAAAAGTCAAACTCCATATTGCATAATACAGGAAAAACGGAAATGCTAACGCTGGCTAAAGAAAAACTGATTTTAATGATAATTTTTCGTTCATGAGACATACATTCAGTAACTTTTGTCTTGTAATGCCAGAGCATATATCAATTTACTGCACAATATTAATAATATGTGTCGGTAACACAAATGTTATGAACCTACATTGGACCAGGTGTATTCATAGCCATCAATGTTGAAGACAGGCAGAACAAAGAAGTCCATGCTATCGAGAAGGTTGGTCATCTCAGGATCACTTCCATAGGTGGACACAGCCTGACCATGAGTAAAATTAAGTTTAGATTCACACCTCTTGAAAGACATTAATGCAAAAACAAATGGTTAATTCTGTACCTCGTTCACGAACCACTGGCAGAAAGCATGAGTGATCCATTCTCTGGCGTGAAAGCCACAGTCCATGAAGACAGCTGGCTTAGCAGAGCCTGTCTTCTTTCCAATCTGGAAGAGAAAAATCTCAAGTGTTTTTATTGTTAAAACTAACCATATTTAGTATTGAGTTTAACAATGTTTTCATATTGTACTCAATGCAGGTAATCTCAAAATTGTCATATATCAGGTAAATGCTGACTTAATCAAACACTTGTGAAAAAGAAGTGCACTTAATTGTACCGAATGTGTACTTTAAATCTTAAAAAGTACACTTGTTTTGATGCATTGACAAACATAATTGCATGTAAAGAACTTGATAATAGTTTAAACTGTATTGTGTTTGATATAAGCTATTTTAAATGTACTAAATTGCAACTTCATTGTTACAAATGTGTACAAATTTAAATACATTACATACAATTTGACACAAGAGATGACATTAAAGTATATTTTAATTTACTATAAATGCTTGTCAGGACATTCGGCAGTACACTTTAATCATATTCACAGACAGTAGAAGTTACAATGAAAATGCCTATGGAAACTACATATAAATATCTAAATCCTACTTAAGTAGGTAAAAAAAAGCACTTTAAAGGTCAGCATTTGAACAATTGCATTTAATATATTTATAATACATTTGCATGCAATTAATATGCAAACATTACATTCAATTCATACTTATGTGTATTATTTGAAAGTATATTATTTCCATAATAAGTATTATTTTTAAAAGTATGTTAAGTGTACTACTTTTTCACAAGGGTATAACAGAGTTTTGTAAAGTGATCCAGGACTTTACCGTAAGAAGGTGCATGGGGCGTCCCTCATAAGTGTTCCCGATCACCTGCCTGCTGATCAGGCTCGGATTGGCAGAGCTGATGGAGATTGCCCAATCATTAATCTGAAGGTGAGTAAAAAAAACTAATTACACACCTGGAATGGAGAAAAAAAAAAAAAAAAAGTTTAAGGGGAATTATGAGTGCACTGGGTCATACCGTCGCCCAGTTGTTGTACTTTGTGTAGTCATGAGCTTTCGTCACCCTCTTGTTGTCCAACTGATCCTCCACAGCCTCCTGAAGATTTTCAAACATGACCCTGCAAAGACCACCAGCTAATAAATCCCAAGAATATCTCAAAATTACCTTATTTTGAGAGGGGAAATTTACGTTGGCTTTCTTTGAAGTATAGTACGTTTGGACTACCTTGCCATTGTATCGTATGAAGCTGTGTTGTTAATTTCAAAGTCTAAGGCAACTTACATGTTTGTCAAATACTTACTTAACTTCCATGTCACTCTGCTGTAAAATGGTGAAGACCATGTCAAGCTGGGCTGCGGGAACATGAATGTCAACCTTCATGCCAATGGTCACGAGGTCAGGACTGTCGGGCTTCCAGAAATCCACCTGAGGGTGCAGCATGTACATTTACTCAAAATCTGGATGTGCAACCATGTGCCTTGATGAATTCCAACTACTAGAGTCATTGATGATTTCATGAAAATCATTCATGATTTCAAGTAATGTCTCAAAAAGCGCTTTGTATTGAACAGTTCTCTGTAATACTTGGTTTAATGTGGCATTTATTGTCCAGATATTTTTGTTTATATTGTATAGGGGTGAATTCAGGTTGATTGGAACACTTTTCGCCATTGAGATGACTGGGAAAAAGTGTTCCAATCAGCCTGAATTCACCCTAATGGGCACTTGCTACATGCATGGATCTCGGATCATTCTGCATGCTCTTTTTTTTTCACAAGTAAATTGCTGCCATTATTGTGACAATGGTTGGCTATCGTCTGTAGTATCAAAAAGGCCATAGATGACTTTACAATCAATAGATTTTTGTCTGTAGATCTCAAAATTCCAGAATTCCTTTAATATGGTCCCCTAATACACATTCTAGTGACTACAAGTAACTTTGCAACTACATGTCAACTACCAGTCAGAGTATTAGTAGACTGTTAGGTTAGAGTTCGGGTAAGTAGAATAAGTTAACATGTAGTTGCAAATCTTGATTTAGATTTGCAAACAGTTCTTGTAGTTATATTATTCAACAATAAATCAATAGCTAAAGTAACAGAAATTCATCTTTTAAGATTTTGTGCTTGCTGATAGTGCCACCTGGTGGCCAAGGTTGGTCCCACATGGTAATTTTTTTTAAGGACAAAAAGGTACAATTTTTACAGAGATTTGTTTTAATCTTGCTGTTCAGGGCGTCTGTGCAAAATATGAATAAATCTAAATAAAAGAAACAATATTTTCTATAATAAATAAGAGTTTACATTTTACCTGGACTTTTTGTCCCAGTTCCTTGATGATTGTCACTTGTTCATCATTTGCAGGTGTCAGACGGATGACTTTATCGCTAGAAAAGTGTGGAGAGAGATATTCTTTACCATCTTGGATATTAGCTCCACATAGTGTAATCTTTTTTGGTTCAACAGAGAAAAATGTTCAAGAATTTACCCCACAAATCTGGTTGGCTCACAGAGAGCGACAGCCACCAATCCCAAGAGCAAAAGGATCTTCATTTTGCCTGTGTGATTTTTTGCTCCTCACACAGATCTCTTTTTATAATGTCAGGCCATCAAGGACCGCCCAATACTGACCTCCAAAATGCCTTCATATGTATCAATTATTAGTCACCTGTTGCACATGCTGTTCAAGATATTTTTAGCTATATATGATTTCAGGTGACAACAGCTTCAAATGCACCTCTTTCAATCATTAACCTGTTAAAAGGCTGTCGCCTAAATTCACTAAGAGAAGAAAACCTTAACAGGAGAAAATAAAAAAATTAAAATAATAATAATAATTTTATTTAACTGTTCCCAAACACAAATGTACTGCTATTTGAATGTGAAGATGAGTACAAAATTGTCCATGGAGTGTGCATAAAAAAAAGAAATGTACAAAACATTATTTCCTACAATTTTATGTACTAATGTTACAACATAAAAAATCATATTGCCAAACACAAATATTCGACAGACAATCTGAAATGTTCAGTGTTTTCACATTCATATCTCATAGAATTAGTAAATACCTTACAACAGTTATCAACTAGTTTTCTTATCCACAAAAAATGTGTAGAAACATTATAGTTGCAGTAAAGAAATATGGTCCCTTTATATCAGGTTTTTTGCACTGTCACACTTTATATTACGGTCCGATTCTCACTAATATATGACTTTTGCCTCAGTAAACTCCTAATTACTGCTTATCAATAGTTAGTAGGGTAGTTGTTAAGTTTAGGTATTGGGTAGGAGCAGGGGCGTTTTACTGGGGCACGTGCCCCAGTATAAATCTGCTGTGCCCCAGTAAATCTGAAGTTTGAGTTTAACAATTTATTTTATTTGTCAGTGTATTTAATAGAAATTATATTATAGGGTAACAGAAATTCTCTATTTGCAACGCAGTAATAAAACAATCAACGCTTGTAAAAGCAACGCAGTTTAACAGAAAACAGAAACTGAACCGCGCGACAGAAATCCATGTCTGCTCACGTGTTTCCTAGCAACTGCAGCGCGCACATATTTGAACACACTGAAGTCCGGTCAGGTGTTGGCACGCTATTAAGGTAGGCTATGAAAACATGACGAAACAAAAGTTTGTAAATAATACAAATATTATTATTATTATTTTTTTTTTTTGTACGAAGCAGGGACAGGGAAGCAGAAAGGAGAGATGATGAGTTTGAGGGAGGTAAGACTTGATAAACAATTTATTTTATTGAAGAAAAGTGAAGCCGCCGAAACTTAGTTTTAAGAAAGAAAGAAATAATTTTTACCCCCTTGAATTTCTGTTTATAGTGCAATTATATATATATATATATATATATATATATATATATATATATATATATATATATATATATATATATATATATATATATGTGTGTGTGTGTGTGTGTGTGTGTGTGTGTGTGTGTGTGTGTGTGTGTGTGTGTGTATACATACATGCATACATACACACACACACACACACACACACAGCGCTTTAGAAATAGAGTTGAGTTTCAACTCTAGAAAGTCAGATGTTGCAACTGACCCCAACCCAGGGGACAGTTGCAACACAACCCAGGGACAGTTGCAACACAACCCAGGGATGGTTTCAACACGTTAAAAATACCTTAAATTTCTCTAATTAATTTTAGCTTTTTGTCTCAATGAGCATATAATTCTGAAAATATTAACTGTTTTAGGCCTACTATAATATTATAGTATTATTTATTTCAATAATATTATTGTAGCTTATAATTTATTTATTTAGTCATATATATCAAATAACAGTTATTGAGTTTTTTTTTTTATTTTATTTTTTTTTATATGTAGAACATAGGCCTACATAGATTCAGTGTGCAGGCGTTACAGATGCTATTCAATCTCTGCATATTTCAGTGTCAGACAGGAAGAATTGAACAATTTGCAATGCAACAAACCTTTATTAAACATGCAATTTATAACTTGTTGCAACCGTCTCCAACCCTATGAGCCATGACAGAACATAATATTCCTGCTAGACACACTGACTTTGACACATGCTAACCATGTCACTTAGAAATCAACAAAACAATAATTCAAACTAAGTAAGTTTTGATTAATTCATACAAAATGTCTGGACAGTATGACAAAAAATATATCTCATGAAAAATTTACTTTTATAACAAGTTTTGTTCAATAAATGCAGCAGCAGATGTTGAATATGTCTACTGTCTTCTTAGTGGGGGAAGGGTCTAACTGTGCATGTACAGTATGAGTGTCATCACTCTAGCTTGTTTCTGATTGGAGAAAAATGACATGTTGCAACCATCCCCTGTTGCAACTGTCCCCGGTCTCCCCCCTATACAGTGTATTTGTGCACATACATGTACGTGTGACAAACTCCTATATACTCCACTGCACACTGAACAAGCAAAAGACACAAGATAGTAGTGTTTTACATAATTCATATCTGTGTGTAGTTTGGTGTGTATGTGGGCTAATCATTTTATGTTTGTGTGTAGAGTAACTACGCAAAAACAACATTTTTAGAAGAGTTAAAATAGTTTCGAATGTTGACAATACACATTAACATTTTGTAGTGTGGATCATTCATTGCAACATTTATCCTCATTCTCATGTTTAATAATCTGTTATCTGCTTGATAAATCATTTATGCTACTGCTGCCCACTAACATGCTTTTAAAGCTATTGTTATCCAATTTTTTGGCTTTCAAACACCTTAAAATACACATTTGTAGGTCCGAGAAATCCAAATTTTCTCGGGGGAGCATACCCCCCAACCCCCCTACGTTACCCAACTTCTCAGCCTGGTGTTTTTGAAACAAACGCCCCTGCCTACAGCACTGTATAGCACAGAAAAAACACACATTGTTGTGTTCTGTACTACTGTCTTTGATTGTTTGTGCTAACAATGAATCATTCTTTCGGATATGAAATTTATATTTAATTGACCTATCAGTAAGCCACGACCTCCTTAGTTACTTTTGCTATCTCAGACAAACAATGGGGGACCTGTGCCCCAGTAGAGCTTTATGTCTAGCAACGCCCCTGGGTAGGAGTAAGGGATGTAGAATATTGTCATACAGAATAAGGCATTAATATGTGCTTTATAAGTATTAGTAAACAGCCAATATCCAAGTAATATGTGTGAGAGATTGTTTTTTAATTAACCATAACTAACATTTCTTTTTCTTGCAGGTTTAACATTTAACATTTGAGAAAAAAAAAAAAAAAAAAAAAAAAAAAATATATATATATATATATATATATATATATATATATATATATATATATATATATATATATAAATTACCAACACTTTAGTCAAGCTAGATAGCTATCTAAATATAATAGCCCCATGACATTTAGTCAACAAACTAATAATCATATGATTTGGGTCTAGGTCTAAATTTGCTTTATCCGTAACAGAGAATGAATTTGCACAATCATATTAGAGATAAATGATGTGATGATGATGAGTAATATGTCATGTTAACTTATGTTGTATTATTTTTGCTGGTGGGAGTCTCTGTGATTGATATGAGGTCCTGATCATGAATAAAAGCATATTCGAAGGCATCGGTTGGAGTCTGTTTGGTTATTGCACACTAGAGATCTTACTTCTATTCTCAAGTGATAGTGTTTAGTTGAGCACTAGAGACCTTATTCTCAAAATCATTTCATACACAGCTAGCCGTTGATTATCTCTTATGTACATTATTGTGTTCATATTGTAATGCAAGACACTTTTGCTGCTACTGAGGTGGGATACGGGTAAGGTTAAGGACAGGTTTGGTGGTATGAATCACTTGTGAATTACAGCTTGGTGGTATAAATGAATTACAGCTGTACATACTTACATGCAGGTATTTTTGAAATATAGGCTACAATGTGAAAACATGTACATACACAATAAGTGCATTGTATCAAAAGAAATTATTACTTTTTTTTTTTCTTTTTTTTTTTTTCTTTGCATGAACACAAATGAAACATTGTTTATAATACAGTCACAATTTAGTCATGAATGTGATATGGTCAAGTTTCCAGATCACTTAAAGGGTTAGTTCACCCAAAAATGAAAATTCTGTCAGTAATTACTCACTCTCATGTTGTTCCAACCCCGTAAGACCTTCGTTCATCTTCGGAACACAAATTAAGATATTTTTGATTAAATCTGAGAGCTGGATCACTCCTCCATAGGCTTCTAAGACATTATAACTTGCTGGCCCAGAAAATGTATTAAAGACATCGTTAATATAGTCCAAGTGACTACAGTGGCTCAATCTTAAGTTTATAAAGCGACGAGAATACTTTTTGTGCGCAAAAAACCCCCCAAAATAACGACTTTATTCCACTATTCATTTCCTTCTCTGTGGGCCTCGAGTGAGTTCACATAGTGTAACTGCGCAGCGCATCTGTGTTGTACGTCACACGTAGGCCTTAACGAAGGTCTTACGGGGTTGGAACAACATGAGGGTGAGTAATTACTGACATAATTTTCATTTTTGGGTGAACTAACCCTTTAAAGAGATTATGGAGATTATGACAATATATATATATATATATATATATCATAATATTTCAATGTATTTACTCAATTTCCAATTTAATTGAATTATTCTATGATTAATCAATGCATTCTCAGTGTTGACACAAGGGGCACTATAGTGAGTATTACAATAAACGAGTAGTGAGATCAACTGCAGTCAAAACAGCAATTTGAAGATAATCTTGCTGAGTAAGTTAGTTAAAATCAACATGTTTATAATTAGCCCCTTGTGGAAAAGTGTATTGAATGTGCACATGAGGTCTACTTCAAATCTTAATAGTATTTTCTTTCTTTTTTTTTTTTTAAACTGTACTTGCAGATATTAATGGAATCAAAGGACAAAAGAGGGTACACTTCAATTACTTTTTTAACACACTTACACTTTTAAAAAGTGCACTTTGATATATAATATGACACACACCAAAACACACACACACACACACACACACACACACACACACACACACACACACACACACACACACACACATATATATATATATATATATATATATATATATGACAGCCTACAAGTTTCAATATAAAATACATTAAAGTATATTGAAGTTTATCATAAATACACTTACAGTACATTCAAAAGCACACTTTAGCCATATTTTAACATTAGAATTTTTATTTTAATTTTACTTAATAACATGCAATTAACTGTACGAGAACATGAAATTCAGTTTGCACTGAAGTATATTCTTCTAAAATATACCATTTCTTTCATATGTATTCTAGTATGCTAATGTGTACTTATTTTTTTTTTTCACAAGGGCAGAATAACACATGTTTGTTAAAGGCACAGACATTTGAGCTCTATCACTCTAAGTACTGAGAACTGTTACTGATACAGTAACGTAACTAACTAGCATTGTGCTTTAGTAGTACCTTAAAATCCCCAAAACACAGATAAATACAAAATTTCAGCTATGCCTTTTCCATTTAAGCTGTCTTAACAGTGGGTGTTGAATCATTCTTGGTGCTTGTTGGATTGAGTAGTCCAGAGGTACATTGGGAATGGACATTCATCTTTGAGCTAATGCTAAAGTGACTGCTATTTTGTCCAGACCCACAGCCTAGCAACCTCAGTAGGTTTTTGCGAAAGTTCTGTCCCACAAAGCTATAAAGAATGGGGTTTACACAACTGTTTAAATAGGAGATGCAGATGGTAAATGGCATGGCTGTGTCAATAACATCCAGTGTTTGGCAGTTTTCCACCACGCCAAGCATGGCCAGCAGCTCCATGAAGTGGAAAGCTTGGTGAGGAGCCCAGCAAACAAAGAAAGCTAGCACAGTAGCGGCTATCATCCGTAACGTTTCATCCTCCCGAGAGCGAACGCTTTTCCTCAACACACCCCTGGAATCCAGGAGTGCGCGACCGATAAGGCAATAGCAGGTGATTATCACAAGGAACGGCACAAGAAAACCTAGAATGCTTTTTAGCACACTAAGGGTAACTAAGAAGTGTATCTGCTCACTGTGGTGCCACACAGCGCACAAAGTCGAGTTCCCAATGTCATACACACTCCTGCTTAGCGCTGTAGGTGCACTGAGGAGCAAGGCAAACAGCCATATGAGTACACACGTGAGGTTAGCGTAGAGAAGTGTGCGCTGGCGTCTGGAGCGCACCGGATGTACGATAGCAAGATATCGGTCAATGCTAAGAGCGGTGAGGAAGAATATGCTAGTGTAGAGGTTGAAGATGACCAGTCCTGCGCTTGCCTTGCACAGAAAGGTGCCGAACGGCCAGTGGTAACCCGTGGCTGTGAAAGTGGCCCACAATGGCAGCGTAATAAGGAAGGTAAGGTCTGATATAGCTAGATTGAGCACAAAGACGTTTGCTACTGTTTTTAGCTTCATGTAGCGGTAGATTACAGCCACCACCATGCTATTACCAATGACCCCTATGACAAAATTGCATCCATAGACAACGGGAATGAAGGTGAAGATGAAGCCGTGTCTTCCAGACATACTGCAGTTCACGTGGAAGGGATCACTCATTCCTGAGGTTTTGTTCTCCATTTTTCGGTCCACTATTGTTGGTTATGTGACAACGAATGGGTTCCGCTACCTACAGGGTATGTCTTGAGTAGCCAACACCAGATTTGGTGTAAATGCCTCCTGACACCTATAAAAGAAAGCAACGAAAACTGTCAGAGGAAGAGGCATCATGAGCACAGCCACAGGCCGTAAACATCGGCCATGAAAGAGCTCCTGCTACGTCCCCTTATTACGCCCCCTTCTGCACATTAAAACTGTCTTCACTGATCATGCTACTTCTGCTATCAAAAACAGATGCTTCATGATAACACTGATCTGACCACCTGGAACCCCTTTAAAACGCTCTCTTAGTTACTGTAATGAGTGGTGACAGTGAAATTATAATGTGTTTATCAGAAGGTTCTCAGTCATGGAAACATGAAAAAATCTATCTATCTATCTATCTATCTATCTATCTATCTATCTATCTATCTATCTATCTATCTATCTATCCATCCATCCATCCATCCATCCATCCATCCATCCATCCATCCATCCATCCATGCATCCATCCATCCATCCATCCATCCATCCATGCATCCATCCATCCATCCATCCATCCATCCATCCATCCATCCATCCATCCATCCATCCATCCATCGTTCTATCCATCATTATATCTATCGTCTTATCGTTCTATTTGCCATTATATCTGTCGTACCAAGCATCCATGTATCTATATATCGTTCTATCTGTCGTACTATCTCTAACGTTCTATCGTTCTGTCTATCATTCTATTTGCCTTTCTATCTGTCGTACTATCCATCCATCCATCCATCCATCCATCATAAGGACTATAAACGTTTTGCAAAACTTTCAAGCCAGGCTTTGTTCTAATATTCAAAGTTTGTCTTAACCTCCACTTTCTTCTTAAATGTTACAGTCATATGAATGTCTTTCAAATTCAATTTATTTTAATTTCTGTACATTCACATTTGAAATGCAGACCTTCAAGGCTGTATTACTACTAAGTTCAGAGATATTAATTTACATTTTAGTGAGACAGTTTTTTCCATTTTCTCCCCCCAGTTTTTTTTATTTTTTCCCCCCTTGACTATCACTCAGTATACTGGGTCAAGATGCGACAATACACTGTTATGTCAAATATTAATGAAAAAAAAAAAAAAAAAACTGGAAAATGTAAACCACAATAAATGAAAGAATTGAAATAGTTTTAAACTTGATTTTCTGTTTTGTGCTCTGGAGTTGACAGAGTAACCACATTTTGCACATCACAGATTTATTTATATTCTGTTGTATTATGATGGTGGTTGTTTTTTAGGGTTGAATAATAATTACACATTTAATGTGTTAAATTCATACAACAAGTTACTGTATTATAGCTACAGCCCTGTGCTCAATGCAGTTAACATGATTTTCTAACTACAGAATTCATTAATGGAGGATATAGAAAGAGAGAGAGAAAAGTGCTTTAGAGCATTGTTGAGTTGTTATGTTCCATACACACTGTGCTGAAAGGAGCTCAGCATGAGAATTTCTAATCAGCACACACCTAAATAAACAGGTCACCAGGGGTCTAGGCTGTGGAAAGTGCCTGAGAAAATCAAACCTGTTTGCTCTTAATAAATGAGCGTGCTGCTACCAGGATAGAATGAGGAAAAATTATCCATGTTGAACATTGTTTATAAATGTCCAAAGCTTTAATAAAAAATGCTTTCTACATCACAAATGTAATGTAGGCTTCAGTTTGCCACAAGGGGGCGCACTAAATTATTTTTCTTCATGGTTTCAGCTGCAATTTTAAAGCAAAAATCTTGAATCACAATGAACAGTTCTGACCACAGTTCAAATTCAGGAACTAAACTGGAATTTAAGTTTAATTTAAATCAATTCTGAAAGAATCATCATTCTGCATGCATCCATACAATTCTTCATTTACACACCTCCATTTTAGAGCAGTTTCATTTATATGCCAAGTGAACGTGGGTTTCTCTGGTTTCACAGGCGAGACATTTTAAAAAGTGTGCATTCTTCTGTAAAAGCACCAGCCATATCAGTTACAGATGTGGTGGTGTTCATTGCTAAAGAAAGAGCACAACGTTACGTCGGGGTGCCAAGGGTAACAGGATAATGAAATATCACCCCTGCATTTCTCCTCCTCAGGCCCGCAAGATGCAATAAAGCAGTTCCGCACATGTCACCATTTGATTTAGCCCTGTTTTCTTTTTTAAATGAGTGTAACAGTAGGCGGCTGTAAGTTGACTGTATAGTGAACACATTAACTAAATGTGCATGACTAACCCACTTTTAGTTGTGCATGTGTTGTGTTCTCATGCTGCTTCTCTGAATATAATGAAATACCCGCAACAAATATGTCTGTAAAGACAAGAGCACAAAACAGGAAAACTGATTTTGTGAAGACACAGCACCAAGCTAACTACTCTTAAGCTAGATAATAATTACTCTTAATTGTTCCTCCCAGACAGCATTTACAGTAATTGGACAGCAAATGGAAACTTAAAATGGAGACCATAAAAGGCATAAACTACTTTTACATTTTACATAGTTTGCCTAATGACATTAAATATGCCATTTACTCTGAAGTACTGTTCGGGGTACAGAAGAGCCTTGGTGTTTTCCCAATTGTACTGTACAGTTGTTACATTATGTATTTGTACATATAGAGATTTATTTTTTTTTCAAGTGCGTAGTGCTGAAACACTATTGTAATTGTTAAAATTTCCAAGGATCCGCATTCTCCTCTAAAAGTGATCGGGCAGACCAAAATGTAGGTCGGAGAGACTTGAAACTTGAGGGATGATAATAAAGTACCCACCCCGTCTACGTCACCAAAGCTCGGCCCAGTCGGCCTGATGGTGAGGCTACAGGCATCTAACATTTTTAACTATGTGCAATCTAGTGTTGTCAAAAATAATATTTTTTTTTTTATACATATCGACACTAAAATATCTGAATAGATATAGGATACCAGCTGTGCGTTCTCGCTCTCTAATCTCTCTGAAAGCAAGTTATACACAAACCCGCCTCTCCTCCCTCACTCACTCGTTTTTATTAATGCCTTAAAGCCATTGAACCCTGGAAATTGCTGCTGTACATACATATATACATTATATATATATATATATATATATATATATATACAGTCAAACCAAAATTTATTCAGATACCTTCAACATTTCTCACATTATCACAGTTTATTCGCTATAGTTTAGAAAATGGTAATAAAATATGAAACTTTGGTAACTCAAAGTTATCAAATAAGTTGATATTTCACTGGTTTTGTCCATCCTTCTGTTAGACTGTCTCACAAATGAATTAGGCTGAATATCTGTCAGCTGTTAAATTTGAGTACACATTTAGATAATACCAATTTAGGTCAACCAATTACCAAGCAATGCTTAATTTTGTTCAGTCTGTGGTGTAAAACGGTCGTATTAGCAATTAAAGAAAAAACACTTTAGCAAAATATGGTCAGGTCAAAGTGTATGAATAATTTTTGGTCCAAAATCTGTATCAATTCTACTGGGAGTCACTGTATGAAGAATTTTTGGGTATAATATGTCACCGTTTACTTTATTTTGCTATCCTCACTTACATAAATGAACTAATAGTGTCCTGCACCCACTAGTAAATATATAAAAAAATATATCTGGTGTCTGAATAATTTTTGGTGTGTGTGTGTGTGTGTGTGTGTGTGTGTGTGTGTGTGTGTGTGTGTGTGTGTGTGTGTGTGTGTGTGTGTGTGTGTGTGTGTGTGTGTGTGTGTGTGTGTGTGTGTGTGTGTGTGTGTGTGTCCAAGGCCTAGTTCTTGTTTAGTCTAGGCATGATGGACACATAACTTAATGGAAAGAAGTTACACAAGGGCAGTCTTACACAAGAATAGTCAAAAGTGGAGCCTAAGAAATAACAAAATATCAACGCTCTGTTTAATCAGAAGTGTATTGTGAGCACCACCATCTGGTAGAGTGTTAGACTGGCCACTAAAATCATCACTGATCTAGTTAAAGATTTACTCTTCTCTCACTTTGGAGAGGTAGACCACCATGAGGAAATTTACCTCACCAGCACAAGTGTGGCCACTAAAAAAACAATTATCTCTCCTTACCCGCTGGGACAGCAGAGATGGGCTTTATATATTTCTGTTGACTGGGCTTTTAAAGCAAACGGCTGTTTGAATTAGGCCTAACAGCAGATGGAGTGACACGGACATCTGTCGGACATTTTGTTTAGCAGAGCAAAATAAAAGCCCAATGCAGTAATTTAGCTTCTGTTATCGTGTTTAAGTTCTCATCAGATAGATGCAAGCTGCCACCATGGGAGTTGTGGACAACAAATATTAGTCAGCCTTAAGACTGCAGCTCAATAAAACATTGGCTTTGTTTGAGCTCAAGAGATGTTAATGTTTTTAACAACAAGATTTTACACAATCACTCCGTTCCAAAAGAGTTGCCTGCAGAGGGAGCATTTTAATGCATCATAGGTGTGTTCCCGAGGCTGTTCTAAAAGGTAGACAGCATAATTATGCTGCCAAATTTGAAGGTGGCATCACATGTATCATTTGTGGAGGAGGGAATCCCAGAATGTACTTGTGAACCCTTGTGAAAAGAAGTGCACTTAACTGTGCACTTGAAGTGTAATCTTAAAAGTATATATATATATTTAAAAAAAACCCTGTAGATTAATTAAATAAAAGGCCACTTTGGTGTACTTAAAGAGAGCAGCCTGCACTTTTATGACTGTTTCTTAAAAAGTGCACTTTGTAAGGTCAACTTAAAAGTTTTAAGTACATGTTAAATCATTGTTTTAATAAACTTGTATCATGCTTTAAAAAAAGTATTTGATGTGTTACTAACATACTAAAGCACATATACTTTGTCATAATTTTAACTGAAGTGTGTTATTTGACATTACATTTAAAGTTAAGATATTTTAAATGTACTAAATTGCAACTTCATTCATTACAAATGTGTAATTACAAATATATTTAAATACATGTTATGTTTTTACCATAAATACTTGACAGTATATTCTGCTTAACCATATTTCAAAGATAATAGAAGCAATTATGAAATTACATAAAGATGTTCTTAAAATAATTGGTTTTAATTGTATTTAATTATAATACATTTTTATTTAATTGCAATTAAATTGATTTTATGAAAACATTACATTCAGTTTGAGCTTAAGTATATTATTTCTGCAATTTATACTCTTTTTAAAAGTATGTCAAGGGAAATCTTAATACTAAAAATTATAAGTGTAACAAATATAGAGTATTTTATCAATATTAGTAGTTGTGTCTGTTACCAAAGGCTGCATCCAAAATCGCATACTTCCCTACTATAGGAAAAAAAAACATTATGCGACCAAAGAAGTATGTCTGAATTCACAGTACTAATAAAAGTACCTGTATGACCTACTATTTTCGGCGAAATTCTGAAGTGTGCATAAGAAATTTTGCACGGGAGAGGATTTGTGAATAGCACTAAAGTGATCCAACTGATGCCGGTAGGTCACATGATAATGGCAACATGGTGAATGTAGTAGTGTCCGGATTACATTCATACTAAATAGATAGAACATACTTTTTTGTACCAGTCTCAAAGTGAGTACTCACTCTAAATAACTACCTACTCAAGAGAGTATGCCATTTCAGACGCAGCCGAAGTAGGTTCAGTTGGCGGCCATCTTGGAAATTCCCCCTGTGAGCTATTTCCAGTCATGCAAATAAATATCCTATGAACTTGAATGGGGAAAAAATCTGGGGGAAACCAAAACCTTTGAAATAGTTTGTCACGAGCATCACTTCATTATCATTCAAAAATCCTCTCCCATGGCCTCATGGGATAGTAAAGTGTCCATCGTATACACACTTCAGAATCTCGGCAGAAGTAGCAGGTGATCCAGGAACTTTTCATCTACTGTTAAATGAATACTGTGATACACTTTTCAGATAGCCTACTGTTTTTCGCTTACGATATAGTAGGGAAGTGGGCATATTTGGATACAACCACTGGACTTTTAACAGAAAGGTGGGATTTTCAGAGCAGACAGGAAGCAATGTGACAGTCTCCAGCTCTCATTAAAATGATGATTCAGGTCACTTTGTTGCTGTCCAGTTACATTTTAAAATGGCTCTGGTCCTATTTTTATACCTATTAAAGGATCATGCCATTAGCTTAGCAACATGCTAACAAATAACATTATACTAAGCCTGCTTTTATCATCACAGTGAACACTATACTGATCTAGATCATTTCCCTCATCTATTTTTACTTTGTATTTTTTCATTTATGGAGTTTATTGTTTCAGGAAAGCAATATAATTTAAATCTTGTTCCTGTCTGTAAGGTACATTGCAGACAGTCATTTTGTTGTGCAAACAACATTTTGTTCCTCTGTATATGTCTACATGACTGGAGTGGCAAAAATTTGTCTTCATTTAGATAGCAAGGTAAATGTGTGTGTTAATGACAGTCTTCTTAAATGAGCCATACCATGCCTTTACTGTATGTGCAGAATGATGGGAACAATGCACCAGACTAAAAGTGCTATGACTGTCATAACAGGCTTTTGCTAAAATAACTTCATTTTTAACCATCACACCCATACAAATTTCCAAAGGAATCAATCAGCGTGACTTTTTCTTATAACTGAACACAGTCTTGCTCGTGCTAAATATACAAAATGACACCATATTGCAAAGTTCGAGGTATCATTCATGTCTCTTGCAGAAAGAAATCAGGCACTTCCATTTTAATATTTTTAATCAATTTATATATTTTAAAGTTAAGGGCAAACTCTAAACTATAAGCACTAATAATGATCGTGATTTGTGCTTTATCATTACAAATATACATGATTCAAAATACTGCATCTATTTAGGATTTCATATCTGTGCTGCATGTTTGTGAATTTCAATTCTGTTTCCAGTTTACTATCCAAACTCATGGAAAGGTATTCATTCTCAATAAACAGGGTTAGCCTTTAGTGCTTGTTCAAAATTACATTTAAATAGTATTCTATTTATCTAGAAATCAGAAAGTGTCCTACCTGATGAAGTGGATAAGAACTGCAGACCAGTGCCCTATTACTGAACTGCACGAACAAGACTAGTCAAATTCGCCTGACACTTACACACACCTCATCGTGTACAAACACAATCCACCCCCCATTGATGAAAACATGTCTCATGTCTGTATTTCCACAATGTGTGTTGAGACCACCACCCCCAGCATACACCCACTCGACATTAACGCTCCTCCTATCTGAGTGGTCAGTTATTTCACTCCATCCTCCCATGCCATGAATCGTGCAAAGGCAAATCATGACAACTCTAATTGGCCTCCCCCAAAGATATATTAATAGCGCTGTCTCCAACGTCAGACATTGGAGATGAAGAGGAAATTGGTTGTCTCCTGTTCCTCTTAAATCCTTCACGATCAAATGTGACTTTTCCATTCCACTTTGCTATCAGTCAAATAAAAATATGTGAGTACAAACACTGCACTGTGTGGCCGTTACGTCACTGGTTGAGTCGCACACCACTTGACGTACTCAGTGTACAAACTTGTGGGGTTGCTGCTCAGAGGTCTGACATCTGAGACTGAGAAGGATAGGAAAGGAAAACAAAGTAGGGAAGCAGAGGTCTGGATGGGTAGGTTGGAGCCGGCAGCGCGTAGACATGAGAAAGAACATGGAGAACTTGTTTTTCAGAAAGCTTTATGGTCTGACCTGTGAGGTCAGGTCACATGATCCGTTTCTGCAATCGGTGGATGTTCTTTCATGCTGGTTCAAATTCAGTTTACCTCTATGTTTGCATGACCAATAGGGGTATTAAGCTCTGGGTCCTCTGATTTATGATCAGTGAACCCAAAACTTAACCAACTTTTTTTTTATATGGTTCTTTTGGGCACACTGGAGTTTCTCGTGTGACTCTTCTGAAGTTTTTGCATTAGTAGATTGAGACCATTCCAAAAATATTCTTATTTTATAATTACAGCCGTTTGTTCTTCATACCTTAGGGTGAAAGGAATAAACATAAGGCTTAAATAAGCATTCTCCATAGAGGAGTAAGAACTAATTTACTATCTCTTATGTTGTTCCAAAACAAATAAGACTTTCGTTCATATTTGAAACGAACGTGATATATATATATATAAACTGTAGATTAAATAAAAGGCCACTTTGGTGTACTTAAAGAGAGCAGCCTGCACTTTTATGACTGTTTCTTAAAAAGTGCACTTTGTAAGGTCAACTTAAAAGTTTTAAGTACATGTTAAATCATTGTTTTAATAAAAATGTATCATGCTTTAAAAAAAAGTATTTGATGTGTTACTAACATACTAAAGCGATTTTATAATATTCCCTCTTTTTTTCATCAATTGAAAGTCTAGGTAACTTTTTCACAGTTCAAAAAGTGAAATGCACAATGATTATTGTGCATGTGTGGATAAAAACCTTAATTAAAGAGGCCATTTTATGCCCTTTTACAATGTTTTGATTTTGTTTTTGTGGTCTATTAGAATAGGTGTTATTCTATAACTTTTTTGTTTGTATTTTTGTTGCACAATTTTCACAATTGTTTTCACTTGCTGCACCATTTGCATTTGTTGTTTGTTCAGATTGATTGTATGCAGGGTGCATTTGTGGAGAATTTTATGAATTATGAACTTTAGTGTAACAGTATCGGAACATTTTGAAAAGGGAAAATCTTAATCCATTTTTACATTTTAATTCATCAAGTACAACGTGATTTTCACTCTTGCGCCTTGTCCTTTCCTCATTGGGAAGCGCTCATACACAAACATCCAGGTTTGAGCAGATTACCTCTGTACCTCTGGTTGGTTTCATATGGATTAATTTCACATTTCAAGCTTTCTATAGATATAATTATCATCGTGACTGAGGCACGTATACACTAAGTTTCGGTTAATTTTTTTGACGCACTCCAGAAAGGAGAAAGAGACAGCAGAAAGTGCATCCTATTCTTCTTATTATTATCATATAAAAATGTTTCTATTTACTTTACTTCCTGAAAAGTTTTTTTTGGACACATCTATATTGTGAGTAAATAAAAAAAATTAAAAAACATCCGTTTTTCACTGAAAAGCACCTATAACAATGCTGTAATAAATGGCTTATAACTTGTGTAGGTATTATTACATGGACACAATTTCATCTGGAAGTCTAGAACATACAAGTAGGCCCTTCTAAAGGAAAAAAAAAAATCCAAACTTCAGGAGGTTCTGTTTGAGTTCACAGTAAAACATTATTAAACATTTTGCTGGCGTTTTTCTTAATTCTGGTAAATTCATCCATTCTCAGACAAAATACATATAAAAGTGGGACTTTAAATGAGCTAGATTGAAACTTCAAGTTCTCCTGTTTAAAATGATATAGCTACAGTATGGCGCTTGAAGCTACTGCAATAATGGCTTAGAAAAACAAAGAAAAGTACAGGCAAGTCAGGTGCCCCAAAAAATGTTCTAGGTCTTTTCCAAAGCACAGCAACCGTTCAAATTACAGAAGATATGATATCTTCTGACACAAAAACACACTTCCCACAATAGACTTTTAGAGGTACATCAACAGTGAAAATTGCAAATCTTGAGAAAAGACAGCTTCATATTACAAACAATTGCATTTTGGGAGACTGGTGCTTTGCATTAAACCCAGCCAAGAAAAATTCTGCTAGGATGTGAAGGTTGGTTTTATCACCTTTCCAAACATTTTTTCACACCACCTCATGAGAATGCAAACTTATCTCTCTCAGCTTGTCTGTGTGGTGTGGATTTAATTGATAACATATAAGACAAAAGGAAACAAGCAGTGAGGTCAGTTTCTCAAACAATAAGGACAAGTTTGCTTAACATTGAGATTTGATAAGACACTTGCTTATATTCGCCAAGACATGTAAATATGACTAATCCATTTTTTCACCTTTGTTTGTTTGTTTGATTGTTCAACACTTAGCACTAATTTAGCTATTTCTACTTACAAGGCAGTGGCACATCTCAGTAATGGACTTCAATTTTTACCGACATACATTGACTGGCTTTTATTTTTTAAAGGAATAAAGGCCCCCATAACAAACATAAAATCGCAACACATGCATGACATAAGACATTATTGTGGGCAGAGAAGTATGCACTCATATTCCATTTATCTTTTCCTCCAATTTTTAATGTACATTGTATTTGTCAAGTTCAACCCTGCTACTAAAGTTATTATAAGAACAATGATTTAAAAAGCATTTATTCTCCTTTATTCATGAGAAATATCAATTTATATTGATTTTGAATATGAATTTATATATAAGTTTATCAGTAGGTGGTCCAAAGCTAGATAATCCCAGTAGTAATAGCATAATTTAGGCTAAATTTGCAACCCTACTCATTTTACTGTAGCTAAAGAGTTGTGCGATTTCTCAAATAAATCCCTCTATATGTGCAACAAAAACAGTATTTTGACTTTGTCTCAACAGATCATGTGATTAGGATCGACTCGACGACTCACCAGTGGACCAATTTCGTTGCACATCATCTCAAATGTTGAATTGATCATTCTGAAATGTTGGAGCCAAATTTTGTCATCAAAATGGTTGGGTATAATTCCCTCCCAGAAGTGTCTTCCATTCCCAAACACCATCCGCCTCCAAATGCAAGATAACATGACACTGACAGTGTTTATTGCGTTTCATCTGCGCGCTCAGAGGCACAAGTCATTTATGAAGTAGGAAAAAAGAGCCACAGTGGCTTCCCCGATTGCAGCACTGTAAATAAGTTAAATTTGGAAACTCTGAATGGAAAAATCTTGTTGAAAAAACAGTTTTTTTTCTAAAGTTTCAAGTCTCAATTTACAGAAAGTGCCATATGCATTTGGAATATAGGTGATATTTAATGTGTCATCTTATACTTTCCTATTGAAATAGGAAATTGTAGATGGGAAGCATTTCTATGCTATCACATTATGAAAGCTTTCTGTTTAGTGGCAATAACTTCTGGAAATCTTCCATAGTGACTTTTGCATCTGTTAGGCCTATGTTAATGACCAAGGACAGCCTTTGCTCTGTCCTTTTCCAGCCACCAAGGTTTAGAAAATATTTACAGCCACTTTCACAAGGGGCACACACAAGGTTGTTAGCTTAGCTGTTGCTGCCTGACTTTTTATCTGTAATGGATAGTAACTGGAATGTTTTATTGGGTTGTGTGTTGTGTTTCTATGATAGTGATGTGTTCGCTTCGGATGGCTCATATCAAGCCAAGTGTTACGACCCATAAACTAACATGAAAGGCAAGTGGAGACCAAATCCCAGGTCCACAGATCTTCAAAGAAAGGGATTGTGTATTTGTGTGGCCTTCCTAATAATCAGTGAGGGTTGAAAAACAGTGACATTTGAAATATATTACATCAAATATCCCCTACTTTTGCCATTTATAGCACACTTTAGGGTCATTATTTGGAAACAGTCTGTGGAACAGGCGGAAAGCAGTCTGATAGTTTATGGAAATTGCTGACTAAAGATTAAAACAAATGTTTCTAACACACTTCACTTTGTCAGAGACAGACAAAAATAATAATAATAAAAAAATCATCCCAAACAGGAAATGGTGATTGGGGAAATGGTGGGAAAGACACTATAAAGAAGGGGGGAAATAACCACTACTTTCTCTAGTTCTTTTCAAATGAATCATATTCATTTGGTATGATGGATGTTGAGGTTTTCTAATTCATGCATATATTTATAGATAATCCATGTGGTTCACTGAACTGAAAAATGATTGATATGACAATTTAGAATGTAATTTCACTATGTTTAGCATTGTGTTTCATGTTGTGCCATGACAAACATAACTAAATATGTCTAATTTTATGTGTAATTTGTTGTGGCAAGGCTAAATCTGAGAAAATAAGGATTTTGTTAATCTACACTAGTGTACTATAGATGCCCATGCCTTAAGACTTGATACTTTTCAAATAATTCTAGTAGTATGGATAAGTATGGGCTAGTTGGGTCATTCTTTTTTTATGTGGTGCCTTTTTGCCATTGTGATATTTGTTCAATTTTGCCATGTTAATGAATGAATGATGCATTTGTGTGCAGTGTTTTAAATCTCAAAAATATTGTATAAAATAAGTAAACTGCATTTTTTTTTACTCTGGAGATTTGGGCTGTCAATGGGAGGCTGTGTTGTTAAAATCTTAGTATGTGTTTGTTTTTCCCAACCTGTTTTAAAGTCTGTCCAGCGTAGAGTCAAGAGCTTGAAGAGAGCAGGACAGTGGGGTCATTGAATTTGTTCTCTCAGCCATGACCACCAGTGGACATTCTCTTCAGCCTGATGACCAACTCTGGGCCAAGTTTACTTCACAGCTGAATCAACAGAACCCAACCGGTATACAGTCGATCAGAGGGAACATGTATCTCCATGTTTTTTTGGGGGTTTTTTTCACTATGGGCAGAGAGTGATAAGCCTGACTAGAAAGAAAAACAACTTATTCTCATGCCACTGAGAAGAGCTAAAATAGTCTTTCAAAGAATGACTGAACAAACAGTTATCTTACACACGTTGAAATATAAATTTGGTTAGCAGGAGAACAACAATCATATCATTCAGTTCATCCATCCATCCATCCATCCACCCACCCACCCATCCACCCATCCATCCATCCATCCATCCATCCATCCACCCACCCACCCACCCATCCATCCATCCATCCATCCATCCATCCATCCATCCATCCATCCATCCATCCATCCGATGGACAGTTGTTTGAAAATGTGAGGGATTTGATAATCCAACCAGCTCCAACAAACTTGCCTAGAAGTTTCTGGTAATCCTGAAGACCTTGATTAGCTGATGCATAGTTATGAAACAATATCTATTTTGAAAAGTGCTGTACAAATACATTGAAATGGTTTTTGTTTGTTGTAAAGGCACAAAAAGACATTGTGCCTTAGATGTTCGGACTGATATTGAGCAATCAACATCAACATCTACAGTATGGTCAGTAACGGAAAACAAATATAATGACATATGAAACAAATAATGAAATAAACATGAACGTGAGATATGTCTTCACTCTATGAGGACACTTGGGATTTTGCCAAAAGAAAACTTTCAAGTGTAGCTTTTAAGACTAACTATTTCTGTCCCATGTCCTGTTGACATCACTTCCATTGTCATTCTAGTACATTCTTTCAATGTTGTTATGGTTGAGGATTAGTGTCTTTGGTGATGGTGACCTTCTACAAAAGTTACAGAGATGCATAAGAATCCAAACATTTCGTTTGTGGACAACGGATATTCTGTTAAATGAATTGTTGGATACTGTTCCATGCCCACTTTCTCAAGAATGGAGAAGGATGTTATCCCATTTCCTGTTTGTAGGAGGGTCTCTGAAACCCTGCTGAAAGGAGACAATGGGAACGATTAGTCAGGAAATCTCACAGAACCACACAGTGCAACATGCCAATCAAACATTGAGGGTCATAACATTAACCTGACCACACCTTACAGGATTGATAATACTGAGAAGTTTACTGATTAACTCACATATCATAATATTGTGAATAACATTTTTGTCACACTTTAGACTAAGGTCCAATTCTCACTATTAACTAAGTATTAACTACAACTTTTGCCTCAATAAACTCCTAATTACTGCTTATTAATACACATCCGATTTCTTTCTCAACTGTTTACGTTAATTTAAGACAATCGACTGTTTGCGAGAATACTTACTGAGACTGGTATTTTTGACAAGTTTGTGTGTATAAATCCTTTCAAGCGCATGGAGATGCAACAGAGGATTGCATGCCGAACTGGGCTTCCTGGTCCGTATGGATCAACTACGATCCATTTAACCTCTAACAATTGTATATAGAATATTTTTAATAATGTAGTAGGCTACTTTAGGTCATGCTGTATGTTTTTGTTTTGTCCATGGATGCCCAAGATTATATTTACAAAGCCTTCTGTTGAAAACCCTGCTAATTCTTCAAACTGAGGTTTAACCTTGAACATACCACTAGCTTGCATATTCCTACCATTTAAGGTTGGCATGGCAAAATAATGGCGAGAGGGTGTTTGGTGGCACATTTAATGAATCTCAAGCGGTCCACTCAAGCAAATATTATCACCCCCTCCCTTTCCAGACACAACAGATCGCCTCGGCTCACTTTTTCCTAATTAACCACATACAAACACTAAGGAAGTGTCATCCCAGGACAGCAGTGAGAGGACACCAGGGGAGGACTGCTGCTCTCTTGATCAACACCCTCCCTCAGACATTACACACAGTCAGTGAAGCCCAGCAGAGAACTTCAGTGAGCTGAAACAGGGTCAAAGGTCAAACACCGGAGAGATTGTTTTGCATCTACTCTTTGCAGATTTTCAAGCAACCGTATAACTGCATGCCAGACTAGAAATCAACCCTAAATCTCATCATAAGCTATTGGAGACATGGCCAGGGACGTATTATACATGTTGTTCATGCCTGGGTTGTGTAATTTTCTGATTTCTTAGCATTGCCACAATGCTATAGAGTGATGTTGATTGACAGAATGTTGTTATGGTTGCTAAGTGGTTGTTAGCATAAGCGCTAAAAACACTAAATACTCTCCATTCATTTTATCCAGTTGAGCTTCGGGAACCTACCTGATTGGTGGATCTCACATGGGGTGCCAGCAGGTCGTATACTGTATACACACAATTTTGCCATTATATTTAGCATTACAACATAACAACCTGACACAAAATGTTGTCCTTTCTATTTTTTTGTGCAAGATGATAAATTGCATTTCGCATAATTAACTCCAAAATCATCAGGTATATCAGTGAGAACGCGACTCGCAAAAACACTCAAGGAAAGAATGTGCGTTTTAGTTTGGTTGGTAATCATAGGCGGAGGGTGAATCAACTCCAGGTAAGGCTAGGAAGATGTGCTACAAATAGTTTTAAATATGGATTTTTTTTTCTTCTTACACAAGCACATCGCTTTATTATTTTTGAGTTTTCATTTCATATCTATCCCTTTAAGCGTGTTATTTCTGTAATAAGTAAATATACTAAAGTGCACTTCTTTTTCACAAGGGGAAACAAACACTTAACATGTTTATGCACTTTATATAACACGTTCAAAGAAAAGATTCAGAGATGGTTTGAATGCTGCATCTCTGGTCTTTTCTTTACTTCCCACCAACTTAAAGGTCAATTATGTAATTTTAGCTTTCACATATATGTGAAAATCATGTCACCTAATTGTCTTACAGGAGATTGAGCTCACTAACTAGATCCAAATCCCATATAAAGTGCTTGACCTGTCATGAAACCTTTAAGAGACTTTCTGAATAGTAGAAGCATTATCACATATGCTACCATTTATTATTATCTGTGAATGCCTTTTCAATGCTGGACACATCTTATATAGCCATACTTTAAAAAAAAAAAACAGTTTGTTTCTTTTTCCGTCAGGCAGACACAAATTTGTTTAAGATAAAAATATGGAGGCATTGGAAATGTTGTTGTGAACAGGCTTCAGATAAATGTCCAGTCTTTAAATTAAATCACAGGCACTTTGCCTGCTGGGATGGCTGCAGGGCAAGCACACATGGCTATCTGTGAAGAAGAAAGCCATGTGGAAATCTAATTACTTTACACGTCAACATGCTGAGCACTTTACCATTGCCAGATCCCTCTTCTCGACACCAGAAAGCCCTAACAATATTTAAACAACATATTCATTTGTCAAACACCTGAAGGCTGAACTTGTTTGTTTTGTACTGATCTCCTCTTTAAAAAAGGTTGACAATGAGAGTAACAGTGGTGAACCTAAATTCAAAGAATGTCATAGAACATTTTTTGATGTATTTCTCTCCTCAGAGAGGTTCCATTTCCTCTCAGTTTTCATCAAAACAGAGAAATTGGAACGCTGATGGAAATTACAGACGCGATTCATTTGGCTTGAACTAGACTGCTTTTCCTAAGAGCATTGTAAGCCTAAGTTGATCATAGAACAATTGCCACCAATAGTCTCTATGATCAACTTAGGTTTAAAATGGTTTTGGGAAACGCAGCCCAGGGCTCAAGGCATAGACAGTGATTGACTTAAACGCCTCAATCAGAAGCTCTTGATATGAACAAAGTCTCAGTAGAGTGTGTTCTTCATCATCCTTCTGGCTGATGCATGTGTGTTTTCAGAAGGCACAGTTCCTCTTGATACCTGTCTGAGAGGCTGCGACTTTGTTTTGGCTCGAAACATCCATTCCATTTATCAAATTAGAAATCAAGCCGATGTCGACAACAGAACGCGGGGGAATAAAATACCAGATCTCCAGATCCAGACCAAAACCTGTCCAAGAGAGTAAAGTTGTCCAGTTGTTGTTTGTCCAGAGTATTATTTAATACAGTAAAACACAATGAAAGTGTAAAATATCAACATTTCATACATTTTCTGAAAAAATACACAATTAGTTTTTTTATTGATAAAAAAATACACGAAATTCACTCTCTCACACTTTGTTAAACTATATACATTTCCCACTGTTAATATTTACATTCTTCTCTTTCTAACATATTTCGGCAATTATAGTGTACCTATAATACTTACATGTAAGTAGAAGGAAACAATATATAAAGTTTAGGGAATAAAGGGGTAACAACCAGTAGAATTAACAAAATATTTATACTCTAAGTATTATAGAACTAAGGGGTACTTATTCTACTATTATGATACAACAATCTTACATTTGGGAGCAATTTAGCAAGAACATACACTGCATACCTTTTTATAATAATGGTATACCAGTATACTGTATAGGCTTTTTCAAAAATTACAGGGTACATATGTATGCATTTATACAGTAATCTTTTTAACAAAAGTGCACTGAAAACTAAAACTATTGCAACTTTTGCTTCAAATATTGGGGAAAGATATACTCTTGTTTCATGCAGTGGTGTTTGTTACCCTCTTGTTCCATGTAGTTACAGGGTGAGTACAATAAAAATACATACAATCTTATATCACTGACTCGGAAACCTTTATTTGAAACAACTTTATTCAAAACAGATTTACAACACTTCTTTTTGTTTAAAACTGCTTTTTTTAATCGACAATTAATTTCAAATGCTTAAGTCTTAAAAGAAAGTAGCACATTTTGTCCTCTCTTTTGTCTCTTGCTTGGCTTCTTCCTTTTGTTCCTCTTCTTCCTTTTCTTTCTTTCCACTGATGAATCTGAAGAAGAAATCATGTCTCTTGCTATTCTGTATTTTGTATTAAAGGTCCCATTCCATGGATTATTTTTATTATTTTATAATGTTTCCAGGGGTGCCCTTATAATGTTAGTACGTTTTTTAGATCAAAAATTGTTATAATTTAGAAATAAAAGGCATATTTCCTAGCCTGATTTCATTCCCTGGTTTGAACACTCTGTTTGAAGGGGCGTGTCTGCTGTGAGACTTCAGTGTAAACGCCCTCTGCTGTGATTGGCTGACATGCTTGCATATGAAATATCTGGCATTACATGTGGAACTATCTGGAAAACTTTTACTATTACAGCTATTATACGTTTTTACTATTACAGCTATCGGGATTAACGAATTGTGAGAAGTTTTTTAAGTATTTAGATCTATTTCAATCACATAAAAAAAATGCAGTGATGATGAGCATTGAGCAGATGACAGCCTGTTGATCGCGTGAAAGATCTTATCATTGCAACGCAGTTTCTATGGCAAGCCATTTTAACATTTAAAAGCAAATTTTGACTATCCGGAATTAACATTGTAGATATCAACAATGTCTTTCTGACTAGTCGTAATTACATTTTGGATAGTTGGAATTGTCATTCAAGATATCTGTAACGTAATTGTGACTAGTCGAAACGACAGATAGAGATATCTGTAATTCAGTTTTGACTAGGCAAAACTGAATTACAGATATCTGCAATGACGTCATTGAAAATGACATTCAACTCGTCACACATCTTAAATGACAATTGCAGATATCTGTAATTTAGTTTTGACTAGGCAGAATGAAAGTTAAAGATATCTCAAACGTCATTATGACTAGTGCAAATTATTGTGCATGACATTGCTCTATTTTACATATCCATTTCCCCTCCCCACCATAATCAAAGAAAAAGTGGGTTAATTTCTTTATTTCTATGAATGGAAGAAGAAAGAAGCAGGCATGGCGTTGGCTGTAATCGAAAAAAACACCAGAAAATGTTTTTTATATACAAAAAAAAAAAAAAAAAAAATAATAATTTTTACAATGCTGTTCATGTTCATGCTTAAAAGGTTGTTGTTGCCGTAAGATTTATGCGTGAAAAAGATTCACACTAATTCACTTTAATAAAGATGCTTACATGCTATTCTTAAAAGTACAATAACATTAACTTCCTTAGATGAGAAACAAAGTTCTTAGTTCAGATTAGTTCTTATTTTTTATTTTATTTTTTCAGTTTGAAACAGCATGAAAAAAGACGATTAAAAACTCTGGTTGCTCCAACATGGTGCTAATCAGTGCTAATTAAAGTTAACAGTTAAGGCTGATTTATACTTCTGCGTCGGACCTACGCCGGAGCCTCTACGCTGTAGGCAACGCGTTGGTTTTCATTTATACTTCTGCGTCGTTGTCCGCGTTGACGCGCACAGAGGGAGCATGTGAAACCCGAGGGAGCGGTCCTAGCAGACCAATCACAGCGCTTGCGTCCGTGTAGAGTTGACGCGTTGTTACATTTTTGGAGAGGTGCACGTCAGGGTACGCCGAAGGGTACGCGCGCTACACACAGCCTACGGCGTAGCTACGGCGTAAGTTCGACGCAGAAGTATAAATTGGGCTTTAACAGGTGCTATGTGATTTGATGATTTGAACACGCTCTGCTCCCGCCTAAAGTGTGATGCATGCATACAGATATCTGCAACGTCATTTGGCCTAGTCAAAACTCTAATTCAAGATATCTGTAATTACATTTTGACTAGGCAGAATAAAAGTTACAGATATCTCAAATTTCAGATATCTCTAATCAAACTTAATTTCAAGATATCTTTAACTTGATAATAGATATCTACAATTAAATTATGACTATCCCTAACTCCAGTTTGAGATATCTACAACGCCATTTTGACTAGACATAACTCCAGTTACAGATATCTACAACGTAATTTCGCCTAGTCAAAACTTAATTTAAGATATCTGAAAAGGAACATGTAGATATCTTGAATTGAGGTGAATTAAAGATATCTTGAACTGGAGTTATGACTAGTCAGAATCTAATTGAAGATATCTCAAACTAGAATTACAGATATCTACAATTCAGTTACAGATATCCGTAAATCACATAGTGGATATCTGCAACTGAATTGTAGATATCTGTAATGATAAACCCCATTCAAATGAATGGCAAAAGTGATGTCATTTGTCCTAGGAAGAATGTCTTTGTGGATATCTGAAATGACAATTATGGATAGGAAGAATGTAGTTGCGGATATCTGAACTGTTCTTTTTGACTAGGCAAAACTGAATTAAAGATATCTGCAACACATATCCAGTCTAGCTTTTAAATGTTAAAATGGCTTGCCATACAGTTTCTGCACTCTCACTAATGATTTCACCAATGCAAACATGAGGCATATAAATACAGTAAGAGCTTCGTTGTGCAGTGTAACAGCATCATTGATTTCATAACGAGTTTTGGCAAGAGTCCAGATAAACTCGCGCTGTGTCACCGACAGCAGCTTGGGCGATTGGAAAGGGATTGTTCTTTGATCGCTTTCTGTATATTAATCACAGTTTAAGTAAGATTATTTTTATCCTACTAAGAGAAACGATGTGAAGAGTGATCGCTACTTCCATATAAAATTACTACTTGTACTTACCGCTTGCTGGAATATAGTTGAAATTGCCCCCTTCGTCAGTATGAAACGCTGAGAGAAGCCTGCTTGATATTATCCCAGGTTAGAAAAACAGTCCGTGGTGAAATGGACAGAGCAAACTAACAACTTCGAATTAAACTTTTGCGGTATCCGATTATAGATAAACATCAACCACGTCTGTTGACATTTCGCCATCAATACGCCTGTGTTCCTGTGGGCGGAGGTTACGGTTCTAGTGACATCATTAATGAAGGAAGTAGAGGGGTGTAGTCCAATCGAGCCGTTTTTTGTAGTCAACTTCTGTTAAATAAAATATCTCGCTTGGCATTGAACTTTGAGCTTTATAATTTTACAGATATTATTTATACTCTAACAACAACATTACACACCAACCAAAGTTTGAATCATGGGAAATACATTGTTTTTCAAATAAAGGTTTCTGAGTCAGTGATATTAGATTGTGTGTATGTATTTTTATTGTACTTACCCTGTAACTACATGGAACAAGAGGGTAACAAGCACCACTTTAATTTACAGGCCGCAATGTCACACTTACTCTGTAAGTACATGGATCAAGAGTATATTTTCTAGTTTTTAAAAAAAATTGCTATAGTTTTATTGTACTTGAAACATGTAAGCCCAAATTTAAACATCTGCACTTTTGCTATACAAAAAAAAATATATAAAAAATGCATAGAATGCATAGATAATAATTAATAATAATTAGTATATATATATATATATATATATATATATATAAATAATAAATATTATTAATAATTAATAATAAATGCATAGATATGTACCCTGTAATTTTTGAAAAACTATACAGTATGTATTGGTACACCGTTATTACAAAAAGGTACAGTATGCAGTGTATGTTCTCGCTAAATTGCTCCCAAATGTAAGATTGTTGTATCATAATAGTAGAATAAGAATCCCTTAGTTCCTTAATACTAACAGTAATTTTTTTTTTAATTATCGTTGTTGTTACCCCTTTATTCCCCAAACTTTACATATTGTTCCCTTTTGCTTACATGTAAGTACTTTATAGGTACACTATAATTAGAAAAAACAATGTTTTTATCATATTTTACAGTTTTTGTTGCCAAAAAAAAATATAAAGAAACTGAAATAATGTAGTGTAATATTTGCTATTTTGCACAGTCATTTTGCACTGACATTCAACCTTCAAATATTTAGATTGTAATTGAATGTAAAAGCAAAAAATCCATTTATTTATTTATTTTATTTTTTTTAAATGTGTAATTTATTAAGTTATGCTGCTAGAATTTATATTTTTTTAGTTTATATGAGTTTCAAACATGGAATAATGTAGTGTTTTAGGGTTGATAACTATGGAAACTTTGCAAGGCTGCAATCACATATTTATGATTTTTGGTAATAATTTAAAACCTAGAGATGTTTTATGATTTCTAATCATCCCATTCCATTTCTTGATGGGTACACGTTTTGATTAGAGAGCAAAAATTTTGCTGTTTGCACTGTATAGTATTGTTTCACTCCATAATTCCTTAATAACACTGGTTTGTTCTGACATATCATGTATTAAATCTCTGATCACATGGCAATTCTATGCTTTCACATGATAATCACATGGTATTTTACTGGTCATTGTGTGTTCTCTTTATAATGTAAATACCACTTAAGACTACTTCATCTTAAAATACACCAATCACATGGTATGGATTTTCGAGAATACAACTTATTTAAAGTTATTCAGTGAAATTCAATTTGGGTCATACTGTGCAACGTTTCCCGGATAAACTGGTTTTATTCATACAGTTTTCCCACAGAAAAGCCAGATTATCCCCAAAGATGGATGGATGTTATGGCAAGAAGGTTAATTAGTACTTTACTTAACTATATATATTATGAATAGATGTAGTCAAGTACTGTAAGAGGGCGCACGCTTCGCCATTTTCTCAGGCTCCTCCACAAGCTTCCTGTCAATCCCACCCAGTGATGTGAGCCAGAGCAGTTTCAATGACATGTCATGGTGAACATTTAAAATGCAAGACGAATGATTTATATATGTTATTAGCCCCCGGTTTCACAGACAAGGCTTAAAGGGTTAGTTCACCCAAAAATGAAAATTCTGTCAGAGTAATTACTCACCCTCATGTTGTTCCAACCCCGTAAGACTTTCGTTCATCTTCGGAACACAAATTAAGATATTTTTGATGAAAACTGAGAGCTTTCTCACTCCTTCATAGGCTGCTATGTAATTTCATCTGCCGGCCCAGAAAGTTAGTAAAGACATTGTTAAAATAGTCCAAGTGACTACAGTGGCTCAACCTTAAGTTTATCAAACGACGAGAATACTTTTTGTGCGAAAAAATAAAATAAAATAACGACTTTATTCAACAATCCCTTCTCTTCCATGTCATTCTCCTACGCTGTTGACGTAGTGTAACAGTGCAGCGCTTCTGGGTTGTACGTCAGAATGTAGGCTCACTATTGGCCAGCATCACACACATCACACGCAATGACCAGCGTCGGCCAATAGTGAGCCTACGTTCTGACGTTCTTACGGGGTTGGAACAACATGAGGGTGAGTAATTGCTGACAGAATTTTTATTTGTGGGTGAACTAACCCTTTAAGCTAGTCCCAGACTAAAATGCATGTTGAACTGTTTTAACTGAAAGCAACTGCCATTGTTTTGTCTCAAGATGCATACCAGTAATATTTTAGTTTTTTTCTAGGGCACGTTTATTAAAGCTACTTAAATATCCTAATTAAGGCCTAACCCTGGCTTAATGTAAGCTTTTGTGTTCTCTAACAAAAGTTTTGTGTTCTCCCGAGAAACTTTGCATCCGCTCGCAAAATTTTTACGTTCCTCAAATAAACTTTTGTGTTCGCTTGTGAAGAACTCAAAAGTTGTGCGAGCGAATGCAAAGTTTTTTCAGGTGAATGCAAAAAAATTGCGAAGAGAACGTAAAAGCATTGACATCATTTTTCCTCACATCTCCTATTTTTTTTCCCATCACCACGGCTGGATTTCCTGATGAAGTTGTCTCTTAGCACGCTACAAAGACTCTAAAGGTATAATTTAACTGAAGGTTTACCATTTATAGGCGTGTTTCCCGAACTATACCTTAGGAGGTTACTTAAAGAATTAGTTCAGACTTTCGATCATCTTCAAATAACAAATTAAGATAATTTTTGATTAAATCTGAGAGCTGGATCACTCCTCCATAGGCTTCAATGGGATCGAAACTTGCCAGCCCAGAAAGTAAAAAAAGACAATGTTTAAAATAGTCCAAGTGGCTACAGTGGCTCAACCATAAATTTGTTTTAGGATTAATGGGATATTATAAAAAAATAATCCAAACTATAACATATATTTAAAATTGTATCATATATTGCTGCCACAGTAATGGCCCATTTCAACTGTTTACGTGCTTTCTTCTTTATCCTTTTCGTTCGCAAAGGTGGAGCTGTGATGAAATGTTCTTGTAAATACTTTCCAGCATTTCAGTAATACAAGTGTACATCGTACGTACGGTGCTCGGCAGTGATCAAAAAGGATTTAAACAGTGAAGTTTGAAGTGATCTCTTCTTGTAAACTTAGAGATGTGGATTCGGACCGGCAATTAAATTACCACACGCACACGACCTTGGTGTTTGTCAAAAATCAGTAGGTAATTTGGCCAGGGATTTTTACGCGGGTGGTGGGAGAAAAACTCTGACATTCTGGGTTCAGACGACCATAAAATCACAGACTAACCCCTGTAAATGTTGAAAATACCATATGACCCCATGAGAAACAATTACTGTCCGAATAGGGCTTAACTGACAATATGCTTTCACTGGCCTTAGAAAGCGCTCCACGGATGGCACCGTCTTTTAGAACAACTATTCGCTGTATCGCTGCCATAGTTTGAGCAAACTCCCCACAATCATTCCTTTTAAATAGACTCCTAAGCCTTTACTACCTAATGGTTTTCCAGCTGGTGTACCTTTGGATAATATAATTAAAAATCTAACAACAATCAGTGTAATGACAATTTTATTCTTTCCATGAAAACACTTGAATTAGCCTAATTGAACACTGGGTGTACAACTTCAGAATTATCTTCCTATAGACTGTCAACAGTGATAAGGTGTAGCTAAGAGTGATCCAGACCAACCTTCCGAACAGACTGATTTACAGAAGGTATACTTAACTAAGAATGTTTTGGGAAACACGTATTAACGATAAGGTACAGCTTAAGGTATAACTTAAGAACGACGTAGCGTCAAGAAGGTTTCGGTAAATCCAGCCCACGTCCCTTAGGGGCTCCGTACTTTGCAAATGCAAAGTTTCTCTGGGGAATGCAAAACATATTGGCATTTAACTAATATTTCTTTCCATTACCATGTCAGACTCCGTATTATAACACAAAGTGGAAACTTGGATGCTATAGAAACACATAAAAAAAACCTTTACATTTTAACATTTATGGCCAGATTTACTAAAAGCTTGTTCAAGCGCAAACCCTCTTTTGGCACTAAAAAAACTATACTGTCAGGATTTACTAAAGACATGCAGTGAAAAATTAGTGCTGAAAAGGTGTGGACACAGTTATTTTTGCGGCTGACCAGCAACATTTATGGGAGGACATTATTTAAATGAATCATGCAAGGTGATTTACAAATGTTTGCTGGTTACTGGTATTTGCACCATTATTTAACACCCAAAAGAAGCATGTTTTAAACCAGACACTAATTTGAGCTGCTCTTTATGTTGGTCATTATGGAAATGATCTGACTGCATCTGTGTTTTTTTAATTTGCGTGTCGTCCATAGATCACAAGCAGAACTTTCCACTCCCATCAACACTTTTATGGGATTGTGTTCTAATTTGCCATCGTCCATGTAAATCATGCTAGGAACTAGAAATCCACTGTTTAGTTCCAGATGGAATTTTTTTTATTTTTTTTATTTTTTTACAAATGTAAGTGGAGCAAACATAATGAAATTGAGTAAATTGAAGAAGCATCAAAAGAAAAGAAAAAGTGTGCATCCTGTAATGAGATTAATAGTAAGTCATGGGGACAGATATAGCACGCAAATGGCACTGTTTTCTGAGACTTATCAAGAGAGATCAGTACAACTCCAACTCTCTGAAGAAAAAAAGAGAGAAACAACAGCCTGCTAAGTCTGAGGATGAGCATGCATTTATCTTGAGGGGTTTTATTTCAGTGGAACAATTTACTAGAGGGAAATGTGAATACTGGGATTTATTTACTGACATATAGTATACAGTGGAATATACAACGGTAATGATTCACGAACTGAACCGTATGGGACTGCGTAAAAAACACCACTGAGAGAAATTTGTGTCTGGCAGCAAGATAAGATTTAAATGAGAGTACATTACCACTCACACAAACACCAGAGTTTATCTCTGAGCCAGTAAGACCTGCTGTATCAGTTACAGAGCTCAAACAAGAACACTGCTTGGAAACAAGGGAAATGTGATAAAAAAAAAAAAAAACTTTAATAGTGCTGCTTCTGGGACAGGCAGATGGAAAAAACAGGAATTAACTGGACAAATGCAATTTGTGATGTGAAAGCTGCAATGCAAATAGACCATTTTTACTGGCTGAAAAGTGTGAAACAACATGTCTCGTTGCAGAGAAGAACAATCATTGCTGGCTCCTGCTAGCTCTTAGTGTAGGTAATGAATTAAACTTGAATCCTGCAGTGCACTTTACCCTTGTTAAAAAGAAGAGTGCTTAAATGTGTTTCTGTCATGACAACTCTCTGAAGAGGTTAGCATGGTAACGGATATGACAATGTTAGTGTATTTGGTATTGGCGGAATAGATGTTACGCTGATGCTGTTGTTATTGCTGCTGCTGCAGAACAAGTACAGGGCCTTGCCACTGCCAATGCATACGAGCACACTGCTGTGAGCATGTAAGACATACTGCTGCTGCACAAATAGCATATATAAAAATTACCCGTAGCAGATCTATACAGGTGGAGCTTGGGAAGGTAGAGGGTTTCTGAGGAACTTTTAAAGCACTGCAAACTGCTACAGCAAACACTGACCAACTATTTTAATGTTGAGCAGCAAGCTCATTGGCTGCAAATGTACAATGAGCCAATCAGCTTGTGCCGTGTCGACTCCACCATGGGCCATCGTTCTGGCTGCTCTCTGGATCCCTGCCGGGCTACTCCTGCTTCTGGCTCCTCCCACCATCATCAGGGCCCTGTCACTCCCTCTGTCATGTCCCCCAGGCTCCTGCACTTCGCCTGCTCTGCGCACTCCTGCAGAGCCCTCGTGCTGACTAACATACTAATGCACTTGTAAAGTACTTCATTATAATTATAATTATAATTTTAGTGTTATACAATATTATATTTCAAATTAATATAGTTTAAATGTACTGAATTGCAACTTTATAATCACAAATGTGTAATTTTATATTCATAAATTATATACATAAATTATATATTACATATAAAGATGCTTACTACATAAAAATGTGGTAATACTTAAATACTACTAATATTACTAGTATTTTACACGTCACATGTAGTTACTATAACTATATAACTATAAATTATGCTATACATAAAACTAAACCTAAATCAAACCCTATTCCTAACCCTAACCTTATGGTATGTAGTTAATTAATATTACTCAGTACTCAAAAGTACAATTACACTGTAACATGGACACCTTAAAATAACGCGTAACCAAAGATACTTGTATAAAAATACTTAAGTCCTATGTCAGAAAAAGTACTGTAAAATTCAGCTAATTGCATTTAATATACATTTTAACTGCATTTAACATGCAAATAAGCATCTGAAAACATTTTGTCAGCAAATTGTATTCTTCTAAAGTATATTATTTATATAAAATCACGGTCACACATAAAACTTTCTGAGTGCCACTTCAATAAATAATAAAATATCAAAAGTGACATCTGTAAACAAATGATGTGCAAGCTTTTCTCAGATTTCTTTTTTTTTTTTTAATGCAATGACATTCAGACATTTTTTGGGGGTCTTAAATGTACAAATAGTTTTGGAGCCATTGTATGACGCAAATATATCCACAATATGCCGTCATATGCTGACAGTCCTAGTTGACAAGCCAACAGTTGCAGTGGTTATTGTATCTTATCCCCCTGTGATCAGATCAGAGAGGATGTTTATCAGTTGTATACTCGCCTCTTGGTCTCCACTGATGCAATTTCTACAAACTCCCACCCAGCACATGCAGTCAAGATAAACAAACACAAACGAAACAAACACTCCGAAGACTTGTTGTACCATTGCAGAGTCCTTTCACTGACCTTAAATAGCACAGGATGTAGCCAGAAGATTTTGGCCAATCTTAAAAATGCACAAGGGAACAAGGTTTTGCTGGTTAGCTCATTAGAGGCTGTATATACATACATACAATGTATATACAGTATATATACAATATTCAATAAACATATACCGTTCAAAATGTACAGTAGGTGTCGTGGGATTTTATGTTTTTAAATCATTTATGCTCAGTAATCTTTGTTGCATTATTTTCCTGTTATCTCTGTAAAGCTGCTTTAAAACAATCTGTACTGTAAAAGCGCTATATAAATAAATGTGACTTGACTTAATATTGTACAATATTATTACGATTTAAAATCTCTCTCTCTCTCTCTCTCTCTCTCTCTCTCTCTCTCTCTCTCTCTCTCTCTCTCTCTCTCTATATATATATATATATATATATATATATATATATATATATATATATATATTCAAATGTAATTTATTCCTGTGAACAAAGCTCAATTTTCAGGATCATTACTCCAGTCTCCAGTGTCACATGATCCTTCAGAAATCATTATAATATGCTGATTTGGTGCTCAAGAATCATTTCTTATTATTATCAATGTTGAAAACAGTTGTGCTGCTTCAAATTTCGGTGGGAAACATTAGCCTATACTTTTCTTTCTTTGATGAATAAAAGGTAGAAATATTTTTTTTAACATTATAAAGGTTTTTACTGACTATTTTGAACAATTTAATGGATCCTTGCTGAACAAAACTATGTACTGTATTTATGTATGAGTGAATGAATGGATGAGCAGGACAGGAAGTAAAATCTGCAGGCCAGTTGCCCTCCAGGCGCAGACTTGACACCCCTTTTCTAGAGTGCTGACTGCTGCCATCTAGTGCTTTAACTTACGGTGTGAAGGATCATGTGTTCTTATTGCAGTCAGTATTAAACACCTCCACTTACACAAGCATTTGTTAAAATGTCTCATATGAAGCATTAATATTTTGTATAGATATAGGTTATTTAGAAAATGTGCCTATGCTAAACGCTCTGCCACGATGATAGGATGTTTTTGATAGCAACCAGAGCATTGCTATGTGGTTTCTAAGGTGCTATGAGGGTTTTTCACATTTGTTTATGGTTGTTAGGGTGTTTGCTTACTGTGCCAAAAGGGTCCACCCACAAGTCTCAGTATGATATTCTGTTTCCTTTTGGGTCCCTTCTATATTTTATGCAAATCTGATTTCAGATCTTTGTATTTTTGTTCAATGTAACCTTGGTGAGCACAAGAGACGGTCACACATTATATTTGGTGTCTTCAACTACTATGCATTTACATAAAATAATAATTGTTAAGTAAAATGTACTTGGTTGCAATTATATTGTGTTCATGTTATATTGCAACACACTTGCTGCTATTGAGGTGGGATACGGGTAAGGTTAGGGACATGTTTGGTGGTATGGGTAAGATTATGGGTAAATGTAATAGTTCACAAAAAAAAAAAAAATAATAATAAAACAAATTTTAAAAAATGATCCTATAATTTACTCACCCTGAAGCTATCCTGTGTATGACTTTCTTCTTTCAGCAGAACAAAATCGGTGTAAAATATTAAATAATATCCTGGCTCTTCCCAGCTTTGTAATTTTTTGAAGCTCCAAAAAGTGAATCCATCCATCATAAAAGTAATCCATACGACTCCAGTGGGTTAATAAATGCCTTCTAAAGTGAAGCGGTGTTTTTTTTAAAGAAATATTATCCATATTTAAAACTTGATATGCTATAATCACTGGCTTCCTGCATGTTCATGAGAGAGTCGAGTTCTGGTGGAAGGATGACCTCTGACCTGACGTATGATGTAGGATGTAACTCCTCTTCTTTTTTATCAAAATCATTTTCTTTCAAACTGCTGGTTTTAGACTTCTAATTCGTGACTGGCGTTTTGTTTTTCTCTATCCTCAGCACTTCCACTTTCATCAATTCTCACCTACGTCGGGTCAGAGGTCACCCAGTGATTATAGTTTATAAAGTTTTAAATATGGATATTTTTTTCTTACAAATGTAGCCAAGTCAATAGGGGGCGCTGCTGAGGGTATCCGCAGAGGGTGTAATTTCCCTTTTAATATGCCACTTCCTATGAGTGGAATGGTTGCAGTGCCTGAATAGGCTCTATGCACGATCGCTTCCGCGTTTTATCTCAACCGCCCAGTTACATCAGGTGCTGTGTCGGAAGCCGTTTTTGCATTTGGTGGAGATAATGGTAAATTACACTCGCTGTTTACAAGAACTTCTAGCGGACAATATTGTGAGGCAGTTAGCTGTCACACCTAAGAGTAAGAAAGAGAAGGGCTTTAAATTATATATTTCGAGCTACATCGACAACTTTGAGGGTGAGTATTCTCTCATATCATGCGAAATCCGACTAGCGAATTGTTTTCTAAAATTGTTGTCTCCATTTCTGAGAAAATTAATCTTATGGAAGTTTTGCCACTAGTACACTTCGCTATAGAACACGCTATGCGGAAGTAAAGACGCTGGCTGAGATTCTACCGGAAATACCGAGCGTTTTGTTTGGCATGGTTGCTGGAAAAACAAGCTCTGTTGGTTTGTTTTTCCAGACCAGGCCTTCGCCTGGACCCGATGACAACGCAGTGCTGAAGTGACAACTAGTCTCTCCCTATGGAGGATACCTCTACCACTCTACAGATAAAGCGTTGTCGGGAAAATTCGTTTCGTGTACCTACCCTGAAGTGACAAAATAAAATAAAATTCTGTGTCTTAATTCTTAATGCGCATGGGAACGCCATCAGCGTTTATCACAGGTTCACGTTTAAAGTCTGTGTAGAGAGAATGGTGTCATCTTAGCGGCCCCTAATTTAATAACAAATGATCGTTGCGACGGAAGCTAATCAATCAAAACTAACTTTAGCTGGAAAATAACTTCATTAAAGAACCGCTATGAAGCCAAAACAATCTCTGTTACCTTAAATTATAGGTTTACCTCTGTAAAGCTGCTTTGAAACAATCTACATTGTTAAAAGCGCTATATAAATGAAGGTGACTTTGACTTTGACTTTGACTTGGACTTGACTTGACTTGACTTGACTTGACTTGACTTGACTTGACTTGACTTGACTTGACTTGACTTGACTTGACTTGACTTGACTTGACTTGACTTGACTTGACTTGACTTGACTTGACTTGACTTGACTGGATATTCACTCTGATTCATACAAGTGTGGTGTGGAAAGAGTTTTTGTGTGTATTTAGTGTGGTGTGTTGGAAATTTGTAATTTCTTTTGGAATTTATTGTATTTATTCATTTGTTGTGTGCATTTTCTTTTGAAGTGTTATGTTACCCTCCACAGTTACTTGTACTGCCATCTTTCATGAGTAAGTTTGGCCAGCTGAATGAAATCAAATGAGACCAGAATCCATGTATTTAATAAAAGTGATGCTTTGATTTTATAGTAATTTTGCCTTAAGTTTATTCATTTAATTGGATAGCCGAGTGGGAAACCCTCTAGTGATTTGGGATCTCCTACCCAAACAAAATTGGAGTGGCGTAGTCAAGAGCAGTTAAAAAGCACCCCTATTGCCCCATTACACAGAAATACATCGCTACGTTTCAGAAGGGCCGTTTATTAACCCGCTGGAGTCGTTCAGTCTTTTTGGAGCGTAGGATATTATTTAATATAACTCCGATTGTGTTTGGCTGAAAGAAGATATCATATATGCTTACCTTGAGGGTAAATAAATTATGGGATAATTTTCATTTTGGGATGATGAAAACTATTCCTTTAAAATTTAGGATTGAAAACACCCTAACCTTAAGTAGGCTATGAGTAAAAGCAATAGTGATGCTTGCCTTGGCAACATCACTAATTAGCAAATGAGCAGAATACTTCCCCTCAAACACACATTCAACTCCATTTGTGTATGTTCGTGTGTGTGTGTGTGTCATCATGGTGTTGGCCTTCGGCAAAGCAAGCGTTCCATCACAGACAGTTTGCATTTCTAATGCTTGACTGAAACGGTAGCCCAGCGGTAACACACAGCACTTTAATTCTTTATTTATTTAGTTTTGTGCTGCATCTGATCTCCTGTTCTAGAATTAATTACTTAATTAGCATAGTGAATTAGCAAACGATTATGATGCATGGAAAAGTTCCAGCAACACCCGGCACAGTTTGGGCATGTGCATCCAAACGCGCGCACACACACACACACACACACACACACACACACACACACACACACACACACACACACACACACACACACACACACACACACACACACACACACACGCACACTAGCTGGGTGGCTTGCAGGCTTGTCGCCAGTAAATTAGAGGGGCTGTAATAAAATAGAACATTTGAACAAAAAGCCGCTCCAAAGTGCTGGTGATATTGTGCCCTCTGTGCGAGACGTAATAAAATCTCAGTGTTAATTTATTAGCCAAGTTGTACAGTGCTAATGAATTAATTCTTCACCCCAGTCCCACCAACCACCTCATCAATCAACCTTATTTCTTCAAGCGTTACATTTCAAATCAAACATGGGCATTTATTCAAACTGATCTATGATCAACTTCTGCTGTAAGTCACTAATAAATTATAAAACTAACTAAATTTTTTACATTTTATTACGAAAATGCACATGCAAAACTTGACTGCAAAATGCTAGAATGTTTTGAAAGGTTGCCAAGGTGTTGCTATGTTGTTTCTGGAGCATTCTAGCCTATATAGTATTTTCTATTAGAGGTTCGTTTAAATCTGTAATCCTAATATGTGCTATAGTAATAGTGACGACTGCCTTAGAAAATGCCCCTAATTTTAGAACAGTATAATTGCGTAGCTGTTCATGACAGCCGATTAGCAACAGCAAAGGTACGAATTCAAACTCAGTCCCGTATGAACACATCATAAGTGACATCAGCACACCTCTGAGCGTTATCTGCCGGTGTAATTGCAGTAATTAGTGATGTCTATAGGGACCAGCGACGGGAATGAGCCGGGATGCTGAGGAGCTCCTGTGAGATCTTCCACATGCCCATCAGAGCCGTGCTGACGTGACTGACAGCTCCTCAGTCTGTGCTGAACACCAGAGAGACCTCAGTGAAAGCGCAGCTGTAGGTGTTGTGCTGGGAAACTTTCAGTGTGACTCAGTTTGATTTACATCAGGCTTGTGATACTTCCGTTCATATAAATCTCCAGCCCTGGATGATGATGCACTAAAATGAAATAAAAATCAAGAATACGTTTTTACCATTAAATAGCAACGGTCTACTGACATTTGTTATGACATCCGCTTCAAACATTACAATGCTCATGAAAACTTTTGTTAACTCTACAGTAAGTAAATCCACTTCACCAGCTAAATACTCTTCAACAGCGATGAAACGGACGTTCAAACACAAAATTCTAGAGATGGCTGCATGTTTGTTTCTCTGGCGCTTAAGGTCTATGGTGTGTGTCCGATGCGATACGCTGTGTTTTGCTAACATTCCTCATGCACAGCTGCTCATTGGCTGCCGCCTCTGTAGATACACTGGTAGCACAATGCAGTTTGGTGATGTAAAGAGTGAAAATCAGGCAATGAAACACACTTATTATCGTGCTTTACCAGAGGAAACAACAAGAATATACCTGTATGGGCGGGACAAACTGTCACTCACATGACATCACAGCCGTAGCAAACCAAACAATCCAATGATCCAGTCAATTTCAGATGGAGCAAATCAAGTACCGTCCTACATTTGTGTTGTTGTTGCTGTTCAAAAAGCCGTTTAACTTGATAAATGTCATAACAGGGAAGAAAAGGCTATTACGACTTCCATTTCATGCCGGCTATACCTATTATGACTCTTTTCACAAGATGTAAAATAAGTCTCTGATGTCCCCAGAGTGTGTATGTGAAGTTTTAGCTCAAAATACCCAACAGATCATTTTTTACAGCATGTTTAAATTGACATTTTTTGGGGCTCAGAAAAACGCACTGTTTTAGTGTGTATCCCTTTAAAGGAACACTCCACCGTTTTTTGAAATAGGGCTTATTCACCTTCTTTCCTACGTTTAGATAGGTGGGCAAATGCATTTTTGTCTCAGTGCATGCATTGTTTTAGTTTGACAGGGTCGGTGCTAGCTTAGCTTAGCATAATGAATGGAATCCTTTGTTGCCAGCTAGCATGGCCTGAGTAAAAGTGATATATATATAAAAAAAAAAAAAACACCTAATTATTTCTTGTGGCCTGCGTATTCACATTAAGTACAAATAGCAATGCAGATTAACACTAGGTGATTTCCTATGCAGATATTGACTTGGGACTATATTAGGGGGAAGCACAGGCGAAGCACTGCTACTTGGGCGTGATATCTCTGCGCCCAAGTAGCAGTGCTTCGCCTGTGCTTCCCCCTAATATAGTCCTTAATATATAAGTCAATATCTGCATAGGAAATCGCCTAGTGTTAATCTGCATCGCTATTTGTACTCGTTGTGAATACGAAGGCCACAAGAAGTAATTAGGGTTTTTTTTATTTTATTTTTTTTATCACTTTTACTCAGGACATGCTAGCTGGCAACAAAGGATTCCATTCATTATGCTAAGCTAAGCTAGCACCGACCCTGTCAAACTAAAACAATGCATGCACTGAGACAAAAATGCATTTGCCCACCTATCTAAATGTAGGAAAGAAGGTGAATAAGCCCTATTTCAAAAAATGGTGGAGTGTTCCTAAATGCAAATAAGCTGCTGCTGCCGGCCCAGGGGGCGGAGCCTCACGAGCTCGCGCTCAGAGCCAGGACAATCTCATCTGATAATATCAGAACAGAAACTCTCAGTTGCAGTGTTCATTTCGACTTGGAGTCGGACAATAATGCCCACAGAGCCAGAGAATATATGCTGTATGGAGATAGAACAGGTATAGTTTAGTTTAATTATGGTTATAACTTATTTGTCATCTGCTTTTATCCACTATTAATACAAGCCTGCTGTAGCAGACCCTGTCCGAATGATGACCAAAATATACTGACGAGTTCAGTGAAGTTTATTGTACATCACACAAAAGATGAAGCGTTAGTTTTACTCCAGAGAATCACTGTAAGAGCAGCTAAATAAACACAGTATAAGATGTGAGCATTAAAGTCTTATCCATAAACTCTCTCTCTCTCCCTTTCATTATCATAGAACATACACAGTGAAGTACACAAAACACTCCTTACAACTAACAGTAAACAAATATATACACACCTTTTCAGTGGGTGCTTAATAAACTGGTAAACCTTATATCCGTAAAACGACTCGATGAGCTGTCATAAAGTGCGCGCTCTCACATTCATTTCTGCCGTGGTCAGTAACGTTAGGCCTGTCGCTCCGGAGACCGTAAGCTGGATCACAAACAGTACAGATCCATCCTTGAGTAACAACGAGAGTAAATGAAGACTGCTATCATTCTTACATCCAACAACAAAACACCTCAATCGCTTAGGAGACATTCTTGTCTACAGCTGCTCAAGCGTGGAAACAATGGCGGACTCTGTGTCCAGCTCACTCAGGGCGGGTCTATGCTCAAACTGTAGTGTCAATCAACAGTCGTGGGTGGGGCCTGTGCAAAGTGACGTTACATTGCCCCGAATCTGAAAACAGCTTGTTCTGAGACAGTTCTTATGATTTATGGGGATTACAAAAAAAGCACTGGGTGGATTTTTATCATTATAGGGTGGTTGTGTACACACACTGCCAACACACATTTATGTTCAAACACCATGTAAAAGTGAATTTTGCATAATAGGTGCCCTTTAAAATAGCCCACATAAAGACCAGCAATGCTAATGCTAGCTAAAGAACTGCTGAATTTGCCTTTAAGCTATGGGCCCTTGTCACATTTCCATGGTTCTCAGAAGCGGAAGTCGCCATAGTTGGGTGAACTTCTGTAGTGGTGAACGGGAGATGAATGCAAAAATATCATTTTTGTATTTTGCTCCAATATCAAAAAAATTCATGAAATCATTGCCACAACTTTCCAAAGGGGAAGAGGGGAAAATATTGAGAGATTAATGACAGCAGAAAAGAGAATGATGTCAAATTTGCTGTTACTCCCTTTTGTCATTGTATTAGAAACACCCTCACAACAATGCTAATTATTTTAATTTACTGCCAGGGTAATATTACACAAAGTATAGCATTATAAATGTATATGATTAAAAAAAACTTTACATTGTATTACTTTTTACATTTGTTATGTTGATAACTGTGGAAACACATCATCACAGTCTGTGAAACGGGTCCATAAATATAAATATATATATATATATATATATATATATATATATATATATATATATATATATATATATATATATATATATATATATATATTTATTTATTTTTTTTTTATTTATTTTTTTATAAATATTGCAATTTATAGACTTTGTTTATGTTAAATTAACATCAACCTATGCTGTGAAATTATTCCTTATTGTAAAGTGTTACCAAAAATGTTTCAATTATTTAATGTCTCAAGGCACTAAACAGTTCCATTGAGCATGGACATTTGAGACATCTGGTAAATAAAATATGATTTTATCATATCAGTGGGCTAGAAATAAAACAAAACAAATGAAAAGCATCCTTTTTTCAAGGCGCATGCAGGTAGTGAAGTTTTGATATTGTAACAATGGGAGACCGTTCACAGATTTCGTCTAAAGTTGCTTCGCACACAGCCGAGGTTAACAGCTCTGAAATATTAACCAGCCATGGCGATAGGCAAATCTCACTATGAGCAATCTGCTCGCTGTCATGCCGTGCTGTAAATAGGTTGTCTATTTGCCTCTAATTTGAAACTCATCTATTTCTGTAAACTGTGTTTTCAATAGCAAATTGGAAATATATTGCCTCTCTCTCTCCATCATGCCCTCCTCCTGTTTGTGAAGACAGGAAACTGCTGAGGCCATAACATTCTTTGCCTGTCAGGAATGACGCAGCTGGACACCATGGCATTCTGGATTAACTAAGAAGAAGATTGGCCTAATTAAGTGACATCTCTCTTTCTCTCTTCTGATTTTTGTAGTTAATTTAGAACTGTGACACTACACTACAGGCTATTGTTTGCAGGGATTGTCTTGTGTGCTTACATGTGTCGATGCCACTATGAAGATATTTACTATTTAAATGTATAGTTAAACTAAAGTCAGGCAACTCATTTAGAAAAGTTAGTTACTATAGTAAATATTCACAGGGTTTCTGAATTAATGTCAGTTAGGATGAAGGCATACAAACTTGTAAATAAATGTACACTAAATAATAAAAAAATGTAACAAGCTTTTTTTTTTTTTTTATATATATATATATATAAATAAACATCCCCTCTTCTTGCAGCCAGCTTCTCTTCTCTGATTATGTATTTACTAGCGTCAGGGCATGAGTGATCTTCTGGAGAAAAGTCTTTGTGACATTTTAATGTACTGCATCAGGTATCAGCAGTATGTAAAATTCTGTTTTGTGATTTTATTTCACTTTTTTATTTGATAATATTCTCTGTTAAATGCCCTTTTCCTGCCCTGTGGGAGGACATGTTTTCAGTCCTCCGCAGTATTTCTACTGCTTTTGCAGAGGCGAGCAGGTAAAACGTTCAGCAAGATCTCTGTTTGTTTTACGAGGAGCGTTCAGACCGCCCGCTGAAGCTCTCTTTAGAGGAGAGAGTGTGTGTGTGTGCAAGTTACGGGTTACATTTTCACAGATCACAGTTCTTTGGACATGAGACAAACCTAAGAGACAGATATGTCAGAGTGGGTGGAGTCACACTGTGAAACAGACTGTCATTGGCTCAGGAATGTCACATGATTGGAAGTTGGTGGTGATTGACAGATTAAACTGTGCCCCAAATTATTTAATCTTATCAACAACACTTTCTGTTTTCCTACTCAAAGGTGCAAGTAACTTTTTTTTCCCATGTTAAAACATCCCTAAAGAAATTACTATGTCCATTCTTCCCAGAATAAAAAAAGTACAGTGGCCGAGAAAGCTCAACGCGCTGCAACTGAAGAAAACACATGCAAATAGAAAAAACACCCGGAAATTAAGAAAACATCTTCATCAGTTTCACAGCACACGTGTGCTCCAAATACTTACAACACAACCAAATACAGAAACGTGCTGCAAACAGCACAGACCACGCAAATGTGTCCAGGGGACCCCAATAAGTGACGAACCCGGCTGGGACGTGCTTACGGCTCAAAAGTCTACTTTAGTTTATTTTATTTTTTATTTATTTATTTATTTATTTTGCTAAACATACAGAGATGACATGTTTATGACATACAACTTTGTATACAATATACAAAATGTATTAAAGCTACAATATGTATTTTTTTTCGCCACTAGGGGTCGCTAACCTCTTACAATAACAAAGGTGTAGGTTGATAGCACGTAAGCGGAATTATGGAACTTGTCGTCATGCCGAAGGATCTAATAATGTGAATACATTGAGTGAATACATTGATGTTTTTTAACATGACTGTGGAATAAAGTAGGGCGCGATTGCTAATGAGGGACAGATATCAGCGCCACACACGAGTCCCGCGTATAAAGGAATAAGGAAATTTCATTCTACCGAACGAAGTGCTGAATTACTACTCACACAGGTCAGTTTATCAGACAAATGGAACTTGTGAGGTAACGCAGCGCTGTTTCACTTGGTCTAATGTTACACTATCACACTAAACTGCATTTGAGTGTGTTGAAAGTTATAATGTTATTCTGTGTGTTAGTTTGTTGGCTATATGAGACTAGCAGTAAGCTAGATCAACATTAGAATAACATACTGATCATATTCTAACAATTTATCATGTTGAGCTATATAACATTGATTAGTTTTATGTACATGCTCACCTGTCTAATAAAGTACATGCAAGAGCGGCGTCTCTGTCAAGTCGACGTTAGTCACGGACTTGGAGCTCTCGGCATCTCGAAAACGCCACGCTGATATTGATCCTCGTTTTAGTTCTCCTTTTGTCCCAAAGTCTGCTGGCCATGGTCAATAATGTTTGAACGAAACAACAACAGCGTGAGCGTGCCGCTAGATGTAACGCAGTTGTCCACATCTGTCGCCATGGTTACTATGTCAGTACGAGCGGAAACCAGGGATAACGCGGCTATTACTGTACGTCATTGACGTAAAATATGTATATTTATTTGTAATCGTTATGTTAACAGCACAGTTAACGCTGTGTTGTCATGGGAACATCCCGGTGAAAATAACGAGGAAATTACGTTGTCTTTCGTTGCTCCCTTCATCAAGTGCGTTCCAAGCGGCTACATAATGGCACACAAGTTCCGTGCTCACTCCAAAGTACGGCTCAAGGGCATAGGGATGCTCACGAGCAATAAGCATGTCCCAGCCAGGTTCGTCACTTATTGGGGTCAACTGGAAACATTTCCGTTGTGGTCTGTATTATTTGCAGTGCGTTTCTGTATTTGGTTGTGTTGTGAGTATTTGGAGCACACGTGCTGCGAATCTGATGAAGATGTTTTCTTCATTTGCGGGTGTTCTTCTATTTGCATGTGTTTTCTTCAAATCAAATCAAATCAAATCAAATCAAATCAAGTATATTTGTATAGCGCTTTTCACAATACAGATTGTATCAAAGCAGCTTCACAGTATTAAAATAAAATAATACAACAAAGTTTGTTTCTAGTGGAATTTATTGATTGATAGAATAAAATTAAATATCCCCAAAATATCCCCAACTGAGCAAGCCAAAGGCAACAGTGGCAAGGAACCGACAAACTCCATCAAGTGACCTAATGGAGAAAAAGAAACCTTGGGAGAACCCAGGCTCAGTCGGGGCCAGTTCTCCTCTGGCATTTATGAACTAGAGGCCGGATTGTAGTTTGAAACTGTGAGATTAACAATATTATATGAATGCCTGGCTGAAAAGATGCGTCTTTAATCTAGTTTTAAACTGGGAGAGCGAGTCCGAGCAACGAACAGTATCAGGAAGACTATTCCAGAGTTTCGGAGCCAAATGTGAAAATGCTCTCCCTCCTTTGGTTGATCTGAATATCCTAGGTATGACCAAAAGCCTTGAATTTATTGATCTTAAAGAGCGCGATGGATTATAGGGTGATAGAAGATCCGTTAAATAGACTGGAGCTAAGCCGTTTAGGGCTTTATAAGTCAGTAGCAATACCTTATAATTAATACGGAACTTTATAGGTAGCCAATGTAGTGATGATAAAATCGGTGTTATATGATCATATTTTCTTGATCTAGTAAGAACTCTAGCAGCGGCATTTTGGACTAACTGTAGCTTGTTTATTGAGGATGCAGGACAACCGGCTAATAAAGCATTACAGTAATCTAGTCTCGAGGTCATGAATGCATGAACTAACTTTTCTGCATCAGAAACTGATAGCATATTACGTAGCTTAGCAATGTTTCTAAGGTGGAAAAAGGCTGTTTTTGTAACATACGAAATATGATTTTCAAAAGACAGGTTACAATCGAGTATAACACCCAGGTCTTTTACTGTAGAGGATAAAGTAACAGGACATCCTACGATGTCAAAGTTGTATTGTGAGAGGTTCTGTGGGCGGTTTTTTGAACCGATAAGTATTACCTCTGTCTTGTCTGGATTTAATAAAAGAAAATTACGCGTCATCCAATCTTTTATATCTTTAACACACTCTGTCAATTTTCGATAATTTCTTCAGTTGCAGAGCGTTGAGCTCTCTCGGCCACTGTAAAAAAAGTGTAAATGCATTACTGTATCTGTTGAAAAGTCAACATTTTGGAGTACATTACTCACTTAATTTTGGATTAAATCAATTTCTTAATTTACATGTAAGTTTATCGACCTTATAGACCACTTTTGATTGAGGAATAGATTAATCATGGATTAAAAAGTATGAATGTGACGTCTACACTAATAGTTTTGAGTACTTTAAGTAGCTATAATCCAGAACTTTATACCACAGACAGTAACTAACAGAAAATCATAATTAAAATATGGATCCTTCACTGGAAACCGAAAGTAATTCACTCTTGCTAAACGTTTACTCTTTGAATTCTTGCATCCAGGAAAAATACAAGTCGACACCATTAGAACTAAAAGTTTGCTAAGAGTATTTCCTATTAAAGCAAGGCGTGACACTGGTAAGCGTATTCATAGCAGACTGGTGGGGGTGGCCTTTTTCTACCTATTTGGCAAAAAGGAAAACATAAGACAACAACCTTTTTTTCTGTTTTGTCCAGTCAGGCAACACCATTTTTTTTTTTTTTTTTTTGCCTTTCTACTACACAGGCAGTCAGGTTTTATTGAAAGCACATTTTGAAGTACTACTTGAACTGCTCACTGAGAAGTTAAACAACAATTTCATTAATGAGAAGCCTCCTCACAGCAAAGAAAACACCATATGAATTTACTAAGGAAATTGATAAAACAAATCATTAAATATGAGTTTACACACGGCTAAGGGTGCATCCAAACAGTATGCGTTCTTGTATTCTGTTATTTTTAAGCTGTTTCAGGAGAAGGATGTGTCGTGTTGCATCTCACAGTTTTTTTTTTAGCTTCTCGTGCCACAAGCACTGAGTTTTTAAGACTCCAAAGTGTTTCAACTTGGATGCGTCTCAAGACCCCTACTCTACACGCTATTCCATTTATGCCACACATGTAAACACAGTTAAAATCAGCTAAACACACCATGTGGTGAGGCTTATTTACAATATAGGCTACATAAAGCTACTTCGAGAACACAGAAAAAATAAAAATGACATATGACACTGTCAGACTTGACCTTTGCCCTTTAAACTCTCCATCTTCTATAACTGCAGGCAGCTTATATGCTGGGGTCAAAGGTCATTGCTAGTACGGTACTCTGTTTCCCCTTGTGTATGAATGATTCCAACACTTAAGGAGCTTGGCCTCACTTTTCATTTCATAATGATCATTAATGTCAACATGGTAAATTTTAAAGCAGGTGCAGTCTGGAAAATACTTCATGTACACGCCATTTGAAAACAAGAACAACAGTTTCAATTGGTGTGTTGTAATAAAATGAAATATTTTATAGCAACAAAATATTGCATCATAGTTGGATCGATGAATAATGTGATTTAATGGAAAATAAAAAGCGAAGCTTTTATGTCTGTATTGTTACACAGTGGGTCATCGTTGCGTTGCATGCAACAGACAACACAGCCAATGCTTTCTTGTGCTCCAAAAACGAGACTATTGCACAGCAGAAAAACAATCTCTGATATTGACACAGTATCACTCAACTGCAATCAAAACAAAAGGGCATTTTTTCCAGCTATAAATCCAGTCTATTGATTGCAAGTACAAAGTGACGCGTGGAAGAAAAATATTGTGTGAAAGCACAAGAGAATGGCTAAAAGTGATGAGGATTTCCATCTCTATCCACATAGCATAAATAAACGGGGTCACAGTGAATAGAGGCCCCTCTAAGTTAATGAGAGCTTTGTGTGGCCGTGAGGTTTTACTGGCTTAATTCTTTTGCATATATTGCCAACATAAATATGGGCTCGCACCATAGGAGGCCCTACAGAGTATCGTTAAGGACGGCCATAGCTAGAGCGAGCTCGGATGCTCAGGTTTTACTGCGGCTCGTTCAAATTTCTCTCAACCATTCTACCCCGTTTGTGGAGGAAAGAGAGGCTGTAGCATCAATGACCGGGGTTAGAAACACAGAACAGCGCTGTCGCTACATCTAGCTCAAGAATGAGCGAGTGATTTGGGGCTTCTGGAGCAGTGATGTTTCAGCTGGGCTTTTCCAACACTTAAGCTGCTGGATACCACAAGATCTTTTCTTCGTCAAACGTCCTGCGGTCCCTATTTAAAGTTTTCATTGCGCGTGACATGTAATTTACACCAGTGAACAGATGTCTTCACTAAGACACCAGTCTGGACAATAAGTCTACTCCTTTCAAAACCAGGCTTTAAACCATACACCATTACACTGCTGGGTTTGTTCTTGGAATATTCAATTAGCAAATACTTGATTATGCAGAGCTACAGAAACATCAACATGAAGAGTTGTTCTTTGTGCTGCCTTCAAACTGGATATTGAGTTCCATATCTATACTGTGTCTAAAAATGCATAGGCCATTGCTTTCAAGCTCATGTTGATTGATGTTTTGTTATCACATTCTTGAATAGTTGGATGAGTCTCAAAATAATCCCTCAAAGATGTACAAAGTTTGTTTTATAGACACCATAGTTATCTTGAGAGAACCACGAGGAGTCATCTATGGTTTTACTTCTGATTAATTACCAAAAAAATATTGTCATACCTTACCCTCACATTCTTTCAACACCATATTTTTATACAAAATGAGCTGAATGTTCAAGCTGCTATTATGTGTAAAAGGAAAATGAATGGTGGATAAATCTGCCAGTCTTTAACACGGATTTCACATTACTGTATTTTTGATCAAATAAATGCTGCCTTAGCAAAAGAGACTTCTTTCAAAAATCTTTAAATGACACTGGTTGTAACAATATGAGGGTGAGTAAAAACAAAACAAATTGGTTGCAATGTTAGTCTATGTTTTCCTACTGAACAAACCAATAATGCATGAACACATCATATTATCAAGATCCATGTCTCACCTAAGACCGCCAAGCATTGCTAGAGCGATCTGGCTGGAAGAATCTCATTTGTGGAAACTTGGGCATCTACAACAATATTTATCTTCTTCCTCACGCACAGTAATGACTTTGGCAGGATGAATGAGACAGTTGTCTTCTTGCCTTCAGGTGAAGAACGACGGAGAGAGAGAGCATAGAGTCCTGGCCTACAGCCAGCTCATGTCAACGTGGAAGCGAAACGCCTCCGTTCCTCGTGCCGACATATCACCACGCGAGAACAATTGAAAATTAGCATAATTAGCTAACATATTGCTAATTTTTTTTTGTGTCGTTGTTGATGTTCCATAGCAATTAAACAAATTTAATTTCAGGGTGAGCTAACAGTCTGCTTGAGCTATGGGAAACCTTCGGGGGGAGAAAAACTTTGAGAAGAATACGTCCTCTGTGGCATTAACTCTTTTGCCTGATGGTGCTTGCTAATTATGGCACTTCCTGAGAATGAAAGTAATAGGCTGGTGTCAGTGCCTGAAGCTTATCAAGAAACATGCAGGCAGCCATAACTGGATGTTGCCTTTTTGTCACCATGTTCCTTTGAGGGAGAGGAAGAAAAAGTATGAAACAAAACACAAAATAGACAGAGACAGGAGAATGAGCGAGATAAACGCTCGGAGAACCAAAGACTTGTGGTCCAATCGCAAATTAAGAAGTCAGTTTCAGATATAATTAACCTTTTGATTTAGGACGCACTGTCTTGTAAACAAGCGTTGCAATTAGCTAGTTGTTTTTGCTATCAGCTGATAGCGATGATTCTCATTAGCGTGGCATGACCTCCTCTAATCTATGCGGACGCAGATATTCCACTTGGCCCGATCTGACGCTTTGCTTTTCCTTCATTGAGAGCGCCATATGCTGGAGGTAGAGCAGGGGGTCTCTAATAAATGTGACACCAAGAAGTCCTTGATTTTGGTTTGTTTTAGCTGTTTTCTTGTCTTCTGCTCTTATCTGTGGAAAGAGCTGGTTCTGTTGGTCCGCCTCAGTTTTGTCTCCAGTTTTTTTTTTTTGTTTTTTTTTTTTATGTAGGCATTCTTAGCAGCTCATTTGCTCAGCATGGCAAAAGCCATGTTATATGATCATACAGCCTGTCTGAGAAGATGCAAGTATTTTTGTTATCCTTGAATACGAATGCACATATCATATAATGAGAACTGCTGACAGTCATTCTTTGTTAAAAAAAAGTATAATTTTGGAGAAATTTACCAATAGAGAAGACAAAGTACAGACTAGAGTTAATGAGGCAGTGCACACACACACACACACACACACACACACACACACACACACACACACACACACACACACACACACACACACACACACACACACACACACACACACACACACACACACACACACACACACACAAGAAACAGTCAACAGGAAACTTTAGGAACAACAATTAGAAAAGTGAGCATAATGTTACCGTTAACTTTGTCTTTTCTTAACCTGAATCAATGATGCACATGTTACCTGAATAAGAAAGTTTGATAGGAATTTCTTCATTTCATCTTATTGTTTAAAGAATAGATGCATTTTACAGGGTCTTCAATGAAGATATATCAACAATCATCTTTCAGAACAATAGATATTAGAATAAGAAAAATATTTGTTATTAACACATGCATCTTTTATGTATCTTAATAATGCATTCAGATATGTACCACAGCTTTAGTTATATCTGCAAGTGAAACACTGAATACATTGTAGATACAAGGAGTGAAACTCTGAAGTTGGAAAAACCTACCAGCATAAGCAATACATCAACAAATGCTTTGGGTGACAAGTTGCAATTAACCGTGAAGACAGTAGACATTTGTATGCATTTCATATCTCATTAAATATAGTTATTTATTTTACAGGGAAGGGTGTTCGCAGAGGAAACCGAAGCTATTTAAACTGGAGTAAAAACCTAACGCTTAACGATATGTGAAATGTACCAGGACTTAGTACCAGGTAATGAATCATATATCTGGGAAACCAGAAACATCACACAAGGCTTTATGTCATGCAACAAGTTACTTTTGGACATTAAACAAATCACCTTGCCTCAACATATCAGATAAATCCATGCCATAAAAGAGATTTGTGACTGCAAGTGTCAAAGTCTGAAAGAGTACTGTCACACAGAATGAGAACATTCACTTAAAAAGTTCAGTTTGCAGTCAGACTTAAGTCACAATTTGTCTTTTTAAAATGTAATGTAAATCATTTAGCCCAACTGAATTCCTACAATCCTTGTCCTGCATGAAAACACGTTAATCAGACTCCAATTGGCCTTGCAGTTATGCACAACCCACTGCGAATAATGCAACACAAGCAGGATATGGTAGCAGTCCATACGATAATGTAACTCTTAAAAGTAACATTAATTTACACTTTATTTTACAGTGTCCTTGTGTAACCGGTTCTACTCGACCTGCTCAGAGTGGGATTCGAACCGGGGTCTCTGGCTTGGGAGGCGGGCGCGCTATAAAGGAAGTTAAAGACCACAGATGCTAGTGTCAATCGCTAGCGCACCTCTTGAGACCAAGGGAGTGAGGTTTACATGCACAGCTCTTACTGGCCTACGTCTGTTACACTCACCCGCTAAACCTCACTCCCATCCGGGTCACGGCACCAAATGTAAACGATTCTACTCGACCCGCTCCGAGCGGGATTCGAACTGGAGTCTCAGGCGTGGGAGGCGGCCGCACTAACAAGGATCACTGCTGCTATCGTCAATCACTAGCGTACCTCTTGAGGCCAGGGGAGTGAGGTTTATATGCACAGCTCCTGCTGGCCTACGTCTGTTACACTCACCCCCTAAATCTCACTCCCATCCGGGTCACGGCACCTAATGTAAACGATTCTATTCGACCTGCTCCAAGTGGGATTTGAACCGAACTCTTGAGGCCAGGGAAGTGAGGTTTAAACGCACCTGTTACACTTGTTAACATTAAATACATAATTACAAGCAACTAACCCTAAAGTACATTACTGTAACAAGGAGATCTTAAAATTAACTAATTAAAAATAACTAACTATATTATTTTGCTACTTTTTATGGAAAATAAAAAAGTGAATACATTGAATACGTATAAGCAATGTGCATTACTTAAATTAAATTGATGTTGGGTTTTATGGTGTTAATTTAATTAAAGTGTAACACTTTGAATTTGAATTTATGGTATGCTTTTTTTAATTACATAATTGAATTTCTTCATAACAGTCAAGACTTTGACTATTGGCATAGAGTTCAATTTGCAGGGTATTTTGCCTAAGAACAGTACAATTATACAGGAAGAGATCTTATCCACATGTAAAATGAGAAACCACAGTTCATTTTGTCCTTAAGTGCTGTTCAAATGGTGGGTAAATCTGACATAGTTCAATAATAGATTCAAGTGGACATAAAATTAGTCTGTCTCCACAGAAAACACCAGAAATATATAAATTAAGCTGGTTATTATTTACTGCTTATATCAGACAGCTTATGGAGTTTTGGGCAGTCAACTGATTGAATGTCAAGGACATGCTTACTAATTCCAATTCAATGATACAAGACTCTCTTTTGCATAACCATCAAACAATTCAATTGAATTTTAATCTTTAGAGGTACAATTTCAATGCGTAAAGGTGTCAGGCTCATGATATAAACTAAATATGCTCAAGGGCTCCATTGGCTTCCCCTTTTAAAACTGTTGTGGGCACACTAGGCCTGGAGTGGTTTGAGTATCCAAGGGAATTATAGCATCTTCTTCCGCAACTAAATACGCCTGAGACTCAATATGAGCACACTAGCCCTCCAAGGCATAACCAGACCTATGAGATAATCTCTCTTAGACTCTGATAGACAGGTGTAAATACTCCCTCGAGGACCTTCAAGTGAATCAAACAACCTCAGAGACCTACATCTGATGTCTGTTGAAACTCTGAGAGTGAACTGTGTTGGTACGCCCAGCTTGACTTCTGAGCACTGTAAAAGCAAAGGAGAAATGCAGTAAGATGGTGCAGAGAAACAGAAACGTGAGAATCATGGAAGACCAGCATGAGAGAAACAACTAGTAAATGTCACCTTTGTCAAACGAGGCTGCAGTTACGGCCTTGGCCTGCTCTGCGTGAAGCCCATATAAAGAATCAGTTGTGCTGGCTAAAAAGGATTCCACATCCTCTGGACGGCCATCATGGTGATCTTACAGTCGTGGCTTTCCCACATCCACCTATTCTTTCCATCCAAACCTCAGCCCAAACCAACACCACAAAATGAGATATGATTGATCACTGCACCGCTACGATCATTTCATCTGTCTCCATGATTCCATTTTCAGATCATGTCATTAAGTATGGCTCCAACAGGTCTCTCAAGACGTGCCAAAACAGATTCGGTTCAAGAGGGCATGCATTCACCTACTCTCAAATGCACCCCATTGTGTACTTTGGTGTGTTTACAAGTTACCACAAATCCAAAAACTTGTGTCAGTGGTTTTTGAGTTTCAAAACCATTCAGCACAAACAAACTGATTCCAGTTTTCTGGAATAGAAAGGCATGAACAAAAGAAGGCCTCTAGGAGGTGATGGAGACATCTTGCACCAGTTGACATCAGGAGGGTTCAGTTCATCTCCATGAGCTAACTAAATAAACAGACGATGTGTTTGATCACAGATGTAATTCTATGTGTAACCTCAAAATATCCTACATTGGAGTGTTTGCCTTGGCCTTGTGCGCTGTCTCTATTAAGCAAGACCATCACAGAACTTCAAAGGATCATAGGCCTTGTATTCCTGGACCTTGAACCTCCCTGAGATGTTTATCTGCCCTTTTGAGATCTTGAAACCATATAGCCCCGGGCCAACGATGTGGTCAACTCTGTCTTAGACCGTCCCAGTTGCATATGCACTCTCTGCCCAAACACTCCATATGCAGGAGTTCATAACGAGTGCAACCATTTTACACGCTTGCGCTTTGAGAAAGACCAATCTATTGAGGAAAAGAAGAAAACATTGCTATTTTCCATGAAAGGTTTGAAGAAAAGTAAAGAAAACATCCTCATCTTTTGGACTCCAACTAAGTTTCCAGATGTTCCCGGGGTCAAAGGTCACAGATAAAAGTACCAGGATGTGGCAGGACCCTAACTAGAAGCTAGTTTCTAGAGTGAGCATTCCTCACAAGAGGGGATCGGCTTGAGGAGGGCCGTACTGTTTCTTCCCTCCGGCATGCCCAGCAAGTGGTCTCATTTTGCACTAGTGAGTTATTACACTGCAACTTCGTCCTCACTACCTTTGCAGTGTTTTCAGACGCCGGCTGGACAAAATGTCAAGTCTGTTAAGCATCACTAAAGGCTGGAAAAAAGTTTGAAATGCTTCGAAGGTTTCACTCAAGAGGCCCTGGGATCCAGGGGTCCGACGGTGACTCGTTTTACCTTGATGTAATGAAATCTGAGATTTCTTTACTAGCCTTGCATGGTCACGTCATCAACACTTTCGCGATGGACTGTTTGTGGATCCGTGCTGCGGTGCGACACGGGCGTCTTTTTAAGACGAGGAGAAAGTGATGAGTAATTTTATGATTGACTAAGTCCAGAGGCCTGTGTTTATTTTTGTTCCTCGCAACGTCTTTTTCTTCTTTAGAATATAGATGATAGAGACATCACATGTTGGATACGTCGGCCTTCCATTACTCTGAAGTGCAGACGTGCGAATACACAATATTAGGCTAATTTATAGAAAGCACTAATACGATTACTTCAAGTGTGTCAGAACCTTAATAAGTGTGGAAATTGCCCTGTCAAATACGACCAAAGAGAGGGGGTCAATTACACGATTATGAGGGAACAGTTTCTTTACATAAAGTAATCTGCTCCATTAACAGAGATGGAAGCAACTTCATTCCAATTTGGAAAAGTAGAGAAAATTGGAATGACAGCGACAACTTTATTTTTTGTGAATTAGGATAATACCAAGATTTGGAGGATGGGCTAAGCTCATATGTTCATGTAGATAGCCCACGCCATCACTTTCATCACAAGGCTAACCTCCTAAAATAGTTTTGATCCCATTTGCTTTTCAAAAGCAAAGGTCTTCTGTAAATCTCTAAGTACATCATTTACCCCTAATTGTTTTTTAATTGGAAATTACTGTAGATGTTAAACACGGGATTACTGAATATAAAGGGCATTATGTTCTTGTGAGTGTGTGTAAATGATGGTGTGTGTGCTCTGTGAAGGCCTGGTGGTCATGGAGTTACTCAGGACTGAAGGAAGCTCAGTGAACCACTAGATGGAGTCAAACCCTAGTTAAGAGCCGCAGGGAAGTGGACATTACCCTTGTTGTGAAGGAGTGAACCGGTGCGTTTGTACAACTAACAACCTGACTGTGCAACCCCAACTGTTTGGACCACACTTGCCCTCTGCTAACCTGCTTCCTGTGTCATGTTTGAGAGAATTAATACATGTTGCGAGCATATGAGATTTCCATAAATATAATTCCTAGTGGTTGTAATGTGGAGATCTTTAATCACAAAGTACACAACACAGATGCAATGAAAAAATCAATTCATTGTACAATTCCCTTTAATTGTATGCTAAATGCTGTTGGTAGTAAAATTATATAATAAACTATAAAATATATAAGAAAAGAAAATAATCAGTTTAAATAAGAAAACAGATAACAAAAATAAATAGTAATCATATCATCCTTTTCCAAATGTGTTTTTTTTATTTTAATTGCACCAAGACCTGAAAAAAGCTATATCATGCATGCATGAAACTTTATAAATCCCAGAGGTTAAAAATATAAATAATACGAATATGTCATAGGTCTAACATGGTCTGTCATGTACGATCTGCAGTCACGAGACAAGAGAACAATTGTCAGAGAGTCTGCTGTATGTGAAAAGACGAGGACTACATGCTCGACTGCTTCATATGATAACCCTTATAGCATGAGCCATACGCTAATGGAATGAAAATTATAGCTGATATGGTGACGGTAGAAAAGTGACATGCTTTTCTGTTCTTCCTGGCTTGGACTCAAAGCCTGTGTTTTTCATATTGCTGCTTTCTCTACGCAAAGTGCCAGGAAAAGTACAAAGATTGCAATTAGATCATTTAAATACAGCCGTTTCCCTCATTTGTCATATATTAGGCCTACTGATCACTTGTGCCACTGTTAAAAAAAAAATTATAATAATACAACAGCATATTCATGTTCCTCCATTTTTTCGGAATAACATTGCTCAGAGTCTTTACACTTGTCACGTTATTTCATACTTAAAGGCAAAACGTCCTTCCTACAGAATGCACATTGCTCTGTCAACAGATGTTTGACACAGGGAAAACAGCTAAAAATTACACACAGCTCTTGATATAGCGCTCTCACGTGAATTGCACCATTTAGCATTTTGCCGTTTTGACAGGTAATTGACTTTTCCTTCTGACAAAGTGAAACGTGTGTGTTGTCATAAATAATGCATAGTTTAAGAAGCTCACATTTACACCAGCATGAATATTCATTAGTAAACAGAGTTGAAAGAAACAACACACCCACCACTTTAGCATGTATACGGGCCGTTTTTCTCCTTGTAACAAGATACAGTTAAGAAGCCTCTAGGTTTTTAACTTCCTCCAATGCTAATATAGCATCAGTGCAATTATAGCTAAACCCTTTTAAAAAACATGTTATGTCTCTAAAACATGGACAAAGTCGGTTACACTGTAAAGTTTATAATGCAATCTGCATTTCTTCTGAGGTCAAAACATGTACATTGATCCCAGACTCTGTTTTGTCATTTGCTAGCTTTATTGTCTAATATGACCTAAAAGCCCTGAGTATGTAAAGCTTTAGACAGCTGAGCTGATTAAAAACTTGCCTTTTGAACATTAATTTATTCCAAGCCATCATTTTGTCAGGGATACAATTGTTTTGTTTGAGATTTTTTTTTTCCCCTCTTCTTTCCCCCATCACCCTCAGATGGATGTAGGCCTAATTCTGCCGCCTTTTAGAGAAGCTCTTTAGTCTTGTGAAATATGATTAATCTGATTAGTCATTCAGGCCGGTCTGCCTTTATGCTTACATTAACTAGCACAAAGAGCCCCCCTACAGGTTAAAGTTTAAATGTGGATTACCAGATAAAGCCAGCCCTGATTAGGTTACTAAGGGCCATGCAAGACGGAGAGAGAAGGAGAGAAAAAAAAATTAGATATGCTTCGCTACTAATTTCACAAACATCTTCATTTTATTTTTTTCCTTTTCTTCTGTTGTTTTACGCTTTAATTCAATCCAATGACATTCACTTGGATATCAGTTTTAGACAAAAATCTTTCAGCAATTATGTAAATGGCTAACGTGCACACAATACTGCATGGAAATGGAAAACAGGAAGTAATGCTCTCATTAAGGACAGATGGTAACAGTGCTGTAAGTTTACACTGAGGGGGCATCACTTCAGAAAATGTCCAGATTTTGTGTTTACTATATTATGCCTGTATGTGTTGTGATGTTGTCTGTGATTAGATGCCCACCAACTTTGCCAAGATGAAAGATTATTTTTGAATTTTGAATAATTTTTGGTGAAAATATCAATCTTTTTCCTTCAACAGACCGACAAACTAGGAAACACTGAGGCTTTTTTTGTGTGGCAGTGTTGCATAACAATGTCCTATTGTATTTCATAAATGCATCGAAGTCGTAAGAATGATTTATTTGTATTTATTTTTTTGGCATGAATTCAGAAGTATAAATGTTATGCTTGTGGTCAGATAGCATATAAATTACAATATGTTTACTGAGTACAAACTACTGAGGGCAAACAAAAAGAAATAAAACCCACAAAACAAGCAATTAAAATATCTGATACATTTTAAAGGCTCTGTTTCACCCAAGAAATGTGACTATAGCATGCAAGCCTTCAAAGAGATGCTATGGCAAACCTAAACTCTCTTGAAGATCCCAGCGTGCAAAAACGAACAAAGGAATACATGGATGCTGACAATTAATAATAATAAATCCGTGTAGCAGCAGAGGCGTCTGTTGTGTCCAGCTCAGATAAGAGGAAACGCTAGTTTTTCACCCTGGCCTGCATTAACCAAGGGTGGCGGAACATTATTTGCCCATTGGATTACGTGTTAAAATCTCATAGTTGGCAGCACACCAGCTTGAGTGTTGGGAAGTAAAACCCACATACATAAATCTGAGCTTCCGCCTTTGGACTCACCTGGTAACAGCAGAACATCCAACCCGAGGAAGGATGTCAGGAAGAATTGGGTGGACGGGGTGTTATGTGGCTTGATATTGAGCAGCTCCAACGTTTATTTTTTCCCCAATCGCCCGCCGAGGCCTGCTCCAATACCACCGTCTGGGACTTTGATGTGACCGCGTTTATTGTTGTCTATTCTTGGTTGTCCACCCTGTCGTTCCGACGTCCCTCTCCCGGGTACAGCGAGACAGTGAGGGGATGAGAAAGAGAGTGCCATTTATTTCTGCTAATTTTCCCTTCTTTGTGATGGATGGCTTTCTTATTGTGCCATTTGGGCCTTTGAAAAATGTTCTATGAAGCAGAAGAAATTGCCAGTTTCCATATCATACAAATCTGCTATTCAAATATCCAGCAGTGACCTGTCTGGATACCCAGCTCTTTATCCCCAAATCTTTATTCAATCCTCAAATAAATAAAAAAAAAAAAAAAAAAGAATGCAAAAAAATACAAGAACCAGAAACAAAACATCACTTTGTCTCACAGACGCCAGGTTTCAATGGGATGGCCAAACTTGTCCATTTTGAAGCACTTAAAGTCTAAGCCATAAAGTGGAACATAGCTTTAGATGTTTCACATGTTTACATATGTAGTTTCTAAAAAGTAAGACAATATAAACATATTTACAAGCAAATACATTATTATGCACATACCGTTATAGAATATCAAAGAGTGGTCACATCAGATCTTGTGTGTTTTTTTTCCCCATGGCTTTAAGTTTGAATACAGTAGTGAAGGTGGGGGGGAAACATAATTGTAAATTATTGTATCACTGCCATGGTTTATCATATGCCATCCTAGCCCTACTGAGTACTGTTCTGCCAATGTTTGCCAGTCATAAAAAATCATGAATTTACAATCAGATTTTTTTTTTTTTTTTGAAATAATAATTTTCAGTATTATACTCATACTACAAAAATACTTACATTTTCAGGATGGCAAAAACAGTATTTCATGTTGTTTGTGTTGCTGTTTTCTTTGCATTATTTATTTCTTGTATTTTAGCCATATATACACACACACACTCACACATGTATGTTTATGAACTTTCAATATCAGCAGATTTAGTATTGTCACATGAAAAGTTAAATATTTCTCGTTGACCGCATCTCTTCTCTGATCAAAATATTTATACGCAAAGTGTGTCGAAAACAAAAACCTACAAAAAGTTGCCCGACAAACAAAGAAGGGGTGTCATGAAAAGAAAGAAGCGAAAAACTTTCATCTTAAAGGCTTTATTCTCTGAAGTTCCTTTTATCCTTTCTTTTCGGATTACGCCGTGTCTCAGAGGCTCTCAGAGGGCCCCAGTTCTTATTAAATTATTTCTGGGTGAAATGGACACAACTTGAATGGAATCATTAAACTTCACTAGTTATAAGAATGCGTCGGAGCCTCCACAAGATGAAAAGCCATGCAGTTTCATGCTCCTCCAAAACATTTAATATGCCATGAAAAGATATGACATCAATCCTCGCAAAAACACAGGGGCGAAATGAATGATGCCATTGTGACTCCAAGCATCAATCATGCCCAATACCCTGGAAAACAATGGAGTTTTGTTTGCATTTCAGAGGTGACAAACAACATTAGTGACTGGCTTAACATTGTCAATTCCATTACTCAAGACCTGAAGCAAATCAGAATTAAACTGTGGCCCAGTTGCTAGGCAGCTGAGTTCTCTTGACATGGTGGTTAGTTTTTCTTTCATTGCTTGACAAGAGCCAAGTGAAAGGAGTTTTGAAAAAGTTGCTAAAAGCGCTGAGAGGAGGGGGATAATTGGTGCCGCTGGATTGTAAGGCATCTCTTGTGTGGAAACAGACTGTGGAGAAGAGAGAGAGAGAGCAGGAACCATCGCACGATAATAAAAAAATCAACTCTTGTACACAAACTTGACCTGGAGACTTTCATGGCCTTCAATAATTCAGGGGCCTGTCTCGGTACCACAAACACAGTGAAAGCCCTTCAAATGACAGGTGAGATATTGGGAAGACCCAAAAGAAGACACTTCTCGCCTTACGTTCTGATAGTACTTGTGAACTGTAGACCTTGGATATGAGTTCACATTTAAATAGTCATTCTAATATGGTGCAAAAAATATCATTTTTGAAGAAAAAAAGAGATTCATTTATTTGCGCAAATGAAGCTTGGGTAGCATGTTGCTATGTGGTTGCCAGGGTGTTCTGGGTGGGTAATTTAACGACAATCTTGTCCCCAGACAGTCTTTGGTTCCTTCTGTGACTATGAGGAATTTTCCATTTTATTGTTCACCCTGAAATTCGTTAGATCGATCGTTTAGAAGAGCAATGGCACACCTTTCCTCAACAAGCCTCACCTTAATATCCAGCACAAATGGTGCAAGACAGGTTATGTACTAAATGTTATAGGTTGAAATCCCTAATATTAAAAGGGTGGTCACACTAAACTGTGAGCATGCAAAATTTCTCTTGTGGTGCCTTTTTTTTAACATTAAGTCAACATATACCCAATACAAACAAATCCAAAATGTGCCTTAGCAAACACCACTAACAATGCAAAAGGGTAAACCCTACAATTTTCAACTTTCCAGTGAAACACCCCCCCCCCCCCCCCCCCCTTCTTTTTAAGTAAACAATAGAAGCAGAGCGTATTCTTCCAGAAACCTGCAGCAGTCACAAAAAAACTTCCCAAAAAGTGCACACCAAGTCTGAGAAAGGACCAATTAATGCTGGATTAAGACTCATGCTTATTTACAGTCGCTTTTGTGCTCTTTCCTGGGCTCTGACTTCCTCTATGGAAGAAAGAACGGAGGAATAGAGGGAGAGGAAAAGGGAGAGGATGAGAGGAAAAAAGAAAGGAACCTGAGGGAGGGGGGCAGGAGTCTTGAGAGAGAGAGTGGGAATGGGGGGTTGTTTAGACGCGAGAGGTGTAGTGAGGTGGCTGGTTCCATTGTGAGGACACCACCTCTCTCATTATACCCTCTCAATCAACACTCCTGCTCACAGGAAGCCCCTGGAAAGCCCATCTGCCATGGCTAATCTGCAGGCAAAGTCGTGGCCGCACCGTCTAAGGCCCCGCTACCCTCAGCTGTATTATTCTCTCCCTCCGCCACTGCGCCAGGGATCAGCCAAAGCCCATTAAAGTAAATAATAGCCAGAAATGACAGGCTTAGTGCGGATTGGGGAGGAAGTTGAAGACCAGTTTGAACTGTGAGCTCTGATTAATAGAAAATAGCATTTGGAAGTAGATGGAGGGAGAGAAAGGCAAAGAAAGAGCAGGAGAGAGCAAGAAGGTGGGTAGAAAAGGGCAAATTACCTCAGCTCCAAAGACTTCTGAATCTTTAGGTTGATGAGGCTTCCGTCATCTTCCTAGGCATAAACTAGTCTTATTTTCTGTAAGGTAACTTTGTTTAGTGATTAATTGTACCTGTTTCTGAGTGTATACTGTATGTCATGTGTGTAGGAGATGCAAGGGGGATCTGATTTTGGCCCCAAATACAAAGCCGAAAAGTCTGGTAGAATCTTAGCAAAGAGGAAAAGCTACCCAGCTAGGATCCTATCTTTCTTACAGATAGCATCAAGGTCACCCACATGTAGTGGTTATTTATGCTTAGCCTAATCTTCTTAGAACCATTTCAGAGGTCTTAAGGTTTTTCCATACATTTTGGACCGTTTATATCTAGCGCCAAAAAGATTCTTTGAGCCCTAATCCCAAAAGGGAACATACTGACTGTGCTTTATAAATTCGATTTTAGGGTTATGTGCCAGGCACCTTTTAGACACAAAAGTAAGGCTCGTAGACAGAACACACGTACAATATAGTAAATATGAAATGCAGAGATGCTCAAAGAAATGTTAAACTAATATAAATCTCATTTGAACCAAATTGGACCACATTGAATTTCAACAGTGCATTACCATAAATTTAATAGACAGGCCTGAAAGGGAAAGTCACACTTCTGCTGCAAATACTGATTACTACTACATCTTTAAAGAACATTATTTTATCTGTTATACTGGACCTAAAAATATGACAGTGTGATTTCTATATCAGGAGTAGTCTTACTATGGAGTGTCTTACAAAGGTTGGTACTACAGTATGTAATAATTATCTCAGTAAATGTACCGTAGTCAATATGTTAGAACAATGTGGAACTAAATGCAGTTTTATTCCAAATTAATCACATTCCCTTCTGCCTACTTGCATTGCCTTCAGGCAGAGAATGGACACTCAATAAGACTGCCTGACAAAACTGTGGAGTCTCGCTTGTTTATGGTCGTACTTGAGGTTAGCTCGCTTGTGCCTGAGTTCAGCTGGAGGACTTAATATGACCTGTCATCTGGCCGACGGTGGAGTCTGTTTCTGCAAGATTATGTCAAGCACTTCCACCTCTGCCTAACAAAGGTTAAAAATTGCTTATACATCTGTGAATGAATTGGAATGCTCACAGGAAACAAAGGCTAAGGCAAATGGCTAGCGACTGTGAAAGCATCTGATTGGCTGCTCACCCTTTGCCCTGTTCCATAAAGAGCAGATTATGTTAATGTTATGGAGATAATGCTCAATATGATGTATGATACACCTCACAATGGTCTGTCCCATTTTAGTTCTCTGGGTTTTAAAGTGTACGATGCGAGACGAAGGGGCTAAGGAACAAAAGGAAACCATAAGAGAATTTTGTTCTTTGAGACGTAATGAAGTATTTAAGATCTCCAGAACGTGTTATTGACAGAACTGTAAAATATATATTTATATAAAAAACATAGTTCACAGGGTCTCATGAGATGCGCTTATGTTTGTTTCTGAGAGGTGTTTAATGGTATCGATTTTTAGTGTTCAATGCAGTGTGTGAAGTTTTTGACAGGTTTATTGAACTGTTCCGAAAAAGTGTTGTTGAAGATGACTGTTTGGGGAACATCCCTTTTAGTGTCATGAAAGAATTTGACTTTTTTTTTAAAAAGGAAGGGCAAGGAAAAAAACATTCTTGGTTCTCAAAGTTAAGCTTGCGGGAGGAATTTTTTAATGGGACTAAACCACAGTAGTGTTGACAAGTCTGAGACTTGATTTGCACATTTCCTTTATAGAATATGGTATCTACCGTTATCCTACTCATAGAGATTCACATAAAATCCACTGGCTGTTGGTTATCTTGTAAAGCTTCCTAAGGTATTCCTATTCCCCTGGCTACGTCATACGTGTGAGGACTTTGTCGGCCAGTAGAGGCCTCCCATGCTTTGTGCAACTTTTCCACACTCTCTTGACATGTTTGAGACTAACAAACGGACTAGCCATACCATTTGAACAGCTCTCACAACACAATGTCTTTGGAATGCTGAGATGGTCTTGATAAGGTTGGCGGCTGGTATGACAAGTGTCATGATTGGTTGCAGATGTTTTTATCCAGAGGACTTGCGTTTGCATTCAAGGTATACATTTTATCAGTAGGTGTGTTCCCTAGGAATCTAACCCACAACCTCGGCATTACAAATGGCGTGCTCTACAAATCGAGCTACAAGCTAAACTACTGGGTAGACTAAGATGATCAAATACATACTTCAAAACCTTTGTTCAAAGATTGCTGAGCACAAAACACACTGACGCAGAGCGCATTGTTTACTCACCAACGTCACTAAAACAGTTTGAGCACTGCTTTATCTTCTTATTTACCCATCCACTCCATCTTTCCCAAAGCCCACACAAGAATTGCATGTGTCTGTGCCAGCGTGTCACTAGGTCTGTTTCCCTTCCTGCCCAAGTCTCTTCTGTGATTTCTATATTGGTCGTCATGGCGACACAGCAACAGGGAGGAAAATGGCAGCCTAACCTCTGGCATTCATGCAGACCAGGCCAGGCCTGAGGGCCAAGGGGTGATTTCAACCATGAGCTGCAGGACCCTGCTGGGTCTCCCAGCCCTCAATCAAAGTCTTTTGACCTCAGAGAAAAATGTGAACATTCTAATACCCTCCGCTACAGTTTTACTGAGATTAATGTCCCAGATCTTTGCATTAACCCAGACGAGGCACTTTTCAAGAACAGTCGAATGAAACGCTGAACGTGGAGTCTTGCATATGCTTCCAGAAACAACTGGATGATTTACAATTGGCACAATAAACCCTCAAAGTGGCAATCACGTGACAAAGAGGTTGTTTCTTGCCTAATTTAGGGGCAAAGAAAGGCCCTTCGAACCAGATACAATGTTACTGTAAGAGAGCAGTTGGTTTTGTGCAAAACGTGCCTCAAACACCTGATTGCTCTTGAGTGGTGAATAGAGCAGAAGGGAGGGATTTTCATGACAATCTCACAATGCTGAGGAAGTACATTATCACCCGACTGCAAGGCACCAAGTCTGTCGTAATGAAGACATCTACGTTATTAAAATCGAATTCGGAGTCTTCAGCATGCCTTGTCTAATGATGAGCGAACAGCTCGGCTGTCTTAGATAGAAGACGAAGAAGATTTTTCCCTTCGTTTGGCGCCATGCCCAGATCTCATTCAAGCAGAACTCTTCCCACAGCAAACTTCTGCCCTGCCAATTAAAGGACAGATCCACCCTCCCTTCCTCAGTGCGAGAGGATATTTCAAACTATATTTGTTTTTTTGACACACAATATTTGGATTAACATGTTGATTTGACGTACTGATTCACATCACAAAACTGACAAACCTCAGAGGATTCACATCTTTAAATTTACATTGTACATTTACACGAACAAATCAACCAAAATATCTCTCTGTAACATGCCTTATTGATTTAAATTAGCGTTGACTTTGCCTGCTGCACTTGTGCTGGGTTTGATCGATCTGTGGGAAAATAAATATCTGTTCACTCAAAGCGCCGTGTTTAGTATTGTTTCCTGCTCCCCTATGGAGCGAGTGTAAAATCTAATAAAGAAGATCTGAAAGAAGGCACTTTGATCAGGGACTCCTCAAACAAGAAAGATCACATGGGACAGAATGAGGAAATCTTTGAAGACTATAATAATAATAATAATAATAATAATGTGAACAGGTTCTGGCTTTAAGCCATAAAATAGATCAATTTGATCTATGCTATATTTTATATATTTATATCATTCACCCTTGTGCATTAGAAACAGCCACAGTGAAAATTACAAATATATAAAGCAATATTTGATTTCCCAAAAAAGTATCTAGGTCATTCCTGACATGTCTTTTGAACGTGTTTGCAACTCGAAGAAAACTAACAGGATGGAAATACAGAGCTAATGTTAGCCATTGCTTAGTAAGGGATTGACAAAAAGTTTACATGCAGCGGTCAACTTGAAGTTTACTTCTAAAATAAAATGTGAATACAGTAAATTTATCAAACATGGGATGTTTTAAGGTGACAAAAATAAGCTAATGTCACAAAATATCAGAAAGTCCATCAAATTCATTGTTGTTTTCTCACCAATAATTATGTCACTATGGAGTATAATGTCATTAAGGAACTGGCTTATTTAAGCTTTAAACTGACGACCGATTAAAACAATATTTTCAAGAAAACATCTTTATTAGAAAAATAAAAAATAAACACCTAGAATATTTCGTAAGGACTAACTTTTTGTTCATGTTTCAAGCAAAAACTTCCACACAAATCACAGTTCACACCTATGTTCGCTGAATATACTTTACCTTGCTAGCAAAGGCTATTTTCACTTACCTGCTCACAAATAAAAAAAAAGTGATATATACTGCATAGTAAGAATTATCATCCTACAACATGTCTGTTTTTTTGTGTAGTTTATAATTATGTCTGTTTTAGCCTAAACATATTTTATCTCAACTCAAAATTCCCCAGTCGCAGAACCATATGTATCAAATTCAATCATAGCAAGTTACCAAAATGAAGAGAGAGTCTTTTATAGGCAGTGTTGAGTATGAGTACGTCAATGGTGTTTTATTTGTTAACAAATCTAACAGTGTTGATCTGTAGCTTCACACCCCAGATGTTTCTAGAATGCTTAAAATTTCCAAGTGTCTGTACAGCTTTTGATTTTAAATATATTACGCCATATGTCATGCAAGCTCAGAGTACTTTCTAAACACTTTCTGAGCAATGATATCACAGCTCATATTCCGGGTTCAATACAAGTTACGCTCTATCTACAGCATATGTGGCTCACTGTCAATTACCACTGACGATAATATCAACTCCTGCCTCGGTTTGTAAAAACAAACCAAAAATATTTTAAAAGTTATGCTCTACATTATTCAAATCTTCTTCGATAAATGTGTCTTTGATGTATTTAGGTATTCTGGATTCTACATTGTTGTGAACAGTGGAAAAGATTATCTTGAGCACAGCATGCACCACATATTGCAGATGATGATAATATAGAATCTTTACATTGGGCTGAAAACCAATTTTCAACAGGCTTTCAAACCCAACGGCTTTAGAGAAGTAGGATCGGCAGGTGGACTCAATGATGTGGTGTAATGATAGATTGTAATGCCCTGTCTGGTGGCTGCTTAGCTGTGGTCAGTAATATGCAGCACTTGTGTCATGGTTCAGAGGATCAGGTCCACTGTTGATTCACTCTGTAGAGATGACATTCATGTTGCATTATTACTACAGCAGTCAGTGACTGTAGTGTGAGTTACCTCCATCCCATCATCCCATGAACAAAGACGTGCACAAATAGGAGAATATAGAAATGGAAAGAAGGGTAGTTATAAGAACCAGGGATTGATTTGAAATGACTACATCCATGATTAGAAAGAATGTTACGTTGAAGTTATAGTTTTGTTGAAATTATGTCCTGTACATGGGCAAAACATACTTCAAGAGCCTTAGATTTAAAGTCAACATGAACCACGCAAGAGGGTTTTCAGTGTGGGGAGAAATTGGGAATTGATTGAGTCATGGAAAAGGAGCATTACAAAAAAGAACGGTGGTTGGTGGGGTGAGATTAAAAAAAAAGATGGATTTGCGATGTCAACCAAATGAGTCAGTTATGGAGGCAAAGCATGACATTTATAGATTACAAAGACATTTCTAGGTAACACTTTATTTTGATAGTCCACTTTAGACATTCTACTAACCATAAGTAACTTTGCAATTACATGTCAACTTATTATACTTACCCAAACCTAACAGTCTACTAATACTCAGAGTTAGTTGACATGTAGCTGCAAAGTTACTGATAGTTATTAGTAGTAGAATGTCTGAAGTTGGCTAACAAAACATTAAGTGTAACCCATTTTTATTTTATATTTAGAATAAAGTACAACCATAAACCATTCACAATAAGTCCAGAAAAAAAGTGTTTAAAATATATTATATCTTAAAATAAAAATCATTATTTTGTATCTGTGAAAATATGAAATATGAAAATACTACATTGAAAATACATGAAAATACTACCACTGAGTAGATTCTGGTAACATAACTTAATGACTTAATAAACAATGACTTAATTTTCATTTTAGGGTGAACTACCCCTTTAATAAAATATACATGATAAGCTTGAGAACATAAAACAAGTCATAATATAGTACCGACAGCATTTTATTTAGAGATCCCACAACCCACAGCACAAAAGACCTGGATGCATTTCAAGCTCAGCGAAACGCCTAACAAGTTTCCCCCAGATGCATTTTGACAAATGGCCCCCACTAGCAGTGCTTAGACCCCGCGCTTTAGCATTAAAGAAAAGACCCTACGGTGCAGAGGCCAGAACACAACTTGGATAGCTGACGGATAGCTCCATTAGAAAAGGGTCCCTCGTAGAAACCTCATCTTAGGATATCTCCTGGTCTGATTGCTGACGACATGAGGAACACACGCATGCAAACACACACGCGGTCACCTCAACAAAACCACACACATCCATGGAGAAGCATTTTAAAAAGGACTCAGTCGAGCATCTCCTTTTGAGCTTGACTGGAACAATGGCTTGACTACACAAGTACAACATGTGGCTGATCCCATTGCCATCTCATTTAGCTTCTTTGTAGGCTTGTTCCTGGGACCACCGTGAAACAGGGAGGCGTTTGAAAGGCCCGGCCCGATAATCAGCTCTGAAGGAGGGCAAGCACAATTCATATTTCAGCCTTCTCTTTTTCCCTGACTGGTGGAGCCAGCGAAGCAGGAAATGACATGGGATGTTTCAATCTAGGAATGGTGAGTACTGTAGCCCCCGAGGCTGGATGGTACAGCCCACTCAGATGTGACCGAGCAGCCTGCTGTCTGTGACAGCACACACACACACACACACACACACACACACTTTCCCGGCAGTGAAAACTGCAATTCATCAGCGAAATTAATTCACACAACTCCGAATGAGAGCATGTAAGGGCTCAACATCCACTCGAGTGTTTTGCAATGCCGTGAAGTAGCGCATAATGTTTGGCTGTACACTATTTCGGAGTTCGCGGATCCACGTTCCTCCAGAGCCGGATTTGATTGGAATCGTGTGGCGGTAAGCTGCGGAAAGCTTCCAGACAAGCGGGATGAAATGTCTCTACGGGCCCAGGACGGCAAGTCCCAGGGCTGCTGTCATCCACGGCTGTCTGCCTTCCTCCAACAGGACGCCCAGGGACTTAACATGGGGGTGAAATGACGTTACAAACAATTATATTTCAACACTCTATTTATATCGGTGCCCTTTCATGAGATTGTCCCCTCTCTGCTCTGACATGAAGCCCTAATCCTAGGAATGATTTGGGGTGGGGGGTGAGAGATGGTTGAGTGTGGGGCAAGTGGGGGGTAGATGGGGGTGTTGAGTAAGATCACGCACAGCTCGCAGGCAGAGGAAGAACGAGACAGGAAAAGCAACCATCAGAAAAATGAGTGTCTCTGGGATAAATTCCGCCAAGATGAGCTCAATATATCACTGTCAATAACACAAGTGAACACAGGACAGGGGGACATGCATATTAATTGAAAATAATCTGATTTAATCACCACAGTTTGACATTTTGTGAGATGGCCACTTTATTTGGGGGGATGTCGGTGCAAGATTGGTTATGTATGTCGGATAGTTCTCTAATCTGGCAACACATCTTAATTGCATGTTATTCACCGTCTGATTGCTGTGGCATTATTTTAAATAGTCTGGTAATTACTCTGGATGGTGGTGTATATAGCCAAAGGCTGCTGCTTGCACTCTGAACGTAAGGGAACCGAGCGCCAGGCCAGAGGTCTAATCATTTGGTTAGCCGCAAATTTGCGAAAGTGTCAAATATGTCGCAAAGTTACAACAGCAATTAGTAACCTTGTCGTGGCACTTTAAGGGGCCGTTCACATAGAACACGTTTTTGCATTTCACTGAGCTGCTTTTCCATTGTCTTTCGATGTAAACACGCTAGACATGTTTGACCATTTAATCAACGTTTTTCGGCTTTTCCAGAAGCGCCACCTACTGTCAGAGAGTGAATTTGCATTTTCATTCAGCCCGTCTGGCAAGTTGACATGGGCTGCATCCGAAATCGCATACTTCCCTACTATACAGAAGGTGAAAAACAGTATGTGACAAAAGAAGAATGTCCAAATTCACAGAACTCATAAAAGAGTAGGCAAAAAGTACATAAATCTTTTTGTTTTTGTCCAAATTTGTATAATTTGAGCTTTTGCAGTTTATGATGTTACAACAGACATTGATGTTGTTTCAAAACAACATTGCTACCCAAAAAACATGTAGTTCTATTCTAATATCAGAATTTTCGGATACACTTTATTTTAAAGTGTCATTGTTACAGTGCAATTATATACTTAAGTACTGAGTAACATTAATTAACTACATGTACTTACTATAGGCTTAGGGTAGGATTAGGGTTTGGTTGAGGGTTAATTACATATAATTCTGCATAATTTACTGTTATTGATATGGTAAGTAGTGTACAAGGACTATATAATAAAGTGTTACCGAATTTTCTGTAACCGTTTCAACTGCTGATGCCAAGAAATTTTAAAAGAAAAATGGATCCAGTTCTTCTTTGATGTAAGTAAAATTGATTCGCCTATTTATCATTTGCCAGGTGAAACCGAACATCTAATCGCTTAGTAAAGTAATAGCACACCTCCATTAAGCGAGATTTGAGATGACATTCATGTAAAAGCCTAAACATAATCAATAGCAATAGTGATGCTTACCTTCAGTTAGGCAAAACATCTCTTATACAAAAGGCAAAAAAATACATAAATGGCATAATCACATTTCATCAAGAAAAGCATTATGGAAATATATTGACAGCCCCGTGTAGCATCAGCTAGACCAGGTGCAGTCTGATAACAGATGCACAGAGAGCCATTAGTTTGTTAACACAGCCTACGGTTTCCGTTTGCCCCGGAGCAGACATGGAGAGAGCAGCCGTCATGTGTTCCAGACGTTTGTACACGACCTGATAAATGTTCAGACGGGCTGCGTGAGAGGGGAGGTCTCTAAGAGTGCTGGTAATAAGAGGCTAATAGAATAAAACAATAACCCACTGCCTCAGGGCTGAGACTTTATACTGACAAATTCATATGATAGATTTTTATTGTTATGGCGACATTAGCATTGGAGTCAGCGATAACTCCAGTCTGAGGTGTTTTTCGTCAGAAAGGCACAATAATGAAATAGATTTCAGGTGGGGTGCTCCTTGTGGGTGCGTAAATTGATTTTGAGCGTATAACAATAAAATACTGAGAAGTTTGCAGTATATTTTAAGTAATGATGATAATGAGGTATTGGTCGTAAAACTATAACTTGGTGCAAAATTACCTGACTTGAGGGAAATCTTTACAAATGATGATAAAAGTTTATTTGATTGACTTTAAAATGGCCTTTTGGTAATAAAGAAACAGAAAATGGTGATATATCACCAATTTTTTTTTTATTGTTCTGTTCCAAAACTGCCTTTCAAGATGCCTAATTTCTAAAGTAGCATATATCATGAAGAAGGCAATCCCAGTATGCACTGCAACAAGCTCATCGGTGAAACAATCAAAGAGAATGTTGGCTAAAACTATAATTTATTTAATACTGAAATACTAAATAACTATTATCTGTTGAAAAATGACTATTTTACCCAAATATGTGTGTGCTGTATTTTTATGATTCCTATAGTATTAGCTTAGCAAAATGCAGTAAAACTCTGTCAAAATCCATTGTTAGCTGAGTCATGTGCGAAATGCTATTTTGTAGCATGTTGTTGCCATATAGAATTCAAAATGTGTCATTTATGAGGCTCTGGAACAGAGCATGTAAGTCAACAAGTCAAAATATAAGGTGAAAAAATCAGTGAACAGACTGTGGACTGTCTGCAGCATATTTTGACTAATTTGCCCTATGGGGTATGATGGGAATATTAATTAGCCACATCCATGACCGTCAGATAATAACAATGTCAGTGGGTTGAATGGAAGCTCTGACCTGTAAAAAGCCCATTCATATTCTCCAGTCTGCCATAGTTCTGCAGACACAGGACTTTTTCACACAGTTCCTAAATGTGCCAATTGTCCTTTTGCGAGGCATTGTGACTGGAGTCTGTAAAAAACACCTACTTTTTTACGGGACGCAGAATTAACATTCACAGCTCATTTAGGGCATTTTTCTTGAATAGACCAATTTAGATACCACACTTGTGAAGGTTTCTGTCAAGAGGCCACCACAGACATATATGTTCTTTGGCCTTTTGAAGCACTCCTAATGTTTAGGTTATAATTGCATGTCATGGACCACAAACACCAAAGCAGATGATGTGCTGTGATTGGTCAACCCCTGCTAAGCGCTCTCTCTTCACCCATGGTTTGTTCTCTCTTCTTCGACAAGTTTCACAGCATGAAATGTAAACATGAAACCTCTGACTGCATCCTTCTCATGTCTGACTTCAAATAATGAATCTTCTTCTTGAGGTTATGAATGTAAAACACCCATGTTGGGGAACATATTTCAGTAACACGTACAGACATACAGTAACACAATAAAAAAAGTTGCTAGTATACTACACATGGGCAAAAATCTAAGTTTTTAAAAAAGGTTTGGTTTGGTTGGAGAAAATTAAGCCTACCTCTTTTAGATTTTTTTTTTTTTTTTTTGCTTTACAGTATTTTCATGACAATTTAGTTGAATGAAGAAATGACCTTTCCCCTAAACAATTCCATTGACTTAATGCATTCAGATTTTTTTTTCTATTAAATTATCATTACTGTAACATCAACATTACCTCCATTAGGTAACATTAACTAACAGTATTTTTACAGTATTTAACAATATTTGTTAATATTAGTGGTTTCATTTTATTTTGATGGTCCCTTTAACACATTCTGTTGACTATAAGTAACGCTGCACCTACATGTCTACTAACTCTCATTAGAGTGTTAGTAGAGTATTAATAGACTGGTAGGGTTAGGGTTAGATTAAGTTGACATGTAGTTGCAAAATTACTTGTAGTCAGTAGAGTGTCTGTTGGAGGACCATCATAATAAAGTGTTAGCAGATATTAAGCAGACAGTCTACTTATACTCCAATGAAAGTTAGTTGACATATAGTTGCAAAGTTACTTATAGTCAACAGCACGTTCAAAAGGGACCATCAAAATAAAGTGTTACCATATTAGTTAATGCAATGAACAATTATATATTAATTAACTAACATTAACAAAGATTAATAAGTGCTGTAAAACGTGCATTGCTTATTGTTAGTTCATATTAGCTAATGCATATTTACTAATGGTAACAAATGAGACCATATTGTAAAGTATTATACTTATATTATATTTTAGTTCACTCACTCCTACGAGTCTACATCCCTACCAGAAGCCTACGATCGGTCAAAGAGCGACGTCTCGTGATTCCATCACAGAGAGCCACAAAATCACTTTCCAGAACATTCTCATTCACAGTTCCATGCTGGTGGAACGCTCTCCCCACCCTCATCCGGAATGCAGAATCCCTGACAACATTCAAAAGACAACTGAAAACCCATCTCTTCCGTGAGCACTTAACCTCATAAAAAAAAAAAAAAAAAAAAAAAAAACACCTTCCCTTTCCCTTTAAAACCTCACTTATCGGGCTTATGCTACTCTGAATAATGCCTGAACTTCGTATTTTGAGCACTTCTTGTGTTGTTTTTGCCTCTTCATGATGACTCGCTTAATTTAGTCCTAATTTGTAAGTCGCTTTGGATAAAAGCGTCTGCTAAATGACTAAATGTAAATGTAAATGTTATCTTAAAATTAAAGGCAGTACAACAGATTTTCTTTCGTTTTTGATAAACACTTTTAAATTTAAATAATATAGTACTATTTGTATTGATTTTATTTATTTATCATTTGCTTTATAGAAATGACAGTTGTTGGGAAAATTGTAAAACAAAATGAAAATAATTTATTGATGCAAAAAGAAAAAAAGAAAAAACTTAATATAATACAAATGGGCTGTTTTCTGTCTCTTTTCCACTGTTCTTCACTTTTCAAGATGAGAGCACACAGTATTTAGCATTTTCTTTGAGAAGTGTCCTTGAATAGCTCAAAAAATCCACATACAACTAAAACAGTCAATAAAACATGGCCAGCAATACCCTTAAATGTTACGAAAGAGGATTTTGGGGGTCAGTAAGTTTATTGTTTGCATTGTGTGGCATCTAAAGAAAAGGCCGGCTGGGCCATTCTTGTGTGTTCCCTCTCTCCCTAAAGGAGGTTATTTAGGACTTAGGAGGTTTAAAGAAGTTAGCAGTTTTAACGTTCTCGCTCGTTTATTCAGTGCAATGCCCTGTGGAACATACTTCATTCAGTGTCTGTTTGTTTGCTTACATGCGTTTTAAGGGCAGATTACACTTGCTATGGCGCTGCAACCTTACAGTGAACAAAACCTGAATTGACAGAGGCCCAAAAGACAATCCTTTCAATGGCTTTAAAGCAAACCACAACAATGTGAGTGTAAGACGTGGAAATGGGGGGAAAAGAAGCTTTTCAGAGTCCAAAACCGAACACACCCCTGCTGTTTTAGGAGACATTAAATATGATGTACAATTACACTTAACTTCTACACCACATCTCCGCTAGAACTCAAGTGAAATCTTCATTCTTCAAAGGGATAAAATAAAAATAATAATTCAACAAAAATAAAATAATATTAATAATAAAACAAATTAAGTTAGCTAAAGCCTAAGATCCTTATCTTTTAACACAATCAAAGGAGTGCTTAGAATAGTCACTTCACAAATGATTAGCTGGTGCATGAAGAGGTAAGAAAGCTGACAGAAGCACGGACACTGCCGAGAATGAGTTAAATCAGGAACCAATGAGATTCACGTCAGAACGGGGCCAGAGACTCACGCGAGGCGGTTTATCTAGCCGTGAGACAGTTACAATAACTGGGTAATAACTTATCCCTTAACCTTACCTTAACCTAGTTGCCTTATATTATTGGATACTTTCTTAGGTAAGGATGCTGGACACATAAGTGCACATACCGTAAAATAAAGTACAACTGAAAAATGTTTATATATCATATAACCAGGTGGTAATGCTTTCTGTATTTATGGATAACAAATTAAATATTTTACAAATGAAAGGAAATTCACTTTTCATTTACAGACTCTTATGTTTAATGTTATTCCTAACCTGTCTCACTTTCAATCTTCTGTGGAATATATTTGTCCGTACAATTAAAGTCAGTGGGGTCCGGTGTTGTTTTGAAAAACTGCTGAAACATTCTTCTAAATATCTTTGTGTTCCACCGAAAAAAGAAATCCATACAGGTTTGAAATGACACGAGGGTCTTACACAGCTGCTTTAAATTATATAACGTAAAAAAATATTAAAAACAAAAGACTCTAAACCATCAAACTTGTTGTTTCGACTCTAAATTCTTCTGTTACAGAAGCCATTGTAAAATATCCAATACATACTGTACACCTGTGATGCACATCAGTTGCATTCTATAATGAAGATGAAAGCAGCAACCATTGCTCAACTGTAAACTAAACATTTGTGTTGTGCCCAGTCTGGGTTATTAGTTAACTAAAACCATTAAAGGACAAGTTCGGTATTTTACACTTAAAGCCCTGTTTACAGATCGTTTCTGATGAAATAGAATGGTTAATTTTAAAATTTGGACACATTCTGCTGTCCCGAGAATTTTAGGTTTATTTCGCTTTCCCCAAAACCTCTAGAATGGGTGTATAGGTGCACTCGAACAATCCTTCATAAAACGCATTAAACTTTCGTTTACAAAGACGTGAAACTCACCGAGTGGTCAGGGGTGTTCACTGATATGCTCACACAAAAATCGCTGCAAAAGATGCTTTCCAACAGGTTTTATCGTAGTTTTTGTCCAACTCCATTGACTTGTATTGAAAGAGCTGTGTGAGGTACGGTATTACTCCGCCGCTTCTTCTTCTGCTTCTTCTGTGTATTCAATGAAATGCCAGCGGTTTGCTTGCAATTGGCAAAGGTGCATTATCGCCACCAACTGGGCTGGAGTGTCTATTATTCAAGCTCTCAACGGAAGAATCTATGGGTGTGTGACGTTTGGAAAAATAGATCCACAGTTTTACAACGAATGGTAAAACACCTGTAATTTTAATGCATTTTATGAAGGATTGTTCGAGTGCACCTATACACCCATTCTAGAGGTTTTGGGGAAAGCGAAATAAACCTAAAATTCTCGGGACAGCAGCATGTGTCCAAATTTTAATCTTAACCGTTCTATTTCATCAGAAACGATCTGTAAACAGGGCTATAAGTGTAAAATACCGAACTTACCCTTTAAAAAAAATGTATATATATATATATATATATATATATATATATACTATACATATATAGTACATAACACATATAACTTAAGCTTGATAACCGGCAAATGACTTGATCAAACAGGAAAAGCAGGAAAAGAGGAACTGATGGAAACAAAACAGAACATCACAATTAGAGTCCATAGAACCAAACATAAACGTAACAATATTCTCCCCTCATGCTGTAACTGACATTCCAACTTTGATGGGAGGGGGCATGGCGGGACCATGAGGAACCATGGTGGAGGTTGACGGACCAGGGCGACATCCACGGCCCGGAAGCCCATGGTGGCGCTGCTGGCTGTCAGATCGAGGCGACGACGGAGGGAGTGAGAGCAATGTGGAAGATGGAGAGAAGGAGAAGCCCAGTGGAGCCAAAGGGGTGGAGAATCGAGGCACAGCCAGAGACCCGGAAGTCTGTTGCGGAGGCAAAAAGACTACTGACTCAACCCGATCTCATGAAATGCATCTCTATAGCACGCATTGTGTTTATTGTGCAATTCATTTGTGCAAAAATTTGTTTTTACGTGCATATGATATACGCACTGTAAGCCTCTTGGGTACTGGGATTAGTGGTGTGGGCTACGTGAGTATTACACTCCATAAATATATATATATCCATATACAATATACAGTCACATAGCCTCCCTGCATGCCATAGCCTTCAAATAATAAATTAAAGACCTTTTAGTAATGCAAGGCTTGTTAGCTATATCACCCAGAGTTGCATTCCAATCACATACAGTTGACTTGCTAACTAATGCACCGCCCAGCAGAAACACATCAATACATGCCCATGGCTAGCGGCTAGTCTGGCCACGATAATATTAAACCTTCCTCAGAGAGGATTTGTTCTTGTCACAAATGGCCATTACTGACATTAGCAGTGTAATGAGGGAGTCATGGCTGCTGCAGGACAGTCTGTGGTGCCGAGGTACTGTTGGGGGGTTGGACTTCCTCAAGTACCACCTGCTTTGCTTGTTCACGCTGTCACTGCTCGGCCTGTTTTGGGCGCGCAGGGGTCTTTTAGAGTTTAGATATGCCTTTGAAGCCCTCTTTGATTTTTAGAATATGCACACGATCAATAAGGAGCCTGGACTTCAAAGAGGTTTGCGGCCCTCACCTGCTGCTGGTCACAGGGGCTGAAGAGTTTCCAGTCCCACACAGAGACTAAACAAACCAACAGAAAAAGCAGACGCAGACGAGCTAATAAACAGACAACAACACAGAAACTGCAAGCTTGTAAAGTGGACCTTCAAAAAAGAAAGAAATGTTTAATTGCCAAGACTGTCCGTGACAAAAATTTACTATGCGACTCGTAGGTTCTGCTAAAATACTGTAATTACCATCGCTATCTCACGACCAATTCGTACGAATTCATACGAGTGAGTAAAAGGTGGCTAATTTTGTCTAAACCCCAGTGATGGGTAGGTTTAGGGGAAGGGTCAGGGGTAGGTCATTCGTACGAATTCATACGAATTGGGCAACTCGTAAAATATGTACGATTTAGCAAAAATAGTACGAATTCGTACAAATTAGCCACCTCGTAAAATCTGTGGTTGTAATTACTGCGATTATTACTAGATTCTCTGAATCTGTGGTGAATTGATATTAATCAGTCACCATTTTCAATCAATCAATCAATCAATCAATCAATCAATCAATCAATCAATCAATCAATATATAATTAGAAATTTCCAAAAGAAAAAATAAAACAAGAATTTTACTTATATATATATATGTAGTGTAATATGTAGGACCACTAAGAATTTGTACAATTGCATACACACTCATTTATTTATACATTTCGTATTAACAATTTTATATTTATTAATGTAGGTGAAATATGTCCTATGATGTTACATTTGCTAAGTTTGAAACTATGGTTATTATGGTCATATTTTGTAATCTAAAAATTATTGAGCTGATAATTTTATTTTTTTTTAATAAAACTGCATTCAGAAAAAAGCAATGACCTTGATATGAGCGTTTCAAATTGCATAATGAAATCATCTTAATGCTTGGGTGCAGTGAATTAAACCTTTTTTCACATCATATGCTGAATAAACAAAATGAAGAAAGTTCAGTTCTGTTTGGTGATGTTTCGTTCTTTGTAAAGAGAGTTATAGAACCACGGCAGCTCTTTCCCCCACTTCAAACAGAATTTGATTAATGAATAATATTTGACATTCACTTTAATGTCATGAGAAGACACTCAAACCTAATGCCATATATGAAACACTAAATATTCTTTAAGAATAGCTTTATACAGAGCTGAGAAGCCAGTGAAGTGGCAGCAAAGGTTAAAGAAGTGGATTGTAATACATGTTATCTAAATAAACCCAAGAGACGATTATCCTTTAAATCTGTAGGACCTATGAAATGTCTGTCACATCCTTGTGAATGCTCTTTATTACGATTCATATTAATCTCATCCAGTTTAAGCAAGGGGAGGGTTGTGAATAACAATGACCAAACTCTCCTCCACAAAGCTTCCGCTAAGCTGCGAATGCAAACGAAGCTTGTCGTGCGCCGTGATATTTTTCCGGTACTTTCCTTTTGTTTGGTGCATCTGAATTAGAGTGAGGGGCGTGGATCAGAGAATTTGACAAAGTCAGCATGACCTAAACCAGTTCCTTCCATCTCACCTAGCAGTAATCACCACGTGCAGGTGCTTTCATAATAAAAGGTGTGGTGGAGGCAGGTTACCTCCTCTGGACCAGCACAATGGGCCCCTGTATAGACATTAGGCAGGTAGAGAGGCTGGGATACTCGCATAATAGACCAGCAAGCACCCCATTTGCATTTCACCATTCAAGAGCCAAGACTATGTGCATCGAAACATATGAAAAGGCCCCATTCAAACATGCTAATGGGATTGTGTATGCCACAATGCGAGAGGGATGACTGCAAACTTCCTGAGTTGTGAGTCTGTGTTGAAGGCTATAGCCGTTAATTGCAGGCTAGTGCTTGTTATCCATACTGTGAGCTCGTTAGCTTTGACTAGGGCTACCCTAAATTAATCCGGATACATTTAAAAACTCTCCGTCCACACTAGCGTTTTCCAAAAGTTTCTCATACTGAAAAGGCGGGAAACGCTAAATTCACCTGCACATGCGTAAACCCTCACAAAAGCTTACTGAGATGATACTGACGGAAAAATAAATAATGAAGTTATCGAGCAATTCTTCTGGCAGGATCATTTTATTTAGCAAAAAATTTCAGCATTCACTGATGCGTCCAGGTCGCACTGACTCAGTCACCATATGTTTTATCTAAAATGCAGTTGCTCTCATGTATTGCCGCAGGACAGCAAATGCGAGTACATTTTTTGTCATCTTTGCAGGACTGTGATATGAAGAGTATTTTAGCAACAGTGTGAAAGTGAATAGCACATAACATGCAGGCACAGTACCGGTAAACATGAATATCTAAGGGTTCAATATGCGTCACATGACCAAACTTACTTCATCGTTTTTAAATACCTCCGTTTTCACGAAAACGGCGTTTTCAAATTTATCCACTTAATAAATTAATTTGACTTAATTTGACTTAATTAAAAAAACGCCGTCTCAGTATGGACGGAAAACCAAAACGGAGAGAAAAAGATGTGTTTTCAAACGAAAACGTATTAGTGTGGACAAGGGCTAGAGCATGGATGGGTAACGTCTGCGTCTAGATTCTGTGGTTTGAAAGATTTCGTAAGTCTGAAATTAAAGTCTGAATTTTTTTAAATAAAATGTGACATTTGGTTGTGCAACTTTAAGTGAAAACATCTAGACTATTTAGAAATGTTGTTCTAAAACGTTATAAAAAAAAAAAAAAAAGAGGTCCACCATATCAGTGTGGTGCAACCAGCATGCAAGAAGCCATTTTGTTGTCATGTGACAAGAACACCTAAAAACCTGAAATTACATCAAAGAAAGGACCTAACAGGGTTATTATTATCATTAAATAAAACTAAAACCATTAAAAAAATTAAGGTAACATTTTATTTATTTTTACTTTGTCTGCTGAGAAAAAAAATAATAATGTAACCCACAAAAGCTTTTTGATTTTTTTTTAATATCACCTTTAACTTTCATGTTATATGCATTCATTACTTGACATTGTACCACTTAACATTTTTGGAATTTTGTTGAAAATGGCGTCAACGCTTTGCAGAAACAAATGCAAAGATTACATTTCTAAGAGCTTGATACACTATTAAACCATTTATTTATTTATTTTTTCATTTTCATAATCTCAAACATCCTTATTTCACCAACAAATGACTGCATTTAAAATAAAGGGTATTAAAAATGAAATGAGCCCTGAAGGAAACAAACCGATTCATTTGTCTCAGTGAATTGCGACTGACCCTTTCTCATGGTCTTTTTGCAGTTCTGCCACAATTGTTCTTTTTTCCCCTTTTGTCCTTTTCTTCTTCTTCTTCCTCCGTTTAGTGAGAGGCAATTACGTCCTCTCAGAAATCGGATGTGAGAGCTTCTATAAAGACACTTTAAGTGTACGTGTTTTAAAGGAGCAAATACTCAACTGCAAATTCAAAATTAGAGCAAATTACACATCAAGTGATTATGAAACTGTTGGTAGTAGAAATCAGTCCCATAAAGAAGAGGGGAAAATGGGTGGGCAATTTGTAGTGACCGGGTGTGCGTGTGGTAAAAATAATTTCAGTTAATGGTCAGCGGCTAACACGCTAACTGACACTGGAGGTGCAGGTAATCAAACTGACATTAATGCAGGCCCTGAATGTGACATCTCGTCATCAGGAATTTTCTTCATTGGCACGGAAAATGCCAGGCTGCTCACCTCTGACTGCGTGGCCCCCACATCTATTAACCTTATTGATTTGGAGCCCTGCTGATACCCTCCAGATCTCCAGCACCCCCACTGAGCCGGTGAAGTGGATCAATCCGTCGCCGGGGGCCACAGCTCTAACAACGATGCGCATGGAGACCACTGTTTGTGGCATGAAATTAATATCCAGATATGGCTTTGAAAGTGCATTTCCCCATTTGCACAAACCTCGCTTTTTCCGACATCCCTCCACCCCTTTCTCCTCTTTTCTCGCATGCACTCTCGTTTCGTGAGGCTGAATGGAGTTTATGCAAAGAGGACCAGTGGGTGTTATGATATTGGTATTTCAAGAAAGCACATAATTTCACGGCCCCTTAATATCATTACCAGCATTACAAGTATCAAATCAATAATGGGATAATACTGTACAATACACATATTGTTTTTTAATTCTTTGATTGCCTTTTGATTAATGGATGTTTGTGATTTGCTCTGGCAACAATGTAAAAATGACTACTATGGATATCACATTTACATTTAATTTGCAGTTGCTATGAGCAAATACCTCTCCAGATTATGAGTTTTACAAATAGCACATTTAGATTAATAAAACGTTCTTTGGATGAAGTAGCCGTTCTTGATAAGGAAACACCAGTAATCAGTATAATCCATGCACAGCTAACTGGAAAGTTAAAGTTTAATGCATGCAAAAAAGCATGGTTTAGCAATTGCCATTTACATTTCGTACATGTGGTCTCTCTTTTGTGGGCTACGTTCTTCTTGATTAATCGACATCATTTACATAGCTGATTTTTCATATTTGTTATGCTCTGATTGTGTGAGCCTCGTATTTAATGAACACTGTGATGGACTATGGAGACACATTAGACATATTTTCACTCATAATCCTATTTCTGAAGCAGGCCGGTCAATGTCCATTAAGACAGATACATTTGCCGTGTTCGGTGAGTGAACAAATGGCATACTTTATTGTTTTATTGACATAAGAACTTATAAAATTTCATACGGACATGAGTTTAGAGCCATGGCATACAGCAAGATTTTCAGAATATATTGTGTTAAATTTTGGTCTGTTCCTCACTCAAAGTTATCATGTGGATTCAGAAAAGGAATATAGCGCACGCCAAATGGACTATGATTTGTTTGTACACAATATGGTTTAATTGTGGGAAAAGAGTAGCTTGACATTTTTCAGAATGTCTTATTTTGTGCTCCACTGAAAAAATAATTTCATACAGTTGTGGAGCAACTGGAGAGTGAGTTATTATTATTTCGTCTATTATTATGTCATATATAAATGCACAATAATTTGTAAGGATAGTTACACCATGGTTCAAAAGTTTGGGGTCTCAGATGTTTAAATGTTTTTGAAAGAAGTCTCTTATGCTCACCAAGGCTGAATTTATTTGATAAAAAAGATTTTCTGAAATATTTAAAATAACTGTTTTCTATTTTAATCTTAAAATTGAAATCTTTAAATGAATTTTCGGCATTTTTACTCCAGTCTTCAGTGTCACATGATGCTTCAGAAATCATTCTAATAAGCTGGTGCTCAAAAAAACATTTTTTTTATTTTATTTTTTTTATTTTCAATGTGCTTTTTGATGACAAGAAGTTCAAAAGAACAGCATTTATTTGTAATATAAATATTTTGTAACTATTAAAGTCATCATGTCAATGTTTTGGCCTTTATTTATATGTGTACAATATTAGTGTGTTCTCTGTATTTATATGAAAACTTTAGATTTGTACATGGATACAAAATGGTTTATCAGTCTAGTATAAGATATGCACAACACAGATTATGAGAGTGTTACAGCATCACAGACACATACTACTCTCACTAACATAGTGTTACAAGAGGAGTCAGATTTCAAACAGTGGCTCCTATGGGACGTGTTTTTGTCCCTGAAGTTCCTCAACTGTCCCGAGTGACTGCCGATGAGACATTCAGCTTTAAACAGGTGGCGTGCGTGGGATCAGAGCGGATGAACTGAGAATCTAGACCTTCTATTATAAGCCTAATCACACTCAGGAGGTCAAAGGTTAACTGCCCCTTCCGAGTGACCTCCCTTTGTTCTATGGAATGAGACAAGACGGAAAATGTCCCACTTTGCCGTCTATTTATGCTCTTTTTTTGGAAGTAAAATATTATGTTCAGCTGATTCCCATTGATTCGCCGATACTGCCAAACTCGAGTCGAGATTCCATTCCTTTTTGAAGTCAACCCAAGGAAAAAAAGCATCTGCAAAAACAATCTTCAGTAGCTTTACACACATACTCTTTTTCAAACAGCCCAGCTGTAACAACCTTGTCTGGACAGACGCAGAGCAAACAGCAAAGAGATTGCTCTTTCTTTTACAGAATATATGAAGTAAAAAAATGTGTAATTAGTTAGCCAAGTAATTTTTTTTAACATAATCACAGCAATACACATCTAAAACTTTTAATACCTCCCTGTTTAAAAAAAAGCTCAGATTTGCCAAGTCATCAAAAGTCAGACAAAAGTCATCAAAAGTCAACTTGTGTCAGTTGATATTTCAGCAAATAATTATAGGATAAACATCATTGAAGAAACAATTTAATCTTCTGAGTTCTGAAAGAGCAACTTATCTAACCAATAAAAATGTAGACAACACACACTCCCTGTATTCAGTAACTACAACCTTTCCACCAAACAACATTTGTTACTACAGTTTGTGATGCTCTAAAACCATGATAAATAATCCAAAGGAGGTCATTAATTCATTAATTGACACGTTGCCGAGAGAGGATTATCATATATATATATATATATATATATATATATATATATATATGTGTGTGTATATATATATATATATATATATATATATATATATATATATATATATATGTGTGTATATATATATATATATATATATATATATATATATATATATATATATATATATGTGTGTATATATATATATATATATATATATATATATATATATATATATATATATGTGTGTATATATATATATATATATATATATATATATATATATGTGTGTATATATATATATATATATATATATATATATATATATATATATGTGTGTATATATATATATATATATATATATATATATATATATATATATATATATATATGTGTATGTATATATGTATATATGTATATATGTATATATATATATATATATATATATATATATATATATATATATATATATATATATATATATATATATATATGCATGCAATTAAGCCAGTTCCACCATATTACACTCACTCGCTCCCCTCTTCACCACTGTAAGGGCTATCACCATTTCTCATTTAAATAATTACATAGCATATAAAACACACTGTATGCGGGATCGAATATCCTAGGATTCACCAATCAGCTCATGCTGGAGGTCATAAAACAATGTGACGGCAATTAATGGAGAGCATTAAATTACCAGGCCCGTCTTAATCACATGCATGCGTGCACTGGCCGCTCTGGAAGCCACACTGACAACGGTGGATAGAGACAAGCCTCTCAATGGCAGCTTCCTTGACGGCCATAATAGCTTAATGTCGGGATTTGACAGCAATATTGGGGGGGGAGTGACTCTTTGTGCGGTTGTGTGGCCCAGAGGCTTTTGCTGTCACTACTGATGACAGTAACTTTCTCCATGCAGATTAAATTGGTGTTTACAGATTTGCCCTGGGTGTAAGTCCCCTCTCCCACTGGGATGCAGTGACACAGGCTGATGAGGAATCCTAGACAGAACCAGCCACTGTAGACGACGAAGCTTCTGTCTTCATCACACCAGGACTTCATGTCTGCTAGAGCTGATGGGACTTCACTGGGACTGACTGAGTACAGGATAAACTGAGCACAGGCTGGATCTGCAATAGCTTTACACACAAGCATAATACAGTTCATTTGGCCCTGTGGAAATGCTATTGCTCAGGTTGCTTTTTCGTAGCTCAACAGATTGCAGTTCTGATTCACGTAATTATCAACGTTGTTTATGATGCTTGTCCTATTTTTTTTTTTAAGTCAAATTTTGGACATGTGGTACAATAATAGCAACACTTTCTCACGACTAATTTGTACGAATTTGTAACTCATAAAATAATGTACGATTTAGCCACCTCGTAAAAAATACGTATGAATTGCTGTGAGATCAGGATTAATAATAGAGTGGATAGCAGCTCAGACAATATTTTAAGAATTTGATGAGAAATGTCCAGACTTTGATATCTTGGTAAATCTGAGGACAGTTTGAGACATTGAGATCTCCCATGAAACTAGAAGAGACATCCAAGATTATTGGAGAAAAAGCCAAAAAGCAGGAGATTTATTATAAGAAAACTCTCTATTTAATCTCCATTGAAGCTCATTGCTGTCTAGGAGTAACAATTAAGATATTAAGAAATTGTATTTGTGATTACAATGGTTAGTTTCTAAATGAATTCAAGCTACTATTTTTACTTTCTATTATTAACAAAAAAACATCATTACATTAATCTAGCAATGGTAATAAGGAGCCATCTATTGTTTTACCTATGGTTACTATGGTCTTAGCAATGACAGTACCTTAAACTAAACCCCAAATCAATGTCAAACTCGGTAACGCCCAGCAGTTTCAGAACATTTGGAGGGAGGCCCATATGTATGGTGGTCACCCATTTGTCGCTAAAAGTCAAAAAGCTGCCTTAAGTTGTAGGGCGGATGGTGAGAACTTAACAATAATGACAATTACTTTCGGTCCCTCCCCTGTTTTTCACACCCTAACATCTTGATTTCATGGGTGACACTTAGGTCTCCCCAGTGTACATTAATGGGAGCTATGGGACCCCTTTCTCTGTCACTCTCTCTCTTTGCTCATAGAGCTCCAATAGAGGATACAAATCAATTTCCTCCTTATAAGAAGCAAGTTGCATTTGCAATATGGCTGGCAAATGACAGGGAATGGCATGAATTTCCATTTATATGATGTGCAGTATCTATTGCAAAATAGGTCAATGAAGAATCCTCAGCTAACCATTACCTAAAGCAGTACACACTGTGGTAAGCGCCAAAACACTTGCATGGGAATACATTTTATTGGCTGTTGTTGATTTTGTTCTGAAATACTTAATAAATATGCCCTCCGGGAAATTAATAATCTTTAACACTTGAGGCCAACCGGGATTAAAAGAGCGAAATAAAGACTGATCAGATATTGTACTCTTGTTTTGGTTCACGCTGCCAAAACATGGCAATTTGAGGCTCGCCCTGTTCATGCCAGCAGTGTGTTACAACCAGTAGATACTGATCCTGGCTGACTGGTGGCCAGAGCATCCGCGGTCTGCGATCTGTCAATCTGGGTTCTGCTTTAGCCATTGTGATAGTGTGGGGGCGAGAGGTCTTCATGGTTCAGTTGGCTTTGAGCCCAAATGAGGGATCACTGCATGTCCAGGGACCGTAGGCCCTGGGGCACGCAGCGACAGACCAGAAGCATCAGGACAGATTTGGGAAAGTGCTATCAGCAGGGGTTCCTCAATGCAGCTAGGGCACGGTAAATAGAGAGCATGGCGGCAGCGGCGGGCAATTTTCCCAGAATGCATTTTGCAAAGCTTATTTCCAGAGCAGGGACGAACGGGCATGCTGTGGGCAGGCCTCCACATCGAAACCACTTCATTTCCTCCTTTCTTCCAGATTTTGGTTTGATAGTCTTTAAATCTCAGTTTTCTTTGGCCCGTTTGGTGTGGAACGGATCATCAGGAACTCTTCCCCCCTTGATCTCTGGAGTAGATAGAGGGATCGCTTTCTCCATTGCCCACTGAGCTGTGTATCCTGGCTGGCTTTCAACAACAGTGGTCGGTAGGTTTTGAAAAGTGGGAAACCACACTAGCTGCAGATGACAGAGTGCTATGTGACCTTTACAGGGACTGGTTCACCAGCGTTCTTGCACCAACACATTCAATTCTTCCCACTTTATTTGATTTATATGTCATAGCGTGGTACTAGATCTAATCCAAATGCAACCCTGCAGATCTGTGATTCACTTTAAAGATGGCAGAGGTTGAATTACATCACCAGGTGAGGGAAATATTGTATCAATCCTGCTGATTTAACCCATTTACTATGTACCACTGGTTCAAGAGCTGCGTAGGAAATCCAAGTGTATGAAACACTCTGCGATGTGCTCCCTAAAATAATTACGATGACACCTCCAATTGTCTCGTCAGCTTTTCGGAGACTAGCTCTCCGAGGCAGTAATTAAATGAAGCACAGAAGAAGAAAGCTGCAATAATTCCACCGCCTCATAAATCTTCCAGAAACATTATTTGTTCTAAAACTGTGGTACAGAATGCGAGAAAACATTTCATTTATTTATTCTGCTGCGGTCTTTAGAGGGCGATCAGTTGGATGTCACGTTCCCTCGTGTCCTGGTTGACTTACAGTTAGTGAATTAAGTAAGCATGGCCACCTTTCCTTTGGCATAACAGTGCACATACATGCACATATTAATATCTCTTAAAATGACATAGTTAGACTTCAATAGGTCTGTTTTCTCTTCATAATGACTAAATTGTTGCGCTAGCTTTTAGCTATGGGTATTAGTGCAACATTGCAACTCTTATTCAAAGCAAAAATAAACAACGTCTGACCTTTAAAATGTAAATAGACTTTTCTACCACGCGCTGCCTGAAGATGCTTATTAAATTACATGGGGATGAAGCATAATTAGGCATCATTTAAAAGTAGATGGGGTAATTATTGCAGAAGCAGCTTAACTTATTTTGGTCCTAAATTGAAGACCATCATGAATACAGCATGGATCTGCCCAGACATGCTAAAACCCAATCTAAATCTTAATTAAATTTTGCTCAGAAAAGTGCAAAGAAGAGCTTAATCCATTTACGAGAGGCTGTTGAAGGGTTATTAGCAGACATTAATTCGTTAAGAGGAACTGTGCGTAGGCCTTGTCTATGTTGTGAAAGAAGAGGCTTGCGAGACGTACAAAGGGCTCCTGACTTAGCAATGAAAGCTTAGTGTGAATAGATACGTCAAGGCCACTAATGTGTTTTCTCGGTGCGTTTCTGTTTTGAATAACATGACTTTGTCCTTTTCTCGTCACTAATTAAGACGAGAACATCCTGAAACAAGCACCTAAGCCAGGTAGACTTGGTCCTATCCCGACTACAACTCCACAGGGGTCAAGTTCTACGCTATAGTCCTGCTAATAACATCATACGAGACAAAGCTGTGTTGCGAAAGTACAAACCCAACTTCAAAGAAGCTGATAGTACGGAAAAGAAAAGAAGCTTAGAAGATGCGAAACCCCTATTTGAAGAGGTTTTCTAAGAGCAGGGCCATCCACAGTGTCGAAACAGCATGGCCTCTTGGTTTCAATCAGCCAAACTGCAACACAAATATATGCAGAGAAATGCACAACAAAGCCAATAGCTTTTAAGCTAGCAATTGAGTTTCCTAATACTGCTCCAAAGGAGAAAAGGTGCTATTCATGATGCTTACTACTACAAAAAAGAGAAAGACGGGAAAAAAAACGTTGAGGGTACATCCTTGACTAAATCCTCTTTTCAAGCATAATCCACCTTGCACTCCTTCTCTGAGAACTAGAGTGTGTAGCATCTGAACTCGTCCCAGAAGCTCATTCAACAGCCAGCTCAGCCGACTTGATTATGTTCCTGTTGTGGCAGACCTATTCACCCCTTTGAGCCTTTCCAACACACCTGGGATAAAAAGGGGGATTTAAACAAGCCTGAATGGTTTAACCAGGTGTTGAAACAAATAATGGTTTAACATTGTAATTAAAATAGCATGAATAGCACGTTGCTCCTGGTTAAAGGTCCCTCGTTTGAATGACTTTTGGTATGCAAAAGGAAATGATGCTGAAAGGTCCTTTTTTGTCACAGTCGTTGAAGAAAATATCGCGCTAATGGTGAATTAGATCCATTAACCTATATGTTGGTATAAAGGCAGCTGGTAAAGTAGCCTGCGTACTAGGCCTACTGTCACAATTTCTTTATCTGAATTGGGAAATTAGCTCATTTTCTCTTAAAAATTTTTTAATGGTTTTAGAGTTTGATTGCAGCATTGTTTAAATCTTCAATAAACCTCCATAAATTTGGGTGCAGCTAAAAACGAACAACATGAAACATGACTGATGTATAATGAAATGCATAGCTTCCTAACCGCAGATCTAACTTTTGTAATATTTACTCTGGCTGGGTGGTTTACAGTTTACCATGCGACCATTGGACAGTCTGTCGATATTTTTTTTGTTGAAAAACACCAGCCAAAGTTTTTTTTTTGTACTTGAAAAAATGTAACTTCTTTTTACATGAGCGCCACAGCTGTAAAACACGTCCGTCTAGTCCATGTTTACATATAAAAACAATGGAAAAGCAGCACAGTGGATTGTAAAAATTTGTTCTGTGTGTACAGCTTATTGTTATTTACACAAATATGCGGCAAATACATTAACGCAAAAATACAGTGTCACAAATAAGTCAGTGTATGAAGTTGTTATCAAGAGGTATTCATGGATGAAGACCGACATTGAACCTTCCCCTTACATGTTACATTCGGCTGATTATAATGTATTACAGTATAATACATCCCACAGCTGTATTGGTGTATCAGGAGAGCGTTGACTCCACTCAGCTGTGTTTAAGAGGATGCTGGGAAAGCTGAGGGAACCCAAACGGAGAAGTTTCCAAACAGGAGAGGTAAAAACTTCCTAGCAGACCCTCATTTCTCCTGAGTGCCGCACGGCTCCCTGTGGAGAGGGTCCTAATCTCCACACATCAAGCGATGAGGAAACGGGAGCAACAGAAAAAAAAATGCTGATTGCGGGTGATTGGCAGTACATGCAGTTACCGTTTGCTCTGAGAAAAATGTAATTCATTGACAGAAAAAGCCATTTGGAGGAGGATCTATTAAAATGGAGGCCAGATTAAGAAGTGGCCCAACGAAAATAAGAATCAATGTAATTGGATGGCTCAGATGTCAACATAGACTGGGTTAGTTATTCATAGTAATTTGTAACCTGTGGACATTTATTAAAACTATTGTTAAAGGGCATGTTTCAATATTCCTTTAAAGATAAGATACATTACACTTTAATGAGACCTCTGATGATGATATGGTATATTTACAATGAAACTGCACATTTTTATAGAAAAAGTATTAACACTGACCTATCACAACACAGAATGAGCATAAAGCATATGTACGGTAATCACAGTTGCGAGAAACATTGGATCACCCATTGAAAGTCGATTGTTGTTTCTCGAGCACAGCAGAAAACAAGAAGTGCTCATTGTCATGGCAAACGCGATGTTTAAGATGTTATTTAATTTAGATAGAACCAAAGCCTCTTCTGATACTGCTAATGTGTTAATTGAATATTTTACCTATGCTTTACGCTTGCAGTAACCAATAAAAGTGTAGTACTCTCTGCAACTGATCTCATGAAATGCATCTCTATAGCATGCTGGTCTGGTCTCGGTCTTGATCCTCAAAGTCTTGGTCTTGTCTTGTCTAGATCTGATCTAGATCTGTGTGTATTTATTGACTTGACAGACATTTGGACAAAAAAAAAAATGGGCAAAAAAAAAAAAAAAAACTTTAAAATATTACTGAATATTCTATTTAAAGATTTGTCTTTAAATGCTCCACTTATTTTACCATTAAGTTTCTTATGTCTTATTGACACTACAGACAAACCAATAAGTGTATTTAGCGGTGTTTTGAACTTCTTGAACTTGAACTAAAGCACATAAACATGTTAAACAACTGATCTCTGATCTCAACTGATCTCAGCATGTAGGGAACTGATCTCACAATTAAAAATAAAACAATGTTTTTATAGTTTTATAAAAAAAAAAAAAATTAAAAAAACCCTTTAAAATTCCTTTTCTACAGTATATCTGTTTTTTTTTTCAAACGTAAAAGAATGCATAAACAAAAAGCAGCCGAAACCAGATTTTCTTTTTTGTTCTGCAAATGTGTACATTTGAAAGCGATTGAGTGTGCTATCATGGTTGTGTCTTTGCGTGTGTGAGAGTCCGAGAGAGTGAGGGCTCGGGTCATCGGTGCTCCATAGCGTGCAGCGTGTGGCAGCAGACAGCGGGAGATTCAGCACACATGTGGACTTTACATCAGCGCCAGCGGAAGGATGAGTCGGGGAGACAGCACAGCGGCCCACTCCGAACTTACTTAAGGTAATTAAGCTTGAGAAAGGTTATGGTTTGATGCTGAACTGAGGAGAAAGGCCTTTCTTCTGGGCATGGGCCAGGAAGGGCCACCTCGTCAAAGCGGTTAAATGGTGACGCATCTACTCTTTTTGGTAAGCGGAGAGGACACAGGAATGCCTTCGACGCTGACAGAATAAGGATGAGGCCCAACAGGGCAGAGATAGTGGTGATTCAATTAGAAAACCAACCTTTTGTTTTTCTCAAAGTCCATTGTTAAAGAAGAGAGGCTGTTCAGGAGACAACACACAACAAATGTGCCCTGAAAGGAAACTCTGAACCTCACTCTTGATACTGAAAAGGCTCACTGTCAAAATCAGTAAGGGCAGACAGAGTTGAAAGGAAGTAGATGGTGTTCATGGAACATGGACAAACCAGTGGTACAGGCTTAAATGTATTAATCAAATTAGCTAGTACTACACGTCAACACAAAACCCATGCGTGTTGTGGATTATTGTCAGGATGTTTCCATAGAGTTGCTAGGGTATTCTGGGGGGACTTGACTATTAGCCCAAGTTAAATAAACCATTTCCAAATCTCTAAATATGGCTGGGATCGTTGGAAGCCGGTTTCTGCTTCAGAGTGAAACATGCTAATTGAGATTTTATTTCACTTAATTTGACTTATTCAGGGTCAACATGTAATTGAGTGACTAATTCTCATAGTTGCGACTTTGTTTCTCGTAATCTCACAGTGTGACTTTATAATCTGCTACGTGTCTCTGTGTCTTGCCATTGTGTTTGGATAGCTCAAAGTATGACAATATTACAATGTGTATATATTACAATGTGATTAATCTCAAAATGAAGACTTATTATGTTTTATTCTAAGGCAAAATCAGGCTACAATATGGATCCCTTCTTCGATTTAAATCGGTACTTTTTTGTCCTCCAACCACAATTACATTTTTTTTTGGCAGCCCTTTATTTTACAGTCCTGTTCATAGTACATACTATGTACTTAAAAAATGAATTACAATAACTGGGTAATATCTAGGTACTAAACCTGAACCTACCCCAAAACCTAACCCCTGTAGTTACCTCATATTACTGGGTAAGTACTTCAAAGTGCAACTCATGCAATTCATTTTTATTTTAAAAATTCAAATATGCAATATATGGTGCGTAATGATATAATATATATAAGGGTCTAATATCTAATTACCTGCTACTGCAGAGAAATACCTGCATTTGACTGGTGTTAATTTCTTACCGAGTCTACAGGATTATTTCCCTTGCTTTATTTTCCACCAAACAAAAATATCACTAGTCCAAACACTTAATACCATATCTCACCTCATGATCTGAGATATGGCACAAATGATGCAGGGTGAGCGATGCACAGAATCTTAATACTTAGGGATAGAGTTTTGTCCAAATCAACAAGAGCAATGTTCAATAGCAATGTCTATCAACACTGTAAAACTTTTCACTGTAAATTTACAGTAAAATACTGGCAGCTGGGTTGCCAGCCACATACTGTATTTTTACAGAACTAGTACTGTAAACTGCATATACAGTATTGTACTGTAAAACGTTGTACTGTAAATTTACAGTAAAATACTGGCAGCTGAGTTTCCAGCCACATACTGTATTTTTACAGAACTAGTACTTTACAGTATTGTACTGTAAAATGTTGTACTGTAAATTTACAGTAAAATACTGGCAGCTGGGTTGCCAGCCACATACTGTATTTTTACAGCACTAGTACAGTAAACAGCATTTACAGTACTCCACTGTAATTACCAAATACAGTATATACCACATACTTTTACAATATTAAACTTGTCTACAGCAATAAATTGTATAGTAGTCACACTAGGAAAAAGAAAACATTTTCTGGGTTTTAAAACATTTATTTTGGTTAAAAGCAAAGATCAGAAAATTGCCTTCTGTGAACATGTTGGCTGAATTTTTTTAAACATAAAATTCAATTTTAACACTTAACAACAAACAGGTAACACTTAGCACTTAATTAAAGGGATAGTTCACCCAAAAATTTAAATTAGTCCATGTTTTACTCACCCTCAAGTCATCCTAGGTTTATATGACATTCTTCTTTCAGACGAATACAATCGGAGTTCTATTAAAAAATGTCCTGGCTCTTCCAAGCTTTATAACGACAGTGAATTGCTGTTTCTGTTTTGAAGTCCATACAAGTGCAAACGAAATCCCATTCAAAGTCTTCAAGTTTTTGCAGAAGTGAGGACACCTGTAGGCTTACAGTGTTCTTTTTTTGCACAACTTGGCCAGTTTTCTTTGAAGTTACTTGTCCTTTCTTTGTTTTTGATCCACGTTCAGGATTGATGTCAAGAAAGCGTCTAAAAGGCAGAAAAGAAAGAAGAAAAAAACAATGAAATATTATGGACTGAGTTTATATATTTTGACAGAGAGAGACAGCACAAAAGATGTGTAAATAGAAACCAGATAACGTTTTTAACGACTAGTTTGTTTGGATAAAACTGAACAACATGAAAAAAAATGCAATGTTGGATGTCGTGATCAATAACTGATATTTTTTCTGCCCTGGTTAAAATACATCAATTCAATGTGTCTGTTTACATGTGCACTGTCAACTAACTAAACTTTTGGAAGTGGGGTTGCCAGATTTAAAGTTTTATTTTTACAACTTTTAATATCATCCCCTCATCAGGTCCATCAGAGTATCAGTGGAAAGGCAGCCATAGACTCTGTTTATTTAGAGCACACATTGCCAGAATCCAGCCCAAACCTTTGTGACAGAAATAATTTAACTTTAATTGCAAGCCTTGCAATGTTTATTGCATACATGACTACATGATAATGTTAAACATGACATTTACCAGACTAAAATGCATGTTTGCACCCAAAAATGAAAATTCTGTCATTATTGCTCACCCTTAAGACTTTCGTTCATCTTCTGGACACAAATTAAGATATTTTTGATGAAATCTGGGAGGTTTCTGTCCCTCCATTGACATCAATGTCATTGCAACTGTCAAAGCCCAGAAAGGTGGTAAAAACATTGGTAAATAGTACATATAACTACAGTGGTTCAACCTTAATATTATGAAGTGACGAGAATACTTTTTGTGCGCAAAATAACCCCAAAATAACGACATTGTTGAATAATCTCTTCTTTTACATGTCATTCTCCTACACTGTTTTGTGAGGATGAGTGGGCCGGAGCGTATTAAAGGATAACTCTTGCCAAAATGCAACCTAGGGTCTTTTTGTTAATCTACCCGAGACAAACTTCCATTTAAAAGCATAATTAGGATGGAAACACCACTTTTAAGTTTGACCGTATTTTCGTTTACGGTCAAATTGCCTTTTGAATGGGAGTGCTAGGGGCACGACTATGATAGCATTAAAAATCGCTATTTTTTTAAACACTAAGGAGGCTCGACACAACATGAAACTGTGCTGGAAGAATCACCAGGGGCTCTACACATGAATTCCAGCATTGAGAACATTGTTTGTGTACACAGAGTTTACTAAAAAGAAAGATTTTGAACAACTCGCTGAAGCTGTGTCCGCCGACATTTTGACGGTGTTTAGTGTTTTATGCCCCCAACGGCGCCTTCCAGGCAGCGAGGGGATGGGTAGGTTTAATGTTGAGGGTAGGGTTAGCTGCCTCTAAGGAGCCATTGGGGGCTTAAAACACCATCAAGCCATTTTGACAGTCAAAAATAGTCGATCTAATAACTTTATTCTAGAGCTGCTGTAAAGCCAAAACAATCTATGTTACTGTAATTTCCTATTATCACTGTAAAGCTGCTTTGAAAATCTATATTGTTATAAGCGCTATATAAATGAAGGTGACTTGACACTGTTTACACTACATCAACAGCGTAGGAGAATGACATGAAAGAGTAGAGATTGTTGAATAATGTCGTTATTTTGTTTTTGTGCACAAAAGGTATTCTCATCGCTTCATAATATTAAGGTTTCACCACTGTAGTTACATGGATTAATTAAACAATGTTTTTACTACCTTTCTGGGCCTTGAAAGTTGCAAAGACGTTTCTGTCTATGGCTGGTTCAGAAACCTAATTTCTTCATTTGTGTTCTGAAGATGAACGAAGGTCTTACAGGTTTGGAACGACATGAGGGTGAGTAATTAATGATAGAATTTTCACTAATCCTTCAACTGAAAACAACTTGCACTGACATATCTTAAATATGTGACTGCCACTGTTTTGTCTCAAGATGCACACCAGTAATGTTTTTTTTTTTTATTAGACATTTTTATAAAAGCTGCTTTAATACCCTAATTTTATTAAGGCCTAGACCTGGCTTAAGCTAAGCCCAGTATGGAAACCAGGGCCATATTGTTCATACCAGTAGTCAGCTTAATAAATACTGTCAAGACAAGTCACAATTCAGTCTAATATTTATATGAATGGCAAATATGCTAATAACTAACCTCTGAACAAACTCAAGGTGCTGCCTCTTCCTGGTACTGCAAGCTGAAGTTCTAGGAGGAGGCAAACCACGCTGTCAGACCAGGCCAGGGATGAAGAGGCTGTGATCCTTTTCACACACACCTTGACCTTCCAAACGTAATGTCCAGCATTGGTTGCTTAGAGATTGACCTGTAATTGAAAAAAAAAAAGAATTAATAAATAATATTAATAATTAAAATAACTATTGTGGGTTCCACTGTGGTCCGATGTAGTTGTCTATCTGTTCATAGTTCTATAAATTAAAATTTTCACCTAAAAATTAAAATTGATTAGGGTTAGAACACTAAAACGCACTATTATTATGCAATATTATTTTGCTTGTTTTAAGCATAAACTCACTAAATTTTGACTTATTCTTTCAGAAAACAAGACAATTTTTACTTGTCAATTAAATGCTTCTTCATGTAAGAATTTTAGATATCTGGACTGGAAACAAGAAAAAAAACACTAATTAAGAAAAACATATTTTGCAGTGGAGTGAGTAAATGATGGCTTTTCATTTTAGGTTTAAACTTAAACCTTTAATGTTTACATACCAAATAAGGCGTGGACTCTCTGGCAAATGTAGATTGCTGGACATCAGAGTTGCAAATTCCTGAAACAATTTTTAAAAAGAATTAATAAATAAAAAAAATGTATTAATCTTCAGCACAACCATGATCAACAGAACCAAAACATAAAACATATTACAGATTAATGGGAACATGGATTTTCTTGTGCTAGCAAAATTCTGACAACGATTCAAAAGCACGATCACAGAACTGACACAGCATTTGATAGCATTTTTTTTTTTTTTTTTTTTTACCACATAACGTTAGACTATAACTGTAACACTACTTAAAAGCACTTACATTAGCACTGGACCGTCATCAGATTAACTACAAAGCCTGAAACGAAAAAAAAAAAAAAAAAAAAAAAAAATTATATATATATATATATATATATATATATATATATATATATATATATATATATATATCAAAAGCAGGTCATGCAAATAACATTGTATATGTTGCCTATTATGTGAAATATCGAAGTTAACGTTAACGTTACTTGGTAAACAGGTGGAACAGAGTGAATTGTTTGCGCGGCCGCGGTAGTAAACCGCGTTCGCAAAATCAACCCAAATAAGCATTCATGAAAACAATGTAGAAATGCGAACGCAAAAAAAACAAAATATATTGGCTTACCGTATCACTCAGTTGAACAATTTTCCATCTTCTCAAACTCTACAAATCCCACTAATCGTCACAGGCGCAGGTTAGATTATTCAGATGACAAATTCTTCCATCCGTCTTCATGTAGCACGTTAATGTCGCCCATTTTTTGCTGCGTCACAGGCAACTAATGTTTGAAACACGAACCGAAGCTCACAAAAGCTTAAAAATTGCTCACAGATTCGCAGACACTGTTTATCTTGTTAACAGGAATGATTATTTTGTTCAGTTGAATCCCGCTGACAAATCAAGTTTGCCTGTAGTAGCTACTGTCGGCGCGCGTCTCATTTGAACTGAATTGAGCGCGAAAGAAATCAATCCCACAATGCAGTGCTTTTACAGTATGATACTGTATTACGAATTTATCGGGTTGAAAACAGAAATGTGCTGTATATTTACAGCTGTTCTGTAAAATATACAGCCTAATACTGTATTATGGAAATACAGTACAATTCTATAGGAAATTCGCTGTAAATTTACAGTAAAGTTTTACAGTGAAACTAAATAGCATGATAAAGTGCACTAACTACTGATACTAAAACATTTTCATCTGTTAGTAACTCAGCAACATGTGACGTGTCTCCAAAAGGCCATTACCTTCACCATTATAAGTACTCTTGTCCCATTGGACTACAAGAGGGCTGTTTCAAAGTTGAGCACATGTTCCTCGGCTTTGTGGTCATCAGCAATTGATCCAAGCAATGCGCTTCTCCAAGCTTTTTGTTGATGTGTCAGTTGCACACTCCGGTGTCTCGTGAGAGTGGGGCACATACGCTGCGGATGATAGTCCTCTTTGTCTGCTGTCACAAGGCCTGCTTCCATCTCAATGGCCTCTGAATGGGTCTCGCCAGCTGTCGTGCAAAATGAGTGCATTTCATTACAAATTAATTTATCTGATCTTGATGTTATTACTTTTCGTCCCCCCGCCTTTTCACATCCCGCCCCTCCCTAATCATAATTATTTAACGCTCCAGGCAACAATCTATAGCTCACCAAAAACAAATAAACAGTGGGTGTTCTCGATCATTTGTGATAGGGCAGAGATTTTTCTAATAGAAACATTAATATCATGCATTTTTTATGCAGGGTTTAATGTAGTTAGAGAAGTCTGTCTAACCATCTAAAATGTAAAAGGATACACTTGATTACCTGTCATTATATGACAACTGGAAATTTGATTACAGAAGGAATTATATATTTAACAGCCGTATGAAGACCCCATCCGGATTCTGCTTGCGGAAAAAAATGTGCAATATCATTTCAGTCTTTTAATCAAGCCTTCGGATTGTTTGTTTGTCTGGCTCTGTCAATGAATGTGACGCTTTGAAGGAAAACCTTTTTATAAATCATAATTGACGAGTTGATTATTTTCTGTCAGTGACGTACAGAATTCTTTTCGCTTTACGTAAGATTTCAGCCCCAAATATAGATGAAGCCACAATCAACCAAAATGACTTTAGAAATATGTACGTGGCGGTAGCACGCCCTCTCTCTTCAAATGATCTTTGATTTTCAGGTGTACCAGGCGCACTACACAAAGTGAGGTCGCTATTTACGCCCACGGACGTCTGTTCCTTAAGAGTCTTACTTAAAGAGTACTTCAACATCTCAGCAGCCAAAAAGGGCAACCTGAAGTGGAGCTCAATGCAGATCACACCGTTCAAGAGCTAAGACTCTTCTCAACTCTGTGAGCACACTATTGTCTGCTTCAAATCCTACATAAAATGGTAAGAAGCCAGCAAACGATCCAAATCTGCTAAGGAGATCAAATAACTTTGAATTTTTCCTGTGGTACGTAGAAAATTAAAGTATTAACAAAAGCTCAGGCTAATACAAACATTAGTGCACTTTTGTACAAACATGCTACAATCAAATATTTCACTGTAGATCTTTTCGCAAGCGTCTTCTATTAATGCGGTCCAGATTAAGCGCTCTCATGGTTCGCTAGGGCCCTCGTCACTTTAAAGCTGCTAATCTCTGGTTCCCAACTGCAGCAAATCCTATTAAAATCACCTTCAGTTTAACACTCACATTGTTACAAAATGCAAAACACGCAGCTTTCGCCTTACTCTGTTAATTGAGGGTAGCGCATCCCTGTAAAGGCGTGCCTGCGAGCGTGTTAAATAAGTCGTGTGAATTTCTGAACGTCTGTCAGGAGGACCTAGCACATCTCGGAGTTTGGCAGTGCAGATCTCCGTCTAGTTCTCCCTTGGGTTCTCCCTAGGGTCTCGAACGAGGGAATGGAAGTCTCGTCAGCCCTTCAGTGTGAAAGTGTCAGCTTCTGAGGATTTGACTGATTAGGTAATATTCCGACATGTTCTTGTGTAAGCAACATTTGAGAAACTCATTTGAAGGAATCTATCCCTCCATAATTCTTCTTCCATCCGTCACTCCTTTTAACGAAACTTTCATCTCTAAGACCTCTTGTCACCGCTTAAGAGTCACCGGCGTTGATGGCGTTGGCAGGCGTCAGCTTTAGCAAAGCCACTTACTGAAGGGAGCGCGCCCCCGGTGGATGTGATGATGCTTAAATTGCCTGCACCTATGTCATAGCAACCGAGCATCAGTTATAGATGTCCTTGACAGGGCTACTCTGTCAATCATGAGGTAAAAACACTCTAAGAACTACTGTCACACTAATGACACAATTTACTGGAGTCCATTGCCATTTTAACCTTGGTAACTGCCATACATTTGGAAAATGGTTGACGGAGTCCATCAACTCGGGTTGTGTTATAAAATTCAGTGTAATCATTTTTTTATTTAACTCTAAAACAGTCCACTGTTATAGCAACTATCATTAGTTATTGGCCATAAATATTTATTACTAGCCACGAAACAGTTTTTTGCATAAAGTAAAACTTGAGATGGGTAAATGTGTATGAGTTAGAGCTACTATTATTAAATTTCAATTGTATTATGTCTCCGTTTTTAATAAAGCAATTGGTCCTAAAGCTAATATTTTGGAGCTTATCGAGTATTAATTATGCGCCACCCTTATTATGCTATTAACTGTCTTTTCATTGGTGGAAAGCTTTGAACAATTAGCACCTTAACTCCTTCCACAAGACCACTGGTCTTGTGAAAACACAGGCTCATAAAAGCAGTAAAAATTTAATGACCACTTCACACAACATCAAACAAGTTCCCTCCCCTTCACTTTGATAGCCTGACAACCTTTTGATGACAATTCCTAACCAAGTATCCCAGTCTTCTTAAATAAATATGGATGGAAAGATTATATGAGCTCTCTTTAATTGGCCTCCACCCCCATCATCTACCTCCCAAGACACAGTTTTATTAAGGTAGAATTACACGCCCCATCTCATATGCAATGCCCAATCCACTTTCCCCTGCCATTCACCCACTGCCTGCCACTATCAAAATTAGATCATTTTTTTGATGACTGTACGTGTGAATGCTAAATCTGTGGGGATTTATAGACCAGTGAGCCTTCATAATTGAACAATAATCAGATTAGTAGATTATCTGTACTGTATTCTTGTGATGTGCGTATAACTTTACAGAAACATTATGTAAAGAAGCAGGTTGCAGACATGGGTATTATGAAAAGAGGCTTTAGATTCCCGCCCATGGGCTCTCTGGAAGGCAAGTGCTTTGTTAACCCATACAAGCGGATGCTTTTTTATTTCCGATGATTTGCAATTCATCGGTTTCAAGAGAGGCATCGTCCTACGGCGAATCGCTCTTTCAAATGAGCTTGTGTTGACATAAACAGCACAGTGGTCAACCATCTGTTTTAAAGATAAACGAATGATCAAAGGGCATAACCAAACGTGTAAGGGCTCTCTCCCTACTGTCTCTCACTACCCTTTCCCTTTTTTTCTCCTTTTTTTTTTTGAAGGGGAGTTTAAAGAATGCAGAGCGGTTTCCAGGGGATACGAATGAAAAGCTCTCGGAAATGCGGGGAGGAATTGAGCTGAAGGGGTAGGTTCTGAGAGAAATTCCCCCATAGTGTTGGGACCCATGCTAGGAATCACCGGGGTTCTTCTGATCACAAAAAGGAAGGAAGAGACAGAGGAATTACCTGTCAGGAGGTTCTAGGAGACCAGTTTAATGAATTTTGTTTATTAAAAAAGAGAGCAAGCCAGAGTTAGACTGAGAGGCAGCGAGCAACAAAAGACTCACGCCTCCAACTGACCTCTAACCTCTAAAAAGCATTCTCTCTCTGACTCTTGCGTTGTCTCAGTCTGCTCTAATAAACTTTGACACGTTATTGGATGGAATTTCGGGGACACCACTTTGCTTTAAAATGTATTTTCCTTTTCTACTAGCCTGACAAAACTGAAACAAGCTTACTTGATGCGCTGCACAAAAGTAACTAGAGCCGTTCACAATGACAAAAATGCACAGTCTTGCTTTGTTGCATGAATATGAATCTGTACCAAAACCAGACAGTTGACGGTAGCCATTGACTTCCATGGTATTTTTTTTTTTCCTACTATGGAAGTCCATGGCTACTGTCAACTGTCTGTTTACCAACATTCTTCAAAATATCTTCATTATCAACACATACAGGTTTGGAACAACATAAGGGAGAGTAAATGATGACAGCATTTTTATTTTTGGGCGAACTAACCCTTCCATTCTGGGATTGCTTTCACCGCAATGTTGTGTGTTTATATGTATTGTAATGTATTGTGTTTATATGTATATGTTTATATTTATATGTATTGTGAATTCTATTGTAATTCATTTACTGTCACCATATTGAGCAGCATGACAGTACTTCACAATGATATTAGCCAACCACCATATTCTGTCAGGCACAAAGCAGTAGAGCAAGGTCATACACACCACTGATGTATACTGTTACATACTATTAATGTTATAGAAAATACTAACACGTGTTATTAGTAAAACAATTTGGCCATACCACCCAGCCCTAATCACCACATTGTGCAAAGATGACCAGGAAATGTACAAGCTATTAAAATATATGTATTTGAAAAATAATCTTTAGCTATGACTTTTCAGTCCACAGGTCAGAAATAAAAAATAAAAAAAACGACTGTCTTAATATTACTAACGATTACATTATGCAAAATAACAAGTATGAATACTGCAAGACCTTTTTGTTTTTGTGAAGAAAAAAAAAAGCAACAAAACAGCCAAGAGATGGGTAAACGTGTAAATTTGCTCAACTCTTGCTTGAGTGCCCATAAATGCACTTATGATGCTTCTACTAAAATTGTTTTTCCTTTTTTTCTTTAAAAAAGAAGCTATTTTTTCCTCAGTTCTGTGCTCTGGGTAAACTTAGTCATTATTCAGTGCTGTAAAAGGCTTCTGAAGCAAAAAGTAAATGGAATAGCATTGTGCCTGGTAGACATACAGATGAGGATAATGCACTTTTCCTTTCCCTTTATTATAAAGAATAACAAATTCACTGACAGGTTGCACTATTCATTTTGCACCCTCAAGAAACTACTTACTAATTTTGTAGATTTTATTAAATCTCTTCATTAAATTTGTTGAGGAAATGTATTTTATTCAGTGTGATATTACTTTTATAAAAGGTCAGGTGTTTATGTGAAAGAAACAAATACTTTTATTCAGTAAGGATACGTTCAAAAATATTTAAAAAAAAAATCGTATTGACTCCAAACGTTTGAGTGGTAGTTTTTATTAATTAAATATTACCAACCATTAAACTATTAAATGTATTGGAATATAGACTGAATTTAGAGTCTTTGTGGTGCATGTAGCCACTCAACTGGATCTGCTGTCCACCTTTATATCACGTAAACACCACTGACATCATGGAAAAGTGAAAAATGGGGCATTAATGGGTCTTTTCCCGCCGCCCCTGTTTTAATGCAACACATGGCAATGGCTTGAGCACATTTGGCCATCCATTTTTCGCCTCTAGTTTTCTTTCGAGGCCTGATGAAATAGCGGTGCCATTATTGTTTGAGCAGCGAATTTGGTGAACCATTCAAACGCGATTGCCTCATGAGGCTATGATTGCGTGAGATGGTTTCAGAGAGGATTCTCTTCCCTGCGCTCGGAGAACATTCAGCATGTGGAGTGCATCTGGCAAAAGCCGGATCCATTTGCACCCGTGTGAAAATCTACGGCAGAACCCAAACGACCCTTTCTTCTGCCGGCTAATTCAAATTATATAACCTAAACAAAGTACGAGACATTTCTCATCATTAGGTCAGATGGTGTGAAAAGAAGAGATCTGGAAATAACGTCCGAAATAGGAAATAATTGGCAGCTTGTGACACCCTCATTATTGGTATGCTGATAATTCTGTGCCTGCTGCCCTCATTAAAGCTGACAAGTCACGCAGCGAGTATAAATCGGAATGCTGCAACAACAGTGTAAGCATTAGGATCAGTGACTGCTTTAACTCCCAGTGACAAGGAAAGCCTGGCCAACGACTCCTCTCCAGTCAGTGGGGAAGCTTCAGCCTCACTGCGTAGCAGCGATCTAAACTGACAGCTCTCTCAAATCAGAGAAAGAGGGGCCACAGGTCCGGCGAAGGGTTGTGGGGGCCAGGGGGTGCTTCTCTGTGTCCATGCTATCGTTTTGGCCTGGTCCTATCCTGCCGCTTGGAAAAGAAGGAGGGGGTCGGCTAAAAAGAAAAGCGATTTGGCAAGCGAGGCTACAAACCCTACTGAAGGACGCCATACTGACAACCTTGAGTGGAAAATACGAATATTTATGCCATATGTTGTTTTCTCAATCTGCTTCTTAACAAATATTAATGTAGACAGTGGAAAACAAGCCAGAAACAGCTTGGGAACATCACAGTTTTCCTAAGCACCACCAACCCTGCCTGGCAAAGTCACGGAAAAGAGACATTAAGGGTTTATTGAAGGGATAAATGTCCAAGAAGAAAGAACATAAATGAATCATCTTTGAAGGTGACATGGTCTGGAAAGCATCAAGGATGCGAAAAATCTTTGCAGCGGTTGTAAATTCAAATGCTTAGTGAAGAAAACCAATCCAATTACTATTAAACGCCCCCCAAAAAAGCCTGTCAAAACACTCGAAAAATCCAGAAGTGGCAAATGAAATGTATCAATGGTGACACAGTCGCTACGCGCCACCTCACCGTGACAGCCTGGGTATTTCTTTTTTGTGTTTGTTTTCCGTGAGATGATAAACCGAGGGATCGTCTCCTCTTTCCCCGTCACTCACAGTAAATCCTGATGGATCGGAGACAGCGTGGTGCCAGGGCTGGCGTGCTGGGCACGTGGACCGAGGTGATGGATGGCTGGGGGAGCGCCAGTGGAGAGCAATCTCTCTGCCCATATGGGCCGGTGGCGGTAGCAGGAGGCGACGGGGCGATGGCACTTCGAACGCCAGCCGTGCTTTGGCCGGCCACCAGGCCCTGTCATCACCCTCTCACGCTGAGCCTCATAAACCTCCACACCCGCTCGAGAAAAAGAGCAACCAACTGCCATCCGCCACTAACAAGGGCAATCAGTGCTGTTCTAAAAATATGTTTAAAAAATAAATGGACTCATAGAGACATACAGCACATATATACTGTACAGAGATTTATAACATCTCTGTTTTCTGTCTGGGCAAACAGCTTATATTTAAGCAGAGGCCAGAGGGTCTTGCGTCAGTTTGACGCGGCTGCATGCTCAGGTCTGATATAACGTGAAACAAAAATAGAATGACGACTTGGCTCTATTCTATTAAGAGATTTATGATTCCAGGCTCAACTCAGAGCTGCTAGTGCACAGATAATGTATTAGTTCACTTTACATCGGTGTTCACAGAAAGGCACTGGCACTCAGACTGTAAAACAGAGACCAGACGTAAAATAATATCACAATATCGGCCATTGACACCACAGTCCTTATATTCTAAGCGATTTGGAAAAGGACTGAAACTTATTACTTGAGAACTTAGCTTTCTGTGCCACTAGCAATCGTGACTTAACATGCACTGTCTTCCATTGTCTGGACAAACAGATAGCTCCTCCCCAAACACGAGTCAATAAAACACTAATGCCGTCTTGAATTGGATTTTAAAACAAACATTTTCTAATGAAGGTCCATATTCTGGTTAAGCTTCACTCTCAAAAAGACTTTTACATACTCCACTCCACATACTCCTCTCCTATTGGAATATTGATATATAAATGTAATTAGTATATTCCAACATGTACATTTTTCAATATCTTAAAAATAGCAGAAATACCTAAATGGATGTTTAGTTAAGATTGATATTCTGAATAAGGTGTTTACAAGACCCAAAATTCAGATTAATACAGGCATACGCTAGCTATCTTATTTAGAATCAGATTACTAAATTGACCAATATATGACCAAATTCTGACTAATATCAGAATATTCTTATGCAAGTAAACACAGTCAGTGTTTACAGTTTTCAGTGGTATCAACCAACAAATAGTTGTATGTGCATGCTAAATTAGTACAGAAGTATTTTAAAATAAAAATACACATTTCACATCTGTTTCAGTCACATGACTTTGTTTATCTGCCATATTTATGATACATATGCAATTTATGTACTGTATATAAAGTCAAGGAAAAATGCTGTGAAATGTTATGGCATAACAACTCTCAGTCTCTGCTCTATTACAGGGATTCTATAGGGACACTTTGCATTATTTTTGCTGTCCGTGTCATAATTTTTAATTATATTTTGGGCAGAGCTCAAGATCTCATTAAATTGGTGGGTTTCATGTTGACAGTTTGAGAGATAGCTTACTGTCAGTTCTCTTGTGGAGGCTATTATCCATATTATGCTTTCTAATCCTGTGATTTTAAATTCATTTTCCAAAGCACAGATTCCACTTCCCAGCCAGATTTTCATTGTTTCAGCTTTGCCACAGTAAATAGCAGAGGAGGCACACAGTTTAAAAGAGAAAATGATAGAGATTCCCCAGAAAACTACAATTTTGGTGTTGTATTTTCTCTTCCCCAGGGGTTGTGCTCCGCTGGAGTAAGGTGTGCTGTATTCCTTAATTATATTCAGTGAGTCTGTCAACAACAAAGTACTGTAAATGAAAGTATAAACAAAATATTAAGTGTATGGAACGTATTTTACAGTAAACCACAAAGGGGTTTAAGTGCAAAGGGGGAAAATAAGAGAAAAAGCAATTAAAAGAATCAAAGCATATCCAACAACATCTGTCTGGCCTTATTAGAGCGTTTAGCAGCTTTGTACTTGAGGGACTGCCGGAGATTAAAGGGTTCAACTCATCAGGCCAAATTGAGTGTTCACCCTGAAATGACTGAGCACATTCAACAGCAAATTAGTTCACCTGGTATCGGCAGTGAGCATTGATTCGCTATGGCTGACCGGACTGCCGTAACAATGCATTTCCTCAGTCTTGAACCAGACCAAACAATCGAAGTGCTAATCATGATACCTTACGAAAGGTAAGCAGGATTTGGCCTTGTTAAGTGGCTGCAATTTGTTATTAAAGATTACCTCTACAATTACACATTCTGAGAGCATGTTTGGTTTCAATAATAGGGAATATTCACGAAAACATCAGAAGTGTCATCCCTTCGATCCAGAATATTTTCATGCACCAATTCTATGTATTAATGTATGAATCATATTTATTAATAATTGAGACAGTCACATTGCAAGATTTTTAAATAAAAAGTCACATTTGTGAGATATAAAGTTGCAATTATGAAAAAATGAATAAATAAATTAAAAGCAATTATGAGAAATAAAGTCTATGGATAGGCCTTTTTTTTAAATGAAAAAAAAAAACACACAAAAAAAAACAATAATGGTAACACTGTTATATCTAGTAATTATTTTTATATAATAATAGGCCTATAGGTTTTGAATGTGTCCTCCATTCCACTTTTTTTATTTGATTTGTCTTTTGTAAAATTCCTGTGTATAACCTACACTAAAAGCCACTTCCTTGACATAATGTTCCAGGAAGTGACATCATTTTGGAGGGAAAACAGCAGCACAGAAGTCAGTGAGTGTTAGCAGTGGCTTTTTGTGAATTATTTTGTGGTAGTAGTTCATTTTTGTCACTGTAAAATTTGAGTTATAAAATTAGAGTATCATGCATGATAAAATAAACGTATTTAAAATGGCTGAAAACATTAATATTAACCCCCAGAGGTCGACGGTATCGCCGGCGATACCAGCTCGCTTTTTTTTTATCAGTGTAAAAGAAACTCATAAATTCTTTGTTGACTTTGATTTTCCATTGGAGTTTAATACATCAATCGATTCTGTTAAATGTGTATTATTTTTGTGTATACTCACAATAAAAACAAAGTGTGGTGCTTTTTGCCAAATAAAGAAAAATAAACACGAAGCGAGTTCTGCCTTCTCTCTGTCCGTGTAGTCCATTCTGAAACACGTCCGAAAATGAATCATAACTCATCGAATACTTCTCACACAGACACGTGAGTTATGTCTTTATGAAGCTTGAAATCTCTTCTTTTAAATGAAGTAATTTATATAAAAAACAAATGTTTTCAACTCATGTAATCCGTTTGAAAGCAAGGAGAGGTACCGTTTTTCCTTCTGCCTCATTATCTTTATAATCAGCTGCGGCCGCCCCGCCCCCGGCGCGATTCACATGTAAATAGTTTAGGTGATCTAGTATGCAACGCATACGCCCCCGATCAATGCCATAAAAACACAGTTTCTATCAGACTTACTGATAGTTCATCGCGTTTTGAGTATGGCACGCTTCTCCGGTAATGAAGACGCCATTCAGATGATTCTGGACAGCGAGGAAGAATGCATGATACCGGGTTGTTTCCTCAGAGGAAGATTGTAACTCAGACGACGAACGGCAGCATATTGAAGAGCGAATTCCGCCAAGGACACAATTTCGGAGTAAGTTTTACTTAAAAGTCTTTTGTCTTTTATTTTTCGTGTTCGCATTTATGAGGAAAAAAACAATATTACGTGACAGTTCTCCATTATGGACGTGAGCGCTCTAAGCACTAAAAGACTTTCAAACATTCACAGAGACCTCAAAACAGAAAGTACAAATCCTTTCTTTAAAACGAATTTCGTTTTGTATCAATTGTATCTTAATTTTAATATTTTTTTCATTAACAAATTTCCTGGATTTAAAGTAAATATAGGCTAGCTAGCAATCACAACATAAGGTCTGAACTGGAGATCATCATGAACCAGACCGTACTCGCCTCACATGTCTAAAAAAATTTGAAATATATTTACAGAAAGCTGGTTCTAAACAAAACCATCCAAAACAAAAAAACTATGTAGCCTAATATCTATGTGCATTTCTCCAGTGCGTTCACTAGCCTACTGCGAAGATCGCGAGTCAATAGCCTATGTCAACTTCATCTTTGCCAGAAGCTATATTCAAAGTAATGAATACATAGATAAAATGTAGGCCTATAATCTTTTTTTTTTTTTTACAAAGAAAGAGTACACTTGAAATATTGTTGAAATTGTAATTATTGTTGTTGTAACCTTTTTAATAAAATAACAAAACATATTTACAAGATAGATGTAAGCAAAATCTTAAATGGTCAATATAAGTCTTCTTCTAAATATATCTTTTGTCCTTGCATTGTGGCTCAGTCAGTTTCACACCTGAGTGAATGGCTCATCATTATGCAGAGTGGGTGGGACAATGTATTTCTCAGGTGTAAACCACTCCTCGTTCATGCCCCCCTCGCATATTGGCTTTCCAAGCAAAACCTGTTTTACATCAATTCAAATCAATGTATGGTTTTATGTGAACGATAAAGCAAGACTATTTTCACATAATTTTGAAGAAAAAACTATAGGCGAGGACATCCATTAGTCAAAAGTCTTATTGCCACATATTTAGTATGTGTTTTGTGGCCTTATTTCTGCAACTTTCATTTTTATTTTTTCCAATAACCACGCATAAACATTATTCTCTTAAAAATTCAAACATATACATGCATGTTGATCAGATATTTTGGTAGCCCTGTTTGTGCTATATAGAGTGAATTTACACCTTTGCCATTAACATGTTTATAAATAACTGAAAAAAGCACATATGTCAGAGCATGTCAGAACACCTCCAGGGCCCAGAAAACAGCTCAGACTCCAGAGGGTTAATGTCAATTTTACACCTTCATGTAAGCCAACAGTCAATCCCTCACTAAGCAATGGCTAACTTTAGCTCTTTATATTCATCCTATGGGCAATGTGTCAGTTTTCTTACTATTGTGAAAATACTGATAAATGATAGATAGCTTGAGTATATTTCTGAAAGGACAAACTTTTCTGTTAACCTTATTTCAAAAGGTTCTGCATAAAAGGAATAAGGCAGTGATGGCAGATTCTGAAAATATACCAGAATCCTGTCAAATATAAGCTAGACTTTGGATCACGCCAATGAATGAATTTGTATTAAAGGTTTCAGAGTGATCTGTTATAGACTACTGATAGTTTGAAGGCTGTCAGGGAACTTGCTACTCGAAATGTCGAATGGGAACCTATAGACCAGATATTCCTTATGAGCTCTTGTGAGATTGTTCATCTGGAAGTGGACCAATGTTTCTGTTTCTGGAAATAGTATTGATAGAGAAGAGTCAATGCTTGTGCCAGTACTTCAAGGTGTTTGTGAACGCATCAAACGCTGCAGTCAAAGATAGGAGATTAACTATTTCTAGTACTTTACAATAAAATACAAACTGCAGTGCAACCTGCTGTTTCTTGGATTTGAAAAGGTCCAAGAGAACAACTCCAAAAACAATGCACCATGGTGCACTTTACAATCCCATAAACATTATTCTATCTGCACATGATATGGCACACAAAAGATGAGAGAAGAGCGATCCTGGTATGAATATCATGTCTTTGTATTCACTGCATTAATGAAATTCATTAGTAACAGTTAGCTAGCACTAATCTACTGAAATTGAAATATGAGGCCAGTATTGAGGGCAGAACGTAAGTAAAATGACAACTTCATTAGCATAACTACAACCGTGCATCATAAAAGTCTTATTAAAAATTGCTCCCTAAATTGCCATATTAGTTTCTTTATGAGGTAATTTCTACATACGGTAATAGAATCTTTCCTTTAGCCTCCAGTGCGTATTAAACTCACTCATCTTCTTCTACAAACTTATTTTAATCCACTCAAACTATAATGAGCCAATATGGCTAGTTCAACCATTTGCCAAATTGCAGAGACTGAGACTTTTTTTTTTTTTTAGCAGACGAATTAAGCAAATGATAAAAAAATATAAATAAATAAGTGAAAAAAAAACAACAAAAAACATCCTATTTTAGTTTGACCACAGATGGCACAAAATCTCAACACATTTAATAAATGGTTATGCTTACCTCAATTTTGTAGAATATCAGCATTTAAATCTACACTTTTTTTCCCATCTTGCCAGTTGTCATTGGCAACCATTTGCTATCACCTGAATTGATATAGTGACAATGAATAGTACATTTTAGTAAAATAAAATTTTATAATTACAAATGTAATGGAAAAAATGGCAAATTTCGAACAATTTAAAATTGATGTTAAAATATATTTGGAAACATATCCAAAAAAAAAAAAAAAAAAAAAAAAATATATATATATAGCTGTTTCATAGGTAGGCTACAACTTATTTTTCAGTGAAAGGTCTTTCTTTTATTTATTTTTCTCATTTACCCCTAACATGATTGGTTATGCCTACTCCTGTATGTAGGCTACACTATGTTTTGTTCTCATTAAAAATGAAAAAGTAAAACATAAAAAATAAAAATAAAATAATGAGGTAAACATCGAAGATGGCGACATTCGACAAACAGGACATCACAGATTACCTGACACGAGTTCAATCGAGGCGCGAGATCTTCATTCAAATCACGTGCAGTCAGAACACTAAATGACGGGATCAGCTTCGGTGAGAATGCACCAAAACATTCAGATAAACTGCTCATATCTTCTTCTCTGTGAGTAACCGAAACCACACAGGAAAACACAACCGTGACGTGACAGACAACTAGTTATTTGTGCGGTTCGTCGAAAATGGGGTTGATAAGGACAGTCACATTGGCGAAATTTCGCGGGCAAAAGGGATCTATTGGCTACCGTATGAAGCACAGCTCACACAGAAGACACTTTCAACCATGTTCAGCTTTTTGCGTGACCAACTTGAACCTCTTGTGAATTCTGCATGTGGAAAATTTTACCCTCACGCGATATTCGATGGTGAATGTTCACACACCTTTAGTGTTGAAAAGTGTGAGTTTGTTTATCAACCTTATTTTTAACATAAAAGCAGCGCTTGTCCTTTTCTAGCCTATTGTGTCTGTCTTCCGGTGTCATTGTTTCCAGTTATTGTTAACTGTACAAATTAGCTTATGTTGTTTGATTTGGCAAACTGGTATTTCTTGCCATATTATTATTATTATTATTATTATTATTATTATTATTATTATTAATGTATTGTCAGAATTATAACACTGGTTTGTAGGGCAAATGTAGCCTACCATTAGGCTACTGCATTTTGTTATTCTTCTAGTTCAGGATGGGCACCTCTCTGCTCTCCATTCACTGTTCTGCAGTTTATCGCCAATTCTAATCGAACACACTTGAAAAATCTAAGCTTTATGGTGCGTTCAAGTCCTCATGGGAAGTTCGTACATTCGAGCTGGAAAGTCGTGTTTACGACTGCAGGTTCAAGCCACGTTCGTCGGAGTAAGAAGATGGCGGAGTAACTTACTTTCTCTTTAATTACACAAAAATACAGTAAGGTTCTTAAACTCTCGTTCTAGAAAATGAAGAATAAAGATATGTGCATCAGGCCTACTTTGTTTTGTTTTTTTATGTTTTTAATTAATTTATGAAGCCACTGCCAACTTTATCGTTTATCCTTTATGTTGCATTGTTATAATGCCATCATATTCTGGGCAGACAATTAGCTTACTGTGCTGTAAATAGAAAAGCCTGACAATATCACTGCTAAATACCTTTAAGTATGTGGTATTCCGCCATGTTTCTCAGTGACACGCCCACAACTCATAAATATTGGGGCTTAGAGAAAATCCCGAGCTCCCCACTGGTATTTACGACATTGTGGTGGTGTCCAAGTGCATTCAACTCGTAAATATGATCTATAGGAGATGACTTGAATGCACCATTAGTCCTGGGATGGCTTGAGAGTCAAGGCCCCGTTCACACCAAGACTAACTGTAACTAGTAGCCTATATTAGCGTCCACATCAATGTATGATAATCGTTCTGGGCCGTGTTTCTCAAAAGCCTAGTTGATCGTAGAACAATTGTCTCCAATGGTCTCTACCATAGACTGTAAAAAAAGATGGACGACGCCCCTTCGCTCTCTTCCATTGATAAGAACTGAAGCCGCCAGAGTCCCGATATGGCGCTGACATATTGGATCTTGAGTCTGCGCAGTAGCGATCTCGGGACCAGACATGCGCAGTAGTGAGCAGGAAGTAGAGCCGCGAAATCAACGCTCCGCCCTCACTCTGGCAGAATGCACTGAGGGAGAGTGGATTCTGCACACTTTTTAAAAAATTGATTGCAGTACGACAAGAGGCTTGTTAAAATAAAGTAAATACAATCTCCTCAGTCCTCCGAAGATCCCGAAAAAAATGTCCGTTGGTGCTTCAGTGACTACTTCGCTCGAGAACCTGTCAATCACAGCTGTCAATCATGACGTTACACCACCGCATCACGTAACTAACTAAAAACCAACTTATTTTTGAAACAGACACTTGAACTAACATCAGCATGATAAAAACGACAGCAAATGAAAGAAACCACCTTTGGAAAAAAGATATTTGAAGTGTAATTTAATCGTTTAGTTGGTCTCACGTCCCGTTGAATAACATGGGGAGGCGGGGCTTATGACCTATACTAGGACCAGCCACCGGGGGGCGATCGAGACGTTTTGGCTTCACTTTTCAGGGCTTGTGCGGCACGCTTGGTCTCTACGATCAACTTAGGCTTACAATGCTTTTGGGAAACGCAGCAATGTTTGTTCTAAGTGTGCGCTGCAGTTTTGTGTCTGCCGCTTTAAAATAATAATACAGGACTGACAACCATATGTGGCCAAAAACAGTTATGTGGATCAACTTAAAATAGTTTAATTGAAACACCTTAATTATACCATATCAATTTAACTTAAAAAAGCTAAGCTAATGAGAATAAATTGTGTTGATCAATTTCACTAATTTCACAATAAAATCAATTCTCACAGGATTTTCATGAGATATTATAGTTGCCTGCATGCTTTACAAGGGACTGCATTAGGGGAGTAAATTTGGGATTAATTGTTATTTTATGTGTTTTTCAGTAAAGGTATGTTAGTGTTTAATGTTCAGTGGACATTTGAAGGAGTTATAATGTTTTGAATTTTGTGGTTACCACTGAAGAGGGCCGTTTGTGCTTAGTCTGTGGGCAGTCAGTGAGCAGCAACTATACTAATGCCAGTACTAAGTCCAGTCTTTCATTGTTCATTATGTACATATACAGTACAATAATGAATGAAGCTGCATGGTTAAATAGGAGAAAAATATTTAAACCTCAGTAAATTAATAAGTTGGACCAACATAAGGAAATTTAACTTGACAAATTCAAGAAAGTTAAGTTAAACATACTAGAGTAAATTAATTTAACCTAAAGCAACTACATTTTGTTAACCCAATTAAACTATTTTAGTTTAAAATAACTAACTTTATTCAATTATAACTTTTTTGAACGTACTAACTATCTAACATAAATCCTCAACTATTCACCATAGTCAGAGTGAACGAATGGAAACAAGGCTGTGATGGATGTACATGTACTTTACATTGGCATCATATGTTTTTTTTTTTTTTTTTTCAAAACTCTTTAGCGGATTTTGTTTACTGAAGGTTTTTGGAAAGATGTTTCATCAGCTGAACAATCGATATGCTGTTAAACAACAGTACAGCACTGAACACACTGACGGCCTACAGTACTTATATCCCTCCTCGTTTAATATCCTGTCAGAAATTAAACGCTGCATGACTAAAGACTTTTCCCAAACTGGGGGTCCTGAGTTGATGAAAAGCTAGTAAGTCATAAAAATGAATAATTTAAATAAATAATTTAAAAATAAAACATTTTAAATACGATTCTGTGCACTATACTGTAGTACTGTATACAAGTTATTGATGGTTGTATATGCCTTCTCTTAAAGTTGGCATTAAAAGAAAATTCACCCTATTTATCTGTTTTACACTTTCATTGTTTGAAGTGTTTTCACTTCAGCAATAGTCTTATTTAGGGGGTGATGACTGTCAGGATATACACACTGAGCAAGATGGGAGTAAATCCAAACAAACTTTATTGGATCACACAGTGGTGTAGGAAACAAACAGTAGATCCTGGTTGTGGCAGTTGATGGATGGTAGAAGGATGTTAATGAATGATTTTGTCTTACAGATGGTGTTGGTTGTCAGTCCGGTGGAGCACACACCTCATTATTGTGGCGGAGTATGGTGAGCAGGTTGGTAACGCTGGGAAGAACAACACACTAGGAAAAACACAAGGGAGAATCACAGGTAAGTTATCTGGTGATAATTCACAGGCATTGGAGATCAGGAGATTGCAGTAATGAGTATGTATCCTTGATCAAGGCCAGACGCTGAGGGAACTGAGGTGTGTGCTATTATGAAGTGGTGATTAGCAGAGATCAGATGTAGGTAATGGCTGAGTGAGGGCAGGTGAGGAATGATGGGAAATGTAAGGGGCTTTCGCACCCAACATGGTTGCTAGGTTCTAGAGAACTAATGGTTCCCTTAGGAACATTTTCGTAGTTGCATTCGCACCGCCAATAGGAACTCTGAAGTGACGTAAGCCGCGGTTGTTGTTGTGAGAACGTCAAAATACAGAAATACAGTGCTCGCATTCTCCGTGTTCAATTAGTTTATGATCTATCTAACAGTCCTGTCTAATATGGTATTAGATAGAACTGTTATACATAGAAAGTAGACATTTATCTGAAAAAGTATTAGTGTATTCCGTGTGGTTAATGTCTAGTGTCGCTAGTTATGCAAAAATACATAATCATGTTTGGCTTGGTCTCCTCAAAGTTGCGTTGGATTTTCTCCTTATCGTAAAGGTTAAGAGGCCCACCTGTCACTGTTTCCCATGCTCGTAGAGTCAGTTTCTGGAGTTAATATATAGGCTATAATCTGCTTTTTTAAAAATGGCTGGTGCTGGTGTTTCGCGTGCGTTCGGCTAATCAGCTAACACTAACGTCACTGGTAGTTCCTATTGTGCTGGGTCAGACCCTACTCTGAAGTTGGAGCTAAATTAGTTCCTCAAAAAGGAGTTCCTAGAACTAAAATCATTCCTAGTTCCTGCGGTGCGAACACACGCCAAACCATTATTTTTTCCGGCGACCATTAGAATGTTTCCCCTTGTTGTTTCCATGGTGACGAGTCATATTTTTATAAACATAAACAAAATTAACATTATGTGGTTGAAAACACCGCATAGTTGTGATATATGACAAGTGCTGAGCGTGTCCGTCTCTGGCTCAGCGCCAGCCAACGCGCGAAAGCAACGAAAGTTTGAATCTGGCACTTATGTGACACCACTGAACATTCTAAATCCCATATGTGGGACCGTACTAGGGCTGTGCGATATAGCTAAATCAATTATCACGGTATTATGTTTCATATCATTCGGTATCGATAATTATTGAACTTTTTTTATAAAGACAAGTAGAAAAGTTTGAATTTAAACCACTGTTTTTTTATTTATACATCCACATTATTAAGGCAAACAACAAATTATATAAGACCGTACCGCTCAAAATGTTAAGGGGCGTTCTTTAAGGCTTGTTCGTAAATGGCCTCTGTTATGATTGGCTAAAGTCATTGCATAGGAAACAGTATCAACACCCACTCGCTATTCCACGCGAGTAAGTGTTTTGAAAACATTATGCATATAAAACCGTCATTTATAGACAAAGCATTATGAAATCGTTTACTTACAGTTTGTGATGCAGCTGCTGTCAGATCCAATACAGTCGGCTGCTTCATCTTTTCAACAGAAGTTTCTTTGCGAACTCTTCATTACACTACAGTTCTCTGAACAAACATATAATCCTCCGACACGATCCGGGATTCCATTATAATAAACCATCCACTTGTTCCTGACACTGGTATCCTTCTGAAGTCTGTACAGAGATGTAAACAAGCCGTTTAAACTGAATGCGTAAAAGTGGACATTCCTTTACGCTTCTATTCATTCCTCCATTTGGCCTTTTGTCAGGAGACTCAAGCACATGGAGTGAACTGAACAGCATATACAGTATATACTGTATCCAGTGTAGACGGCATCAGTGATTATAATGGTTTCTATTTGCTTTTGACGCAATGCTTGCATCTTGCCATTAAGCGACTGATTACCAGAGTCTGTGGTACCCTGGAAATCCAGAGTTCTCGCGAGAGCACAATTTGAATTTGCTCAGCGAGTTTACTCTGGCGTCGAGTAATGATGCTCATTAAATATGCCCTTGTAGCCAAGCTGCACCAATCACATCGGTGTATCTGATATAGGCGGGCCAGAGTCGAGATGACGACAGCGCTGCAATGTTGAAGTCATTAGTAAACATTGCAAGATGGCTATGGATGAACACCAGTTGTTTGAAACGGCTTTGGCCGCTACAATGAACGAGTTAGACTTGGCTTTTTATCTAAAAGAGGAACAGAAGACGGCGCTCGAATCCTTCCTTTGCAAGAAGGATGTTTTTGCTGTTTTGCCGACTGGATACGACAAGAGTCCAATCTACCAGTGAGCTCTGCTGGTAGCTAAGCGTATGGGGCTCTGGATACGGCACCCGTGTATTGTTGTGATTGGTCGTAGTGTTATCCAATTGCGTGCAGTGAGATTTTCAAATGCATGCTTTGTTTATAATATTTTAAGCTTTGAAACTTGCAGGATGTTTTAATGGTACATAGACCTCTTACATGTCAAAAGATCAAAGCAAATTTGATTTGTCATGTCATGACTCTGATAGTTGGATATTACTATAATATATGGATATTAATAAACAGCAGATATTTCAAAAGGTGTTTCAAATCATGACTGAAATGCTGTATTGACCAATCAGCATCCAGGATTGGAACCATCTATTAAAAAAAAATAAAGTAAATAAAAATAAAAAGTGCATGACTTCGAAAATTGAAAGAAATATTACAGAAAAATGCTTATATTTATAGCAATGTTTAGCTAATTTCAGACAAGCATCCTAAACTATTCACTGACATGTTTTTATCCATTTTCTTGTCTCCTTTTAAACTGCAAAAATGGGGCTGGACCGGGTCATGACCTTCAGATTAATAATTAAAGCTGAACTTTAATAGACTTTGGTAAGAGTGAGAGGAGAGTGGAGGGATTGAAGCATCAATCTCTGCAGGATTTGGTTTCAGGGTGGCGTGAAAGTCAGGAAGAAGGAAAAGGTAGACACAAAGGGCATGTTCAGAAATGCCAATAAATGAATGATGAACGATTTTACCCTGATTAGAAATATTGCGATTTTTCACTGCTGTCAGTGGAATAAAGGCATCAGCAACATTGCACTAGTTACTGGCTTTTTCATAATTGAGACTTTAGCTGCTAGCTGTGCCCACAGCTCATCATTAATCAAATGGGCTAAAGCTACGACACTGTGACAGCTTCAGACGGCATTAGATGAAGAAAGTGCTTTTCAGGTAGCCAGGCAAACATTGCAAGTCATTTATCCACCACTGAAGTACTTAATTGTTTTCCCTCAGCATTATCTATTTATCTATTTCTTTTTTTCTGGCTTCAGCATAGTTAATATTACCTTTCATCCAGTTCCATTAGGCAGAATCAAGTCGCCTGGATCATTTATATTCCCATGACTGAACTTGTGTTGATGAAAAGCCTGGTTATTTAGTTTGCTTTGATAAGTATAAATGCCATTTTTATTTCATGAAAGCTCTGAGGAAAATTCTATTCTATTGCTTAGAGGCTGCTCTATCCGTATAATAATTGATATAATGGAGCTTGTTTCATTTAAGTATCAACTTTGCCTCTCTTAAAATTCTTTAGGAAACAATGTTCTTTTATTTTTTCGCGGGTTAAGGTTGATAAAATGAGCTGATTTTTGACTGTACACTATGTCTGGGTTCTCAGAGACCCAAATACTTTGTGTTCATAATGAATTATTTGATCTTCAAGTTTATTTTAATATGTCCATCTGACCCAATCAATTCCTAGTATGTACATACCATTTTAGCATTTTCTTTTAAATTTTATTGTATTTTAACTCTTCGAAGAAGCTTTATTCTCAGTGTTACCACAAAGTAAGCATGCATTTTCAAAATGGTAACTGCAGTTTAATATTACAGTCTTATCAGTTATCATAAGATTAGGAATAGACAATCAAACTAGTATCAAACTAATATTTTGTGTGATTTTCCACAAATGAACACAATTTCCACAAACTTTTTCATGTCCCTGTCCCCAGCTTCAGTGTTTCTGAGTAATACCATCCGCGCTGGTCTCCCTTAGGTCCTTGCTATACTGTGACGTACCATGGAGAGAAGCCAAATATTTATGTCATATCATTGCTGGTGTTCTGTACGTCTGTCTGTTTAATTTATCAAATATTATCTTACGAATACAAACATATAGTAGATTTCATTATACCGTACTCAAAAGTATTTACAATACATAAGGTCTTTACAAAGTTGTTGACCATCAAACATTTATGGGCGGAATAGCTTGAATGGCAAATCCCATTATGGAAGTTAAGGATGTTCATTAATTATCTGGTTTAATTGGATGGAGGCAGGCGTAGAGCATCTTGTCGAGTGGTCATTGCCAGTTTCAGTGTTCCATTAGAAAGCAGCATGTCCCCCAAGTCCCTGTATTACACTGTGCTTTATTGATTAATGACTATAATTTATTATAGAGAGGAGGGCTGTGCATCCACTTAAATGTACAATTAATCAATGCTCCGTCATATTATGTGCTGAGGTAAAGGTTTAGCGGTCACTACGGAAAAGGAGACGTCAAAACGTGCGGTTATATGGCCCGCGCGGCTGCACGGTGACTTAACAGTGACTTAAGACTCTTTCGTTGTGTTAATGCTACCTGTCCCATGTGACAAATGCTCTCCTCAGAAATTGAATATAACTGCTGTTGATGGACTCACCGCCATATCGTGGGTCTATCACTCAGTCAAGCCAGCAGAATAATGCAGCACCCTGTGCACCCCGCAAAACCATCTATTAAATGAAAAAGTGCCCAAAGGTTCAAATACATCATTGTTAAATCAACAGTATTATATTAAGCAGGGAACGGATGTAAGGAACCCAGGGCAATAGGAGGATAAATTTCAACTTTCTGAAATCCATTCAAAGTCATTATTTCCCAGAGAAGCGTGACACATATGACATGTTAAATCCAGCTTTAGAAAAGCCATAATTGATCATAAATTTTAGTGGCATGCCTCAAGAGTACCATGGCTGTTTCCATAGCTGACATTCCAAAGCGTCAAGAATATAATAGAGAATAGATAACTTTGAAATCTTTTTAAATTAATTTAGGCCTGTTGTGATTATTGATTAATAGTATGATTGTGGTTATTCAATCTACGCACAATCATTTTAGATAGCCGCAATAATTGTGCAGTTTCATTTTAATTCGCATTTGCCATCCAAATAAGCAAAATGTAGGCACTTTAGTAAATGCCATGCACAATATCATGTTTTTCTTTTCCGGTTTGGTAGGGTGAAGCAGGAGAGTCAATCTTGATATATTATATTATATTATATTATATTATATTATATTATATTATATTATATTATATTATATTATTTACAATTTTTACAGCATTATAGTTTATCATATGGGCCTATTTTTATTCATTTAATTCCAAGTTTAAACAGTAAACTTTTGACATGAACAATACAGGATTAAATCAATAATCGCAATTATTTGTATGACAATCAATCATCAGCTCATGATCGTGACAGGCCTAAATACATTCAAGGTCATTGTACAAATCAGGTGCCATTTGTGTCCATCATACACACATGCAAAACTAACATCAACATTGAATAGCTGAAACCATTTTTTATTAGTAACTGTAACAAAAATGAAGTAACTGGATTTTGTGTGTTGTGTATTTTTTTTCTTTAGTTGACAATGTATTATTAGAAGTTGTGTCCCTATTGTCAGTCTTTTGCCATTTTAAATCAATGAATATTCAACACATCAAAAAACTTTATCATAATGACATCACGGTCCTTTTAAGACTAGATGTTAAGGTCTTTATCTTATGTTTTATGTTTCAGCTTAATGGAGGATATTGAAATGTCAGAAATTAAACTTTTTAACGCATTTTTAAAATTGAGACACATTATTCTAATAAGTCTTACAAAAAATTCACTTCCTTCAGTGCTTTGATAATGTAAAAAAAAAAAAAAACTGCATTTTGCCAAAACCCAAACCACCTTGTCAACCTGGAAAAAGCACCTGTTTCATACAGTGACCCTTAAAACGATACATGCTACAGACCAGCGACTCTCCAGTCTACAAGCTGCAAGCAAGACCCTTGTCACTCAAACGTGCATGCCTGAAAACAATTAGTCCTGTTGTGGGGTGAGAGGTCTTCAGAGAGATCTAAAGGGACATTCCCCGTGGGACCTTCAGAGCAGTGACATGGGGGCAGTGGGAACAGGCGCAGAAATCACAGGGGACTTGCAACTTCTCACCAAACTCCTTCCTGTACAAGATATTGTAGAACATATTTTGCCCACTTAACTGCAGAAAATGATGATAGAGGCATTCAGCAGTATTTCACCATTGATTACCTTTATTTTCTGATTCTTATTTTTCTCCAAAAATGGTCTGGACACTGGGTGATGATTATGAATAATCAATACTGCCATGAACAACCATAAGGATTATGGTTGTTCAGACCCCATAGTTTTATGTAGTATTGCAGAATATTAAAACTTTCAAATTATTGACAACTTATTTTCTGAAATGGACAAGATAATGTCTATAAAATCACGGAAGCTGTAGTTTTACTGTTGTGAGGCGTTGCTTTGTCTAATGCGGACCTTTATTTTATTATGTCCTATTACAATTTAATATTACTTGATCTTTTGAAATAAAAGGATCAAATGTAATATGTCAAATATATTTCAAAACTTAAATATTACAAAAAAAAAAAAAATACAAAAAAAAAACTTAAAATAAACAAACAAATATATATATATATATATATTCCAAAATGTTTGATTTTCACAATGGGGTGTTAAGAATGGAGTAGGCTAGATTGTCGCAAACACCAGAATATTACCCTATTATTCTAAATGCGTTCATTTCAGCCCCTTTAGCACCAAACATTGTAAAAAAAATAATAAAAACATAACCCAGTATGACTTTCTTCTATGCAACACAAAAGTAAATATTTTGAGTAATGTACTGGTCCCTTTTCATGCGATTATTATAATTATTTTACATTTATATACATAAAAAAAAATGGTCGAAGATATTCTTCTTAATATGACTATGATATTGCATGACCCCTGTAAGTGAATAACACACCAGTTCTGTCTTTATCTTTCATGGCTTTCCTTTATTTTTACATTCAAACAGCTTCTGTGTTTTTGGACTTTATGGTGGAAGAGTTTAGAGCGGAAAAGCACTGCTCTGAGATCATCAGGGGCATCTTCAATCGTCCGCAATAGTCTGGCAGGACTGGTGGATACCTTGTTAGATTGAGGTGCTCAATCAAGGCAGCTGTAGAGTGCCAAGTCTGTGCAGAGAGAAAGAGTGGTGATTACAAGGCTATGGGCGCGCAGAGCAGGGGAAACGGACTAGCTCTCCGCAGGTGGCCCTCTGACATTCAAGCCTGCATTTTCTGAATCAGTCTTGAGTGATTAGGGCAGCGACAGGCAAAGGACAGATCAAACAATTATTTCCTCTCTTCCACCTTTTTTTTTCTTGGCCTCATGAAAGCGGCAGGTCATTTTTTCCTCTCCTTTCACTCTTATCTTTCTCCACATACGACTTCTGCTTTTCTTTAAAAGTCAAAAGAATCTTTGGTGGTTAATGCTGCCATATTGATCATTTTGTTGCCAAGCATTTTAATAAGATCAAGACAACAGTGTATAATTGAAATCACACATTTGAAGAAAATTAGAGACGCCGTTACAGGAATAGTTCACCCAAAAAATGTCATTCTGTTTGCATTTTTCACCCTCATTTTGAATAACACCCACACAAAAGAAAATATTTTGATCATATATGCTTGGAGCCCCATTAAAAAACAAAACAAAAAAAAACAAAGAAACATTTCATACGAAACCTTCGGTTAGTTTCCTTAACTCTGATTAGTGGCATTAAGCAACATAACAAAAAATAATCAATCAATCAAGAAAGAGTGAAACTGCTAGAAACCTTGACCTGAGAGGAGAAACAATCCATTTCGATTTTGTAGCGTTATGTAAGCCGAAACCACAATGGATAAAATGGAGGGCATCATGCAATGCTGGAATTTCAATATGTTGTAAACATCATTTCACAGCCCATAATGCAGGCAGTGTAGAATCCAGCACAAGAGGGCAGCATTCAAACCCACAGCTGCTTTAGCCACGATATCCACCTGAAACAACAACCATAAAAACAGCAGTCAGGCTGTAGGTTTCACTCTCTCTCCATGGCTTCATGTGGAGCTGTGGAGGCATACATCCAGAACCTGCTCTCTTTACCTCGGCCTTCACACTGCTGTCTACCACTGATTCACATCACAGAACGCAGCTCAGGCTTGCCTGGCCACTGACAATGTTGTCCGGCACTACAGCAGGGACTCCCTTTTGATGTGGTCTTAAGACGTTTTCATTTCTTCCAGGGAAACCTGGCAAGACCTTGCAATTTAGGGGGAGCCCTTGTAAAAGTTTTAGAGACACATTTTTGGCTGATAGAAAATACTGGAAATGGCTTAGTTTTGTGTTTCAATATCAACATTTAATTGTGTTTGGTCTCTTCTGTTTTGCATCTGTTTAATCATGTAGCCTTCTTAACATGGCAAAAACAGTGTTGTGTATGAGAATGTCATGACAACACAACCTGAATGCTTACAAAAAAGAAAATAAACTACTTAAGTCTCCCCTCGGAGGGATTTCAGTCTTTGCAATCACGTTGCTATACACATTGTTTTTATTTAAAAGCATTATTAATGCTGTAGTTTTAATATAAAACATACCAGTATGGGACAATTAGAGGTTTATTTAGGGCTATGTGCCAGAGCTGCAAGCTAATGATACCTGGAGCTAAAAGCATACAACAGGGGGCACTAAAACTAGGATCAATTTATATGTACTGTAGCTTCAGTGAGTCAACAACTAGGGAACATCTTTACAAACTATAAAACAACATGGAAAATCAGTTGTGGCTAGTTGAAGTGGGATCATGTGTATTGGTAGGGACTGAATAAATAGTATTTCCAGGGCATTTCTTAGGACGGTGCAACCGGTGCGATTGCACAATCACAGGCCCTGTTTATACCTGGTGTTAAGAAGTGTTTTGATCGATTGGATCACAAGTAGATGAGGTAGACACATTTACACCTTGTTTTAATCTGTCTCTTTTGTCCACTTTCAACCACTTCTATCCTGATTTCTTTGAGGGGAGGGTCTATGGTCGGGTAAATGTATGGGTTTTTGTCAGAGCTTTTGATCTAAAGGACAAAATAAGCTTGCACAATTTACCAATGAACGCGACCGGAGATTATGGAAAAACATACAGAGAACAGCAGTTTACGTTTCTGCTCTGACAGCTGCAAGACCGAACGCTTTGATTGCTTGTTAGAAATTTCGAAATGGTAAGAGAACATTGTGCTTGCTAAGTTTTTTTTGTTGAACCAAACTTGAGTCACTTCCCACAGTGTTTACGTATTAGGTCAGTAGGCGGAGAGTAGACGGGCTTGTGTGGCGGTTCGAACCACATGAGCGTCTACACTACGAAAGCAATCCTGACGAATTTTTGACTAGCCTACCTCTGGAAGTGATCGAAAGTGGACAAGCTCAAAATGTTTTAGACCCCATTTACACCTGTAATAACCGCCACCCACTTGTGATCCGATCGATCCAAAATGCATCTTATTACCGAGTGTAAACAGGGCCTCAGCTGCTCTTAGTAAGTTTCAAGTTTTTGACCAAAGACACCAAATACCAAATTTATTATGTGTGTGCTCAATGCAGATGAAAGGTGAGGGAATTGTTCAAACAAGACCCAAGGGGAAAAATGAAAATGAAAGGTAGTTAGTCTTTTTTTATATATTTATATTATTATTATTACACAGTCATATAGCATTAATCTTTTTGTGTGCTCCAAAGTCCAGCTTCAAAACCAGCCTGGTGCTTCAAAGGCAAAGGATTAGAGTCTTTATCCCATAATTAATATGGTGGAGGGGAGAGTGACAGCACCTGAGGACGGGCCAAAGCGGCCAGCTTCATGCTGAGGCCACAGAGAGCCTGCTTACCCACAGTGCAATGCAGCCCAAACCCATCAGCCAACACACAATAACCCACGTCTCCTTCTGTCTCTATTGATGGAGCATAATCTATTTCACAAGCCTTTTCTCCTTTTTCATTTAACGGACGCTGAAATACACGCTTCTGATTGTGAAGCACAAATGAAAGCTATAGCCTCCTTTTCACTGTCCTGGTCGCCCTTGAAATGTATCCTGGGAAATTCTTGACATGTTTTTTGGCCTTTAACCCTACCAGGTCATTTTCATTTCCCACCAACTGTTAAGCAAAATAGGCAGGTCCTCTTCTGGCCCTCTCTCAGCTTCTCTCGCTCACTCTTGCCTCCCACTCTCTCTTATCTGGCATGGAGATGCTGTCTGGGGCCACCGTGCTTTAATGACGAAACATAGCTAATTCTGTGATTTCAAATAATTCATTGATAATAACTGTTTTGTGAAAAACTGAATTTTTAATTCACATTCATTTTGTTCGATCAGTTGAATAAAATCAAAAATGTTTTTGAGGATGTATCCAGTGACATTCTATATTTTGGGAGAAAAAAATATATTTACAGGAATTACATACCTGAAATAGTAATTGGCATATGAAGCATGAGGGAAATTGGAAGAAGAGATATTTTGGAATAGCAGTCTGAGAGAGGGGATGACTCAAAGGGTGGGTTGATTTGAAATTGCCAGCAGTTGTTTTTGGAGAATTCCCTTCTTGCTTTGAAGTCTGCACCCCACTGAGTGCCCTAACTTTGACACAGAGGGGCGTGGACAGAGCTATTTTTATATGTTGTGGGAGAGGGCTTTCCCCGGGATTATTTGTCTAAAAATATTAGAAAACCATTGGAATATAGATTGTGTGTGTATGTATATGTGTGTGACCTGTGCTGGCAAAATGAGTCGTAATGTGCATAAGCTATGAGTTACAGGCAAAACTTGTTTCAAATTTGAGGTTTCAGTAAGCCCTCGTCTAGTGAATCCAATGCTCCAAATAGCAATTAAACATCTAAAAACGTTTTCTGAGAGGAGTACTTTTCCTTTGTCCGTGCAAAAATTGCAGTTTTTCTCCGCTCGTTTCTTGCGCTTCCCCTCAGCACAAGTTTGGGATCATTGGCGCAGCATTCCAACTTTGAGAATATTCATAGCGAATTCTCGATGACATGAGTCTGAACCAATGAAATGTGATTTTCAAACTCATGCTGATGTAAACAAAACGATCTTACTCACGCTGATTGACACGAAGCGTGCGCTTCAAGTTATTTTAAAATAACTGTCTTGGCAAGTTTTCATGCAAACATTATCTGTTATGTCTTCAGTGAAAGTTTGGTTGAACTTTTAGTGAAAAACAAATGAAGTGTGACATTATATTACATCCATGTGGTACAATAGGTCTTAATATAAATATCTTATATAAGGTCTTGTATATATATATGAATGTTCAGTAGGATGTCACTAACTGAGCATGTAGGCTACTGCAAAATAATAATAATAATAATAATTTTCTGTAAAACCTTAAAAGCCTATTGTACAGGTACTTTTTTTTTTTTTTTTCTTTTTTTTTTCTCTGCGTTTATATGTCCTTCTATAACTTTCTCCATTGACAACCCCTTATGAAATGCATGTCTGTTTGCTGCGGACCCCCTGCAGTGACTCTTTTGGCAGTCTTATAGCGGGGTCAGTTGAGGAACAGAGCGGAGAGACTGATTCTGGCTGTTCCCAGCCCATGCACATCCACCCTTACATCTGCTCTCTTCCAAACACACACACACACATGCCGCTGCTACATCCCTGCATGCTGTTTGCCTTAAGGAGTCAAACCTCAACAGTATTCAAGACAAAAGAGGAGAAATGAGAAGGAGAGGTGAAAAGAATCACTCCAGCTGCACAACGCTTGTTTCTTTATCCATGCATTACTTTATGGGCTCTACACTCTTTATGGGCATCAGTGTGAAGGAATAATGCATCCTTTGATGTTGGTTTACAGTATCGCACTGGGGAATCACTAAGGCCACAACTAAACCCTTACAAAAATGTCTAAAGGAATTACAGAACGCACCGTGGGGACCGCTAATAAATTGTAGGCATTTTAAATCAAACCGACGGGCCCAATGGAGAACAGTGACACTCAAGGAAGACACTGTGACAATTTTCAAGTCACTGATCCAGCGGCAAGACAAGATCATACAGATGCACGTAAGAAGGTCAGACTTTAGAGGAGGTTAAGAGGAAAGTGAGAAGGACAGGGGACTTGTTAAGGCTTTAATCTTCAAGCTCTGAGATCAAGATCCAGCCTTCTCTTTTCCCAGAGGGCACTGATCAATCAAGACCTGACTCACTCAAACTGTTTGCGCTGGGTTCTCCATCTATCACCAGGCCTGCTCTTCCACCATGTCCAAATATGTGGCTGTGGAAAAAAAATCGCTTTCAATTAAGCACCTTGAGATAGATTGATTCTGCTTGATTTATAGTGCATGAATAATTACGTAAACAAGATCTCTAATGAAATCGAAGGGTGTAGGTTTATTTTCCGAGCTTCTGCCAGCACGAGCCGCAAACACGAAGGAGAACGGCCCTGTCCCTCAGAAATGGGAGGATAATGAAAGAGTGACAGAACCCCTTAAGTGGCTTTCTCTGAAATCTGAATGAGTCGAAGAGAGAAATGCAGCTTTAATGGCAAATTCATTCAATTTGACAAACAAACTATTTACGGAGAGAAATGTACGAGGCATGTATTTCTCTTCATCTTTTATGTGTTATCTCTTCATCAATGCTGAATTTGATTTTTAATATCATTTAGACTGAAAATAAACCTTTCTATAATGCGAAACTATCTTTCTGGCATGGCACATGATAGTTTGAAAATAACAGTAGTAATATTATTCACACATTGTAGACATTGTTACTAATTTAGTCCACCATTATGATGTAGCTTAGTCTTTCTTTTTTAGTGGCACACTATGACTGATCTTGTGTTTTGGAAGGCTTATGAATACCTTTAATTGCATGCTGAATTTGTATTACACAACATATTCTGATAGCAGTTTTCTGGCCTAGCAGTTCTTGTGGAGATATAATTGCTGAAAATGTCCCCATAAAGTTGGTACAAATATTGTATAAAATGTCTAAAGGCCAGTGATTTTACCATTGTTGAGGGTATTTTCGCACTAGGCCTAACAACACCCCATTTCTATGGTAAAATAATTGTCGTCCGGTCTTGATTTGACCTATTGCTTTAGTGTGTACTACAGTTTTTTACGATTGCTATGACAGATTTTTCAGTACTTTTAACAATTTTCCAAAACTCTCAACACAGTTAGCACTACATCCATCTGTGTAAGCTATACTATTAACACATTTCTTGTTGCTTTAACACAAAATGCATACAATTAACACAAATTTAAAATGCTTGAACTTCTTTTACACACAAGCTCAAACAAGAACAAAACATTGGATTTTTACTGCCAAATTTACCAATGCTTTAACACTGTATGTCAGAACAGATAACACCATGTTCTAAACCTAACCTTACAGGCTAAAGTCAAGGGAAACAGCTGCTTATATTGTGAACTGAAGCACAAATATATCCCCTGTATTTTATTCTATTCTTACTGAGAAACAGCTGATTGAATTATGCAAATAATTAGAAGATGACATTAGAAGATATCAGGTGTGATGTGGATGAGAACGTGGACAAATGTAGAAGACCGGGCAGATTAGAAGATGGCCTTTTCTGTTTGTATATTTTGTATTTTCACATACAGTACTGTAATACTGTAAATGGCAGCTATATTGCATATTTTGGTTATCTTGCAGAAATGTCCTGTTGCAAATAAAGCCGTTACTGCAGCAATTCTGTCTCTGTCTTCTTTTTTTCACAAACCATACATTCTATAAAGCTACTCAAAGAAGGGTCATTTATTTTGTTGTATTGAATTTCTGCTGCAAAAAAAACAACAACAAAATGCATGCATTTACATTACAAACAAAACAAAAATGTAGAGACTTCCAAAAAAAAAAAAAAAACTGCAGTGCAAAACACAATCTATGATCAATACAATATACTGTCTATTGTATAAGGGCAGTCCTGACACATAAAATAATGCAGTTTCTGTAATTTCAGCTGATGATAGTGTTTTTTTGTCATTGTGTTATGATTGACGTGTTAGTGTTTTGAATAATTATTTGATTTTGAAACATGTTTGCAGTGTTTTGTTAGACATTGTGTATTGTGTTAGTGTATTATTGTATTTTGAAAATTAGTTTTGGAGTTTAGTTTACAATGTGTGATTTTGAGCATGAAATTAACCGTTTTGCCAAATGTGTGTTTTAGGTGTGTTGGTGCGTTAAGAGTTTAGGAAATGTGTTAAAAGTATTGAAAAAATTGTCATAGCGATTGAAAAAAACTGTAAGACTCTATTGCACACCTACCTGTATGTCTCCTTTTCAAAGTTGCACTAATTTCTTGCATAAAGCTAATAAGGTAACTTCTACTACAAATGCCTAGCCTAGCCTAGCCTAGTCTAGTCTACATGCCTTATTTTGGTTATTTCCTTCCTGATCTCTGTGGCTGTAGCTTGTGAGTTTAAGTCAGCATGAAATGAAAATGAATCTTCTGGTTTTCTTAAATGCATGTATTGTATTGCATGTATTGCATGGATTGTATTTATTCATCTGTGCATATATATATATATATATATATATATATATATATATATATATATATTTTCTTTCTTTCTTTCTTTCTTTCTTTCTTTCTTTCTTTCTTTCTTTCTTTCTTTCTTTCTTTCTTTCTTTCTTTCTTTCTTTCTTTCTTTCTTTCTTTCTTTCTTTCTTTCTTTCTTTCTTTCTTTCTTTCTTTCTTTCTTTCTTTCTAAATGGCATAACTGGACCTTCCAGTTAAAATGTCAGACTCCTCTCTGGTGACATATGCAGGATTTCTCCAATAATTTAGTAAACCCTACAACGCCCACATCTCAAAATACCCTACTTTTTTCTTGTTGTTTTTTTTCTGAAGGGACACGATCACTTTATATGATGAACAGATGTAATCTTAATTTAGTTTATTCACGTAAACATTAATTAAAGCACACATCAGATTTGGTCAACGAAATCTCAAGCTTGTTTGCTTGACGTGCAAAAACCAATGAAGTTCATTCTCATGTGTTATGCAGGGGTGTGTTTCCTGAAAGAATTGTTAGCCAACTATGGTCGCAAGTTCTATGGTTATCGGGGCATTGTCTCCTGAAACCATCGTTGCAATGAACATTCGCAAACAGCATCGCAGAGTTGTGTTTGGAAAGACAGCTCTCGACCTGTGGTATGAAGCATAGTTTCATTTGTGCATGACGTGGACTTAATAAATCCTTATCCTGAGAAAAATAAGCATGCTAACATTCAGTACAATCTATATATTTTATTTAGAATACATACAAAAGTCGTTTATGTCTTTTAGTTCGTCAAGAGAATTAAAGCACAGTTTTTGAATAGTGCGCATGTGTGAACCCTCTAGTACGCAAGAACGAGCCTATGATTGAACCTGGAAATAAAGCAAAATGACTGAGAAAAATTAGAATTATTCCATAGATGCCATGTCCGTAATTTAAAGCAAAACATCAAGCATTAATTAGATCTCAAACAATTCATTAATAGAAGTTATTACTCCACCTGTGTGACATCATTAACCGACGTGGTTGAAAGACAAATTTGCAACAGTACAGTTTCGGGAAACAGTCATGACTAGCTATATAGTTGATTTCTTCAACGATGCATCGTACTATGGTAGTTAAGCAGTGAGTTACGTTGCTGTACGGGAAACGCACCCCAGCGCGTTTGAGCTTCCGCAAGAACCAATGAGGTTTGTTCTCACGCATCAAGAAGGTTCGGTTGAGCTTCTGTTTATGTTCGCTGATCAATGTTGATTAATTGAATCTGTTCATCAGATAAAGCGATCTAGCCAGAAAATTTGGACTAAACCACTTGATTCATTTGGATACATTTTATGATCTCTTTATGAATGTTTTGAAGCGACAACGTGGTAGTTGTTTAGCTGTCAATGGAGGGACAGAAATATGTCAGATTTTCATTTAAAATATCTTCATTTGTGTTTCGAAGATGAACAAAAATCGAACTGTTTTGGAATGACATGAGAGGAGTAATTGATGACAATATATATATATATATATATAATGATCTAACCATTTAACTCAGTACAAAAATGAAGCTTCAAAGAACCAGAAAGTCCCATTGAAGGAATGAGTCTTAATAAGGCTTGTTGACAATTTGCAACCATTTCTTCTGCTACTGATAAGAAGTGCAAGCCAGCTAGCATGTTTGGTTAGCACACAAATGGGTGAAAAGAGTTCACATGGAAATTTCACACAACTAACTTCCAATTCACAGCTCTAGGCACTATCTCAAGAGTGTGTGTCTGTGTATGTGTAAATATGGAGAGCATCAAGAGAAGGTGTTATCAGTTTACAGTCTCACCCTTCTTGACGGCAACTCATTAAGCTGGTTTCCCTAGAAACAATACTTCCATCAAGTGACTACATTAGAGCCCTAGTGTGGCAGCTCCCAATCGAGATGGCTTCATGCTAATGAATGTCATGAATATTAATAAAATAGCCAGTGACAAGAAAAAGAAAATCCTCCCATTGATTAGCGAGAGGGATGATGAAAGTCAAATCACCTGCTTCTGTTTGTGCAGAAGAAATCAAAAGCAATTGCATTTAAAATTATATTTCCCCCATTCTATCATAATTTACTCCGCTTTGTCATTCTAAACCTGTGTCACTTACTGTGGAACACAAAAGCTGAAGTTTCCACATAAAGAAAATGAATGGGCACAGAGACCGACAAGCTGAAAAAGAAAACACCACAACAAAACCATAAAAGCAGTTTCATGTGAAACAAATTCATTCTAATTAAGTCATAAACAGACAGACTCTCAAAGCTCTCAAATTTGGTGCCAAAAATGTGCTTAACCAATTTGAAAATACATATAAATGTTCTTATTCATTGTCTCTTGAATGTGTATTTTGTCTTACTGACTTGTCGGTTTAAACTTGTTTATACTAAAACAAGTGAAAAAAGTCTGCAGTGACCATTTATTTTTTATGATTTAATAATAAAGATACATGAAACTCTGATACATGATACTCTGAAAACAAGTGTTAATATCTCATGTACTGTAGCTTCCGACTCAATCTTATCGCATTTGGAATTAAGTCATATCTACTTAACTAAGTTGAATAAAATGAACAAAGAAAAATAACGTGGCCAAATAAAGTTTGCTGAGAAATTTCTACTTTTTTAGTTAAAAAAAGAAAGCTTACTTTTCAAGTTACTAAACCTAACAACAAAATCAATAATAAAACAGTGAAAAATTCAACCTTATTAATTGTTCATGCCCCAGTGCATGATGGGAACACCATTATCATAAAAGTTCATTTAAGCTTGTAGAAATTAAAGCGTTAATATCAACGTTATAAAATTGAGTACTAATATTGAGGCCATCCTTAAAAATATTCTTGTTTGCCGTAACCCGACCGACCCTGTCAATTTAGCACCGACCCAATTATTTTTTTTCCCTTTTAGTCCGACCGACTTGCCGGTTGTAAACTTGCGTTAAGACCGACCGATTTTTTTTTAACTCTTCAAACAACTAATACAAAAGCAATAAAATAATAGTTATTAAGTATTGTGAATATAAATTGCCTAGACCTACATACAAACATAAGCTACGTTCTTTCTTTTAAATAAAAACCCGTGGCGCGTCATCTATGATTATGTTTACACCATTGGTTTATGCATCACATACGGCCTGCAGGCTAAGTTCGCTTCGTTTCATTCACTGTCAATGGTTCGCGCTTGGTAATGATGGCTGCGGCTTTACTCTAAAGATTATTTCATTTTTATATGTTGTTGAATATGGTTTATTAAAAAATAAACATGTGAGAGCGTGTTATAGGCTATATGTCATGTTATTGTCAGATATGACGACGCTACTGCAACACGCATCGCCGCAGATGAAGCTGAGCATCAACGTGCTATCGCAAATCAAAGTGAAAGTAAAGTCGCAGACGCTTAACACACAATCATCTTTATTAAATGTAAAGAAACAAAATGATCTTACCAGGGCTGTTTCCGCTTTCTCTTATTGCGGGCTTTGATTCAGAAATTTTAGCTGATGATCAATAAAATAATGCGTCTCATAACTATTGCTTTCGGTGACGTGCACTCCTAAATCTGCATATAGCGGGAATTGAAGGTCGGATTTATATCCGCAAAAAAACACACACATTTAGCCTATGTAACCAGGTGTAAATGGAATCGTTTTGATAAATCAGATTGCAATCCGATCTGAGAAAACGCATGAAGTGGCCTGGTGTAAACTATGGAAGCTTGTTTCCGCCACAAAATAAAAAAAATAAAAGATAATTGCGACTTTTTATCTCACAATTGCGAGTTTACATCTCGCAATTCTGACTTTATTTCTCAGAATTGCGAGATATAAAGTCAGAATTCTGAGATATAAAGTCAGAATTCTAAGATATAAAGTCAGAATTCTGACTTTTTTTCTCGCAATTGCGACTTTATATCACGCAATTCTGACTTTATATCTCAGAATTCTGACTTTATATCACGCAATTCTGACTTTATAACACATAATTGCGAGTTTATATCTCGCAATTCTGACATATTTTCTCAGAATTGTGAGATATAAAGTCCAATTCTAAGAAAAAAAAAAAAAGACGGACTTTTTTTTTTTTTACCTTAGAATAGTTTATATCTCACAATTCTGACTTTATAACACGCAATTGCGACTATATCATGCAATTCTGACTTTATATCTCCCAATTGCGTGATATAAAGTCAGAATTCTGAGATATAAAGTCAGAATTGCGTGATATAAAGTCGCAATTGCGAGAAAAAAAGTCAGAATTCTGACTTTATATCTCAGAATTCTGACTTTATATCTCAGAATTCTGACTTTATTTCACGCAATTCTGACTTTATATCTCGCAATTCTGAGAAATAAAGTCAGAATTGCGAGATGTAAACTCGCAATTGTGAGATAAAAAGTCGCAATTATCTTTTTTTTATTATTATTTTGTGGCGGAAACAAGCTTCCATAGTAAACAGCCCCTAGTCATCAGTGAAAAATGTTCGTTCACTCTCTCCCCTCCCCCTCCGACCCCGATTTTTTTTTTTTTATAAAAAAAAAAAATACTTTTTTATATTATTTTTTTTATATATAAAAAAATATATACCTACCTACCGACCCTTTTTTTCTTTTTTTTTGCTGTTACTGCAAACCAAAATATTTTTAAGGATGGCCTGAATGTATTTTTTTTTTATTATTATTATTGCCTGATCTGACGTATTCAGGTGAAATTACATTTTTTTTCTGTAGTATTTCCTTCACCACATAATCATTTTTATTTTTATCAGTATGTACAGTAACACGTATTTGTACAAGTTTACAGTTTTAAAATGAATTCGCACAATGTGATTAACATGCAAATTTTTAGAATAGAAAAAAAAATGGTCCATCCCCAAACCCAACTGGATGTGAGCAGATCGTATGAAAACATGCAAATAATATTGTACGATTTAGACAGAATTAGACACCATTTTGCCAAAATATAAAAATAAAATCGGGAGCATGTTGGTTGCTTCTCAAGTAAATGTATCTTGTTTTTTCAAAGTCATTGTCCATTAAATAAATACTTGCATCTCGATTGGACCATTTAAAAAATGAGCAGCTGATATAAGCTGTTGTATGAAAAGAGCAGTTTGTAAATAAAGTTGTTGGTTCCAAAAAGGCTTTCATACAGGTGTGGAACAACATAATGGTGAGTAAATGATGAACTGAACTACCCCTTTAATATCGATTTGACAATCCAATCCCCATAACCGCAACTAACAAGAGATGATACGTTCGGGTAGGTAAGTCTCATGCCACATTTTAAAAGTGGTTCATAGGCTGACACGTCACAGGGTTGATTTCAAAGCCATTTAAGAAGTGTAGACTGAGACGGATTTCCTGCCCACGTTGTCTTGAGCGAGAGGATATGAGGGGAAGTCACGGATGTCTCCAAGGCACAGGTAATGAAGGTGCCTTAATCAGTTAGCTGGTTCTGCTTGTCGCCTTCTCCGTCACATATCCACTTAAATATGGTGTGATGGATAAAATCACAGTGCTTTATCAGGCTCAGTCACACTCCCAGGCCTCGGCCAGGCAAACGGGGCGAAAGATGACAGCTGTTTATCACATTGTAACTTTACAGAAGCCAAGTGCATAATCGCTGTGTTAATACTGTTTGAATGGTGTAAGTTTGAAACTCTTGGATTAAAATAAAGCTGAGAGGAGAAAATTGCATATTTTTGCATGCAGAATGGTATGGCAGTCATACAAGATCAAGTGGCTTAGCGGGTAACCTGCATTTATCCTCCAGACACTCACGGTAGATGCCTTCATGCTTTCCCTGACCGGAGATGTCCGAAATCTACATGGGATTTCGCTAATTTTGTATTGATGTCTGAATTCTTAGTGAACCACCTAATAGCAGTATCTTATATATACAGTGAATTCTGATTGTACAGTATAATGTTGTACACTTTCCAACATACAATATCCATGATGTAATGATGACTTTAAATGATTAATTATCAATTATCAATAATGTTGCTTTCTTTGCACAACTTATTCTCCAGCTAACGTGTATGTGCATTCTAAACGCTCATCGGCTCTTTTATCTGGAAGTGGGACGACTTCTCCTACTCTCTCTGCTAACATTTAGCTAATTAATACAAGATGTTGATTACTTTATTATTACTTTAGGGACAAGGATGGGAATTTTATATGTTTCATATATAGATCATGGACATTGTTTCTATGACCACAGAAATGCTGCCCAGCATATAAAGAATATATAAATATGATTTAAAAGAATAATACATTATTTATTTACTTATTGTAGTATTGCATTTAATACATTACTTTGATAAATTATTTATTTGTTAAATAATAATGCATTAACTCAATCAATCTATACATATCTTTATTGTTTAATAAATATAAACTATGTAATCATTTATTAAATCAATGTTATTTATTTTTTAATAAATAAAAATGTATGTGTGTTCATTTGTAAACGTATATTAACAGTTTTGTTTATCATTATAGGAAAACAAATATTAAACAGGACAATCATTAGGTTCCATGAATTAATGATTCAACTTTCCCATGAATCATCGCCACTGACAAAATACATGTGTGAAGTAAAGGTTGTTGGTTTTAATTATTATAGTCAATATTTGGTACATAAGATAAAGTGACCTCTACAGCACTCTCCGGCTCACAGTATTTACATCAGCGTTCAAATTCACTCAAACATTTTAATTTGCACCTTCCTCATTATGGGGAATTTTGCTGGTTTCACTAAATAGGGAATAGTGAATGAGTGTACAAGTGAGCAATTTTAAACACAGCCCAAGACTGGGTCACTGTAGGAGAGAATTAAAGAGTAATGTGGCTCACTGAAGCGTTCACTGCTAGTGCATTTGGAAACCTAGGGTTGGTCACAAGTGTCTCCCCAAGACTCCATTGATTCCTCGACATAGTGGAACTTATACTTTTTGCTTACAATGCTCTTGACAGTGTCTTCATTCCTTTTTCCCCCCAGAAAATAATCCATTGTAACACACTTTTTTACCCCTTCTTTTTCCCTTTTTTTTGTATTGAGACTGTCTCTCACCCCGTGTGTTTTATGAAAGACGCAACAGTGACTTGAATGTGTAATGCCCCTTTCAAAGGGGACGCTTGACAGGAAAAGAAGTTGGCAGAAATAAAGTGGCACTCTTTCCTTCCCCCTTCTTTGCTGCTGTCACACAAGCATCACAGACTCTCCCATAACCTCACAGCATTTCATCTGTCATGTTATCAAGTGCACACTTATACGTATTTCCCTTACATTAGCCGTTGATAGGAAAGACAGCCCAGGACTGACATGCGCTGGCCACTGTCCAATCATCAGCTGAATAAACACAGAGAACATTTGCTTGGGCAGGTTGGCAGCCACAGCCATGCTTGTCTTTCAGACCTTTTCCCCACACAATCCTCCTCCTCCTCCTCCTCATGGTTTCAGAAGGGTGAGGGGGGACCATACTAACTTACAAGTGTGTCAGCCTCTCAATACGTGCTGGGTAGGGCTGCCTACAGCCTGGTCTTTTGGAAATGAACACTCTGTAAATGAGGAGGACTTTGAAGTATCAGAGAATTTATTAACAGAGTGAAATATGAATGAAGGGGTAGCATTTCTCGCTAAAGTAACATGAAGTGCTGCAGATTGAGTGCTGACTGAAATCCTAATAAACTAATACTCAATAAAGCTCCTTAAATGCTATCATATCTAAAAATGGACTCTTTCATGAGTCATACATTTTATATAAAATGATTTGTTAATGCAAAACTTAAAACATCTCTTAAATATGAAAACACATCAATGCTTCCTTTAAATGTATCAAATTATTTTTTTGAAATCAATCGGTTCAATTGTTTAATCTAAAATAAGAACTCATTTTTTTCCCCAAAAATAAGTATTCAAATACATTTAACATAACTGATCATTTAACATTGATTTATTGCTTTTGATAAAAGTTTGTTAATTGAATTTGATATATTTCAGAAAAAAAAAGTCACATTTAATAAATGAAAAATAACACCTACAAATTTAGATTAGAACTCTTTTAAAAGTCATTGATTTTGCATACGGTTATATTGCATTTTACATAGCACTTAAGTTTAGAGTTTAAATGCATGCTGACAAAATTTAGTAATCATTGCCACACACAACACCTTGCAATAAGTATTCATGCATTTTTGCATCAGCTGAATATTTCTCTCTTTTTCATGAAATAATCAAATAATACAACATACCCCAAATATAAATAAATAAAATAAAATAAGATTGGAGCTAAACTAAAATTGAGGCGAGCAGGACAAGGCCGAGGGCTGTGATTGATAATGAGCGACATCTGCGCGACGCACTGGTCTTGTATCTCTCAAAGGAGGAGCGACGGCAGTGAAGATCGAGAGAGGCCAGGCCTTAATTTTTGTTGTTTTGTTTGTTTTATTATGTCAAGTCAAGTCAAGTCACCTTCATTTATATAGTGCTTTTAACAATATGGATTGTTTCAAAGCAGCTTTACAGTGATAATAGGTAACTGGTTACAGTAACCAATTGTTTAGGCTTTACAGCAGCTCTAGAATAAAGTTATTGTCCAGCTAAAGTTAGTTTTGATTGATTGATTCACTTCAGTTGTGAAGATCATTAGTTATTAACTTAGGGGCCGCTAACACGACACCATTCTAACAGAAAACCCTCAACGTGCCCATCTGCACAAAACAGTGCCTGGTGTCTCGAGAACGCACTCCCTGAAATAGGTTCCAAGATGTAAATGATTATCAGTTATCTCTGCGCAAACACAGACGTCGCGAACATGCGCATCACATGTTCAGTCAATAGGTATGCGTGTTGTAATATATATGTGTGCAGGCGTGTAGTCCTTCTTTACAAATCAGCCCTCAACACACTACTTGTCTGGCCTTAAAAATGTATAATACAAAATGATTTATCGCGTCCGCGATGTGACAGCATATATGTGACAGCAGTCGTCCGTGAGGGGCTGCTGTCTTTTACTTTTGTTTTGTATTTGTTCATTTTATTATTAAAGTCTGTGAATGTTCGCCGGTTCCCGCCTCCTCCTTCCCACAAGAACGAACTTTGCTACAAAGATTAAAACTACAAATTTGAATTCTTTCAAAAGCCGTGATTTTTATATAAGATGTTGTCTTGCATCTTAAAATACCATTTAAGTTTAAAGCTCTTAGAAATTAATTTCAAACAACCATGCATAAACATGTCTGCAACATATAATCAATCATTTGTGTATAAAGCAACATCAAATTATTTCTCAATCCTCAAACATTTTATGCATCTTAAGTCCTTAAAACCAATAGAGACAAATGTGAATTACAAACTAAGTGGAGATTGAGCTGTGACAAACAATGCGACTTAACAAAGCTAATGTAAACATGTAAAGGAAGCCATGCCATCTTCTATTCACCCAGACCTTCTTATTTGGAGATGCTCTTTCAGAGACTCACAATGACACGCAAATGCTGCTGTTTCTGTCAATTTAAACAAATAACAATGATACAAAAGGACACTTCCAGCGAATGTAAAATGCAGTGTGAAGGAGCAATGGGCCCATCAATGGATCTCCTGCGCATCACAACAGCCACTGCAGGGCAGGACAGGCTCAATATTTACATTTCCTTTTTGAAATTTGGTGAAAGGTTTTCTTTAACCCACAGAGGCCCGAATGAGAATTGGTAGATAATAAGAGATTAAAAGGTGAAGGGGGACAGAGAGGAGAGAGAACGAGAGAGAAAGGCAAATCCTGGCCTGGGGGGCTGATGTTAAAACACAATGGACACCAGAGCAGTAAAGCAGTCAACGTTTTTTTTTTTTTTGTTTGTTTTTTGTTTTTTCACCCCCTTATACAAGTGCCACCTGCATTACAATTAACCTCATGGCAACCTTGAGGTCCCTGATTAGTGATGGCCCATTGTCTCACCACCCATTAGAGCAATGGCCTCCTCTCTGCCCCTCAACATCCCCCCAATCGACAAATCAAACCGCAGTTGCTAGCGGGGCTGCGAATCTGCGGTGTCAGGGAACTGTCCCTCGTCACAACAGAACGAGACAGTGCGTGGGGTCTTGTAGTGTGTGCGTACTGCTACCTGTGAGGGTCACGACCTCTGAACTGTGTGGTCTGACACTAGTTGCCGTGAGTGTGATACGTGGACCTCAGGCCAGATGCAGTATCGCTGCTGAGGATTATGTGAGACACTACGTTTAGATCCCAATTACATAGATCCCAATTACATTCCCACTTATTGTGAATTGGTGCACGTCATTCCAACGACTATTCGCAAAACTCCATTTTGGTATGTAACCCACACTTGTGATATTTATTTATATGTGATATGATTGTATAGTGCTTTTCACAATAAACACTGTTTCAAAGCAGCTTTACAGAAATGTATGTGAATTGAATGTTTCTAATATCGTAATATCTAGTTATTGTCACAGTGTCTGGTTTGTGTTTCCCCGGGTGTCCACTAGAGGTCTCTTCCCCATACTGTCACCATTACTTCTGGAACTGCATTTCCCACAATCCCTGTCTGGACTCATCACTGTTCATTGCACTCAGCTGTTCCCTATCACATTGTTAGTGTCTGTGTATATATACCCTGTCTGGTTAGTGTTTGTCACAGAGTCGTTGTATATTGTCCACACTTCTGAGGTCTGTGTTTTTAGCCTGTTTCTTGTTTTGTTTATTTGTTTTTGGATTGATTATATGGACTTTGACCACTGCCTGGATGACTACGATATTGGATTACCCTTAATAAATAATTACATACTGCTATTGGATCTATTTTTCCTGTTTTCCTGTGTGTCCGTGACAGAACGACTCCGTCATAACTTGATCCAGCGGTATGTTTTTCAATGTCTCTTCCCCAGCCACTGAGCGGGAGAAAAGACAATTTTTTGAGGGGACCCGGTTGGTCAGATTTCGCGGGACCCGTGGAGGCCGCAGTGGAGGAGGTGGTCGAGAGGAATCCCGACACCATTCTCCACTCTGGCCCTTCTTCGACCCTGGGCTGGTGATGTCCAGCCCAGAGCTCCATTCGCCGCTGAGTCCGCCCAGCCCAGAGCTCTGTTCGCCGCGGTTCCCATCCAGCCCAGAGCCTGCACATCGCCATCAGAAACGGCGGAGGAGGAGGAAGACTTCACGTCTCCCTAATATCCTGGAGACCGTCCCCGTGCAGCCCGCTGTCATCCCGGAGGTCGTTCCCATGCAGCCCGCTGTTGTCCCGGAGGCCGTGCCCGCGCATCCCACTGTCATCCCGGAGATCGTTCCCATGCAGCCCGCTGTCATACCTGAGATCGTCTCGGAGCTGCCCACCATCAGTCCTGCCACGGCTAAGAGGGCTGTCTTTCTGTTTTATGCATTGGCTGTAATGCATGCATGGAGGAGACACACTTCTTCCTATCCAGAGACTGTTCGCGTCACGTCTGCTGATCCGGAGACTGTTCGCGTCACGTCTGTCGATAGAGAGACTGTTCCTGAGGCTGTACCCGTCAGCCCTGCGACGGCCAAGAGGGCTGTCTTCACTTTTTATATGGTTGCTGTCCTGCGTGCCTGGGCTGCACACACCGCCAAGATGGCAGCCTCCAGTCCGGTAGGAACCCCGGACACTGTGCTGGAGCCGGTGTCTGTTCCTGAGCCGGTGTCTGTTCCTGAGCCGGTGTCTGTTCCTGAGCATAAGCCAGTGTCTCCGGACAAGATGGCTGCCACCGAGCCAGTGTCTCCGGACAAGATGGCTGCCGACGAGCCAGTGTCTCCGGACAAGATGGCCGCCGACGAGCCTGTGTCTGTTCCTGAGCCGATGTCTGTTCCTGTTCCTGAGCAGGTGCCTGTTCCTGTTCCTGAGCGGGTGTCTGTGTCTGTTCCTGAGCAGGTGTCTGTGTCTGTTCCTGAGCCGGTGTCTGTTCCTGAGCCGGTGTCTGTTCCTGTTCCTGAGCCGGTGTCTGTGTCTGTTCCTGAGCCAGTGCCTGTTCCTGTTCCATGGCCGCCCGGGGGGTCGTCTCCGCCGTGGCCGCCTGAAGGATCGTCTCTGCCGTGGCCGCCCGAGGGGTCGTCTCCGCCGTGGCCACCTGAAGGGTCGTCTCCGCCGTGGCCTGGATGACTACGATATTGGTTTACCCTTAATAAATAATTACATACTGCTATTGGATCTATTTTTCCTGTTTTCTTGTGTGTCCGTGACAGTTATTTTTACTGGATTAGAGGTGGGCAATAAAAAAATATCAAGTTGGATATATTATATCCATGTTCATCCATAATATATATATATGTATATGTTACCGGCAAAGTGTGAAATCCCGGTATTGTATAGAATGCCTAGGCAATGTATAGAGTTCCTGATGTTTTTTGCAAAAAATACATTACCTAATTCTATACATTACCTAGGCGTTAGTATAGTGTAAATACCGTTAAAGTCAGATGTACTATATTTATTTTAATATACATACATAAATTGCTGGGTGATAATATAGTTTATGTTTTCAATAATGTAGCAATCAAGCAGTCAAGATTTTCTACATTCTGCTTAAAGTGAGTGTACTGTATGTTTATGGATCTCTTCCTGTTTTATTTTATCACGTTTCACTCAGAAAAATATGAAATATATAAATTCAAGTTGGCTTTAATTCAGTTTTAATTAAATATCTTATTTAGGCCTACATAAAGCAGTCAAGCAATGTCAAATAAAATTTTATCTGCTCATTACTACTACTTAAACTGAAAACACAAAACGCCTGGAGTGAAATATGGCTGTTAAAACATCACCAGTGAATCCTCAAAGGGGACGGACCACCAAGTAATACCTCTGACACCTCTGGTGCCGAAAGCTGAATGTGAACTGCTAAATAGTCTGACGTCAATGTGAATACTGCCAACACACATTTCGAATATAAAGAAACTTCAGTTAAGCCTGCTAACATTGAGCCACAATCACCACAATCGCTTTTATTCCTGCTCAAATCCTGTGAAAACCGTTGAGCAATAAACAAGCTCTTATATGAACTTCACGGCAGAAGTAACCATGCATATATCAGAGGGATACCTACACTGTGGGGGTAGATGTACAAGTTGGCTGGGAAAGAGGGAAAGGGTTCTGGAGAACACCTGTCAGCTGTTTAGCCCAGCAATGCCATAAGGCCAACCAATGGGAGTGTACTAATCTCTCCTTGTCTTGCTTAAAGACAGTAGCAGACAGTCCCCAGGCAACCACCAGGTGCACAGATGTGGAGCTTCTTATACTACGCTGGTTTTGAACGCTTTCAAGGCTGTTTTGTTTGTGTACTTCGCGATAATTTCATACTTTTTATATGTCATGACCTTCTGAACCTCTAAAGTGGACCTGCTCTGACCAGTTGTGTGTGTGTACAGTTGTATTACCTTTTAAAAGCTGGTAAACAATTGCATTCTTTGGCAAAACTGTGTGTTGCTGGCCTATTAAGACATTAGGGGTTGGCCAACACATTGCAAGTGCATGGTACTGTTGAACTTACGTGTACTTTTGCGTTATTGTGGCGGTAACAAATCGAAGTATTCAAAGCACGTGTTTTGAAGAGTTATCTAAACATTTCTGTCATCATTTATTCACCCTCATTTTGTTCCAAACCCGTAAGACATTTGTTCATCTTTGGAACACAAATTAAGATATTTTTAATGAACTCTGAGAGATTTCTGTCCCTCCATTGACAGTCTACGCAACTACCACTTTGATGCTTCAAAAAGTTCCTAAAGAGATCATAAAACTAATCTATATGAATCGAGCGGTTTAGTCCAAATTTTCTGAAGAGACTCGATCGCTTCAAAAGATGAACAGATTTAATTTAGGCTTTTATTCACATGTTAACATTGATCAGCGAACATAAACAGAAGCTCAACCGAACCTGCTTGACGCACGAAAATGAACCTCATTGGTTCTTGCTGAAGCTCAAACGTGCTGCGTAACACGATAATGAACCTCATTGGTCCTTGCACGTCAGATAAGCAAGCTTGAGCTTCCATTTACTAGACGTGTGCGTTGATGAATGATTATATGTGAATAAAAGCCTAAATTCAATCTGTTCTTCAGATAAAAGAGAGCGAGTCTCTTCAGAAAATTTGGACTAAACCACTGGGACTAAACCAATTCATATCGATTAGTTTTACGAGTGGTAGTTGCATAGCTGGCAATGTAGGAATAGAAAGCTCTGCAGATTTCATTAAAAATATCTTCATTTGTGTTCCGAAGATGAACAAAAGTCTTATGGGTTTGGAACGACATAAGGGTGAGTAAAGGATGACACCCTTTTTATTTTTTAGGTGAACTAACCCTTTAACCTATAACCTTTGCAATGTGCCTAACAAGCTAGACAAACTAAGAAAGTTCTACATCACAATTCATATTATTGTCAATTCTCAGCTTAACTTAAAAATCCAAGTTTATTGGACTTGCATCCACAAGTAAAAAGAAAAGAAAAAAAAAAAGATTTTTAAGTTTAAAAAACTTATGTATGATGAAGGAAAGCACTGACAAGCTGACCATACTGAAGCCCTGAAGCTGGTTGCATCAAGGTTTTGAGTTTGTCCATCTTCTGATTATAGTGTGTTTGCGTTCATGTACACAGAATATGTCTGGGACCTTCCGTCTTTTGTTACTTGACATTGTCTCAAGAAAACTCGCCACTAATTATTTCTTTAAAGTTAACATGAAAGTGTTTACAAACCCTTTGAGTGACCTACAACAGGGAAAATAAGATGGTGAAAATGAAAGGCATTTCAAAGACAGAGCAAGTTATTATATAGTGATGAATGACTGTCAGACAAACATATAGTTTATTAAAAAAAAAAAGCATGCACTAAATATATGTTCAAAAACGAGACCAAGTACGATAATTAAGAAAGTAAATAGGGTGCATTTTAAATTTTAATGGATGCTATATGAATTTTACTCCTTGTTATTACTAAATGGGAATCTGAAGGAGATTGTTTATCGAAGCGCTGAATATATCCTTATGACAATATTTCACTCTTAACCATTCCATATATGTGATATATGGGGGGGGGAAATGAAAGCACCTGGGAAGTATTTCACACATTTAATAAGAATTTGCTCTTTAATTTAAAAAAAGAAGCATGCTGAATTTGACTCAATTATGTAAATCACAGGTGAGTGACGATTAATAGGACAAGTGTGCGAAGCAAATGGGTAAAAGAAAATGGGGTTGGAAACGGCAATCCCAGGAGGTCTCTAATAAGGGGGTAGAGGAGCGAGCGCAAGTTTGCCATGCACTGAGAAGCACGTGCTATAGTAAACTAGGGGCTAATCCAACCCCTGCTGCGTGGCTTCCCTAGAGGTCTAATACTATGCACTCAGTGAAACAAAGCCCCCTGCTCCTGGCAGCCCCTGCCAAGCCCTACGACACCACCCTCGATGGCACACACCACATCTCTGACACCCTATCACTGCTCCAGCATGTGGCCGCAAGACCAGTCTGTCTGTCACTCAATGTAATACCCCCATCAGAAATTCATCTCTCCTATGTGCAATTTCCCATACTCGCAGAAAACAATCTGGGTAATTATAAAACAATTAGAGATTACATGTTTGAAAACCTCGGCTACACGGCGATAATTTCCACTGTGACTAATAAACCCGTATGAGCAAGAGGTGGAGGGATGAAATATCATTTTGCGTGCGCAGAATTCAAAACTTCAGCCTTATTGAATTCAGGGCCATTGTGTTGTGTTGTATGTTCATGCTCGTTGGTAGATATTCCCTGGACTCCCTTGGGCACTAATCTGTTTTCCCTGTCATCTTGGTAAACTGTGTTATTCAGTTAAGAGGGCATAATTCTGTTTCTTGTACACGAGGCTGTTATACAGAGGACAGAGCGCATAGGCTACACTTTATCAAAGCGATTCCATGCCTGTATCGGCTTAGTGTGTTTAGGATGTATGAATACAAATGCGGCTGAAATACCCTGCTTGATCCCAGACATATGATGATTAGAAGCTGGATTTTCAAGGATTCAGTCCCTGCCAGTCAGAGTCTAACACTAACAGTATTTGTTTAGAGCTGTTCAGATGTCAAATTGTACTGGCTTTTAAAACTACAGTACATATATATATATATATATATATATATATATATATATATATATATATATATATATATATATATATATATATATATATATATATTTAATATATAATATATATAATATATGTATAATGTGTGTGTGTGTACTTCCTGTTCCATCAGGAACCAACACGTTGAATGATGTTCACTAGCCCGTCAAAGTTTTTCAATTGGGTTGGCGTTTATTCTCTTTAGCATGTGCGTGAAGTATTTTGCTCCATTCTCTGATCATTCGGATTCAATTTCAGCTGAATAATACAAATGTATACTCATGTGCGTTATGTATTATGCACGTTATTGTCTCTTACAGACAGCATGTTCAAGCTGCTCAAGACGCCATTTTCACCCTCTTCTCGGAAAATGATGACGTACTGAAATCATCCGGTACTGTGGGTTTTCCAGGAAATGCGTGACTTGCTTCTCATTAATACTACCGTGTATTGTGCACATTATTTTTTGACAGACATCAATGTCATGATATTCAAATGATGTGGTTTTGAAAACCGAAAGATCATAATCTTAGTGAGGTGATTGATGCCCATGAGTGATATGTCGATGTTTTTACAATATCCCAACCGACAGCCGGTCTAAGTTTTTGACGGATGTGATAACGTGTGTAAGGGGTGAACTATGTTTGATTTTTGGTCATTATAAAACGTGCTGGTTTTGATGCACAAAGTTGTTTAATTGTCCCTTATACCAAAAATATTGTATTTAAACCAATGAAAATGCAGATTCTGTTGTAAATAATATTGAAAAATCACTTTTTAAAACCTGTTCCATTACTAACCCTAAGCAGATTTGAACACAAATATCTGTTCATACATAGAGTACAAATTGTTTATTCAGATTAAAAATATGAATGAAATGATTACCTGTACATGTACAAGCAATATGCTACACAGGGTTTTACAAACAACTATGTGTTGAGCCTGAACAGATTCCTTACCTGTGGTTAACTCTTATCGCAATTTATATAAATTTAGTTTTTAAACATGGCAGCTATGATTTAAGTTCACGTTCATGTTGGTTTTTCCCTTTTTTTTTTTCTTTTTTTTTTTTTAGCTTGTAGGTTTACTTTTCTATGCCTGTCACTGAGTGAATCTAGTGAATGTGAATGGAGTGGCATTTGTGAAACTTGCATTGAATGCAAGCCATACTTTAACTGTGTAGTTTTCAAAGCATACTGCATCTCAAGGTGTTTAAAACATTGAAAATACCTCCAGTACTCTGCCTGTAATATAATGCATTGACCTTTAGATTTGAAATGCTTGAACGGCATTACCTTCCCTTCAGATGTATAATATTTACCTCTACAAATTCAGTCAACTCTGCATTGCCAGAATTTTCTTTTTTCTTTTTTTTTTATTCCAGGGTAAATTATGAGAACAGGTGAAGTTGTATCTCGCTATTGGAGGCCAGATTTCGTTTCACTAATTTGCTTCACTTGTAACGGCAGAAAGTCCCAGCACAGCGGCACAACAATTATATCCAGGTGCAAGAATTTGATTCAACAAATTCTAGGTGGATACATCCAGGTTTTTTCCCGGCATCCCTCCTGTTTTCTCTCTCCCATCGGAACAGCCAGAACCAGATGCCCTTGGAAAAGGGAAAAAAAAATCCTGCCCACACGTGACGGAGGACCTTGACGAAAAAGCTGAAGCTCTTCCAGAATCTTGAAAGTCATAAAGCATGTTGTTTATTATAATAATTAGAATGGCGGGAACCAGAGACTACTCCGGAAGATAATGGGACATGCTAATGAGTGTGGAAACGAGCCAATCAGAGGAGGATGAAGAGGTGGAGGGACTGTGATCTTTTGGCAGGGTTTACACTGGGAAAGCAATACGATCTGGTCTAGAGACTCAGTTGGCCTGTCATTGTGGGAGGGGGGCACGATTAGGGAGCTTGAGTCTTTCAGGAGGTGGTGGTGAAGGCAGAGGTTTTGCTTGAGGGCACAAATGTTACACTAGACATCAAGTAGCGATCCAATTTTGACAACATTACCAACATTATTTGTTGTACAAATGTAAATGCAACACCCTTAATCAAATTTCTTTTCCCCCTTGTTACAAGTGAGCTTGCATTGCATGTATCCTGAGTTCATCCTCCCTTAGAAGTTGAAGATAAATGAATATTCTGGGCTCAATACAAGTTTAGCTCAATCATCAGCATTTGCGGCATTTACTTGGTCAAGGTTACAGTGAGGCACGTATAGAGTGGAAGTGAATGAGGCCAATTTTTGGAAAATTTAAAAGCAGAAATATAAAGCTTATATGCTGCATTAATTCTTCTGTAAAAATTGTGTATTTTAACTGTGAAGCTGTTTTGTCATTTTACAATTTCAGGTGTTATGTTTTAATGGCAAAAAAAAAAAGTTGAAAATAACTTTGATAACACTTTATTTCGATAGTCCACTTTAGACGTTTTACTAACTTTAACTTTGCAACTAAATGTTAACTAGCAGTCATTAGAATATTAGTAGACTGTCTGCTTAATATCTGCTATACGCTTTATTTTGATACTCCCAACAGACATTCTACTGACTATAAGTAACTTTGCAAGTTCATGTCAACTTTTTCCTCTAACCCTAACCCTATCCTAACATCTCAACTAACTCTCATTGTTAGTAGACTGATGCAAAACTACTTATAGTAAAGAAAAAGTCTATAGTAAACTATCAAAATTATGTGTAACCATAACTTTACAAATATAAATTTTGTGGCTCTACTATTGAAACAATTCACTTCCATTTGCTTCTATTGTAAGCGCCTCACTGAACCCCTGCTTTTTGAGACAATGAGGGTCAGACAGAAATTTGTTTTTGAGAAAATTAACATTATGCCACAAGTGCTGTTGAGCTTATCTTGTATCGAACCCATAATATTCCTTTAAATCAAATCAAGTCACCATTACTTATATAGCGCTTTATACAGATTCTTTCAAAGCAGCTTAACATTAATAAACAGGAAAGTAACAGAATCAATGATGCAAATTTCATCAAATATGAGACGACTTCAAATTTGTCTGTAAAGTATCACTATTCAGCTCAAGTCCGTTTAGTGTTGATTCAGTTCAGTTCAATAACTGTGTAAAGTTCAAGTACAAAACAAGTGTAGTATTTGGTTGCACTTTATTTTAACGTGTCCTTGTTGCAGTGTAATTAAACATTTATGTACTGAGTAATATTAATTAACTATATGTACTAATTATAGGGCTTGGTTTAGGGTTAGTTGTAATTGTAATAACATGTAATTATGCATACTTTATAGTTACTATAGCAACTACATTTAACGTGTAACAAGGACACTAAAATAAAGTGTTACCTATTTTAAAAGCCTTTTTGTTTTGTTATCCTAAGTATTGTGTGCTTGCATTTTTTTTTTTTTTTTTTTTTTGTGATTCAACTCTCCAGTTGAGCACCATCGGTTTATACTGGGCCGTAGCTCTCTAGTCATGCCATGCTTAATTTAGAGCCCTGTTGCCCCTGTGGTCCTTCTGAAAATATGACAGGAGGGACATAAATAACTCTATTTGCTGTCCCTAAAAACCATACTACCCCCTTCCATCAATGAAGTGCCCTATCAAAGCTCACTCAGGGCCAAGAAAAGGCTCGTAAATCTTGCACAACTGAGATAGTGCCTTCATTTGCTGGCGTCGCAGTTAGCGGTTGTAACAGAGGATGTTGCTCATCCCTCGCTCTCTCTAAATGGTGGGAGACCCAGGTGGCAGAAGGGATGGGGAGGTTTGGATGCTGGTTTAATGAGGGTACCCTGGTAAACTGGGGCGGCAGGAGGGGTGCGGAGCCAGATTGCGACCTCACTGCCAAGAACTCTACGCCGTGTGTATGCGTATGATTGTAGGAGACGGTCATGCTGTTGATGAGTAATTGATGTAAAATCACACTGGTAAACGTGAGAGAGTAATCCATAATTGCTTGGAATGTTTACAGATGTGCATTAATTACTCAAGCGTAATTAGCTTTTAGAGATAATTACTACTTTGGCAAGGCCTTAAAGTGTAATGTATTATTTAACAAAAAATCATTGGAGATATGTCATGATGAAGCTCGGTTATCAATGACAAGTAGCATCTCTATTCCGCGGACAGCTGATTGGATTTGCTGGAGTCGCGGGTCGGCAGAAGAACATGCTGAGAGTATAAATTGACTCTGGCCCATAGTAGAAACAGGGATAAAAGCCGTCCAGTCGTATAATATAGATACCCTTCCTCGCCACAGGTGCTCCACTCTGGCCATGTTATTACAGCATGTGTGCCAGCATTCACTTCATATGATGTCAATACACCATTCAGCTTTAGATATTACTATGGAAAATCATCACACCAAAAGTCGCCTGTAACTAAAGGTCTATTTTCATCATACACCATTAATACATCTCAGACAACTCACTGAAATTGAATCAAACTAATGGGAGTAAATTAGATCAAAATTAAAACTCACACTTAGAGTACAAGAACTGCCTGTATTTAAATATATTTTTGTATTACTCCTATCTTCAGTGCTGTTTAAAAATCTTGCAAAGAAGCTCATATATATATATATAACTTATTTAGTTATATATACTTATTTATTTAGTTTTCTTGGTAGTGCACTTCAAATTACAGAAAAATAATGCAGGATTTAAATTGTCATGCAGAGGTTAACTTTGTTTAATTATATTATTTAAATAAGTGTACATTTTATAGCATATTGAATTACTTTACTAATAAAATTCTGACAAAACCAGGATAGAAACTCATAAAGTGCTAATAAAAAGACTGTTGCAATAATCAACTCCCATTATGAATGATACTACATCTCTCGTGCACTTATATGTTTGACAACCCAAATCAAATTTTATCTTTATAAAATGAGTCCAAATTGCATGTCGATGTGCTTGTATAATTATATAAAGGTATAAAAATGCAGATAGGTTAACATAGGGAGTCTTGTGTAATCTCATTCCCACACAAACCGCCACAGGGTTCCTGTCTGTTGGCCACGGCACGGTCTCTGGCTTTCATTTGATTTAGAGAGCTGAGCTGCTCACCTCGAGAATGTCTTTATATCACATCAATGTTTGAGACTAACTCTGTGTCTGCAGTGCTTTCAGAAATATTGACTGTCAGTTCATTGATATTGTGTTTCACTGTTTTGACAGTGAGAATTGAGTCAACTGATTAAAATAAAATGAAAAATCAATAACCGGAATACATATAAACATGCTACAATAGTTTATCCACATATGTGCTTTATGAAAAGCCACTATATGATGTCATGTAACATTATTTATGAGGTAGCGACATCACAGCATGTCATTGAGGAATGCTTTCGCAGTCCAGGCGATATAGTTTCTGTACCGCAGACCTGCAGTGAGTGAATAAGGCTGGTGTCCTCCATAACTTTAGGTCGAACTCCTTAGTAGTACATTTTACAAATTAGATGTGACTTGATTGTATACATGGTTGTTGACTGGACTGTGAAAAGTGAGTGTTATATACCAAGAAGCAGAGAGGAGTATCACAGGAAGAGTTATGAGATTTTGGCTTAAAGTCAGTCTTGCACTGACTTTAAAGTGAACTGCAAATCAAAACTGACCCTTTTTTAACACTCACTTTTCACAATCCAATCAATAATATCAAGAAGCCTATTTGCATTTATTTCCTGTTTCACATGGAAAAATGTTGCATTACAGTCCAATGGATTGACTTTATACTACTACTACAAAACAAAAAACTAAATGAATAGCACAAAGTCATTGCAGATTATCAAACTTTACACAGTAGAATGTCCGACTGCTAGCTGTCCGATGCATTTCCTTCCAGTGAACCGATCCAGCCCGAGCAATGAGAATAGTCACGTGACCTAGTCGCCCTTCAGTGGTTATGAAAAGAAGCTTGGCTTTATCCACTGCCTGTTGGAAAGATTCCTGGACCTTGTAGCTGCCAAGGTCTTGAGATTATCATGAGTATGTTCCCAGGTTACAGAGAATAAATTAAAGGATAAAGTTAGACGTTTTTGAAAATGTACATATGGTTGTCTTTGTGTTGGATACACCAGATCGGTCCCTTAGACGCATCTGAATCTCGAGATGTCGGAGAGGAATGATGGACTTGATTTAAACAGGGAATCCTGTTGTCAAACGTGATGGACACGCTTATTGTTTTGTTTTTGTTTGTTTGTTTTTTGTCCTTTTTTCAAAGACAGATGTTGACTGAAGCACATAAACTTTGTGGAGAGAGACCAGTCATCCAACACCCCCAAGAATTTTTTTTTTTTTTTTTTTTGCTCTCATAAGCCCTGTTTGTCTTTATAGCTAAACAGAATAGCTTATGAATAAAATATATTTTGATACATGTGATATATGAAACATAATAATTATATATTTATTAAATAATATATAACAAAGTAAATAAAATACAATGCTCAGCTGGACAGAGACAAGCAAGTTTGTAGTTTTGAGTGTTAACGCCTCTTTGAGAAATGAAAAAAAAAAAAAAATGTCTGCTTTGCCAATGCAGGTGTTAAAATCAATTAGTAATTAATTAGAGCAAAGAAAAGAAGCGTAATAAATGGCAGCCACCTGGACCAAGCCAAGGTATTTGGGCTGATAATTATCAATCACGAGAAGGTAGCTGACTCCAAACGACTAAGCTCGCACAAATGGTGTTATCTGCATAACTGTAGTCGCATCTGGCATGAAGGATCATCTTTCCTGCTGAATACAATGCATGCGGCTTTTCTGGTTCATGGATGCGTTTCTGTTAACATAACACCACAGTTAGTTAAAGGAAATATTTGATGACGTTATAATTCCTTATGGTATCATAGAAAAACGCTGCTGTTTAGTGGTTACTTTTAGAGGGGGGAAATAAAATGAATACATGAACGTCAATGAACAATTTTATGTAGTGTTTGGTGAATGTCAACTGCCATGTTGCATGTTGACGCCAGCGAGTAACTATCAGCTAGAAGCACAGTTGGTTCTGAATCAAGCCAAGATGTTTTGTGTATATATATATATATATATATATATATATTTGTTTTTGGTATGCAAAATGGACTGGAGATTATAGACATTTCTTAAAATTACATCATCTCTTTCCTTTCAAAAATGAAAAGCTGGACAACCTGGTTATTTTTTAAATGAAAAAATATGAAAAAAACATGGCTGGTCAGCCATCAGCATTAAACAGACAAAATAACATTTGTTAATATGGCCCCCTTGTAATGCAGACTATGAATTGTGAAATTCTAACCATTGTTATGCCAAATTACAGGGAAGTGTTGTGGCATGTGCACCAAGCTAAAATAAAACATCTCTATCCAGTTCGTCCTCGAGCTCTAGAACATGAGGAAAACATACAGCAGAAGAACAGTACATTTCATGAACACTTGGGATAAACGACAGAACTAAAGTTTGAACTCAGGAATGGGTTCAAAGCACTTACACATAGATTGCCAAAACAATGTTTCCTCTTTGGCCTGAAGGATTTGGTATATTGTCTCCTGTTATGAGAATGTTTATATTACAACACTTTGAAGACAATAGTTAAAGTATGTCAGCAGATCTAAAAAACACGGAACCATGTCAAAATGATTTATTGAGATTTTTGACTTACCTTATTTGCCTTCTTTACTTAGTCAGTGGTAACTGTGATATATGAGTTCACCAAAGGAACAGATGACTCAATTTTTTTAGGATTTATTTTTGGAATTTAAGTCGCTGATGTTGATTTGTATGTGTTCTGCACTGAAGTTATTCTTCCTCCAGCATAGACTTGGATAATTGTTGTTCTTTTAAAGCCAAGGCTTTTCTAAAGCCAACTTTTGAGGCTAAAAAAAGTTTTAGTAGTTTAATACCAAATTTGAATTATTTGCCAGAACATACAGTATAATATAAAGGTTTTTTTTTTTTTTTTTTTTTTTTTTTTTTTTTTTCCAAATATTGAGCTATACACTATATGGCTACCATTTACCATCTGCCATTGGAAATTTAAATGTGTTATGATCATATTATCATCAACAAATCTTCATGCGGCAGCCACCAAACGCTATCATCAGCATATCTCATCAATGCTCAGACTATTATATTCCAGTCACCTCTTGGTCATGACAATAAAGGGTTGCACACTTCATTTCTGACCTCTACCGTTCATCAAGTATTCCCTCAGATAATCTGAGATTACATAGCTATTTGTGAAGAGCATTTCAATAACTTTAGTCTACAAACATTTTCCCTCTAAAATGAGCTTCGTCCAGTTATCTTTATTTCAAGGTGTGTTTGATGTTCTTAACAACTGTTTCCAAGATGCAAACATATCTTTGTATCTAATTACAAAGAGCCCAAACTTCCGTTCTCTGGTTCAATGCACAATATTAATGAGGTCAGTGATTATGTTAATTGGGGAGCATTCTACAGCATGTTTTAATTAGTTCTCTGTATTCTGATTTAATGAAGAGCCCGAAAACTTCACTGGATGCTTGAAATGCATACAGTTCTCAGCTTACACTATTTAAAAGGACATTTAAATAACTTTGCGCTCTGTAAAGACTTTATATAAAACATTAAAAATAATTGTACTATTTATTTGCTTGTTTTTTTGTTTGTTTTTTGTTTTACTTTGCCAGAAGTTAAAATTATCCACACACACTCTAACCCTTCTCCCAAGATTTCCATCTTGCACTTTACGAGCATGATATATCTGATATAAAAGATTAAAAAAAAACAAAAACAGGTTTGCTCACAGTGTTCAGAGGGAATTTCCCTGGATGTCATGTTGCTGACCGTCTAGTGTTTAATTTCAGTACACTCTCTTATTTTCTGCCAAATGCAAAAAAGACCCAATATTAAGCTATTTTATAAGTGCATTAAGTTTACAAATTACTTCTTTAATGAATAACCTTCCAAGACTCCATTTGAAGGGCCATTATCTGAGTGTTCCGATCTATTGCCTCACCTCCAGACTTTAACATTTATTGTACTGATGAGATGCAATTAAAAGAGCAGATGTCCACAAGCTGCTCTCATCTGAGACGAGTAAATAAAATACCAATCCACACAATAACATTACCCATGAAAAGACTTTGCTTGGTGTCACGACAGGTAACCTAGGAAAACACTTGATTTAAAAAAGGTGTTTGTTCTGCAAATGTGCAGTCTACTGGTTTTACGTTCATGTTTTTATTTATTATTTATATGTAATTTCATACCTTTAGTATTTGTATATCTTATATGGCAAAAGTGTTATGTTTTATGTTTGAGATGGAAACAAATGTTTTGCAGATATGCTTTGTTTTAATTAAATGTATAGATTTCTATGGACTTCCTATTTGGTTATTTTTCCCCTAGATAGGCTACTGAGACAGAGTGTGAATATCCCTGAAGAAGTCCAGCTCTGTCCCAAACAACTAATTGGAATGACCCCATTTAGCAACGTGTCAAGGGAACACGACAACATAGACAATGTCAGCGCCTCCACAAATCTTCTGTGGTCCAAACTTAATAGCGTGTCATGGTGTCCACAACTAATGCTGGAGGGGTCACAAAAACCCTTATGACTCATGTTAGTTGACGGCTCGTTCTTTAGCAGTGTGAATCCAAGCTGTGGGCAGAGTGTAAAAACACAGTATGGAGTGTGCAAAGGGCCGTACTCAATAAACATTTGGCTAGGTTCACCAGACTTCTCCAAGGTCCTGTTGGATCCCTTAGAGGTAGACCTAGAAGTTACGTTATTCAGGAACATTTTACCTTAAAGTGTCCATGTTACATGTGTAAATATAGGCTGATAAAAATAATAATAACAGTGATAAAATAGTTTAAGCATTTAAATAAATATAACTCAAAATATTAAAATATAATATGTAATTACTAAGTAATTACACTGAAACGATCAATGTAAAAAGTGTTAATTTAGCATAAGAGTGTGTTGTCTATGCTATGTTTTTTGTTTTTTTTTACTTTTTACAAGTGTGTGGTCACTCGGTTAATACAAGGCTGTATTACGGTAAAATATTACATTTCTCTGTATGCCCCCCTGACCTATCAAAACAAGAAAAATGACCTATTTGCATGTCTTTGCACTACCAATACTACTTTCTTTACAAAGCAATGATAAATACTCTGAAAATAATCATCCATCTCAATGCAGAATAACAGTCACCCTCCACAGACTCTCTGGCGCACTCTTGTCAATTTGCACTCTGCGTTCAACGTTAAATCTCTCTCTCTCTCTCTCTCTCTCTCTCTCTCTCTCTCTCTCTCTCTCTCTCTCTCTCTCTCTCTCTCTCTCTCTCTCTCTCTCTCTCTCTCTCTCTCTCTCTCTCTCTCTCATCCTGCTCTCATTTCTACGTGTTCACTCGAACAAGACAGCGCTGAAGTCAGAGAGAGGTCAAGCGCATATGAATGAGAGGAGAAAACTGTCAGCTTTTACATTACAGAGAAATAACAGCGATGCATTCATCTCTGTGCAACAATCACAGAAAGTTCATCGCTGAATTTAAATCCAGCTCAGAATCTGGTTATGGAAAACATACTGGAGAGTCTTAAAAACAGGCAACCAACAGTTATGTAAGACTGCACACGTACAGGTTAAGGTTAATAGTTACGTAAAACTAGCCTTGACTGTTATGTATCTTGTTGGAACGTACATTGTCATTTTTCCTTCTTAAGCAAGACGCTTATGAAAATATACGATGAAGCGAAGGTTCAGCTCCTAAAGAAATTTGGATAGTAAAGTGATTTGTGTTTAACGTTTGAATGTCAAAAAGCTTTGACTTATTTATTTGACATTTGCGTTGTGCGTTTAGGCTGCATGTCATAATTAGACAAAACTCGCACAAGTCTTCGCTCAAATTAAACGGGAATTTTATTCTCTGTTAAAGATGTTGGCGTCGAAAGAGAAGCTTATTAGGCTATCAAAATATACTGTGATTTGAGAGAGTCTTGCGATATAGATTTTAGAGAAACGCTGACGGCTTTCAATCAGTCGCCATGCAAGGTCTACGATTTATATTTAATAGCCTATATTTGTTTATGTTTTTAAAAATTAAATATCAGATATTTGTATTGTTCATAAAATCATAAAATATTTCTTCATGACAATTCACAACTATAGTCATAATCCTTTGTATTAGGTCAAGATCGCTCACATTGTCCTAAACTGATTTTAGTGTTTGTGAAACAATGCAAAACAATGCAAAATGATATTTACGGCTATAGCGTGTTTATGAACTGTCATCTGTACGCCTTTTATTGGTTGTTATTAGGCATATTGTGTGTGTAAAATGCACCTGAATAGATGTTTGTATTTATTTATTTTAATAGCCATTTTGCCTTAAATTTTGTTTGAATGCTGGGGGTACCACAACGGGCAAACTAACAAAAAAACAAGCACGGGTATTTTAGTTAACATTCATATCCATCAAATAATCTAACGTAGCCACATTGTAATGGCGTTTGTCCATGGATATGATTGTTGTGCTTTTATTTTCTGGGGAAAATAGGAGTAATGAGGATAACAGGCAAGCGAAACGACTTCCTTCAAAAATGTGCATTCCATTGTACGGATCAATACATAACACTTTCTACTGCTACTCTAACGGTGCATGAATGAAAATGTACCAGAACGTTTGAATAGATAGAGTGTTAAATAGAGTCGAACAATTCATTTTATTACCATCATTCACATATCTCAAAACCTAATAACCCGTGGAAGGAGAATATGAGCATATTTCGGAAAAAAATCACCTCCGACATAATGCATTTCGTATTCGCCCCTACTGTTTGATGTGCCAATATGTTTATATTTTCCCGAAGTCAGTATCTCCTCCTGTCGGTGGGCTATTTCTCACGCGCATGCACGCGCACGGCAGTCTACTCTCGCGCCTGCATTTGTGCACACCCCCCAAGAGGAACATGTAAACATTGTAGGGTATATCGTATTTTCCTTTAAGCGACTAGGCACCGCTTTGCTACTAACATGTCGCCGGATCGCATTTAAAAACAAAAATACATCCAAATGGCCACGAATTAGAAACACTGCTATGCTCGATTCATTAGTTTCATAGCCTTCGGGCACAGTTTAAATTTGCACATGCTAATGATCTTGTGTTATCTGAGACACACACACAAAGTTGCATGCATGCATAGTACTCCTAATAGTACAGACCGCGTGCTTGCGCTCAGATTGCCCCCTCCCTCCATAGGTAGCCTATACATTCCCTCTCGTATTCTAGAAAACTTTGCACTTTTTGGCCGCAAGAAGAAATGGTTAAACAATTTATCATCTTGTAGATTTTAATATCCAAATAGCATCTTTTGTATCTTTTGAGAATTGTGCACTGGCTATACCAAGCACGTTCATGATCTTGATGTGCCTAATGGGGCGATCAAGCAAGTTGCAACCAAGAACAAAAGCCCAACAGTGACTCTTTTCTCGGACTAAAGTCCTTCACTCCTACCATATAGTGGTCCCAAACAAGCATAATTACGTAAGGCCATGACCAGAGTCAAGTAATGCTAACCATTTCTAGAAAACCACGTAGATAGCTAAGCAAATTCGTCACGTTTCAACGTTTTAATACATTAAACGTTACTCTGGGGACTTGGCTATATTTAATCTCTGACAATAATGAGGGGAACAAAAGTGAAATTAAATTACTTAAATAATAATTCGCCCTGCTCAATTAGTGGTGCAAAATATAAAAGCAAGCGTTTTTTTTTTTTTTTTTTTTTTAAGGACTGAAATGTCATTTCCATTTTAAGCGTTAAAACTAACTCTTGTCCTTGTGATAGCCTACTTAACACCAGTTGTTATTGTTGTAGTTGTGTGATTGTTTTAATTTAGACTCATGTTATTCCAAAATGATAGAAAAATAAATATAAATAATAAATAGGTTACTTGTTGGAGTTTCCTTGTTGGTATTTCTCAACCTCCAATTCATTTGTTTAAAGAACAGTCGAGAAAAATAAATATTGAAGTCATTTTTGTTGTACGTTTAATTCTTTAATATTGTACGAAAAGTAACCAAACATTATTTTGTAAACTAAATTTTACATACCCTACGAACGCATTTTCCATAAATACCGATTATCTCTAACATGTGTTACCGGTCCTTTACATGCGGATAAATATGGAAAATTGAGTTATATACAAGTAATAATTTCTTGCAGTTGCCAATGCAATAGACAGATAGTTTTATATTTTATCACTTACATAAACAAGATTGACACGGAGCTTCAGGCTTTCACTACACGGTTTATCGACATGACATTAAATAACAACAACTGTGTGCTACTCAGACTGGACTGGAGACGAAATGTTGCACTGGATACAAAAGCACATTAATACTAATCGGTTAGGTAAACGTGTAGACTGTGGTAATACTGGGTAATTCACATTTGGTACACATAAACTATAACATTCTTTTCAGTCAAGACTATTCATCGCAATATTCGTAAAACCATTTCATTTTCCATATATCTAGGGACCACATTTTTTCACAAATTCCCTTAAATTGTATTATGGCTATTTACAAAATAAAATATTACATTTTAAACTAGGTAAATCTTTATGTACAAAACAAAACAGGCTGTGACCTGCTGGTAGCATGCAGTTGAAGTTCTCTGTGCAGTCTTCCGAAAATATAAAAAAATGAAGAAGAAGAAGAAGAAGAAGGGGCGGGGGGCAAAAGAAATGGAGGACAAAAATCGGCTGTCAAGAGCGTTGCACACCCCGTCCATGCACTGCTCTCTCTAGACAGCGGGTTCAGAAAACCGTTCAGATTCTTCACATTGTGTGTGTGTGTGTGTGTAGGTCCACGCGAGAATAGGCTGACTTTTGAGTCTTGATTCCAAAGCAGTCTTAATTCTGCAGTCTTTTGAAAATATTTACACGTACCATTCATTAAAATTTGACGAAAGGGTGCTGTGGCTGCTCGTGTGGTGAACTGTGGATGATGCTGGTGATATGGAACTGCTGCTCTGGTTTTCTGTGGAAGGGGACACGATGGTGGGCGGCGTGGAGGACTCGTAGCCGGAGCTGGCGGCCGGGGAGGGTTGGGGTCCTTGAGACGAAGCCTCGTGAACCTGCTCCGAAAGCAAACACAAATCAGTTTCTAATCTCAAGTAAACTGTAACAAGCACATAGATTCGATCAGTTTTTATTTAGCTCGATTACTTATAGCGTTAGCTTTTATAACATGGCATATAATTATAATTTTAGTGCAAATTTTTCAACACAATACAAATATTCAGTAAGAGGCCAAAGATAAAATTAAACTGGAAAACAGCGTTTCAGTAGGCTACCTAGAAACGAAAAAAATAAATAAAAATAAAATAAAAATGGAAACGTGCAGAACATGCATCAAATAACGTAGGTGGAAAAATAATGAACTGTAGGATAATGTCTTCGTTACCTTCATGTGTTTCCGGAGGGAGCTGGGATGTGTGTAGGATTTATCACACATTTTGCAGAGATATGGTTTGTCAGAGGTATGGACGTGCATGTGTTTCTTACGATCACTGCTGTTCGCGAAGCGCCTGTCACAGCCTTCAAACTCACACTTGAAAGGTTTTTCACCTAACAGAAACACAGAGCAAACATTTCTCAAAATACAATTTTATGAGGCGCACACGTGCATTTAAAAAAAAAAAAAAAAAAAAAGTTACATTTCTAGATATGCCTACATAAATAGAGCAAAATAATATGAACACATATTAAAAGTTACTGTCCCTATTCCACTATACACGACTCACAAAAAAAAAAAAAAAAATAACCTTTAAATTTCGCCCGAATTATTTACGTTAATCTGCAATGATACCGTACTCTTACGCGTTTAATTTGTTAGATATTATACAACCCATTACTAACATAAATACTAATTCGTGTCATAGAATTATGCTAAGAGTGAACATTTTTGTATAGGACAAAGAAACAAATAATAATACCAGCATTATTTGCTTGGCAATAAATGCTTATTTACGGCTCCTTAATTACAACATATAAAAATACAAAAACGATATCAATAATAATACAAAAATATGTATATGAAAATAATGAATTTCTTACCGGTGTGTGTTCTTTTATGGATTTTCAGATTTTCCGATCGGGCAAATACTTTTCCACAGCCGGGGAATGGACACGGAAACGGTTTCTCTCCGGTGTGCACTCTGATATGATTCACAAGTTTATACTTTGCTTTAAACGGTTTCCCTTCCCGGGGACACTCTTCCCAAAAGCAAATGTGATTCGACTGCTCTGGTCCCCCAACGTGCTCCACCGTCAGGTGGGTCACAAGCTCGTGCATGGTGCTGAAAGTTTTGTTGCAGGACTTTTTCGGATTCGTCAGCTGCTCCGGTTCGACCCATTTGCAGATGAGCTCTTGCTTTATGGGCTGTCTCATGTACCGAAAGAAGGCCCCTGCCCCGTGATGAGCAGCCATATTCATGTTCATGGGGCCATAGCCGTGCAACTGAGTCGACGCGTAATGCTCGGACCTCGGACTCGCGACGTGACCGTATTGCTCGGCCCTCCCGTACATGTCCCCGGAAAAGCCCAGGCGCATCTGACTGTTCACCACGTTGGAGGACGCGTGCGTGGCCGCTTGCTCGTGCAGTCCCGGGAAGAGCAGGTGCCCAGCGGCGTCAGAGTGTCCATGTGGCCCGGCGAAACTTCCAGCGGCGGAGGCGAAGAGACTGTGCTGCGCGCTCGTGGCGTCTCCGAAACCCCGATTGCGAAAGAGAAAGTCCCGAGTGGAGTTGAAGGCGGCGGTGGAGTACGAGCTGACATGAGTGGGGTGATGATGGTGTCCCAGGGCAGCGGCGGCGGCGTAACCGGGGGCTTGCGAGGAAAACGCTGTTTGGCCAGAGCCAAGATCGTGGGAGCTGTGGTTGATTTTAAAAGCGCCCATACCGTCGGCGAACGGATTGATACCCAAAGCCACTTCTCTGTCTGTAACTTCGCCTGTTGAGTGATGTCTGGTGGAGCCGAAAGTAGTCACTCCAATGGTGGGATACTGTGGTCCTGCGTCCAAGAGCATCTTCAGTCTGCAGCGGTGGAGACTGAGAGAGGAAGAATCTCTAGCAACTGTCTCTGCTTGCTATTTCTCTGACTTAAGTCTGTGCTAGGCAAACTCCGATGCCCTATTCCTATTTACTTTTTCGTCGAGAGGAATTTCCCTCTCCTGCTCATCCGATGCACACGCAAATCATGTGCAATATTGTCTTTTGCGGTTTATCTTCCTGTGGCGCAACTTTCACCTCCTCAGTCAGGCGGTGAGCTTCAGACTGATAGTCGCAATCATTCCTGCAGATAAATGAATTGAAAAGACAACACAGTCCACCCCTGATGAATGGGGAAGGAGGGGGGCAGCACGTGACCCCGTGCTTGGACCATCATTGGAGAGGGCGCTCTCCCCCTACTAACATTCACTCACCAAATAACAGCCCGCCATGCCTCAGCATCAGTGCGATTGGTCGGTTTACATCATCAATCTATGGGATTGTCGGGAGGTTGCTGACTGTGATTTTGCTCTGGATGTTAAAATTCAGAAAACAGACTTTAGTGAATGCATGGCCGAATAATGGCTTTTGTCCTAGACGGAGTAGCTACTTCCACGTTTGGCCTACTTATGTGGCAGCCTGGTGCTTTGAGAAGACCCTGGCGCGCATCTAGTAAACACTCGCTGAAATGTGATACAGTGTGTTCGTACAAGACATGAAACTCATGCGCGTGTTATTTGAAAAAAAAAAAAAAAATGCTATGTTTCATATGGTCTTTCCATAAATGTGTAGTTAAAATTACATTTATATTAGTTATCAATATGTATGCCTCAAGTGGTAATTTTTGAGCATTGCCATGCTATTTACATCTTTAAGAAATGAATGCACAAATTTGTAAAAATATTGTCTATAAAAATAATTGTAATGCACGGGCTGCAACACCAATAGGCCTGCACGTTTTTGGCTACTTTAACAGTGGGCATTGTATAGTTTACTTTATTTACAGTCGTCATTTTAATGATGTTCTCACTTTAAGAGATCTCGAGGAAACTATTCCTTCACTGGTCTTGAAGAGCGCTTCTGCACAACACTTGTTTTATGTTGTTGTTGGAATCTAATTATTGCTTTTATATTCACATTATATACTTAAACGAAAACGCAGTGCGTTGTAGGCCTTTGATTAACTTCTTTCTTTTTTTCTTTTTTTTCTATTTTTCTTCTTTTTCTTTTATTGAACACCACATGATCTTTGCTCAAACTCATAGGCCTTCCGTAGGTACCTTCAAACTTCAACTGATAGTTTCAAACCTGCGAACAAGGTGTTTCTTTCTGTAATTCATATGTATAACCTGTGTTTTTAAAAGATTACGGCCGTAATGTATCACCCTTGTGTGTGAGTAAAACTTGTGGGTTGTGGAAGTTGTGAAGTGGGATTTCTCTCTGCAGGAAACTCCGGCGGCTGGAGTTCAAAGCCGCATGAACAGACGAACCATTAAAATATCATCCAGACTGCAGCCTTCAGCTCCATACACTCTCAAACTCCTTCCAGTGAGAGAGAGAGAGAGAGAGAGAGAGGGGGCCAGGCGAAGCTGTTGAGTTGAATGTTTTGTCTAACGGACGTTATCTTTATAAAAGAAATCTGGACGGTGTCTTCAACAGGTGAAAAACGGTAAGACTCGAGCGTGGGGAAGAAATAAGTTTTCGAGGCGGAAATCATTTGGAAATGTTAACCGACGTGTTTTAATAACGTTTTTTTTTTGGGGGGGGGGGGGGGTAGTTTTAACTAAGACTGGAATCATTTAAGTGTACTGTATTAGTATAATTAGTATAATATTTTGTCAAAATTAAAAGCTAAAGAATATCAAAAGGACAAGCACACATATTCTGTTTGGTGCTATTCCAACTTATGTTTTGTAATCTTCTAAAAGTATCAGTAAGCCAAAATGCGCCCTAAGAGTGAAAAAAAAAAACAACAACTTTATTTTAACTACTGATGAGTAGGCTATGTGTTTAGAATTTTTTTTTTTTTTTTTTTTTTTTTGGCCTGCAATTGGATTTAGTCAGTGTTAATGATTTTGGCCAAATATTTGACTCATTGCTGAGTTTTCCATTGTCTTTATTGTCAAATCAAACGCGTATTGTGTCTTTGCATATACCCCCCCCCCCCCCCCCCCCCCCCCCCCCCCCCCCCCCTTCACTGCACGAAAATACCTGAAAAATAAACTTTAAGTTACATGCTAAAGAAATTCCTGAAGATTGCAATTGCGATCCATTCGAACATGTGCCCCAGCCATTTGACTAACTTATTCACTATTCGACATAGTTCATACAATGTTTACGTATTTATGACACGGATTGTGTGGTTTTGTCACCAGAGGCCTGACAGATCAATTCATGACCTTCCTCAAGGGAATACCAATTTATTTGCATCAGTAATTGAATGCATCTTGACCTTGATTAAAATGAAGCCACCTAAAGTTGAAGAAATGTCTAAGGTCACGCTTTTATTATTTTCAAAGATTACATTTGTGGATTTTAGACATTTGTATTCACATGTGACCATAATACGTGAACATAAAACGATCACAATGGCCTTCAGATAAAGTAATGTTTCCGTGAAATGCGATTTGGTCTAACAACCAGAAATAAAATAAAATAAAATAAAATAACAATCTGGAAAAAGCAAACAAAAAAACGTTTTGCTATGTCCCGTCTGTTTCTACGGTTTGCACTGATATGCTGTAATAAACTATATACATTTGAATGAAGTTGCAAAGCAATGTGGGCTTGGGTGTCAACTTGTTCCATTTTTCATCGAGACACATGAGCACCAAAACAATGGAAATGCTGTTTCTGTACGCTCACTTATAATCCGCGTAATTCCAGTGGAGCTTGAACATATGATATTTGACCAATCTAATAGTAGCTTTATGACCTTTGTAGGTCAGTTCACCGTCCTCCTATCTGTGTCTGGCCGGCTTGATTAAGATAAAGCTTTAAAACAGAGATTAGGTATTGGAGTTATAGTATTTGCATTTTTATTGTACACGGAGGAAACATTCCATGCTCCAAAACTTCGTTCACTACGTCATTGTGATTTAAACTGCACTGTTTATGGCTTATTTCATTGCATATTGGAAAATTAGATACAATGACATAGTAACAAACAAGATCAGATAAAAGTTTTTTTCAATTCAATTTATGCTATTTTGGATTGATTTAATAATTTGTCCTTTTCAACTATATATGTTTTCTCTTTTGCGCAAACACTTAACATTTAAACACTTAAAACACTTACGACATTACTGTATTAAAGTGCACACTTCATTTGTGTTTGCATTTTATATATATATATATATATATATATATATATATATATATATATATATATATATATATATATATATATACTGTTTATGTTGTGGAAGTAGTATGGAATTTAACATTTAATTGATCATATTCTACACCTTGTGTACATTTAAAGCACCAATTAGATATACATTCACCGACCATATCTAAAGCCAATTTTATATCTTGAAATATCAGCATTCGTTTAAAATGCTCAAGCTTTTTCAAGCTTTTTATACAAGATTGGCTACAACACAACAGCCGGTTGTTGATTCATGGTTGTATTTTATTCATAACAGGTGCACTGTCAACAGTGTGTTTATGAAATAACGGTGGGTAATCTGTGAGATACATTTTACGTTTCGGAAAGACTGCATTAAGCGTGTATTAGGATTTTTATTTAGCAGTTACTCGAGCTTTTTTTGCCGAGACTTTGCTTTGCTTTGCTGCCCTGTACACTTCTGATGAAGCACCACCTCCTGTGTGCCTGATCCGCCGCCGCTGAACAACTGGGGCCGAAAATTACCCCCGATCATAACAACAGGTCTTTTGCGATACTTTTTTCCCCCTATGGACAATAGGCGACCTTCGCGCTTTTCACAAGACACCGATCCCATGACGACGCAGAAGCACCATTAGAGGAAAAAAGGGGGTGTGAAAACTTTTTTTTTTTTTTCAACTAAATGGTTAATTACAGGAAAAAACAATCGGGGTCTGAGCAAGCAGCGTGCTACTGCAAACTTCAACTTTGTACTAACCGCCGTTTTCGAGGTTTATTACGAAGCGTTTTGATGCTTTCTATAACGGAATACCAGACGGAACATATGTTGCATTTTTATTGCATGCAAGTCCACTCTTTCTAGTTTGCCTATCGCAGTAAGTAGCTAAAACGCGCTCTTTTTAAAGCGCAGTCGCACGTTTTCCACAGCTGTAATATAAAGAAAGGATACATTGCTTCGTTACAACTTCGGGGTTGCAGTTAAAAGTACAATAACCTTTGCATAACAAAAGCATTTTTTTCATCCGCTGCCTGAGGCTCGGCGCATGCGCGCTCGCTGTTTGCTGTCACTAAAACATTTTTCTTCGCATTGGAAACTGTCACGAGTGACGTCAATCACGGAGCACTGACCAATTAGAGCGCTCGGTGATTGTTTGGCTCCACGGGCTGCAGCGCCTACCATGAATCTCTATTCAGTATATCAAAGCGTCCTGCTGCTGCCTCTCAACCGAATGGGATTCCACGTAGGCACTGAGATAGCAACTAAACTTTAGGGGAAGTTTAATTTTTTTTTCTTCTTCTTCTGTATTCTTCAAAGCGATTAAAATATATTTGTCATCATCATTATTATTATTTTGCCTGCTGTCAAGTTATTCTAAAATTAGGAGTAATGAGCGTGGATGCTTTGGGAAGCCCTGTGATGGACCCCGCGTTTTCCAAACGGAACACGACGCTGAGATTAGTTGACTTGGCAGGGGCTCACCACCATCACCATCATCACCACCATACCCCTCAGAGCGTGACAGGCTTCCCGGGGTTCAGCAGCCATCCACACTCAATGGCTCACTCGCACCCTGGGGAGATGACTGCGGAACCCCGCCTGGGGCCGAGTCCATTCGGGCCAGAACACATGGGGCACTCCGCGGCCCTCAAAATCAGCCCAACCCATCATTATCCCCACCACCATCACCACCATAATCATCATATTGCAGGCCACAGTGAAGTGGTCTCCAGTCAAACGGGAGCTTTTGGCCCGGTGCAGGCGGCAACGGTTCCGTACTCTATGTCTCACACGGCCCAGGCGCTATCCGCAGGTAGGGATTTCCTCATTCGCCGAGATTTGACAGCTCAAGCCATGCCCGTGCTGACCGATCAGACTTCTGGTTCAGCCTCTCACCACGGAATGTTTGTCTCAACAACAGGTAGCTATCCGGGACACTATGGTCATCACCCCGACCCTGGGAACCATTCTCTCTTCCCTGGACTTCATCACGAGCAGCCATCTACCGGAGCACCAGGTGGCCAAGCCTTGAACGGACAAATAAGGTTAGGAATACCTGCCGAAATGTACGTTCGGTCTGATCATTTGAGTCAAGTAGCGAGCTCCAGGGCAGACCCGTTCTCTGCTTCTCCGCTGCACGGATACGGCGGGCTCAATCTGAACATGAATCTCAGCGCACACCACCACCACCACCACCATCACGGAGCTGGCGCGTTTTTCCGTTACATGAGGCAACCGATCAAGCAAGAGCTCATCTGCAAGTGGCTGGAGCCAGAGCACTCCGCCAAGAAACTTTGCTCCAAAACTTACAGCACCATGCACGAACTGGTGACGCATGTCACTGTGGAGCACGTTGGAGGACCAGAGCAAGCGAACCATATCTGTTTTTGGGAAGAATGTCCACGAGAGGGAAAGCCGTTTAAAGCGAAGTACAAACTTGTGAATCACATCAGAGTGCACACCGGAGAGAAACCGTTTCCCTGCCCATTCCCCGGCTGTGGAAAAGTATTTGCCCGATCGGAAAACTTGAAAATCCACAAGAGGACACACACAGGTCAGTGACTTCATTTGCTGTCCCTTAGGACAATTGAGTTAAATACTAGCGCCGCATAATGCCGAAGTGTAAACAAATCGATGCACTGCAACTAGTTTATTAATGACGTGAGCTAGCTTGCATGCTACATAGATGCACAGTTTTTTTTTTTCTAAAATGCCGCTTTGTCTATTTATTTTATAGAAATGTAACGGCGTATCTGTAAAGAGTTTCGCAGAATACTGGCATCATTTTCAATGTTCTCGCTGTTATTTAATGCATTTGATGAATACATCCATTTAGTTTACACCAATAGAATAGCATAGCATACTCGTCTAGCAATACGTCGTTTTTAAAAGAAAAACAACCACAACGGCAGAGCACTGTTGAGTGTAAGTTACTTGATTTTTAATTTTTTATATATATATATATATATATATATATATATATGGTGCGTTGTAAGAAAAAAAATGCATTCCTTGTGCTACAACTAGCTTCATGATGTCCCAACACATTCATAATTTTGGGGCCTACTGCGTCCAGTTTAGTCGGCTGTAAAAAAAATAAGAGATGAAAAGATAGTCCTGCCTTTTTTCCCCACTATAAATCGCATAAATATGGACATCGGCTGTTTATATTAGAATTATTGTAAGTTGTACACAAGTGTTTACCTACTTTGCAAACTGTTATAGGCTATGCTGCTTTTTACTACATTCTGGAAATTAGTAACTGTTGTTTTGTTTTTTTTAAAGATTTTTTATTTATTTATTTTTTATCCCAGAAATATTTGTTGAAGTTCTCTGTAATCCCCTCAGAACGGTCTACATGAACATGGTAGCATTTTAGAGAGCTAGTGTCTTGTTTTGCCTACACTGCAGTGTGTGTGTGTGTGTGTGAGAGAGAGAGAGAGAGAGAGAGAGAGAGAGAGAGAGAGAGAGAGAGAGAGAGAGAGAGAGAGAGCGTGTGCGCGCGTGCGTGTGTAAAAGGCTTTAGAAAGAAACTGTCCAAATCGACTTTCATTAATTGCATCAAGAGACAAGCTGTTGTAATTATTTACATTTATGTCTGAACTGTGACGATATAAGAAACTACATATTCACTGTTGACAAACTTCAGATTGGCCGCATGCAACAAGTCGGTAAAAGTTCTGAAAGAGTAAAACAGTTGTGACTTATCAGTATAAACTTTATATGTATTACTAAGTTTATTTGTATTTAATTTAATGCGTTGTGAGCTCTGTGCAACTGGAAGAATGTGTTTTCTTTTTTTCTTTTTTGCACTTTTGCAGTAGATTTAGTGGATTTAGTAGATAAGGTGAGTGATGTTTTTTTTTTTTTTTTTTTTTTTTTTTTTTTTCATTTTGGCATAATAAGGTTTTCAAAAGGAGACTGCCGTGTAACGATTACCTGGAAACTACATTTAAGATAACAACCTTTCGGTTTTGATGTTTAACCAACGTTGTTTATGACTTCTGTGCGCCCTAGCTTGGGCGGTATTTGAATCTTTGGTTATGGATATGGTTTCCCAAGGGTCTCTTCCTTGCTGTTTTCTTGTAGTACACTAATATTCTTGATTGGCTTTCTCGGCCCAACAGCTGAAGGTCAAATTGATATTCAGCGAGCAACTGTAATTAGACAGCAGCAATTACGTAGTCTTATAAACTCCTGGAGCTTATGTCCTTCGGAAATAAGCGTGATGTGATTAAATGTAATTAATTCAAACATTTCTGTTGCCTGGCCGGCTTCTCCAGCAGCTATTATTGTTACAGAGGGACAGGCCTAATAGCAGTTTAGATGGTGGATCAGATGTATTTTATGAGATCTTCATGCTCGACATTCCAAATGTAAATGAAACTACTATGAGAGCGCGTGCATGCTTTAAAAAAACGGATGTCCAATAATCTGTAATTGTGAAAATAAATCATTGCAGTCTGATTGTTTCAGTCACAAGGGGCTTTGCCATGAGAGCAGACAGAGCAGTAAAAAGATAATCACGATATCATGGGGCTCATGTGACCTGATTTCAGACTGACATGCGTTTGACTAATGCAAAGTATATTTGGTTATGCGCTCGTTGTAATGATGTGCGTCGTTATAATGATTACACTTGTGATGTTCTTTGTCTATAATGACCATTGTCCATAACTGTTTTGTTGTTTTAGGTGAAAAGCCTTTCAAATGCGAGTTTGACGGCTGTGACAGACGGTTCGCCAACAGCAGTGACCGGAAAAAGCATTCCCACGTACACACTAGCGATAAGCCGTACAACTGCAAAGTCAGAGGTTGTGACAAATCGTACACGCATCCCAGCTCTTTGAGAAAACACATGAAGGTGCACTGCAAGTCTCCACCTCCGAGTTCTGGTTACGAATCATCGACTCCATCTCTTGTTTCTCCTTCATCGGACTTGGGACGGGAGCCAGCTCCCTCTGCGATCTCCGAGCCGCTCTCTTCATCGTCCCAGCCGGCCAATTTAAGCGAATGGTACGTGTGTCACAGCTCCGGTGCCAGTGGCCCTCAGACCCCACCCAGCGGTTCCTCCACGCCGGGCCACACGGAGGGGCCAACGTACGGCAATCCTGAACGGAGGGACGCCTTCTAACAAAATATTAGCCCATAATATTCATTTGACAAAGGGACTGAAATGACTTTGACATCTTTTCTTATTTGGACAGTCCATTTTGGACTGAACGGTCACAGGCTGACGTTCAAAGAGTAGGCTTGTCCACTGTTACTGCCTTACTGAAGGATGCACTGGCCCTTTGACAGCTAATGTCACTGCCCAACCACCAATCGATTTAAAACATGTCCCGAGCGTCTATGTTTATAAATAGTGTACTGGCCGTACGCATGTCACTGTATCATTTTGTAAATTTCCGCTTTGATTTCAATATCTTAATTTATTTTTTAATCGGTAAAGAATTTCTTTTTGTAATATTGAACCAAAGTGCTTAATTATTAAATCTGTACAGTTGTAAATGACGACGTTTTAATGTCTATGTGTGAACAGTACTTTTGTAAGGTTTTGTCTTTAGGCAATTTTTAAATGTTTGCTACTCTACTTTGTACAAAACTAATATTCCGGATTATTTGAATTTCATAAATACGTAGACTCTTTCCTCTTTTTGTGCTTTCTCCAGCCCAAGCCAACTTGAAGGAAACAGCGTTATTGTATTTGATATGACGTTTCATTTATGATTAGTCATTTATCAATGTGGTTATTTTGTGATTTTGTAAAACTTGTCAGCAATCCATTTTTATGAAAAATATGAATTATCAGAAGAGACCTTAAAATGTGTACCGAAATGCCTTGTACGTTGTCAGTATTTTGAATAAATTGTGTATGATGCAAAGCTAAAAGGCCTCCTTAAGCTTTATGGGGGAGGGGGGGGGGGTAATATATTGATTAGTCATCATTTAATACAAACCCCCTAATTGATCCAAATATGCATGATCCTAAAATAACTCAAACATACATACAGCCAACTTAAAATAAATGTAATTCTCTAAGCGAACCCCATTGCAATAACTTTTTTATTTCCTTTTGTATTGCTTATACACACAGATATACCCTAGCTTTACACTCCAATTACATGGGCAGCAATTGATGAAAGAGTTGCATATTTTCACACAGACTTCAAAGAGTCTTTTATACAAAGAGACATTTTTTTCCACGACGGTGAATCTTCATGGTGAGTTAAGATTTCAATAGCAAAAGCCCAGTCAAATTTAAATAAAATGGGCGACGGGGCCGTGGAATATGTTCTGTCAGAAGGAATGTAATATTTGTTCTGAAGAAAAAGAACTACAAAATACGTTTGCATTTACTCAAACGAATGTTTATTCGTTCGTTTATTACTTTGGCTATGTTTTCAGGTTTTAAAATAACGGAAAAAGTCAACTGAAGAAAAAAAAAAAAAACTTAATTTTCACACGAGGAATATTACTGTGTTCATTGTTTTGGAATAACAACTAACAACTTATGATATCCATTGCATATCCGAGCTAATGTACAATTTTAATTAATAAATGGTTAAATATCAATATCTATTTCTTCACTTTAGGAATCGTCATCCAACGAATGCAAAAATCTACCAATGTGAGCTTAGCTAAAACATTCTCAACTGATCCCTTTAAAATGGCAAACTCAGCGTTATGCATCGAATTTGTGTGTGACTGTATAGCACGTTTAGCTTTTAAACTTCTTTGGAAATACAATGTAAAATAAATACAACAGGAAAAGGCCAAACAGTGGCGTAGTCTAGTGTCAGAGCTGTATCAGAGGAGAAAGGGATAGTTTGGTCTCAATTGAAACAGGATCCTTTGAAGTGATTTTATTATCAAGGGATTCTTGCATGTTGTCTGAACGACGCTGATGACATGGAAAGGCTTCTCTGTGTCTCCATTTTGATCGTGCAAATGTGTTTCAAGTTTTTCATTCCATTCAGCAAAATAAGAAGAGACGAAGTGACCAGAAACAAGTACTTCCAAGTAATATTAACTATCGACAAGCTGCCTTCCTCGGACTCCTGGTGAGCCCGAGAGCGCGCACGCTCGTCCGCGTGTCAAAGTTGCGATTAAAGGGAACAGAACAATAAATGTTTCTTTTCAAAAGTTTCCCGCTTTTGAATAGTATCGAATGCGCTTTCCCTATTCTCTCTCCAAATAAGCCAACCATTCGTTAGTTAGTAGGCCTATATAGGGCTATATAACTGTTGTAACCAGCGGTGTCGAGCTGTTTTGGGAAACGTATTGTAAATTTCTCAAATACGATGAATTAACAATTCCAAAATAACAGTCTCAGCCGTCTCCTGAAAGAATCTACAAGGGCAATAATAATAATAATAATAATAATAATAATAATAATAATAATAATAATAGACTTCTTCCAAATGCAAAGGAAGCGCTTACAAGTGTGAAGTGAAACACAAATGAAACACGAGACACGTCCATTTAACCTTTCAAATTCTTATGATAAAAGTTAAATTATAGTTTATTCACAATATGGTGGACTTGGCCTAACTATGAATTCGTATTCTCATTATATTAAGCAATAGCCTGCCTCTCTAAAGGAAGCAGGAGGGAGGAAAAAAATCTTCTTTGTTAAATGCAAACCAGGGCTCATTTGAGTGTGAAATATAATTTCTTTGTGAAATAATTGAGGCGATAATCACACTTCCGGAAACTGTCCTGCATTATTTAACAAAGCTCTTTTTATAGGGGATTAGCGGTTCTCTCCACACCATTCAACGCTCTATTTAATGTCATAATTACATGACAAGGGCAGACTGGAATTCGCATGCAAAATGAAAGGACAGGTGCAATGGCAAATAAATAAATATAGAAACTAGTCAATAACACAAAGCAAGTTAAAACAGAATAGGCTACTTTTAGACCCCTTTGCCCCCTCCAACTCATACACCAACTAACTGACTGTTCAAATAGTTTAATAAGTAGTGTTACTTTGCATTAAATTATGTTACTTTGCACTTAATTATACTGTATCCATTGCATTGTCTATAAAGTTTAATGTCTATCAATCAATCAAGTTTGGATATTTTTATAATGTGCAACCTTGCCAAGGTTTTGACTTCTAGAAGGGTTATAAAGATTTGGTCTTGGTGAATTTAGAATTCAACTTAAAGCCAAGACTTACAAATAGGTAATTCATGAAGTGTGTTATATTGAACATTATGAGTTAAAATGAAGAACAACCATTTGCCAAATTGTAGTAATGCTGTGATAATGCAGTGTACCACATCCCAGTATACACCATTTGTTTTGCAATAAAGTGTGCATGGCAAGTTTCTAAATATAAATGTAATTAATTACAGTATAATAACACATGTATTTACATAGTAATACACTTTTTGTACATGTATACGTGCCTCTTATTTAATTAAAACACACACACTTATGAAAAAGATGTAAGATCTTTTGGTTACACTTTATTTTCAGGTATCTTTGTTACACTGTTATTAAACAAGTACTGAGTTATAATAATTAACTCACTATAGGGTTAAGATTAGGGTTTGGCTTGAGATTAGTTGCATGTAATTATGCATAATTTATAGTTTTTCCTATACTAAATACATGTAACATATGTAACTGACTCTGTAAAATAGTGTTATCTTATCTGAAAACAAGTTCTTATTGCACTAACATAATTTTCCACTAAAATAGACATCTCGTTTCAGCAACTGTAAATATAGCAGCAACAGGAATAAAAATAGGATTACATTTAGTTTAACAACGTGAAACAAACTTGAACTTAACACATTATGACATCACTTCCTGCACCGTTTGGAGGTGGAATGTAGAAGAGAAATGTAACTGCCATAGACTTAATGAAAAGAAATAGCGAGAAATGACTAATAAATTGGGTAGCCTGATTGAATAAGCGCCTAAATACCCACCATCATCTATTCGTCGGCGCTGAGTTATTGTACTTTCATGGATGAAGGAGTTTTTTCTCCAGTGAGAATCAGCCCCTATAGTTAGCAGAGTGAACACTGATCTCTAACAACCTTCAAATAATGTAGCAGAATGTGCCGCACTACTTCGCACCTGCACTCTGAATGGGAACCTTCTTTCAATGTAAGATACGCTTGTTGGCCTTGAATCTCAAAGCAGCTGCATGAATGAGTCGAGCGACCCGTGCTTATTTCGCTTCCTTTGATCTCTGATCTCTCTCTCTCTAATTTGTTCGTATAGTCTGCAACAAGGACTTTCTATTTGCTATTAAAACATTAGTGTCTATAAGGGCCACATGAACAGGATAGATGCCATGCAAAGCAGCGCGCCATGTGGGGAGCATCGTGCACGTTTCCACTAAAAAACATTTAGTCAGTGAAAGCACATGTCATTGCTGTTTTATTCAGCGGCAATGCGTTTAATAGAAGAATCCAAGAAAACACTGCATTCTTTAAAAGCCATTGGAAAGGTGATCATTTGCAGAATGATTGGCTGCTGAAATGAGGGAAACGTTGCATTTTTCCTCTAAATATATTAGGTCCAAGTCAAGTTAAGATGCAAGACAAAACCGATGTGCACTCTGTGGGTCTGTACGACATTCATCGTAGGTAAGTTGCCAAGTATTACCTGCAGTTATTTTATCTCAAGTATTTATGCATATTCACCACCAACCGCTTCATGTTTCACGCGACTAAAAAGAAAAAAGAACACAAGCGTGTTTTAGTTCACCTTTGCCTAGAATATTTGTTTGTTTGTTTGTTTGTTTGTCTGCGTGACCTGGATACACGCAATATGTTCAGCTAAACCCATTTTATTGATGATCCAAAGGGAAATACCTCTATCGTAAACATTGTTAACTCAGTTGGGTTTCCTTACAGAACTCGCAGATATTCCAGTTTAATTCAATGCACAGCATTCAGAGGTGTCTATCACCGCACAGACCGGCACTGAAATGCAAACAAAAGTAACTAAATTAAGTGAATTTCCATATTTTCTGTACTCCCTATGGATGGTCCACCTTAATCTCCAGATGCCTAAACCGACTGGTCAAAGCTGTGCTGGCAATAGGCCATGTATAGTCTTCTAAAACGATTATACAAGAGGCATCAATCAATGCAACTGCTCCAGCATTAAGCGTGCGTTACAATAGGGTAATGATGATAATGAAAAGTAAAAATAATGAAATCGTTTTTATGGGAGTATCAGATTTATTTAAGTGGGCCATACATCATCACCATGGGCAAATGATAATGAATTGCAGAATGTGCCCTTCAGCGATTAAGTATTTCTGAAATACAATTTATCATCTCGCGGTTCATATTTCATATTATGAGCAGCATATGAGGTGGTTTGTGTAGAGAAAGGGAAAGGGAGGCGAGAAGGTTTTTCAGCTATGAAAGTTTAAGGCAGAAGAAGAAAGTGTTGTCTCCAGATATCCGCAAAATGGAGACGTCGAACTGCAAATATTTATTCTTCCGTGTCATGCATTACACTGATAGTCCCTGTTCTCGGAAGACAGCGTTGCCCAACAAAAGCAAATCTTTGGTTTCATCTGTTTTACTCACTTGAACAGACGGCGTATGATGGTGAGGTAGAATGGTTGGTTATTGTATATGGTCAGTATAAAGAGGCGAACTTAAAGAGTGTGTAGAGTGTTCTACAAGACGCTGTCACATGCTTCCGTTTGAACATCTGCACTAACCCGACGTGAACCTCTGGAAAACAATCACATATATCACCACTAAAAAAATTATATATATATATATATATATATATATATATATATATATCCCATATATATATATAATCAATAAGTTATGACAACATACGTTTTTACATTGCTTTAACTCATCAAATTAAGTTTCAACTTTTTTATAAGTTATACAAGATTCAACTCATTTGTCTAAGTCAGTTTAATGTATTCTAAGTTTTATTATTATTATTATTATTATTATTATTATTATTATTATTATTATACAGCCTCAGCAACAGGTTGTGAATCGGTTTTGTGAAACTTTCCGCAGGTGTCGGGTTTCAGAGGTCTGAGAGTAACAGTGGAGATTGACCTCTGGCACCTGAACGAGGCATGTTTCAGGATTCTGCTGTGCGAGGAAGCGCCTTCGCACACACACTCTGACACCCGCCATGAACAGATCAATTTACATTTAAGGTAAAGTAGTGCATAGGGCAGCAAACTGCCTGGAATGAGAGCATGAACTAGGTGAAAAAGAGAATAGAATAGAATAGAATAGAATAGAATAGAATAGAATAGAATAGAATTTAAAGTGCCATATCAAGACTAGGAATTTTGGAAAAACAGAAGCGCAAATAGATGAGGCAAGCTATCATGCATCATAGTAGCCTAACGCGTGAAATGTTTCAGACATGCAAATGTGCACTGCCAACATGACGTTTTAAGTCATTGGTTTATGTGCACTATTTCACACGACGCTCGGAAATGTGCTGTGCATGGTGAAAGCACAGTTTGAGCAGGGGTATAATTCGTGTGATCACTCTAGCAGCAACGCAGACTTTGGGTCATTTCTTCATCTCCCGCAGAAAAGACATTACGCCTCTCATATTTACATACCCTGTAATATTTGCCAAACATTCATAAATTACAAATTAATGAAATGTTCCACGGCCCTCTGAGATCACTCTAATGAACATATGGAGCATTATGTGAATTTTTGACACATCTTTGTTAACTTTAATGTCTTTTGCATCATCACGGTCTATTAAACAGCATTACATCTGTGCTGTCACAGTGACTACATGACCTGCTGAAGGTATCAACACACAACCCGGAAACAAATGACCCACAGACAGAGAGGAACAAAGAAGAGCTCCACATGACCTGAGATCTACCATATACTGTAGAATTAATTAATTTATTTAAATATTGTAAAATATTTTTTTTATTTTTTTTTTATTTACATCAGTATACATCAGTATGCAAAATAAAGATCTTATTTTTTAAATACGTAAATTTCCCTTTTAGTAAGATCATTAATATACATATTTTCTTTTTCATTTTCACTTTTTTTCAATATAGCATGTATCATTTTTATTGTCTTTGTATTATTGCAATTAAGCATATTGTTGTTGCTGATGATGAGGGTGGTGTTTTCATGTGTCTTTCTGATTATTAATAATTTGTGCATTGTTTTTTTTTTTTTTTATTTAGTGTACGTTATTTAGTGTGTGTGTATTTTTTAAGGTGAGTCTCCGAGTAAAATGTCAACAGCCACCTGCGTGTTGTTAAAGCACGACGCTTGAAGGGGGTGTGGATCAATATTAATCACCGGCAAGTAAAGTGTCATTCAACTGCAGTTCATTTCCGCTCCGGCATTCTTTCTCTCTTTCTCTCTTTCTTTCTTTCTTTCTTTCTTAGAGCTACAGACGCGTGGCCAGGCTTCCAACATCGACTTTTCCAATTAGACACACACAAGACAAGTTATCTCGATACATGCGCTCTCTGTACTTGACAAATGACACGTTTTCAAGTCTGTCTTGAAGGAAATTTAAAGGTGTAGATGAACGAAAGAAATTCCCGTTGAGTGTCAGTAGTAACCTTTTCTGATGTAGGCTATAATGAAACAACTCGTCCAATCTTTTTTCCCCCTGACAGCACCAAAACAAAGAAGTCATGTTTACAAATTGCCAAAAATATATATAATAAACGTTTTGTATAAAAATAACACCATAAGAGGGACGTTATTATTATTATTATTATTATCAATAGGCTATTATTGACGGTTGTTTCAATATGGGAAAAAAAAATCATAAACAGAGTTTATCACAAATATCAAACGTTACATTAACTGTCGCCGACATTTCAAAAACATTCCCGCTACCTCATGCTGCATCTATAACGTCTTGATTCTGACACAAAACTGATGATCTTTCTATTAAGGTCCCAAAAACATCATAAAAAGGGCAGAATTATGTCTAGCGAGACTTGTCCCGTTGTGCACGAGTTAATTCATCAAAAGGAAAGTTTCTATAAGTTTTTTTTTTTTTTTTTTTTTTTTTTCACCCCATATAATGAAAGATTTAAATAATAAGTCGACCACTGTGACATTCTTTGGACTTGGGCTATTTTTCATAATACTCTTTTGTGTGGCTGAGGAAACTCCACAGACGAGGGCTGAGGAATAGTTTGAGATTTCCTCCATTTATTTATTTTTTGCACAGAATCAGTGTTAACAGCTAGTTAAAATGTGTAGATTCAGACGCTGGCTGTACCAAAGAAATTTTTTGGCATAAAAATGATCTAAGAGACAAGGTAAGAACTGCTTTTCTTTCTTTCTTTTTTTTTTTCTTTTCTGAAAATAGAAAAAAAACAAAAGATGAAACAATCATGGATGACCACATCAAATGTATATTGCTTGCATGATGCACAATGGAAACCAAATAATAATATAGGTATCTTTATGATGGACGATTTCCGTTTGAACATAATTAAGTATATGCTTAAAATCAATTGTTTCCCGAGCTCAGTGAGGGTCCATGGCTGCAAGCAGAGAGAGGCCTATTTTTGCACGTGTGAAAGCAGGAAGTAGCTCTACCTGTCATTCATTAAGACGACACAAACTCAATAGAGAGAGAGAGGAAGCGAGATTGGACCTCCTCGTTATACCTGCCGCGCAATTAGTGTTACTTGTTTCTTTAATCCGTCTGTCTCCTCACAGTTATAATTGAACTTGCGGAGCGAGAGGGAAGCACGCAACCATTAAAAAGTGCAGTGCATATTAGATTCATATGTTACCAATGTGTAAAAGGTATTAGTTGCAGTTCGGAATTTTCAGTATTGATAGTTAGAGGGGATTCGCATTGAGAGATCTTGATTTTAAGGCGTGCAAATATCAATCTCCATATTCTTATCTAGATAGATAGATAGATAGATAGATAGATAGATAGATAGATAGATAGATAGATAGATAGATAGATAGATAGATAGATAGATAGATAGATAGATAGATAGATAGATAGATAGATAGATAGATAGATAGATAGTTTTTTCACCATGAGGAGATATAATAAAGTGGTGCCCCGTAGACCTGTAGGTGAATCAGCACACACTTGAACTGGAAAAGGACTTGACCTTTGCCTTTATGTTGTCCTCCAGTGTTTGTCTAAATGACAATCGGCCTTTCTAAAGGACTTGCGCAGGCCTGACACCTCCTTTTCATCAGATGGATGTTCGCACAGAGAATGAATCCCGTAGATGTGAATAGCTTCTAGATGTTTGTAAACCGTTTTTGTGTCTGGTCTCTGTTTTCAATCAATGTTAAGACAGTGTGTGCTTATCGTGTGTGTGTGTGTGTGTGTGTGTGTGTGTGTGTGTGTGAGGAGGTATCATGGTTATATAGGCCTAATAAATTATGTTAAAATTCATATAAAAATGGCAGTGTTATTATATGGATCTGAGTCATATTTGATAGTCTATAGTTTGGGGACTTCTAAAATCATAAATTCCAGTCGATATAGCCAATGGACTATAAAGAATAATAATAATATATAAAAAAAGACAAATTACTTAATCACAATTTGCTTTGTATTGGCCTACTTTGCGCATTATCAAATTTGTGGGGCAAAAAGGAAACCGACTTATCTGAAACATTTAATGGTGTCCCCTTAAAAACCCTAAATGAAAATAAAGCAGCATAATATGAAAGCAGATAATTTTTTTTATTATTATTATTTATTTTTTTTTATAGAATGTTTGGTCGTCTAAATGTCCAATTAGACTCTGCGTTATTTTTGGAAATTAGATTAGCAACAAGTATATGACTTGATTGAACGCCGAGCTTCACGAAAAACTAATATTTCTAGATTTGGTTAGTATCATAAAAAAATATATAGTTGTTTTAACTTAAAAACTAAGTTACCTGATGCCTTAGAACTTTGAGTTCATTTACAAATTTGAGTTAATACAACGAAATAGATTGGTTTAATTAATAGAAAATCACAATATTATCTGAATCTGAACCACATTAATTATCTAAGTTCATTTAACAAATGGAAAAAGTTGTGATAAATCATGAAAGTAATTTTTAACAGTGAAGTGAAATAACAACAATGTAGCTTAATGTTGTTTACTGACGTTTAAAGAGTCTCACCGGAGTATGTATAGCCTAATGTTTAAAGAAATTATTGTTGTTGTTAATTATTGATGTTTTAATACTTCATTTAAAAATAGATTACATTTAAAATGCATGTTTGAAGGATAGTGAGAAGGACTGAGAGAGAGAAAGGGAGAGAGGTAGTGCGCGCGCGCGAGGGAAGGTGGATTGGGTGGAGGGAGGGAGAGAGGGAGGGAGAGAGGGAGGAAGGGTTACTTGATGATTGCTCTGTAATTCAAACAGAGAGCCATGAAAGTTGACACTAGACATATAAAAGCCGCATCTCGGAATTAATGCATGGTCCATATTAAACACGCTGGCCAGTGGGGACCAGATGAACCTCTGGATTTCGGTATCAAATTAGCAACAATAAAAGTTCATTTTGACTTTACAATTACTTTTACAGCGACTTCGTATTATTTTACTCATGTATCTGTCTTCATCAGCTGGTTCATTTCATATGTGCATAATTTGAAACTCCGCTGAAAAATTCTTAAACTGTATGACATCAATCATCAATTATCTGGTTTTCCACATTGTCCAGTAATATTAAGAACATCTAAAAGCCGGAACACAAAAGCCCCTTCTCTCCATAACTTTGTTCTTTTCACTCGGTAGATCAAAGAGCTCTAAAATTGGTGTCCAGGAGATGAACATTGTTGGGGTGACATGATGACAATGGGGAGTGAAAGTGTGCTGGAGCAGATATGTCAATGCTGGAGAGAAAGAAGACGGGAAAGGGCTCTTTTTAATTCATAGAGCATATGAATTTGCCATGGCTTACTGAGGGAAATTAAGCGTTCCGCGCGCACATGTCACAATATGATTCCGCAACACATTGTTGATATAAGTGAAACATTTTTCCATATAGGGAAATTTAACGATTGACTTTTTTTTTTTTTTTTTGACTTGCATGGATAGATTTCGAAAGAAAGAAAGAAAGAAAGAAAGAAAGAAAGAAAGAAAGAAAGAAAGAAAGAAAGAGGCCTCCTTCAAGTCTATATTCTCTCCAGTGTACAGAACCTGCTGCTCTAACAAAGAGTTGAAACGTTGAAAAGCAGCTGAAGTGACTAGAACGTGGACATCAACAGAATAAACAATATTTGTATTCATTTGAGAAACGAGGGGTTTGAACAACAAGACAAAACCAGACAAAGACAAAAAGTGACCATGAATACTGCCATTGTCCGTGGCTTTGAGATTCTGATTCACCATATCATAACCCCCGCGAGGAAGAAAACATCAATATTCCCAGGGAAAGGAGATGTTTCTATGGAAAACCAAAGAATTTTAGCGCATAACAGATCTGGTGTAGAAACAGGAGGGAGAAAAAAAATGAAAGGGATCAAAGGGTGAGCTCTTGGGAGCGTGGATGCGTCTGTGAATCAAAGATAGACGATGTTGACTTCTAAGTACTTGGCAAGAATTGGAAAGGCGCCTGATCTCCGTTTCCAGGACATTCTCCTAAGCGAAGCCAAAGCAGTTATAGACCCTCAATGATGCGAGAGAGAGAGAGAGAGAGAGAGAGAGAGAGAGAGAGAGAGAGAGAGAGAGAGAGAGAGAGAGAGAGAGAGAGAGAGAGAGAGAGAGAGAGAGAGAGAGAGAGAGAGAGGCTAAGAGAAACTGTATACGGATTTAGCACACACACACGCACACGCATAATATATGACAGCACTAATTTGAACTAAAAACATTTTAGGGTTACACTTCGCATAGACATTGCACAATGCAGAGCGATTCTTAAATATTAAATTTAAAATAGTTATTTTTAAAGTAGGCTATGCTAAAAGTTTGTTAATGGTCTACTAATGCAGACCTACTTTATCATAAACTGTTACTTTGTTTTTTAATTGCACATTTAAAAATCTTATGAAATTGGCTAATGTGAGTTGCAATGGCATATCTAATGGAGAAAAAGAAAAACAGCACTTCCTGAAACTCATCTCGCATGGCAGATTTTTCTCCAAGGCTTTTTTTTTTATCCCGCATGTGCAGGTTTGTAACACATGCGTCTTTAATTCGTTGCTAAGTAAACAGCACTGAACCTTTTGTCGGGCCACAACAGCTGCCCGGCCCACCATTGTACCGAGATAGACTGACCTCAGTCAGCTCAGTGCACAAGAACAGAGAGGGATGTTCAGCCTTCACCTCCTCCACTGAAGACACTGTCAGTGGCTTTCACAATGTCTTAGTAAAACAGCCCTCCAGGAGAACTGGAGTGACGGAGAGTCGCTCGAGGTAGAGGACGGGTGTAGAGCAGGTCGGGCCATCTCTGGTCCAAGTCAACATGATTTGCGTGAATGAGTTATTGGTAATAGCTATGTCTTCAATCTGCTTGGACATAAAAAAAGTATGTGTTTAAATAATAATTAATTTGGTAATATTGCAGCCCACATTAAGACAATTTTAAAAGAATAAATACAATTGAGTTACATATTCCAAAATACAGCAATGCTGATGTTCATATAGACTAATTAAATTTAAGCATGTAAATTACTCATTGACTATATGTGTATTCCCAGATTTCCATTCACTCGGAATTTCGCGTCAATGCTTGATGAGGTAACGAGAACACATATAATCAGTTAATGTGGTTGCGTACACCCGTAAACAAACACCAACGAATAAACAAACACAAAGTGTTTTCCATGCTCAATTTAACTGCCTGACACAGTTTAAAGAGTTTCACGGGGAGATAAAAGGACCAAAGAGTGAAACCCTCTGCTACAGTCAACATGAAATATACGGAGAACTGGTCAGATACACGGAATGTATTGTTGAGCAAAGTATTACAAAGACTTGGCAACCCCATAAGTTTCTTTTAACATCAAATTAACTTGTTGGAATTAATAACTTGAATGAATAATGATAATGCAGTGCCTTAAAATGGAACATCACAAATTTGTATGGGAATGATTATTGTTTAACACTTTAATTAATGTCTGCTTTTCTTTAGCTTAAACAGTCAAGCGTTGACGCTTGCACCGCCAAGGTCATGGGTTCGATTCCCAGGGAAAGCAAGAACTGATAAGAATGTTAATGTGTACCTTGAAATGCAATGTAAGTCGCTTTGGATAAAAGCATCTGCCAAATGCATAAATGTAAATGTAATTACCCAGGACATTTTGTATGTCCTCCCAATATGGGGGCATACATACATACCTACCTTATCTGATATACAGTTTGTACAGTATAAAAATCCTTGTCTATGGAATGTCCCCATAAAACATGGAAACCCCAACGTGTGTGTGTGTGTGTGGACTAGTAAACTAAAAACTTGGCAATATCCGAAATCCTTGTCCTTGTGGGGACATTTTTTGCTAATAAATCATACTGTCATATTTTATTTATTTATTTATTTATTTTTTTGCAAATGTAAGAATGCATAAAGTTTTCTGTGATGGGTAGATTTATGGGCAGGGTTAGTGTAAGGGGAGAGAATATACTGTTTGTTCAATATAAAAATAATTTTGTCTAATGAAAGTCCCCATAAAACATGAAAACACAACATGAGTGTGTGTGTTTGAGAATCAGTCTTTGGAGTAGGCTGATGAAGATCTGTTCTGTAACCATGTTTCCACTCTGCAAACCTACGCATTTTGTGAACTACACTTTTAAATTGACTTTCAAATACGATAAATTCAGTTTCTCTTCTGAAATAAAATAATAATAATGTCATCAAAAAAAAAAGCATGCAGTCAATCTTCATGGCAGCGGTGGGCGTAGGAGCGGGTGGGTGTTTGAGACTTGTGGGCACAATGAGTAGCAACAGTCGTGCACTCCCTGAACAGCAGTGACAGGTATACTAAAGCTGTGATTACTTGTTGAACGTTGTTGTGCAGGTTTTAGAATTTACACTGATGGAGGAGACGTGTGGTGCCTGGTTCCGTATGGCACTCCTCAGGCGCGCCCCGCTCCAGCCAGGCCTGGAATGGTGCCCCATGCAGGGACTGGAGGTCCACGCACGACAGGGGAAGAATACGACCCTGTTGTTTCAGAATGGCCTCTTGATTTATGCTCGTCACAGTTTAAAGGGCTTGTCATGTCAGCAGACACATAGGTGTTGACAGCCATACTGAAATGACTTGCGCCCATACTGTTATAGTACTGTTATGCTATAGTAATCCTCATTGCAGGGTGTTGCTCAGGCCCAGTCTAACTCCCAGAAGGCCAACATATTCAAAACACTTCATCTGATGGAGAACAGTGAGATTATGCTGCCACTCTTCACAACACAAATTCAGATTGCGCTTTTGTTATTTAAATGATCAAACGCAATGCAGTCGTAGTCTTTATTGGATTAAACCTGTTGAGACATGGGGATTATCGTTTTGTTGTGCACGACCATTCCATTAGGTTTAAATATGAACGCTATGACTATTTGACGATACAAATGATGCACTGGAATTGAGACGAATTTCTCGCAGAACTATCTTGCACCGAAAATCTTTGTTGACTGTGCATTCCAAAGGTCATAGTCCGAGAAAGCTCACAGCATTTGGAGCTGCTGTCTCAGCCAAGTCAGCATTTGTCTGACCCGTTCAGTTGCCTTGAGATGCACATGCTACTCCTGAAGCTCATGGATAAACACAAAAGTGAGATCTCCAGTAACGGATTACGAAACTGTAGAAGTGAATTGGGCACGTAAGCAGAAATGCAATAATCTTAAATGATGTAAAGCATCATGGATGGAAGCTCATGTAGTGGATGAATTATTGTCTGACTTGCTAGCTTATAGGAAGTGTTAAACATTTCACACATTATTTTCTAAAATTTGAATCTTTAATTTTAATGCAATTGTAACAAATGCCATCTTAAATATTATATGTTCTATTGGTAAAACTTTAAAATTAGGTTTCATTTGTTAACATTGGTTAACTACATTAGTAAACAATGTTAAGTCAACATTTAATAATACATTTTTAAATCAAAAGTTGTATTTGTTAATATTACGTAATGCACTGTGAACTAACGAACAATGCACAATTGTATTTTACTTACTAACATTGACAAAGATATTGAATGTTTGTTGAAAAGATGTTTATTGCGTATTGTTAGTTCAAGTTAGATAATACATTAACTAATGTTAACAAATGAGACCTTATTTTGAAGTGTTACAATTCTATTTTTAAGTTACATTAAATAAATGTCAATAAAATTTTAATTTGTTAATGCCACACATTTGAAACCATTTAAATTACACATGGTCTTATTTATTGCACAAAATGTAGTATGTGTAATATGTAAGAACACCTACCGCAGGCCTTTATGCATGTGAGCTTAAAGGATCTGAATGGCGCTATACAATTCCATGCATTTATAGCACAGGTCATGTTGGCATTGTGTCATTATGACACTGTCACTCCGACTGTAAAAGTATGCACCCTGAGGCGGACACTATATCAAAGTGCTATGTTTGACATTTACAGAGCCATGATCGTTTAAGGTAGTATAATCGGGCCTTATGCGATTATGAGCACCAGTATTTATGCAGATATATAATGCCTCATATAACATAGACAAGCCGGGCTTGCAAATAATGCTTTACTGTTTGATCTGGCGGAGATGGCAATGAAAACGTAAGGGAATTACAGACCCTTCTGTTTGTAGGGACACAAATCATTGAAAGTTTATCCTGAATCAATGATGTTCACATTTGCACAAACACTACGTATATTTCTTGCACAAACATTCAGTGTTTTGTCAGACAAAACAGCTCTTCTAGCCAAGAATATTGATTCTTTAGTCTAAAATTCGTTGTTACACTTTTAGTCGGTGTAAGAGGCCCACACTATTAGGTTTTCATTGATTTTGCTTTCACTTCCCAATGCCTCCTGAAGTCAGTAAGCGCTTTTTTGGCGTATGAAGCTCGAGATATGTAGTTTGTAAAGAGGGACTGGGGGGATGGGAGTTGGGTTGGTTTGTATGGATGAGTAGTGAACACATGAGGGGGTCAGAAGGGGCCAGTCCTTCCTGCCCTCTTTTTTTCCCGCTCAAGGGCCCCCCTCGCTGGAGGGAACAGCATGATGGGTATGCATGGCTGCCATGCGTGGGCCCCTGCATCTCACACATGTAAACCAACAGGCCATGGACCGAGGCCTGAGAGAGGTTTACTTTATACGTGGTGCGCCAAACATGTGTTGCGGCCAAAGTTGCATCAAAGGTCAGGGAGCTATGCTTTGAACACTTCAAAGCCTTAGGATGGGACTGTAGCTTTTAAGTTTTATGGCAGGTGTAAGCAGGGGTTGCTGACCAGCACAGGGTGGTCCGTGCCCTGGTCTGGTCGAGTCAGAATGGAGGGGGGTGTGGGACAGCAGCCTGGCTGACCAGACTGTCCGAAACATCTCTGTGCGACAGGGCACATTTGGAGCGTCAGAGAGGCTGGAAGACATTGTGGACTGGCTGGACAGTGCTGACGTTCACTTCAACAGTCTCTGGTTTCAGAAGGACCCAGCAGGGTACAGCCAAGGCCTGTGTCTGTCCCGCTCTGAAAGAGATACATTGGGCAGAGGGCAAGCCCTGCTGCTCTTCTCTCGCACTGGCTCCTCGCACTGACTCCAGTACTGTCGCCGCACAGTTAGAGTCCAACGAGTTTGGCGTTCCATGACACTTCTTCTTGTTTTGTGCCGTCTAGTTGTTAAAGGCTGACTTTAAAACAATTGGTAAAGGCTAAATCGTTTATGCCAGAATGACCCTATTGACACATCGAACATTCCTTATAAGTTAATATTGTTTTGTACCGCAGATTTGAAGTGTAATTGGTTATTAAATGGGTAAGCTTTCAGCTGACTAAAGCTTCCCTGGACATTTTGAAAAAGCGTTCAGAGCAGGTGTGACTGAGGCCCTTTGCAGATGGTGTGGAATTCAGCTTAGTGACTATGTTTTTTTTTGTGTTTTTTTTATCAAATGACATTTTTAATGAACTTTATGAATCAAAAGTAAAATCAATTATTGTTTACATCATGACCCACATCTAAAATATACATTATTAATATTCAACAAATATTAATTTAAGGCCCACACTTTATTTGTATTGTACTGTTTACCATTGCTACCTCAGAAATATAGCTGTCATGCTTAAAAAGAATACCATTAACCATTCAGTTTGTGCAACATAAGAGATATTATCTCCCTCAAATTCAATGCCGTTTTTTTTTTTCATTCATCTGTTGTGACATGAAAAGTATAATGTCACATAGAGATGATTAAAAGAACATTACCTGAGCCATGTGATTCCCTGAATGAACAGCTCTTTGCTAAATTGGTTGTTTTCTGTTCTTGATTAATTGAACTTCCAGAATCACATTTCAGCATGCTCTTTTTTTTTCTGTCCCCAGTCATCTCTTATTATTAAAGAGAAATTCTGAATCTCTCTCCTGGAGTCCAATTAAGGATTTGCATTGTGACTATATTTTTCACTTTAATTACTGAATATAAAGTGGAGCGTTGACTTATTTCCTTATTTATCAAGCAAAAGTGGATTCATCAAGTAAATAGATGGCTGCACCTATAATTGCTTGCGACAACACAAAGGAAATATGAACACCTAAACGTCTTTATGTTCAGTATAATAAACATTAAAGTAATTAAATGACTCAGATGTCAAATATTAGGAGAGGCAATGTGCGCTTATTCCAATGTAGCCGTTCGATATCGGACATCATCAACATTTTGAGAGTATAACGGATCTAGAACAAAGAGCAATCATAATAAGCCCCCACACACTTAATCTGAAAAGGGCCATTGTTATCCAGATTGTCATGCAAACTAGCTGGCTGAAGCAATCGCAAAGTCAGTGTTCGGTATCATTAGATTCTCAAAGCCAGTAAATCTTCCCCTCCGAACCCTTAGCATTACACTGCGGAGTTATAAAAATCTGCAAGGCCTCATGGGAATTCCCGGCAAATGCGCAGTCGACGTTATTAATTCCATTATACCCCACGTTGGGAAAACAGTAGGACTCGCTTTATAGTCATGGTAGCAATGTAAAATGGCTCTTTGTTGGACTTGCCAGAGAGAGTGTTGAAAATGTGGTTTACAATGATTTCTCGTGATAAATGCCTCGCGTAGCTTAGTAGGATCTAAACCGGACCAGGCCTCAAAGATTCCAGACAGAGAAACAGTTTAATGTTGTTAAATCTTAATGACCTGAAATTGTTACAATTTCCTCCAAGCCGCTCATTATTCTTTCTTTTCTCAGAGTCACTGAACGTACAAGCAGCCCAACAGGGTTTTCTATGGGTCCGTGGCATAAGGAAGACACTAGGAAAACAGCTATGAGACCCATCCCCTAGCCAAGCTCTTGTTGATGGGATGGGGAGCTCGTTTTGCTGATGACAGCAGATGAGGATGGCCTGCAGAATTTAGTTGCTCGGCTTCCTGCTGTACGCCCGATTTTCTTTGCCACTCCACACCAACTCCTTTGTGTGACCCTGCAAATATCCTCTGGGCCTGCTCATTACTCTATGCAGCCAGAACATATCAGCACTCCGCTTAATTTGGCACCCCTGGATCTGGTCTCTTCAAAACGGGACTGTGTATGAATAAGGGAAGGCAAACTCCCTGGTGCTTATAATCACACAGTCTCCGATACATGCCTTTGTGCATGCAAGCGTATTGTTCTCAGTTTCCGCGTCCGGCTTGTCCATTTTAAGGATTAGGAATTGGCTTGTTGGTGTTGATGAGCTGTTTCGATTTCGAGCTCTGGAGCAGATTGCTGCAAATATGATATTCGCAGGCCTGTTTGGCTTACCGTTTGCTGGTTCAGTTGACCAGAACAGCCACCAATGGGTATTCTGAGTAATCCCAAGGGGAAATTGATAACCGTGTCCCTAATACGTTGAAAATTAGTAGCGGTGGCTCATTCTCTTGCTGTATGAAATGATTCGCAACTTCATCGAACTGATTAAAAATTTTGATATTATGCTAATTCAATCTTGCTTTTTGCTGCTGAACTTCGCTTTTTGCGATAGTAGTCATGGGCGCTGTGCCCTGGCCTCTCTGCTGGTGGCTGGCATGATGAGTCTGGGTGTGACATGTGCCTCCATCTGAAAGAGCGCAGCAGTGCCATCGCTAGACAAGAGGTGTCCATTCACGCCATTGAAAATGGAGAACCCTGCAGAGTCAATGCTCTCTTCCTGGCATCGTTCGTGGCACCAATCACTGCTGATGGTGTGGCAAGTCACATCGGAGAACAAAGCCTTATGGGCTGTGCTTTGAAAGAGAGGGGTTGGTTAATAAAACGTAAGAACTCTATCTTTGATTTCTCTTGCCACATGAATATCAGTTTGTCGAATCAAAGACAGATGCTCATTTTCCGAAAGATCATTTTTCTCCACGGAACAATTGATTATGTGTCTTTGTCTGCAGTGGGTGAAAGGATTGCAGGTGGACTTCATGGAAATCACTTTCAATACTGAATAATGATGCGACCATAAATGTAAGGAAATTCCAGAGTGGTCTTCAATGAAAAACTCAAATCACAGAGCATTTCTCTTTTGCTTCCTGTACTGCGTCACTCTATCATTTTCTCGGTTATACCTGCTGTTTCTGGGTTTACATCAAGGAGTGGATCCCATAAGAAACAATTAGGGAATGAATCCCAAAAAATGAATATCTCTTGAATAAATGTGAGTGGGTGTTTAAAGCACATTCGTAAATTTCTAATTGGTTTTACTCAATGGGAGACTGTCATTTTTTGTTGAAATGAACATATTCACATTCTCTCTGAGTGAGAGAGAGAACCAGAGAGTGAGACACATTAAAAACAAGTTGATGTGACCCAACGTGTCAGATATAATTTTGGGCTTTCGGGCGTAGCTTACTCTCTGCATGGTATGGTCTATTTTTGCTGGAGGTGGGCCAAATCTGTCTGTTCACTGGAAAAGTTGCAGGGATTGGGATTCTCTCCAGACTCCCTGGAGGAAGTAATCTACATTGCAGAGTCCTGGGAGCGCATGGGCTTTAGAGGACAGGGACGTGGGTGTACATTCCTCCTTGACTGTGCTTACTCAAATGTCACGGCGCAGCCAACAAGTTTACAGAAACTGAAATTGAAATGCTGATGTTTTAATTAATAGGCAACGAGTTCGTGCTGGTTTCAAAGTCATTGTTTCAATGTCAGTTTTATAAAACCTTGTAATAAAATGTGTTAACAGCATTAGGTACTCTAAGAAGGAAGTAGCTGTAACTTCGAAAGTCAGAAAAGCACAAGGACAGGTGTTAAGAAGGCTGACCTCTTGGTAGGATCTCTACCAATTCTTGCCATCAGATCTTTTCCAAGTTAGTCGATTCACAATTTAAGTAGAGTATTTGGCCAAGTGCATGCTGACCTCTACTAGCAAACAAACCTTAAAAGGATGTCATTTTACACGGCCTGACTCACAACGTTATTAGTCGTAGAGCAGAATACATTAGGTTGCTGTCCACTTGAGGGTAATGAACCTTACATCGCATCTACAGGCTTGGGTTGGAGGAGCAGATTGCTCATTTAGGACTTGTATAAAGCATTGCTCATTATGTTAGCTACTAGACTCCCACAGCAACGCAAAGATAGCTGGACGTTAACTATTAAACAACCCAGAGACGTTCATTACACAGACAAATAGAAGTAAAACAGCGTCAAGTTTCCTCCAAGTCGTTTCCATCAGATCGGATGGCGGAGTGTAACTTTTTAAACTGACCATTTTTCTTGCTCAGTGCTCTGAGACGCAGGGGGTTGGGGGTTTAATCGTCAGAGTGAAATCATAGGTCTACAGATGTTTTCAAGATGTTTTTCTGTCAGTAGCAGATTATCCCCTGTAGCAAAATCTCATTAAACTGCAATTTACGGAGCTGTGCTGATGTTGCCATCAACCAAAATTAAAGGCATTAATTTTTCAAAAAGAAGTTCACAGAAGTCCTCGCAATAAATGATATAACACTTCCAAAGACTGATTTGCCCGGGCATTATTTGTAAAAAATTAACCGGCATTAACAGAGCGAGGGAATTGGGTGTGAGCGGCTCAGGAAATGTGCAAATCCGTCCATTTAGTTGGAGAGGCGCTGCACAGAGATGTGTGTATTAGGGCTCCCATGCTGGGCCAGATGAGGGAAGAGAGGAATATGACACCCTGGTCGGGGTTATGACACAGACACATGCAGAAATGAGTCCCCATGCATTACTTTCTCCTCCATAACCAGGGGAGAGCAGCACTTCACAGACTGCCACTAAAACTAATGTAGCACAAGACTGTATGGCACAATGTAGGCTACATTCCCAAGCCAAGGTTAATGAGGAAACTATTCAAATATGTCCTGCTTTAGCCTTATCTTCGACTAATTACACTCTCATTTATCTATACCAGTGAATTTAAAAGTGAATTCTCAGTAAACGCAATAGCAGTGTGTTGAAGGAGGCAGTATTGCTGTTAGTTATCGACTAAATAAGCTGTTAAAAGGTTAATCCGTTAAATGTTTAGCTGTTAAAATATTTAAGTCTTAAATATTTACCAAAACCAAATGTTATTCTAACCTTACTATTATGATTTAACCAACATGGCTATACTTTTAAGACTTTACATTGTAAAGTTACTTGTGTGTCAAAGGCCCTTTGGCCAGATCTAAACTGAATGGAAGTCAAATTAAATTAATTTACAATAACACACATTTCAACATGTTCAACAAGATAGATAGACAAACAGACAGATGGACCAGGAAAACAACCTACTCTAGCCAACCATCACAAATGAAAATGTGAAATGGAAACAGTGTTTTTAAACAAATTACTCATTGAACAATTTTTTTTTTAATGTTAATAAAAAATTAACATAAGTAAATGAAAAAAGTAATTAAATTCGTATAATGGTGTACAGGCACGAACAGATAAAATAATCACATTACAAATCTAATTATTTGAACATGTCTGGATATTTGTTCAGTGAAAATTCACTTAAGCATCGTTCTGCCAGATGTTGTCTTCGATTGTCACACTTGCTCATAATAATTCCCATCAACGTCCAGACGTTTTTTTTTTTTTTTTTTTTTTTCAATCACAATTTTTTTTTATCATATTCAATATTTTGACGCACGTGGGATTGATATAATGTATTTGTGTATAATAGCTCATTCGACAGAAAGCAAGCGTTCACGTTACCATATCGAAATATTAAATTATATATTGGCAATGTGTATTATTATTAATTTATTATTTATTATTATGCTGTTGTAATATTAAGTGATTATTATTACATATTGTATAATAAAGTAATATAGTGCCATATCATAGCACTCTTAATATGTTCAAATTATTTTTGTACACAAAAAAACGGTTACCATTTTAGCAATTCTTAGAGTAAAAAAAAAAAACAGAAGAAGATTCTGTCACAAAGTAAAGCTATATACTCAGCGCTAGAAGTGCATAAACTAACTTCATGACTGTGATGTCTTTAAACTCTTGATAATTTCAACCTGCTCCTGGCTTTCAGTAAGACACGGGGTCCTAATCTTCACCACAGAGCAGGAAGCTCCTGGGAAGTGCGTGCATGATTTATTGGAAAAGAGAGCAACTGCAGACCACGTTAGGAACGTAAAAATACAGACATAATATTGTTATACAGTGCTGTGATTTATACGCGCATTTATAATAGGGAAACGGCGCAATTAACATTCATAGACTCTGGATCTAATAAACGCATGCGTGCACGCATTTCACTCATAAAGACATACATTTGCGTTAAAAAAAAAAAAAAAAAAAAAAACAATCCGAAGAATCAGAATTTATGACCTTTTCTTCCTTATATGGTGCATTGAGATGCGGTACGAGAAACAGGAGGAGAGATTCGACTCCAGGAATAAATAAATTATTCATTACAATGAGTGCGTGTCCTTCTAAATAAGCTAAAATGATATTTAATGATCTATATAATAGCATAGTAAATAATATCTGAATAATATAAATTAATTATTATTTAAAACAGATTTTTATTTTTTTCATTGATAAATGCAATACAAAATTAAACAATGATATTATTATTTAAAATATTATTATTATTGCAAAAAAAAAAAGTTAGCGGCTAGTTGTGTTTGAAGAATTAAGTCTCGAAGACTCGATTAATAAAGCACAATAAAGTAGAAAAGCATCAAGACCTTGGGTTTAGAAGATCAAAGTTCATGTAAATAACAGCGTTTTACACTTGAGGGACTGCTTGAAGACAGTTAACAAAAGCTAAACTGGTAGAGGATATGAGAACAATCTCGGGTGGATATATGTTTAATTAAGTTAACTGATGAAAAAGATGGCACAGCATGGTGCTGAAGAACTCATGCGAGCCTCTCTCAAAGCAATGGCTCTTCTGGATTCCGTGGGCCCTTTTCGCCAGGGCATTTTGCCAAATGTAATCAACTAAATATGATTGGAACCGAGCAGAATCTTTTCTGCTTTTAGTTGTTTTTCTCCCTCTACTTTTCAAAACCACCTGCTGATGAGGGTTAACTTCTTCAAATCCCTCTTCTTTTAGGAGCTTGAAGGCACGCACACATCATGAACCAGCGCTTACAACGGCATTGTCGTGTTTGTTTCATCCTCAAAACGGAAATCATTTGCAAAGAAAATTATAGGCCTCAAGAGAGTGGCTCTTTTGCATACTAATTTTGTTAGACTTATCTCCCGTGGACCCAAGTATACGGGAAAACCATTAGGGAGTGTGTGCGCATTCATTTGTTCCTTTTGTTCATAAAGAATGAGTGGCCCCTGTCTCATCTCACCTTGACGGGCCCTCTGGAGAACAATGGACATGCAATCTTACATATGAAAAGTCGTCAGCTTAAATAAACACATCCTTTTATCAATTAGGGCTGCAGACAATCAGCGGTGAATAATTCATTTCGATATACATTTTTATATGGCAACCGTATGACTGATCCGTGTTGTGGAAATCTCCATCACAGTTAATTTGAACAAGAGGTATACAGACACAGTTTTTGGCGGACCATTGTCTGGTTTGAGCCCCCCTTTGCACCGCTGAGGGCTCTAATGCCACCTCCACCAGTCTGAGACCACCGCTCACCAGCATGTGTCCAGCAGCTGTAACCCTGTCAAAAAGATGGAGCCGAATCTCGCTTTTTTTAAAAAACATACTGATTGTGGTGAGAAAGCAACGTCGCGCGCAAAAAAAAAAAAAAAAAAAAAAAAAGTCCATAAAATATATAAACATAATAGTGTTACTTTAAGCCACTAATCGAAAGATAAAGCGATATTTTTATTGAAATCGATATACAATATATACAATATATAATTTAAATTTGTGTTGGAAAGCAACGAGTGTTTTCGAGTGTTGTAAATGTGTTTTTTCATAATGCCAACAACATTGATTTTACATAAACAACATATCATAATAACAACTTTTAAATTTATTTCACATTCACAATAATTTTCTAATTTTTATATATTTAAAATGAGTGATTATTTTGTCACAATGTTTAACTTAATTAAGTTAATGTTTGTGGTTCAGAGAACATAATAATTTGAGTTTCTATTTATTAAACCAATCTCTTCATTGTATTAACTCAAATTTTTAGGCAATCAAGTAAATTACTTTTTTTAATTTAAACCAACAATACTTTATTTTTACAGTTAAAACCAAATTTTTGTCATTGCAATTACATATATTTTTAATGAACTTTATTTAATGATTTTACTTTAAAAATATTTTAAATAAATCCAAAATGTACTCATATTTATTTATTTATTTATTTATTTATTTATTTATTTATTTATTTATTTATTTATATTAATTTGTGTACAGTGAAAATGAAGACCAATCACATGTCAGAATGCAAATAGAATAATTCAGTATTCAATATGTCATTGCAGTCGGAGTTCAAATGAACAGTCGGTAAGTGTAATTTCGAACTTAATCTAAAATGTCTTAAAAGGTATCTTTCCCTTTAATGGAACAAATATACATACAAAATAAAGTTTTAATGTCAGTCGATTTAAAGTAAGGCGATGTGTGTTGTAGCCTACAATTCAACGCTGTTTTGCAAACACTATATGCAAAAGCACATATGCATTGCTACGCTATCAGTAGTTATATTCATTAATTTAATGACTTAATAATAAAGTAAAATCTCTGTAATTGTGTAATTTAATTTGCAGTCGAACTGAAATGTGAAAAAGAAATAAAACCTGTACATTTCCCTTCACTAGCGTTTCTGTTCTGATGCTATTGATGGTAAATTTAGAGAGAGAGAGAGAGAGAGAGAGAGAGAGAGAGAGAGAGAGAGAGAGAGAGAGAGAGAGAGAGAGAGAGAGAGAGAGAGAGAGAGAGACTGCTGGGGGTGTTTTTTAAGTGGCCACACAGGGGGAGAAATCAAAAGAGATTACCAGCAGGGGGCGGCAGCAGAACGCTTCAGATGCCCCACCCCTTCTGCCTTACACACCGCTGAAAGCTCCTGGCATTCTACAATGATTTATCATATTTACCTATCGAAATTATTCACATTTCATTGTTTAACATCTCTGTAGCAAAATCATAAGTAGCCAGCGCTAATTCGTGCACTCACACAAACAAAAGCTGATGGCGATTAGTTTGGGCCCCATAAGACAGTCTGGGGTTAAACAGACAATACAGGTCAAATACATTTGATAGATAACATCTCAAAATGTAGCTATACGTCAGCTTCATATACCTCCAGATATTTTAGTAAGTGTAAATGCACAGAGGAGCACTTCAGCAGTCATTGTTCTGTGACCTCTGTGGTGACTTCCCCGTAGTAACGCCACAGTCATCTCCTCTCCATCAGCCGGTCCGGTTCTCTGCGGGTCCAGCACACACAGAACGGCCAAACCTGCAGCAGGTCAACGTGTGGCATTTAACACGTGATGTATGAGGGTAATTAACAAGACAGGGCAAGAGGGAACTTAGGTCACTGCATATTATACAGAAGAAGCATAAAGAATCAATGACATTAGGCTTTCCTTTAACCGATCAGGCAGTTTTTATTTCGCAGACTGCACTGATTTTAGTCTTACCGTAGCACTACACATCACACACACACACACACACACACACACACACACACACACACACACACACACACACACACACACACAATTTCTAGATCTCTGCAAATCTGAATTTGACATATGTGCTGCTTATCAACACGTTTACAGACAACGCGGCGAATCACACGTCTATTTCAGTTTTTGGTCCCTTGATTAGTTGCAGGAGATATTAAACATATGTTAACGCTCTCCCCACCCTGACATGGTGTAACAACAGTAGAAGGTTGGGGTTAATTATGGAGGTATGGTGTAATAACGAGTTCAACCGGAGTCCTTTTGTTTCAGCACCTTCTGATGGATTGACAGGAAATGTTGTCCTCCATTCTAATATTACAGTACAATATCTGTTCCATCTCCAGAGGTCAATTATACAAGCTGTACATCTCATATGAAGGCCCGGAGGTTGAAAGCTCACCATGTGGCCTGACAGTTAGGTTTTATGTCACAATATTTTCAGGATCGCAGATTTAAACAGATTGGAGCAAATGAAGGTGAGAGTGCAAATATGCGGCGAGGACATTACAAAAGAGCAGTTCGTTGAAAATTAAGCAAAAGCCTAATTGCGTCGAAAGCCTGTTCAGTTCCTGCATCCCTGGTGGACAGAGAGGACAGTGTGTGTAGAAGATTAAAAATGGAGAGTGGAGGAAAGAGTGGAAATGGGGGTGCCAAATGAAAGGAAATAACCCAAAATTTAATAATGTGCCGGACCACCTCTTGTGCGAGTACAAGCGTAGCATCTGTGTCAGATGTTGTTAATTAACGTCAGTATGTTCCTCACCCGCGCTCGGCTTTCTGTCGTCCACACGGGGCAGAGCCCAGTGTCGTGGCACACTCACACAGGGGTGATGTGTGTGTGTGTGTGTGTGTGTGTGTGTGGGATAGGGGGGTGCTGCGGTAATCCCACTCATTATAATTCCAATCTGTGACTCGTCGAGGGACCGCTTCTGTTGGGGACCACCACAGCAACTTATCAATATGTATTTTCTCTCCGAACCCCACCCTGCAACTCCACGACGCCAATGCGTGTGTGTGTGTGTGTGTGTGTGTTTTGCGGTTTGTGCAATTACAGCTCCAACCCATGGCCATCAGAAGGATGACACAGAGAGCCGAGTGTACATTTAGGGTCAGTCTCTAGGTAGTGGCGTGAGCCGTTTTCCTTTCCAGTATTTCTGTCTTCGCAGATTCTGAATTTCATGCTGAATCTTTTGGTTAACAGCCTGATGCTGCACAATAAACAAACACCAGGCCAATTTTATATCACATAGAAACTGATTGTAAATTAGTTTGCGATAAAAATATATGGAAATATGAAAATGTTTATTGCACACTACACTGTAAAAAAAACAAAAAAAAAAAAAGATTGTTGGTTCAACTTAAAAAAATAAATAAGTGACCTTAAAATATAGTTCTTTGAAATTAAAAATGTGAGTTAATACAATGAATCAAAATATGAAAACTCAAAATATTATGTTATCTGAACCACATTAATTAAATGAGAAAGTTGTGATAACAAATCATGGAAATGATTGTTTACAATGTTTACTGAAAATTCAATACAATAATGTAAAAAAAGAGTGTGCTAGTTGACAGGGTAAATTGCTATTTTTTTCTATCTGACACTAGTCTGCCCACTTCTGACAATCAGCCAATCAGGGAAATTGATCAGTAATCTCAAAATGATAGCAGAGATATTTTTCACAACAATAAACTGAAGTTTATGCAATTTAACCATTCACATAATTTTTTTAAAAATTATATTCCATTATTGTATAAGAGATTGAAAGCCTACACAATGACAGTTTGCCATTATTATTTTGCTTTAAAATGAGATAATCACCATCACTTATTGCCATATTTATCATGTCACTCATCCGAAAATACTGACACTTGTATCATTCTTGCTAATACTGATTGATAACTTCTCATGCTGAGCCAAAGACAGTCAGTTATGAATTATTACTTCTGAACGAGTCAAACAGGTTTTGATGAAGCAAGAGTTTTCAGCTAACTCTAAAACAAAATAATTCATCTTGTCAGTCATCGTGATCAAATAAGAGACATTAGCCATGACAACACGCTCTTGATTGATCTATAGAAGTTTATAAACCCTTATAATTCCCTCGCATTCACAATTGCTAGATTTCTTTTTCTTTTTTTTGTCAGTCTTAATGATTAATCACCCATTTTTAAGAGACATACCAGCTCGACAGGCCCAGAGACACAGTCAGGTGAAGAAGTTTTCCTTATTTCACACAAGACATCTTCAGCATTACAACCACACAAACCGAAATCACAAACCTCAGCTGGCGGTTTACACCTTAAGTGTTTCTGGGTACAAATCAGGAGTTGAAAGTCAGTAAATTATCTTTAATGCTGGCAAAAAAAAGCAAGACAAACGAATAGGCTATTTTCTAAATGATGTGGTGCGCAGTCCTGCGATCATCGGGATGTTGTAGTCGCCTCCCTGTTGATCTGATAATTTGCCGAGCTGTGCACCTGGTGAGTCTTATAGAACGCCAGACTCTGGAGGCAGCACTAAGCTATGTTATATGCATGAGACGGAACATCTAAAGACCTGCCGCTGACAGTGTTTGCATTAACATTCCATTTAGAGTGGAATAAAATCAGCGTGGAAATAGATAGAGGACGGTACAGGATCAAGATGGCTTCGCTGTACTGTCGGCCGTGGGCAGAGCATGCTTTAATATGGATACACTCATGATGTAGGATGGTTTTGAATGGACTACTGTAGTTCCTCCTCGAGGGGCCTGTAACCCTCAGCCTGGGACTGATGATAAAAGCCGAATGGTTGTGGCTAGCAGATGGTGGATGGGTTTGAAACGGCAACGAGAGTGAAGGGCCCCCAAAGCACATAAACGCGACTGCAAACTGGGTGCTTACTAGAGAATTTTCTTTTCGTTTATCGCAGGTGCTTTTTTTCTTCCATGCGTCTGTCTTGTGTTTGTATAGACATGGCGGAGGTGATCGCTCTTTTTTTTTTTGGTGGTGGTGGTGGTGGTGGTGGTTTTGGTACAACTTGCCAAATGGATGTCTGTCATAGCGAGTCTGGAATGTGTTTTGGAGCCGTGCACCTCGCACTAATTTTAGGTTTGGGGACCACAGAGTGCGAGCGTGCTGTTGCCATGGCAACTAGCCGCGCTGTGCTCTCTGCACTGTTGGCCCCTCCCAATCATTAGCCAGACCGCCGCCGGTTCATACCATATATCTGTAATCCCCATCATGAGTGCCATCTACCTAATTGTACACTAACAGTGATGCACTTATTTATGTCTAATTGCCGAGCTCGTCGCGCTTTCGCAATAATTAAAAGTTCAAGGTAAACGTATAATACTATTAATATCCTTTCCAACCACATAATTTCAGCTCATCAGCACACCTTCCCCCTGGGAGAAATGTTTTTCTTTAGAGGAAAAATCCAAATTTACCACAATACGATGCTAATTTAACAGACAGAGATGGCGTGGAATTTTTTCCAATTTTTCAGAATTCAATTTAACAATGCAGAACAGATGAGAAGTTTAATATGAAAATCGAGATCGAAAATAAACCCTACTGGGATGCAAGAAAACAGCTTTGAATTGAAGGGAACAGATTCTTCCATTAGAAGCCAGTCTTTTCATGAGCAGCCCTGGTGATATTAGCAGTCAGGCTGCAGATAACTGCCTGAGAACTGTCTTTGCTATCATTCTCCTTTTGTATTTTTAGACGCTCCTTTATGTGAGAACAATGGCTTCCATATCAAACATTTTAAATGATGCTTGAAATACCAGTCACTTGACTTTGATGTCACAGGCAATTAAATCCGACCTTCCCCTTCCCTGTTAATAACAGCAATCTCGCCCAGTCTAGTACCTAATTAATATGTGCTATTTGTCACTTTGCAGTGACACGTGTATTTCAAAAAGAGAGAGCCGTGGAAGGATAGTACTGTTGGAAGGGACCTTCTCTGTTATTAGAAGAAAGATGTCACTCGTTCTTGTCTTTCTGTTTGATCTGCACTGTCTTTCCTTCTTTTTTGCGCTGCCATTTTCTGGGAGAATGCCACAAGAAAAGCGTGTGGGCACGGATGTGTGACATATGATGTCTTCAGACGTTTCTTCTGTCTGGTGTGTGTGCGCCATAGTGTTTGTAAACACGCTTTTTAAAAATGGTATTTGTTCAATTATAATTTGATCTTTTAGTTATTAGTAGGTCGAGTTATTGCAATAACATATTATGGGAATATTCCCTGGCTAAATACTACTTACCATCTGCCAAATAATTTTGAATATACAACCCTGTACAGAATTGCACTCACAATGGAAGTCTATGGGCCCTAAAAGATAATCGGTGATGTCATACTACTTGTAAAGAACTCAAGAAGGCTTTTGACACCCTGAATCGTGCTAAACCCCAGGTAAACGGAATCTTTACACGTGGTTAACAGTTAATTCTGGGTACAAGCTGACGTTTCACAATATACATTTCTGGTGGTTAAAGTTGGGGTGGGCAACTTTTGGAGTGGCTAGCAATAGCGAGCTAGCTTTGAAAGCATAAGATCCGACCCTCCCTTCAGAGCACCTCCAAAACCACACCTCCTCCAAAACACATGAACGCCTACAGCAGTGAGCAAACAAAATCATCACGAGAGACAGAGTTAAACTATCTCATGTCTCAAAGCACATAACATTACAATAATAATGAACATAAACTACTAAAAAGAGCACTGACCTGTACCACCTGACTGCTGCAGGTTAATTTAGCAGTTGATAGTGTTGACACTGAAAGTATAGCATCAGGGGTTTCCATCTCTTCCTAATTACAGTAGTTGCAGCATGAACACAGCATGAACACAGCATGAACACAGCATAAGGTGGTTGTTTTGGTTCAGGAAGAACTGGTTTCGGTTGGGGTGCTCGGTGACTGATGTCTGTCTAACTCTGTAGAGCATGAAACGCGCTGATAAAGTGTGATGTCTGCGCGACGTATGGAAATACATAAGTTGACAGGCAGGTAGGGTAAAGAGGGCCTCCGTTGGCCTCGGAAAGAGGGCAATGATTGGACGAACATTTTATGGTCCTACACCTTCCACAGATGATATATATATATATATATATATATATATATATATATATATATATATATATATATATATATATATATATATATATATATATATATATATATGTATATATATGTATGTACAGTGAGGAAAATAAGTATTTGAACACCCTGCTATTTTGCAAGTTCTCCCACTTAGAAATCATGGAGGGGTCTGAAATTGTCATCGTAGGTGCATGTCCACTGTGAGAGACATAATCTAAAAAAATAAAATCCAGAAATCACAATGTATGATTTTTTTAACTATTTATTTGTATGATACAGCTGCAAATAAGTATTTGAACACCTGAGAAAATCAATGTTAATATTTGGTACAGTAGCCTTTGTTTGCAATTACAGAGGTCAAACGATTCCTGTAGTTTTTCACCAGGTTTGCACACACTGCAGGAGGGATTTTGGCCCACTCCTCCACACAGATCTTCTCTAGATCAGTCAGGTTTCTGGGCTGTCGCTGAGAAACACGGAGTTTGAGCTCCCTCCAAAGATTCTCTATTGGGTTTAGGTCTGGAGACTGGCTAGGCCACTCCAGGACCTTGATATGCTTCTTACAGAGCCACTCCTTGGTTATCCTGGCTGTGTGCTTCGGGTCATTGTCATGTTGGAAGACCCAGCCTCGACCCATCTTCAATGCTCTAACTGAGGGAAGGAGGTTGTTCCCCAAAATCTCGCAATACATGGCCTCGGTCATCCTCTCCTTAATACAGTGCAGTCGCCCTGTCCCATGTGCAGAAAAACACCCCCAAAGCATGATGCTACCACCCCCATGCTTCACAGTAGGGATGGTGTTCTTGGGATGGTACTCATCATTCTTCTTCCTCCAAACACGTTTAGTGGAATTATGACCAAAAAGTTCTATTTTGGTCTCATCTGACCACATGACTTTCTCCCATGACTCCTCTGGATCATCCAAATGGTCATTGGCAAACTTAAGACGGGCCTTGACATGTGCTGGTTTAAGCAGGGGAACCTTCCGTGCCATGCATGATTTCAAACCATGACGTCTTAGTGTATTACCAACAGTAACCTTGGAAAACGGTGGTCCCAGCTCTTTTCAACGTGTAGTCATGTTTAGCTTCTTCCATTTTCTAATGATTGCTCCAACAGTGGACCTTTTTTCACCAAGCTGCCTGGCAATTTCCCCGTAGCCCTTTCCAGCCTTGTGGAGGTGTACAATTTTGTCTCTAGTGTCTTTGGACAGCTCTTTGGTCTTGGCCATGTTAGTAGTTGGATTCTTACTGATTGTATGGGGTGGACAGATGTCTTTATGCAGCTAACGACCTCAAACAGGTGCATCTAATTTAGGATAATAAATGGAGTGGAGGTGGACATTTTAAAGGCAGACTAACAGGTCTTTGAGGGTCAGAATTCTAGCTGATAGACAGGTGTTAAAATACTTATTTGCAGCTGTATCATACAAATAAATAGTTAAAAAATCATATATTGTGACTTCTGGATTTTTTTTTTTAGATTATGTCTCTCACAGTGGACATGCACCTACGATGACAATTTCAGACCCCTCCATGATTTCCAAGTGGGATAACTTGCAAAATAGCAGGGTGTTCAAATACTTATGTTCCTCACTGTATGTATATATATATATATATATATATATATATATATATATATATATATATATACACACACACACACACACACACACACACACACACACACATATATATATATATATATATATATATATATATATATATATATATATATATATATATATATATATATATGTGTGTGTATCTATATATATATATATATATGTATATATATATAAATATATATATATATATATATATATATATATATATATATATATATATATATATATATATACATACATAGGCCTACATTTAGACCACCTAACTTAGTGATTGCGATCAGGATGTGAACAAATCACCTACCCTGCCTTTAACTGGGTTAATGTTTTTATTTGCATATTTGCGGTGTTAGTATCACTGATTTATCAAGTTTCTCTTGAATGGACTTTTCAGACTATAAAGGTAAGAATGAAACAGTCTATTCTTCACTCCAATCGATGTGTTTACTGCCACCATTTGACATGTCCAAAGCACATGGAAATATAATGCACGCAATTGGCTGTCTGTTGCTGAGCCTCTAGCCGTAACATTATAACACCCCATCGTTTCACACTGAAGGATTTCATAACCCCGGTTAAAAAGCAATGTTAAATCCACTTCAAAATTAAAAAATGTGAAGCTAGTTATTTTAGTCGATAAAGTTTTAAATATGAATATTTGTCTTACACAAACGCATCGCGTTGCTTTAGAAGGCCTTTATTAACCGCCCAGGGCCGAGGGGAGCACTTTTGTCATGAATGGATGCACGTTGATGGACTTCAAAACAGAAATGGCCATTCACTGCCATTATAAAGCTTGGAAGAGCCAAGGCATTTTTTAATATAACTCCGATTGTATTCGTCTGAAAGAAGAATGTCATATACACTTAGGATGGCTCGAGGGTGAATGAATCATGGGGTAATTTTAATTTTTGGGTGAATTATAAATAATACAAATAATAATAAATAAAAAAAAATAAGTAATTAATAAAAAAAAAATAAAAAAAGAATGAATGAATTAAATTAATTATTGATAATAATAATTGCCTGATAATAATAATACTAATACCAAAAACTGAGTTAGCCTGTTTGTTTTTTATTTTTTTTATTTTTTTTTATTCTTCATTCAAGGCATTCCTAATAAGGAGGACCATATTCTTGTATCACCCTGACATTTTTTACTGTATACCCTCAATAAAGTATCAAAATTAGCTGAATTCAGAAATTAAAACATTATTATAGAAGAAGTGCATTTAAGCCATAAAAATGTATGAATTGCATGTTTTTTTTTTTTTTTTTGTTTAGATTAGAGTAGATTAATAGAACAAAAAGTGTTAATTAATAAAATGACCCAAATATTTAGAAAACACATTATCATGCAAAAAATGGATATGTGATTTAACTTAGCCAAATTAGGATATGATCTAAAATATAGCCTATTTGACAACCTAAACCTGATATATCCTTCCTTGGAGAATGATCTGTCCTGCCTTTGATCACAACAGACATGAATTCAGAGGTCCAAGGCAAAGGATTTGTGTAAATTAAGTTGAAATAAGCCCCTAGATGTATGGACAATTAGCATAATCCACCCATGTGACAAGGTCTATCACGATTGAGGGAAGTCAGACACAGTAATGTGAAAAGCACGGGTGACATTCATTGGACTGTCTCTTTAATTAGAGCCATGTCGTGTGTGCACGAGCGCGTATGTGTGCGTGTGTTGACAATAGCAATTTCAGCAGTGACGCAGCAGGTGGTAGAGCAACATTGTGGACAAAATCAGTGATACTCTATCTGAGATGTGACCAATAGACTTCCTCAAGTCCTCGCTTGAGTGGATCAAAAAAAAGAGACATAATAGTTGGACACAGGGCTTTGAGATGATCAGTTTGAGGCAACAGTAGAATTTCAATGAGCAACACTTGTACTGCTTCCATACCAGATGTCATTGTGGTCACGGTCAAGAGAGTGTCTCATCTGTTCTAGCCTTTTCCCACTCACTTTTTTCTCGCTATTTCTATCTCTTTTTATCTCTTTCTTTCTTTGCACATCCCCGCTCACACATGTGACTCGCCCCATGCCGCTTTCCGCCAGGAACGGGCTGCAAAATGCTGCCAGACTCTCACATCTGTGCTGCAAATGAATAGTTTCCTTGAGCTCTGTGACTCAAGGATTCACTTGTAAAGAATGCGTTTTTTATTGGATGAACCGACTAATGTACCGTACCATGCAGTGTAGTAGCACTAGCATTTTATGCCACATTGGTAGAGCCAATTAATTTGCATAATTTGGTGTGCGGTTGCCATGACTCTAAGGAAGTCACGTCTGCTCCACGTGTTCTGATCGATTCATCATTCCCCACCATTCAATTAATTACATTTATGACAAACTGAAGCCTCTGCCCACCCGTAGGCCTCTGTGGTCGTCCTGTGATATTGCGTCTTCGCCAGAGCCCTCTGATTTACGGAGCACCTTCGCACGGCTCCACGCCTTAGGCTGAATAAAATTAATATTTTGTTTCCCATCTGGAGGACTCGGTAAAATTAATGAGGGAAGGAGGCCCGTAGCTAGAGCAGGACCAGGGATCAATCTATCCGTGTGTGTGCTACTGGATGTGTGTCTGTCTACACGCTTGTCTGTGTACGAGCGTTTTGCTCAGTGAATAACTTGATTTGGCTTGACTTTTGAAGACCATCAGTTGTTTCCGGTGTTTGAGTGTGCTGACATAATTATGAAAATAGACAATGGAGAATGTTTCGTAGATAACCTAACATCTGGAGTTTACAGAAAGCGTAGGGTTGGACTTTACACCATGTGAAGTGCTGAACACTGAGATTGGCACAATGTACGGTATAGTGACACTAGGTTTGTATGTAGGGCAACTTTTTACTCTCTTTTTTTTGCACTCTTGGCTATTGCTGAAAGAAAACATAAAAAAAAAAAAAAATTGCGGTTCAGGATCCAGTTTTCACTTTGGACGTTATGTGGTGACCCAAAGCCAGCAGCAAAATTCTTTATCATAGTAAAGCTACACATTTAAAAAAAAAAAATAAGATGTCTAAATTAGTTTGGTATCTAAATGTCCCTTAAATTCCAATGTTTTCTTGCTCTTGGCAGTCATTAATTTACACATAGAGTGGTGCAGGTGTAACGGACGTAGGTCAGTAAGAATGGTGTTTTTACACCTCACTCCGCAAGAGACTGACGCTAGTGGCTGCGGCCTTTTATGTCCTTGTTAGTGTGCCCGCTTCCCATGCCAGAGGCCCCGGTTCGAATCCCGCTCTTAATGGGTGGAGTAGGACCGGTTCCATTTGGTGCCGTGACCCAGATGTGAGTGAGGTTTATGTGGGTGAGTGTAATGGACACAGGCCAGTAAAAGCTGTGCGTGTAAACCTCACTCCCCTGGCCTCAAGAGTGTGTCCGCCTCCAACCCCAGAGACTCCGGTTCGAATCCCGCTCAGAGCGGGTCGAGTAGGACTAGTTACACAGGTATGACGTCAGAAACCGCCAGTCTAATTCGCCGCTGGTTCCTTTGAGATTTTCCTATGGGGTTTTTCAATTTATGAGTAAAATAAAGCCTGTGATAAACGTAACTTGACAATAAGTTTTGTTATACAACGTACACTGCACACACTCACACCCCACATCTAGTTTGTTTAGTTTGCTTCAAAATTCAAGTTTTCGCTATTGGTGTGTGTAATTTACGTTTGTAGAACAAAACGTACAGTATAGAAAAAAAGTAGTCAAGTTATGTTTACCACAGGCTTTATTTTTACACATAAATCGAAAAACCCCATTAGAAAACCTATTAGAAAATCTGGATGGAACAGCGGCTAATTATGAACGCCACCACAATGCCGTAAATACGAGTGGGAAGCTCGGGATTTTCTTTAAGCTTTTGAGTTGGGGGCGTGTCAGTGAGAAACATGGCGGAATATGTCTGATGTGATATTGTCAGGCTTTTCTATTTACAGCGAAGTAAGCTAATTGCCTGCACAGAATATGATGCCATTGTAATATAACAATATGTAACGATAAAGTGTGCAGTGGCTTCATAGATTAATTAAAAACATTAAAAAGCAAAGCACACCTGATGCACATTTATTTGTTCTTCATTTTGTAGAACTAGAGTTTAAGAATCTTATTTAACAAATAACCTGTATTTTTGTGTAATTAAGAAAAAGTTCTCATCCCAAGGCGTCATAATACTGACGCTGTTGACATTTCGTCTGCATCAAACGCACATGGCACCCTTTATCGTCAATTTGAGACGCAGATAGATATGAGCCAGAAGGCGCCTCCTAGCGGTCTAACCCTAAACCTACCCCAGACCTAAACCTACCCATATCCTGTGCGTGTCATATTGACGCTAAAAGGTGCCATGTGCGTTCGATGTAGACGAAATGTCACAAGGGTCAGTATGTGACGTCCAAGGATGAGAATGCGTTGCTTATTCCGACAAAAGTGACTTGAACGCTCCTGCCATTGTACACACGACTTCCCACCTCGTAAATACGAACTTCCCAGGAGGACTTGAACGCACCATTAGTCTTCCGGGTTCTGTTGTCATACCTAGACACTCTATGGTGGTCATGGCAAACCTGTTTAATGTAGTCTGGGTCACATTTTCTTCTACTTTGTGGAGTTTTTTGGTTTTTGAGGATAAGGACATGTCAAAACCTGTCCATGCTGGAATGTCCATGTTTAATGTAACTTGCTTTTACCAAGTTAAAGATGAATTTGTACCAAAAGACAGTAGACTTTGACATAAAAGGGAAGTTATAAATGATTAGTTTACATTTTTAATTGGATTTTCAATTTTTTTCTGCTTTATGTGACATCATCATACCCACTGATTTCAAGTCTATAAAATAGATTTTAATTTCACAAAAACATTGATTGGAAGTTGTTGTAAAATAGTAGATATACACACTTGTGACCATAGATCTTTTTTACTTTAATGTGCTAAATCTACATATCTACAGTGTTACCTACAATTAAGATTTAATTAAAATGAACTCTGTGGAGAAACTGTTTATAATAATGATCATAATAATAATTTTAATTATTAATTAAAAAAAAATATCATATTGCTGTTGCAGCTATTAGGGTTGCTGTCTAACAACACCCATTAACTAGTAAAATCACTGGAACACATGGCCTCTTGTGGCTTTATTGCAGTTGGTGATCAACGTCATTTATTGATTTGTGCTTTTGTGTTTGATCGGGCCTCTGTGTGAAACGGCATGTTAAAAAGCTCTCTATATGCTAAACTCTTCTGTAAATCAGTGTCTGTAATGTTTTTGACACTTTGTATTGACCTCATTTACCCATCACATCAGTCATAATAATTAGCCTTAAATGTTGATAAATGATGACAAATTCCCCCCGGTGACATCAATGAATATTAATGAAAAGGTGTTAGGTCTTCATTTCAACTGCAAACGTTTCTTTGTCAACACATTATATTGTGGCGTTATTTCATGTTCTCGGTGAAATTATCATGAAAGCTCTTTTAGTATGGCCAGCCCCATTTAAATATGGCCTACATTATTTACAAGTTAAACTTTTGTTTTAACATGCAGTGAATTGCGTCGTCATCTATATGCATGTGGATTGGCAAAAAAAAATAAAAAATCTACAAAATGTCATTGAAGACAGTCATTCCATAACCAGGAAAATGACTCTCAATACACATTTGTGCAATGGTGGAAAAGAATACATTACATCAGATCATTTGATTTTATTTATCCATTTGTGGCCTCGACACAACTTAATGTTGCATTTGTGTCACTCATTTAATGAGTGAGAGGAGATGAGAAAGAGGGACAGAGCGGGAAAAATGATGAGATGGATATAGAGAGAGCAGCTGTAGGGGAGATGAGACCTTCCCACAGAGCCATCCCTGTCCAATCAAATGAACACACACACACACACACACACACTGGATGCTGTCCCTCTTAAATGGTCCCCTCTTTTTCCACACTCACACAGACACAGTATATGAAGGTGGTGGTCGTCGCTTTGAAGTATCACTTCAATTACGGGGTTTAACCCCACAGGTCAGCCCTTGATTATTTACACAAAGCCGGTGTAATTCTGTTGGAAAGCGTCGCTTTCAGGGCCATTACAAAGCAAGACCAAGCGCTGGTGGAATAAGTGTCACGTCTTTCCCCTTCTGCTTTTGACCTGTGTGTGATAGGGTTAGACTGCGTCTGAAAAGCCGCGTCCCTTCCACCTGCCAAAGCACACACACCAAATACACCCATTACATCTATACTTTAACAAAATAAACCTTGCAGAATTCTTTTTGACTGGTGTAAAGGCCTGAAACATACTCTACACCAGTATGTGAATTAAAGTGACAAGCTACGCAAGCTTGATTTCACACGTTATTGCATTCTGAAATGTGCCAGAACACAATTTGTAATTCAATGCGACATGCATTCTCAGTATAGCCACAAAGGGCGCTATAGCGAGCATTAGAGTTAACTTCTAAGTTAAACATTAAATAGCTTGCTAGTTGAAATGAGCCATTACTTGCAGATAATATTTATACAATAAAAGGCCACGTAAATGTACTTAAAGAGAGTATGCTTAATGATTATGTTTTTTAAATATTTTAATTTTAAATGTGCACTTTGTAATAATGTCAAATTAAGTTTTATTTAAAATAATTTGTTTTAATAACCTTTTGTCATGCTGTAAAGAAATACTTATTTTGATGTTTTGGATAAAATACTAACACAAATGTAAATGACTTGATTATAATTTTTTACTATAGTGTTTTATTTTATATTAGGCCTACATTTAAATGTATAAATGTAGTAAATTGCAACTTCATCATTGCAAATGTGTAATTACAAATATTTTTTCCTTGTCTGGCTTATGCTATACTCTGAGCAATGCCTGAACTTAATTTAGTCCTAATTTGTAAGTAGCTTTGGACAAAGACGTCTGCTAAATGTAAATGTTATATATATATATATTTTTTTTTTACAGTCAGTTTTCTTTTTTAAGTCAACTTCTCTCATGATGGAGAAACAGGTTGAAGAGAATTATGCTAAGTTAAACTGTTGACTTGTTTTTTGCTAGCCACTTCAGTTGTCTTCTTCTTTGGTCAGTTTTCTCGTTTGTAGGAACAATTTCAAGACTAATTTAAAGTAAGACAAACTGACTAAAACCATAGACAGTAAAAGAAATGGACACAGCGACCCCATTGGAACTCAATTGAGACAAGTGAAGCCCATTTTTAGCGATTTTTAGCACTTCCGTTTCTGACGCGCAGACTCAAACCGAGCAAAGCGTTACACGGACCACGTGAGCAACCCGTCTGTCTTCTAGTAGCTGTGCCAAGAGAAATCTGAATCATTCCCTTCCGAATCTTGCAGAGACGGAGAGTGTGAGTAGGAGCTGTCCATGAGCTTGGAGCAGGAGCAACTTTTGCTAGGTATTCTGATTAATTATATTGTAATTTTGCCTCCACGTCCCCTGATTGCCGGCGAGCTTCTCCTCCCGTCCATACGGTAATCTCTCTACTGTGCGACAGAGAGTTGCGTGGTTATGACGCAATCGTTAGCCAACTTTTACAAAAAACTGCTTCTACGGGGCCATAACATAAGCTACAAGGTAATGGAGCATTTTATACATTGTCGTGTTTCTTTAGAAATAAATAATGGACAAATGGAGTCTTCAAACGCCTCAGATGTAAAGTTATTCGCTGTCAAAGTGACGCCAAAATGAATGGGAGTCAATGGGATGCTAACTGCAGGTGAAGTTCTGCTACAAGATGGTGGCACGCGGCCGGCTTCAACTTCCGGTCGACTTCCTTGCCGCCTGACTAAAACATGTCTACAGCTAGCTGTAATAACATCTTGTGAAATGGCACAGACATTTGAAGGAAATGCTGTCGCCCCCTTCAGTCCTGGAGTTTATCAATGCCACAGTACAATACAACAAATTTGTGCACTGACCAAGTATTTGCATTTGTGTCCTCACTAAACATGTTTCCAGCTTAATCCACATTCAGCATGGTTTTTATCAGCACTCTTTAAAATTGATCTAGTGCATTTGTATTGAATAATGGACCAGGCTGGTGTGTACTTACCCTCACTATGATTTCTGAACATCTCCTCACAGCTGGGGGCAACCTATTCCCCAATTCTTTCTTTTTTTTTTCCATGAGAACAAGAAAGAGAGAATGTTGATGGCTTCCTACAATACATAAAAAAGAAAAAAAGGAAATAAATGACTTTCTCAATTAGTTTATTCTGTGTTAGCTCACCCGCATCAACTCAAGATGCGAGTCAAACAAATGGACACCGTCACCGAGTAGAGGGATCTGTCTTTCTCCCTCATCTCTCCTTCTTTTTCTCTTTATCTGCCTCTCTCTTCATCTGTTCCTCTCTTTCACTCCCTCTTGCATGCTTCCATGGCCACGGAAGTTGTAAGTGGCAGCTCAGGTGGAAAAATGTTTTTGGAGTAAAAAATGTATTCAATAAATAGCGGGAACAGCATGGGGTCGGCCCAAGTGTGCATGAAACGGCAGTTTGGAGATTGGAATAATGGAACGGGAAGGGTGATGGAGCATGAGTGTACATTAAACAGTGGAGCTCCAGACCCGTGACAGCCAGGCATCCGCTGGGAATACAGCCACTAACTGTCCTCATATTCTTTCAATTTCAAATAACGGCCTCCACTTTCATCAGGGTGCTTTTTTTCCTCCCCTTGCCCTCATCTCTTTCACTTTGTTCAATTGTATTGGTGTGAATATTGAGAGAAACCTCGTTGTCATCATGGAATCGGAATGGCTCCGTGCTGCTCTGGGTTATTCATGTTTCATGACCCCTGTTACAGTGTTGTGATGCGTTCAATGTTCTTCGCCATTGTGGAAGGAAAAAAAACACACTTGTGAAGTCATTAAGACTGGGAATGTGAACAGCGCGATGCAACAAAACAAGATCGCACGCATTGAAATCAACGAAGCTCTCTACACTACAAGAGCCCTTTACGATGTGATGTAGGATGCCATTTTTTCTCTTTCTTTCTTTCTTTTTTTTTTTTTGCCGCCATTTTTTAATTTGTTCAACACCACAAATGGATGCAGTGAAAGTTCTGGCATTCCAATTTAAATAATCTTTTCCTTCTATCCTTTATTTATTTATCCACAGTTGGGGCTAATATTACATGTCAAATTGTTTCAGTACTTGAAGAATCTGTGCAGTTTTTATATAAAAAGTAAAGCTGGATTTAAAAAAAAAAGCTCTGATTAGTCCTTGACTGGATAATGTACTCATCGTGTCAGCTTTGCAAAATAACAGCAACTCAATCTGGTTAAACTGAAACAACAAAAACTGTCCCATTATGAAACCTGGCTGACAAACCGATTCCTATTGTTGTTGTTCTGCACAGCTACTCCAGACACCTCATTTTTATTGTCTGCCTGAAATAAAATGTATCTTATTTACAGATATCACATGTATCAACTGATAGATATGGATTGTGTTAGTTATATATTTAACCCTAGAGTGTATAACCCTCCAAATAGCTACACATGGGTCAAAATGACCCATGCTGGATTTGTTGCTTTTCTTCAAAGACGAAAGTATTTGAGTAATGTTAATTTGTTCACTTCCCATGTACATATAGAATATGAGTACAATTCAATGTGATTAATTATAACTAAAACTGTTATATGTGTGTTTAGGTGAGACATTTTAATTTGCTGGCACTTTTGCAGATTAAATTGCTATGATTCAGGCAAAACATTTTCACCTTTCTGTCATTACCTTTCGAGTAGATTTTACACCACTTCCTTTTAGGAAAATTACACCAGTACCAATCAGTCCTGTTCTTTTAGATCATGAGATTGATTATTTCAGGTGTACCCACACTTTTGAAAGATAGAAAATTATTATTATTTTTTTGTTTGTTTTAAAAGGAAATCTTGTAGTAAATACCATGACCCCTTATAAAACTAAACTTAACCAAAATTTCTGATAATTTTGAATGTCAAGGAAATACATATTTAAAAACTTAGGGTTAGGGCGAGTCTATGGTGAGTCAAAATTCCATAGAGATAGTTTTTGACCCCATTGAAGTAGGGATAAAAAAATGCAGATTTTTCTAAAACTATGACCTACAAATATGCAAATGACATTCTTAAGGCTCACATCACATTGATTCCTGAGGAATACCTGAAATATCACGAAAATGAATTGATTTTATTGATAAAATAAATCCTATAACATTTGACCATTACATGGGCTGATTCTGAGAGTGCGCGCCTCTGGAACTCAATCAGAGATGTATGTACGTGTGTGGATTAACGAAACATTGTGTCAACCATCTCGTATTGGCTGCGTCACACGCACACAAAAGCCACATGTTCATTTAACACCTTCAAACAGAACAAATCTGCTGTCTGACCCCCTCTCACATTCTGAATGTTTATGCATAATTGAAAATCATTATGTAAAACATTTAGCATTTTCTAGAGCGCCCTTTGTATGTCTCGGAGAAGAAACACTTAGACAGCCATGAGTCCTTCATCTAATCATCTGTCTCTCTGTGGTCCTCACACTCTGTAATCTGACTGACACAATAAAGGACATTTAGCCCTTACAAAGGCCTACCAGTCAGAGCGCCTGCCCTGCCTCCTTATCTCTCAAGTGCAGCCATTACCACGGCCTCTTCTTATTGGACGCGAGGCATCGTTTCAAGAGCATAAGTGTGGGACCGTCAGGAAGAAAATACTGCTTTTCCACCATGCGATGTGATGTCCTATTTACCTTGGAGGGTCAGGAGACATCACCAACACCAACCTTTCCTTTCTTCTGAGAGAAAGATGAAAGATAATTTATATTCATCCTAGGTACAAAGGGGCTAAAGGCACAGCTTAAAGACCTCCTCTGATGAAAACGTTTTTTGTGTTGTTCATATGTCTATGCATATACTTTAAGACAAGCCATGTGCAAATTCATAAGTCAGCAGTGAACCAAAGACGCCCCTGTTTTCTATGTCACATGCATGTTTTAACCAATCCCATCAACGTGTGGGCGGGCTTTAGCATATCATTAACTGTGCGAGTCTCAAGAGAAGCCAGGTTATCCTGGTATATTTTTCTGTTGATATGAAAAAAAAAAAAAAAAGTGTACATTTAGCAATATAGCAGGCGAATTATGTATATGTTGTTGTATATTATGATGTTATGATGAACTATATGCCTTTCTTCACTGATGTTCTGAATTGTTCAAAGCGTTTGAAAGAAAGACTCTGAGATGGCGAACACGAACATGGTTTGTGTAACGCTAGCAACACATAATTAGCTCTTTGATAGCGTAGTCAAGCAAAAGGCTAATCATATCAACCAGGCAAAAGTCCCCAGTACTGATACACCGAAAAAAGTCAGTCAGCAATTTATTATCATTATCACACATTATAGCTGTTTGTATATACTATACTTTATATATTCTTGAGAATCAAGAATCAAAAGTTTTGAGAGATATTGTCTCAAAATATATTCAGTAACTTTTTCGATTCTCATTTGCTATGGCATTTAAAAATATAATTAAATTAGTGCAGAATCAACCAAAATTGTGCCAAGAATCATCCACATTGCAGCATGCATTGTGAAATGCGGATGTTTAGGAAAGTACTGTGGCAAGTTTTTGTGCCGTCTATTTGTTTAGAGGAGAATAAAATCAAATGCACCTTTAGGCCTCTTTAACCCAACATTAGAAGTTTATGTATTCCCTAAGAATCAAGCCCAATCTACTGTTTGAGCTACAGGAACTTCCCTCTATGCCACATTTCAGGGTAGTACAGCAAATAAAATTGCTGAGTTAAAAGAGAAAGACACAATAGTTACATGATGAATGGGGCCTTCCAGAGAAACACAGCAAAGCTATTCAATTTGCTGCATCTGCACCGTTTCAATAATTCATGGCGTTCGTGGCATTTTAATGTTTTATAAGTAAATTGTGTACTCTTATGGAACATGGAATGGCATTTCATTTGCAGCTGTTGGGTGTTCACTTTATCTTTCATAAACAAGCTAAACACGGATGCTACCGTAATGTGTTTTTGCACAGCCTGTTAACCCTTCGTTGTGCCTGCCTCACAAGTAAAGCGGTTCAAAACCATTTGCGTTCGCATCCTTGGTCAGTCTCCGCAGATGTTTTGGCATCATTGCCGTGTAGACGTCATTCTTGACACAAGGCCACGCTGTGAGCAACTCCATATGAATGCTACAATTAGCCACTACCTCGCACGGTTTTAATAACTTATCATTTAGGACGTGGCTAAAGACTATAAAAAAGCTACCAAGGGCACAACGTCTGCATCTCCGTCTTTGCGTTCCACGATTCCATCATCTGTGTTTGTGTTCAGCTCGGTGACTGATTATCATTACCTTTTCTTGCAAATATCTGGCTCATTATGACTAGCTAGCTGCCAACACGAGCGCACCAAGCCCATCTCTCTGGGAGAGGAGGAGAGATAGGCTCAGCCTAGCCTCCTGTATTTGGCTATTAAACACAATGAATGTGCTGCTTTGTTATTAACATCTGTTCATCAGGAATGGAGGCTGGATAATCACCCCTCACACCTTCTGTTTCTACACTCCAACTCCGGCAATCACGACCATCATTTGGCAGCTGGTTGAAGCCGCTAATGTCTCTCTTTCCCTACATTCTCTCATTTTCTCTCTCTCTCTTTCTCTCTTGCTCATTTTCTACAGCTTGTTTTTCCCCTTCTTAACCCTTTTATCCTGAATTTCTGTTCTCACTGACAGTGTTTACACTCAAAGATTTTCATCATTCTGAATTCAGTTCAAACTGATTGCAGATTTACTTGTATGATAATATCTCATCTGGTTTTACCTCAAGACCAAGGATGCTTTAATACCTGGGGGAAGCTAGCCATTTGCATTTTAATTAATAATTTGTGATAGATTGCACAAGAATACTTTGGTTTCAAATACAAAAATGATGGGAAGCTAACTATTCTAACTATTCACATGGAGTCCCTGCATCCTCTCACACGGAGTCAGAAATGTCATAATTATGAAACTCATCTAAATGATACACAAGTTGGCTAATTGTAACGCTAGAATGAGTGTGTACATTTAAAACATTGCCGAAATACTGATGTCTAATACAGATGCAGTATTATCATATTTTTAGGTCACTTACTCAATCCCTTAGCAAGTGTTTGGACTAGATTTGTCCCTGAGCCATTATGTTGCTGTGGGTGCCACTAGGTCACAAATGTTTTATACAATATTTTGTTGTTGTCCATTTTTTCAATTGCCAGTAGCGAACTTCACACCTGTGCCCTGGCCTCGGTTATCCACCAGTGTCGGCGCATTGTCTGCCCTGTATGTGGTAGCATTGTTGTGTACAATTTATCCGGGATCCATTGGATACTCTCCTGGTAGGGTACCTCGGCAGGGGAACAACCCTCCTCCTTTCTCATCCAGGCTTGGGACTGGCAACGGCAGAGTTATATAAAGAGGTTTGTGAGCGAAAAGCAAGTCTGTAGTGAATTATAATTAATGTAGGGCTGGGAAAAGATTAATCGCGATTAATCGCATCCAAAATAAAAGTTTGTGTCTACATGATATATGTGTGTGTACTGTGTTATTTTGTATATATAAATACACACACATATGCATGTATATATTTAAGAAATATTTGCATGTATATACTGTATATATTTATATATAATTTATATTATATATAAATTTAAATATTTTATATATAAATAACAAATATTTCTTAAATATATACATGCAAGTGTGTATTTATATATATACAAAATAATTATACACCGTACACACACATATATCACGTAGACACAAACTTTTATTTTGGATGCGATTAATCGCAATTAATCTTTTCCCAGCCCTAAATTAATTATTTTGCAAGCAATTTTAATTTTACATGCTTTACTTCAATCATCTCAAAGGTGTGATGTACTTAGTGCTTTATGCAACACAAATATTTTGTTTTGATTCCTTGTATACATAAGTTTATAATTTCGGAATTTCCATCATCTTTAATTCAGATGTAGCCTAGTTCTTTGTTCTTTGGTTGGTTGTATATTGTTCATATTGTTTGTTGTTTAGTTTAAGCTACTTCCGTGTTATGTATCCGACTTGAATTTGTGACATGTCGTAATAACAATTGCACGACTCAGAGGCACAAGTACCAAGAGCTGAAAGCTGCGTTTTAGTATAAACTTTACCATGGCAGCAAGAAGTCTTATCAGAGAAAGTGACTGAATCAGCAGACTAAGGAAGTTAGGCATCTAAGCAAGGCATCCCAGTGACAAAAATAAGCCAAGAAAGAGATCTTCTCATACTTCTAGCTTTAACAACTGCCTGCAAAAGAGACAAGAATTTGAAACAGCCCAACATTTATAGTGTATATTAGATCCATACCCATTTTTTTTGCATTGGATATATACAGTATATTCAAATTAAGGTTTTCATTCAGATCAGTTAGATTGTATGTACAGATCTCTGTTATGATGAAAACAAGCCATTGGCCTTCTCTGTTCTGTAGTCCTTGACTGCCAGTTTTTTTTTTTTCTGCACTGAACTGAACAACAAACTTATGCATGACAAATCCCTATCTTACAGATGTTTTACGATCATAATTGTTGTGTTGATGTGACGTTTCAATTCCTTTTTGGATTGAGTCGAACATTTTTTAGCTGTAACATTCTCACACAAACATGTGGTTGCTGCACACACAGTTGGCCTGACTGTAAGTAACTTGTCTTTTTGATGGTAGTAAGCCTTTAGATTTACTGATGGGGTCTATGCGCCTCTCTCTGGGTGGTTGAGCTAAACTTGCTCTGCTGCATCAGCCGCAGATGTTGTGAAGAGCAGAGCAGCTACAAGCATGTGCGCTGCGCTCAGAAATGGGGAGTGATTTCCTCTGAGATGCCAGATGACATTCAGGTCAATTTAGCTATTAAATAAGAGTGAGTCTTCTGGGGGAGGCTTGTTACAGGTATTTCTGAGGTACCATTCATAGCACTTCTCACTGCCGTTTTGATACTAGCTATAGCAGCAATGAGGAACCACTCTCAAGATTGAGTCATCATGGGTTTGTAATGTTTCAATGTTTCTGAGCTGCTTGAATCAATTAATGCGAGATGGAACATACTTCCCCTGTGTTGTGTGTAGTTCTTTTCGTGCATGTTTTGTGGGTGTAACTTTTCTAAAAGTAAAATGAATGTGTGTGTGTGTACATGTGTTTCTGAGGTGCTGTTTACACAACACCATTTTCAACTAAAATTGAAAACATTTTATGCGTTTTGGCCGTTCATTTACACAACACCAGCGTATTAGGGCCTGAAAAAGCGAACTTTTGATAACAGGTTTCAAAGTGAAAGTTTTTAAAAAAGATACTGTTATCGTCTTAAACTACAAAAACGCATATTTGTGAAAACAGTGACGTCATGCAAATGCGTGTTACCTGTTCAGTCTATAGATGTGTACAGTTTCTTTACAAAGTGACATTGGCAAATACTATTCGTGGATCCATGTGAACAAGGAGAGTTTTGACAACATTGTTGAAAGGCAAAGGAAAAACTTCTAGTTGTTGTGTAAACGTACCCTGAGTGTGCATTCAGGTACCATGCTTTTTTTTTCCATCATGGTATTTTTTTACACACCCTGTACCATGTAAATACCATGACATATAATTATATGGTATATGATATGGATATGGATATGATGCATGTTTAAATTTAATTTGGTATACCAATACAGGTGAAACTCAAAAAATTAGAATATCATGCAAAAGTTTGTGTATTTCAGTAATTCAAATTAAAAGGTGAAACTAATATATTTAGTATATATAACTATATACATATGCATGATTATATTTTTCAGAGGGCCGACATTTCTGTATTTAAAATCTTTTTTTTATTGATTTCATGTAATATTCTAATTTTCTGAGATTTTGAATTTGGGGTTTTCATAAACTGTAAGCCATAATCATCAAAATTATAACTTTTGCGCGATATTAAAATTTTTCGAGTTTCATCTGTATAATGTCAAATATTAATACAGTAATATATATATATATTTTTTTTTTTAAACAGTAAAGTTGCTATATATATCTACAATTTTATATAACTGTTTTCTATTTTAATATATATTAAAATGTAAATTATTCCTGTGATGGAACAGCTGAATTTTCAGCATTATAGTATAATATGCTGATACAATTTGTGTTACAACTGTGGTTGCAAAAATACTAGATAAAGTATTTAGTATTTAGTAGTATAAATACTAGATACTAAGGAAACTAGATGAAGAACAAGTGAACATAATCAAACAATCAATTAGTAACAATAGCAACTAGCAAAGGGAACAGGAACTAAACAAAGAAACTAAGGGTACGTTTACATGACAACAATGCACTAAAGTTTTTTCTTTGCGTTTTTCTTGTATAGATGACAATCTTGTCCAAACGATCCCCTGTAACATTATTCATGCTCAGGGAAGAAGGAGGTGGGAATCAGCAAACGATGGGCGTAATGTTAATGATAAAATACGTAAAACAACAAAATGAAAACACCGTCCTCGTTTCGTTCCAACGGCTCTGCTTGTCACATCCCCGTTCATACGGATCCACAAAAAAAATTAAAACGCTGTATTCTGCTGTGGGGTAGATGCCAATGCCAATGCGCTTTATAAAGAAACACTATGCACCAATAGACTCAACACGTAATACGCATGTGCATGATGTCACCGGATTCACAAATACACGTTTTTGTAGTTTTTGAAACTTTTGCTGTTGCAAATGCTGTTGCCATGGAAATGAGTGGCTATAATGCAAAAGTTTTGTTTTTAGTTGAAAATGGAGTTGTGTAAATGTCCCCTAAAGGAGTCATAAACATAACACAATCATGACTTTTTGCTGCTCAAGAAACATTTCTTATAATCATCGGTGTTAAAAAGAGTTGCATTTGAAAACAGAAATAATTTGTTTAAGATTTCTTTTAGAAATTTATTTTACTGACCCCAAACTTTTGAATGGTAGTGTATATATATAATTAAATGCATTATATATATTTATATACATTTCATACTTTTGAAGACTTTTGATGACTCTAAAATGTGGTTAACAATATATAATAACTGAATGTGTAACACAGTTTCATGTGGTCTATAGGTTTTTTGTGTGTGTTTGTCTGATTTATTTATTTTTTTTTCAAAAACATCTGATGCGTGTTGTGTGCTCATGCTCATGCCAGTGCTAGCAGATCGTGGGCAGGTCTGAGTATCTCCCAGCGTCAGCTCCGGCCGGGCTGCTTGGCGTTCTGCTCCTCCTTCTGTCATACACAGGAAGAGCTTGACTGCAGCATCTGTGTCTCCGTTCGTTATGTCTAAATCAGCACTCTGCGCTCTGACAGAGGACTGGAACAGAACATAAAGTCTTCCCCCTTTGTGAGGGGCCATGGCGGCCCAGCACCACTACGAGTGGGGGAGCAGGAGAGGAAGCTGTTCTCTTGAGGACGTCTTCAAACGGCTGTCAGATCCTTCCTCCACCATTCGGGAAACCTGTGCCATGCACCATGCTGATTTGTCACTCAAAATGGCTGACATGGCTTCTGTTATTGTATGAAAGCTTGTTCTTTTTTGACTGTTTATTTTTTGCTGGTTTCTTCGCACCAGTCTTGCAGAGAAAGGCAAAGAGTGCATGAATCTCATGGGTGACCATATGCAGGAAGACTGCAGCATTTTACCATATGTTCATAGCATACATGGCATGTGGGGGGGCTGGGGAAGCGACGCATGATGGAATATGAGGCGTATCTAGTGTGTTTTAACTTTATGTACTCGCATATATGGTTATGAATCATGCCATACTTTATAAAAACTGCCTTGTGTTGTGGCACATGCATGTTTGTACATATAGGATACGTTTACATTAATCTTGATACATTGGAAATGCATCTTTTTTCTCAACTTTTAGCCTTCTGTCCCCACTTTTTATCTCTCAATTGCAAGTTTATATCTCACAATTATTTTTTTCTCAGAATTGTGAGATATAAACTTGCAATTGTGAGTTATAAAGTCAGAATTGAGAGATATAAACTTGCAATGGAGAGAAAAAAAGGCTGAATTGTGAGATAAAATGTTGCAATTACCTTTTTTTTTTTTATTCTGTGATGGAAATAAGCTTCCATGACACTAAGTTGTTTTTGTCCTGCGAAAACAGCTTTTTGAAAACGCTCTCCCAAGTGGATAAATTTGATAATGTTTACGTGTTGTAGTGTGGGCTGTGAAAACGGAGGTATTCGAAAACGATGATACGTGTTTAGTCATGTGACGTGTATCATACCTATAGATATCTATGGTTAAACTGCATGTGCCAACTCTTGCACAGTGTTGCTAAGGGTAAATGTTTGTTTAATCTTCATATTACATTCCTGCAAAGATGACAAAATTTTGTTTCGCTTTATTTCACAGTCCTGTTCCACATGTACATACTATGTACTTAATATAGTACTTACAATTCAACTTGGTAATAACTAGGTACTAAACTTAAACCTACCCCTAAACCTTAACCCATGTATACCTTATAACACTGGGCACTTTCTTAGGTAAGTACACTGTGAGTACACTGTAAAATAACAGTTTAAAATAACACAAACTGTAAACTAAAAATGGAAACAAAACCTTACTCGCAATTGCTGTCCTGAGTCAAACATAAGGCAATTGTGTTTTAGACCATACATGGAATTACGATTGAGTGCGACCTGTAAGTGGTGGCACATTTGTGACATGATTTTAGCTGAATTCAAAATTCAGTCACAACTTGAGCTAAAACGAAAACAAAACAGTATAATTATTTTTTTAACTACAACATTTTTGGCAGCATTTAGCATCCTAGTAGTGTGCACAAACTCAGATAACTATTTTAAATACACGGCTCATTAAAAATTACTACGCAGTTTGAAGACACAATGCAAATCCATTTTTTTAAATAAATTTAAATATTCAAATAAATATTTCAGTGTCTTAATTAAATGATTTTATTATAATTATGATACATGATTGGTGTCATGCCGCTGTGACTTAGCCTAACCCTTACAGGCTCACTTTGGCTGATTCAGAGGTTGAGGGTGGCCATTTTGGGTTGACATCATTGTAGTTCACAACACTGAAGTGCCACATAAGAATGAGTCTGAGACTTTGCTGAAAGTTTATAAAAGTCTCCTACTCTTAGACAAGTCATACTTTTTACTAAGATTTTTTTGACACTTAAGTCAAAGTTCAAGACTATTCTTGAGAGCATTTCTGAGAAGTTTTATACATACAGGCTCTGGCCACTGATTCTCACTGCCTGGCAGCAAGACTGGTGTAGCTGTCTGGTTTGCAGGTGTCAAGCCTCTGGTTCTGTGAGCCTCTGCCTGGCAGCAAGACTGGTGCTACGTCTGAGAGATCATCAAGCCTCTGGTTCCTCGTGTTCCTGCCTGGCCTTCCTCACCATCATCCCACCTGGTGCTGCCTCTTCTTCTGCAGTCCTCAAGCCCGTTTTCACCCAGGACTGGTCTCAGTGGTTATCATCCCAGCCTCTCATCGTTTCATCTGCCCTGCCCTATTGTTTGAACCATAAACTGTAAAAAATGATGGATGACGCATCTTCACTTTCTTCCATTGTAGAAAAGAGAAGCCGCCATAGTCCCAGTATGGCGCTGACATCTTGCGCTGATTTGGGACCTGATTCTGCGCAGTAGTGAACGTAGTGTCCCGCTCACACTCTCGCAGAAATGGTTAGTACAGTTTCCTGCAGAACCACTCATTATGTTGGTGTGAAATAAACAGTTATGGAAATGTAGAAATTAAAGTTGAAGCTCCAATCTCCTCCCGAAAATCCCCCCAAAAGTCCGTTGGTGCTTCAGTGACTACTTTGTTTAGAGAAGCTGTCAATCACAACTGTCAATCATGACGTCACATTCCTGTTTTTATAGCATCAAATAACTAATTAAGACCAAACTTATAAAAAAAAAAAAAACACTTAAACTTACATCAGCTTGATAAAAACTACCTAAAATGACTGAAAACATCTTTGGAAAAATTTATTTGAAATGTAATTTGATAAATTGAGTTTCCCTCGCGTCCCGTTAGACTACATGGATAGGGCGGGGTTTATGACCTATACTAGTACCAACCACCTGGGGACAATCGAGACACTTTGGACTCACTTTTCAGGACTTGTGCGGCACGCTTGGTTTGAACTGTTTCACGCCTCACTCTCCATGTTGTGCCCTGTCTACAGCCTTGACAATAAACTCCATCACTTCTCATTCTGTGTCTGGGTCCTCTCTCTTGCAGATCCTTGACAATAAACAACATTAAAAAAAATCACCACAGGGGGTCTTTAAGAATTTGGCAAGAATTGCACGTACAAACATTCTTACGAACTTTGAAGATTCCATCTTAATTAATTTCTTAACTTCTTTCTAAAGAAGAATTTCATGAATCCGGCCACTGATTCTTATGATCATGTTCATGGGGATCCTGCTGAGCAAAAGTCTTTGAGATGAATGCGAATGATAAGAGGTAGCATTCTCCAGATATTACAGACCATATCTGTCACTGACTAGCAATAGCAAGTAGCAAAACACGTTTCATGGTATAACAAAGTCTATTTTGCTATCCAAAAAAAGAAAAGTAACTGAGAAAGAAAACTGTGGTTGTGGAGTCTTTAATGCTCTTTTATGTTCCTGTGTAAGGCAACATTTTAACATCCTCCGTAAGTTGATATCCACACTACTCTGCATTTCCATAAACAAGCCGCTCGTGTTTGACTTTTACCTCCAAATGACCGTTCTTCTTTTGACATGCTTCACAAGCTTTGAATTTCCCTCCACCTGTCCAGGCTGTAAATTAGATTGTTTAAAAGTCATTCTGCCCACCTTAATTGACATCGTTTCCCTCACATCTTGACCTAACTGCCCATGGCAATGTTCATTACCCCCGTTTCCCTCGCGTTTGCTCGCAGTCACTGCATTTCACATGTATTCACCTCACATCTCCCGTAGCACCCGAGAGAGGGAAAACCTCTCCATTACTTCTACATCTCATCTCAGGCTTAATGGACAGCATTCAGCATTTCACTCTATTCTTTTTTTCCATAACATCCACATTTGCCTGCCTGATATGTATGCTAAAATATAAAGATAAAGAAAACAAAGGCAGATGGTTCAATTTGCCCGTAGTGCTGCACGGGCAAAGCCGTACACACATAGGCAGTCGGCCTTGGTCCAGTGTCACGTGGATAAACAGGGTCAGATGAGAGAGATGGATAACAGGGACCAGATAGATGTACCTCAGGCACTGCAGTGGCCTGCTAAACTGGGGGGTATTCTAAAAGAGTGTGTCCTGTCTTTGTCCAACCTGAGAACAGCAAGGGGCTAAACATGTTCCACCTCAACGGTTCCTGCGTGCTAAGAGAGCCATTAGAGTCAAGACACGAGTGTGAGCTAAAGAGAAAAGAGACAGGACCTCGGGCTGGTGGTGGTACATGCCTGTACTCGCCCAGAGCGCCATGAGAGAGAAATACGTGGAGACTAAGAGACTTTGTGGCCAGCTTGAGTTGACCCCACCACAGGAGACCGCATAACAGGGGGGCTGGAAGTCCAGTACATGCCATCAAAGAAAATGAGAGAAAATTAATACCTCAGCCGAGAACATACTTACACAGACTCGGACATGTTACGTTTTTACACACATGTTGAATGAGTGTTACTGTGTGTTTGTCCATGAGCGATGGCTTCCTCTTCTCAGGGATTCAGCATGGGGCCAAATTCCGTTGTCCGTTTGGATTTGATAGATGACTCCTTCCAAACAGGAAACAGGAAATAAAGCAAAGCACAGTCAGACTAATCATACCAAACATGTTGTTGCTCTTGAAATATATGTAATTATGTATAAAAAAATTTAGCACGTTCAAATTTCTTTATTTTTTCTAGGAGTTAATCTACAGGTAAATTAATTAGATGAGTTCACATATAACAGTATATGTTCAGAACAGGGTTGACAGTATTACATGCTTGGCAGTTTTACAGTTAATTTAGACCAACCTTGTCATGACTCTACGAGTTATTAGGGATACATTATAATATTGATATATACAGAAATTAAAAACTTTCAATAATTCGTTATTTAGGTAACACTTTTTTTTTTTTTGTTACACATACTTACTGATTACAGTAAATTATGCATAATTTCAAGCAACTAACCTGAAACTAAGCCCTTACACTACTGTAAGTACATATTGTTTATATTAATATTACACTGTACAAGATACAGCAAGGAGTGCATGCCACCTTTCAGGTTTCTCACAAGACACATTTTGTAATGTTCAATGCTAATTTTATTTAAAATAAACACCTGTCTGAGGCTTGACACCACAACCATTTTCAGGGTTTCATTATAGCTACTACAAGCTAGCTACCTCTGCAACCAATGCGTTCAGGTAACATGGTTAACAGTTTTACTGTACAGTTCAGTTAGCCATTATGAGACTTGTTCTTAAGATCATGCAACTGCTTTTCAGTAATCGATTATTAAGGTAACAGAGTTGACAAGATAGATACTTTAGGTAACAGGGTTGACATTTTAAGCTGTGAAAAGTCACTCACTGACTCATAAATGTTCACTGGTAGCCAAAGCATTTCACTTTCAAAAGTGAGGAAAAACAAAAAATGGGAGAGAACTAGTTCTACAGTCGATTTCACTAGGGTCACTATCCTGAATGTGATGCTGTAGTGTTGACCTGCCAAAGGTCAGCTTCAAAAACACACATAAAAAAACTCCCAGGCACAAAGACTTCCCTGATTCTGTGTTGTTGACTTTAACACACAGCGGCCCCTGGCTCCTGAACCCACTGGCCTCAAGGAGTCCAACAATGTTTCTTGAGTGAAGTTCTCTCAGCAGGTGGAACTTCAAACAGGTCTCAGACCAGGGCCACCTCTGGAGGCCGGCTAGGGATAGGATGGCTACAGTGGGGGCTGTCCTCGGTTTGACCTGCTGGAAAAAAAGCAGGCTTGTTCCACGCAATTGCAGCTCCCTACATTAAAATAACACCATAATGTCCAGGAGGGTGCAGTCTGAATCGCTCCCCCCCAACTCAAACTCAAACGCCCCGCTTCATTGGTTCTTGCCTTTGAAAGAGAAATGCTTGAGCTGCAAACGAATGTTTCGGAACATATGTAGACCAGGCCAGTGTGTGAAAGTATGTTTGTGACGTCAAAGGTGTGAGACAGTGAAAGTGAACCATGAGTCTTTGATCTTAGAGGTGGTAGACTGTTCAGTTTAGTTCACTGTTTTTCGTATAAATACATGTTTCGGATGAATATCGATGACATTTCTTTAGTAGTCAATGGCCTTACTTTCAGGAATGCAGATATATTCTACATATAGAAGATGACCATCTTAAAAAAGCCCATCTGTGTTCTTTGGGTCTCCTTCTCTGACAGAGTCATCAGTTTGAAAACATCCTGCAGTGGGGATGGCTGTTCAATGCCTGAAACATGCTCAGGAACAAGGCTTTCCATCTCATTGGCTCAATTTCAAAAGGCCCAGCGGAATGCAAAACATGTCTCAAATGTGTTGAGCAGACCAGACAGAACAGCCTTGACTACTCATTAACTCATCACTGGAGCTTCTGAGGACTGGCTAAGAGTGGATGCATGTGCGACTAAATTAAAAATGTGAGCTTAAATAGAGTAATACATAACAAAATGGCTGAATGTGTTTAAGAGATAGCTGACCCAAAAATTAAAATTCTGTCATAATTTACTTACCCTCATGTCATGTCTTTCTTCTAAGGAACATAAAATAAGATATTTTGAGGAATGTTGGTAGCCAAACCTTTTTGGAGACCACAGACTTTCATTGTATGAAAATAAAAAAAGTTTTGAAATGACATGATTATTAGGTCATGTTTTGATTTGATCATGTCCTAGACCCCAAAATATGATAAAATCCCCATGAGAGTTCCCTTTTTTATGCTTAATGCCAATTTTTTAAAAATATGTTACAATACTGTGGCAAGAAGGATGAGGCAGAGGGCCTTGAGAACAGCGTGAGGCCGGTGGCATTATTGATAATGAGCATCACCTGCGCACCGCACCATTCTCAAGTTTCTCACGGAGGAGCTTCGGAAGCATAAAAGGAGGAGCGACAACAGTGAAGGACGAGAAAGGACCAGGCCTGGACTATTTACGTATATACGTTATGTTTTGTGTTTGTTTAAGTATGATTAAAGTTGTTTAACGTTCGCCGGTTCCTGCCTCCTCCTGCCCCTGGACAACTAACCTTGTTACAAATATTAGCCTATATTATAGATAATTCCTTTGACCCCCGGTTTCACAGACAAGGCACAATGAGGAATAATTCAAGGCAACAGTCTTTAATGACAAACACTCAGGAAACAACCACTACACAATGACAAGACTGGACAAAGACCTGAACAAAACAAGGAGTATAAATACACAGACTAAATGAGATAATTAATCAAACGGCAGATGAACTGAATGATTAATCAAGGGAACAAACTGGAATCTAGGGCTGCGTCCGAAATCATATACTCTCTTGAGTAGGTACTTATTTTGAATAATTAATTGACGACTGCTAAAAAAGTACATTCTACATACACTGAACAAAATTATAAACGCAACACTTTTGTTATTGCCCCCATTTTTCATGAGCTGAACTCAAAGATCTACGACTTTTTCTATGTACACAAAAGGCCTATTTCTCTCAAATATTGTTCACAAATCTGTCTAAATCTGTGTTAGTGAGATAATCCATCCACCTCACAGGTGTGGCATATCAAGATGCTGATTAGACAGCATGATTATTGCACAGGTGTGCCTTAGGCTGGCCACAATAAAAGGCCACTCTAAAATCACACAGCACAATGCCACAGATGTCGCAAGTTTTGAGGGAGCGTGCAATTGGCATGCTGACTGCAGGAATGTCCACCAGAGCTGTTGCCCGTGAATTGAGTGTTCATTTCTCTACCATAAGCCGTCTCCAAAGGCGTTTCAGAGAATTTGGCAGTACATCCATCGAGCCTCACAACTGCAGACCACGTGTAACCATACCAGCCCAGGACCTCCACATCCAGCATCTTCACCTCCAAGATCGTCTGAGACCAGCCACCCGGACAGCTGCTGAAACAATCGGTTTGCATAGCCTAAGAATTTCTGCACAAACTCTCAAAAACCGTCTCAGGGAAGCTCATCTGCATTCTCGTCTTCCTCATCGGGGTCTCGACCTGACTGCAGTTCATCGTCGGAACCTATTTGAGTGGTTAAATGCTCACATTCGATGGCGTCTGGCACTTTGGAGAGGTGTTCTCTTCATGGATGAATCCTGGTTTTCACTGTATAAGGCAGATGACAGACAACGTGTATGGCGTTGTGTGGGTGAGCGGTTTGCTGATGTCAACGTTGTGGATCGAGTGGCCCATGGTGGCAATGGGGTTATGATATGGGCAGGCGTATGTTATGGACAACGAACACAGGTGCATTTTATTGATGGCATTTTGAATGCACAGAGATACCATGACGAGACCCGGAGGCCCATTGTTGTGCCATTCATCCACGACCATCACCTCATGTTGCAGCATGATAATGCACAGCCCCATGTTGCAAGGATCTGTACACAATTCCTGGAAGCTGAAAACCTCCCAGTTATTGCATGGCCAGCATACTCACCGGACATGTTACCCATAGAGCATGTTTGGGATGCTCTGGATCGGCGTATACGACAGCGTGTTCCAGGTCCTGCCAATATCCAGCAACTTCGCACAGCCATTGAAGAGGAGTGGACCAACATTTCACAGGCCACAATCAACAACCTGATCAACTCTATGCGAAGGAGATGTGTTGCACTGCGTGAGGCAAATGGTGGTCACACCAGATACTGACTGGTTTTCGGACCCCCCCAATACATTAAAACTGCACATTTTAGAGTGGCCTTTTATTGTGGCTGTCTAATCAGCATCTTGACATGTCACACCTGTGAGGTGGATTGATTATCTCGGCAAAGGAGAAGTGCTCACTAACACAGATTTAGACAGATTTGTGAACAATACTAGAGAGAAATAGGCCTTTTGTGTACATAGACAAAGTCTTAGATCTTTGAGTTCAGCTCATGAAAAATGGGGGTAAAAACAAAAGTGTTGCGTTTATAATTTTGTTCAGTGTAGTATGAATTTAATCCGGAAGTACTACATCTACCATGCTGTCATCATGTAACCTACCAGCATCAGTTCATTGCTTCACTGTCATTCACAAATCATCTCCCGTGACCTCATGGGATAGTAAAGCGTCCATCATATGCACACTTCAGAATCTCGCCGGAAATAGTAGGTCCTCCGGGTACTTTTTGCCTACTCTTCTCTGAGTACTGTGAATTGGACCTATTTCTTTTGTCACACACTGTTTTTCGCCTACTATATTGTAGGAAAGTATGTTGTTTCGGATGCAGCCTTGGTCAAATGACTGGAAACACAGACAAACATGAACAAAACACAATAAACTAAACCAAAACAGAGAATACATGTTACAAAAGGAACTTGCATTGACTTAAAAATATGTCAGTGCCATTGTTTTGTTTTGAGATGCACATCAGTAATGTTTTGTTTATAAAAGCTACTTAAATATCCTAATAGAATTAAGGCCTAATCCTGGCTTAATCTAAACCCTGTCTGTGAAAACAGGTGTATATTTCAACTAAAAATGAATCTTACAGATATAAACATATACATTTAATTTATCAAGTTAATCACTTATCTTAGATAAATAGTTTTTTATTTCTTACATGCTTAATCATGCTTAATCATGATTTCTGACCAGTCTTTAGTACGCAAAATGAAACAGCAATAATAAGATCCCCTTGCGGACCCCAATAAAAATAAAATAAAATAAAAGAATACACTTTAGACCATCCCAAGGTAACAGCTTAATTTGATTTGCTAACTGATAACTTTTCTAATTTAGATTTGATGGTTCACCTGCCCCTTTTTCATATACTAGAGAGTATGTGTGTATGTCTATGTATATGGCAGTATGGGTATGTATATCATCATCACTAAGCTTCCGACAACTCTTTCAGTCTTTGTTTAAAAAAAACCCTCCTGTAAAAGAGGCTGTTAATGCAGTACAGTAGAGAAGATGAGTTTACCAGCTCAGCTGATGATGTTTAATGTCCCTGACAACCTCTGTAGTACCATTTAGTCATGTTAGCAAGCCTTTTACATGACGTTAAAGTAAAGGCTTTAAAAACATCACAAGGGGTTTTTACAGATGTACTTTATACTGTGCAATACTGTACAATAACCAAAAACCCATTGACTTCAGGAAGATTGAACCGGAAGTGCTAACTTGTTAATGTTAACTTGTTTATGGGTTCTGCTCACAAACATACATCATCCCTAAAGCACTTTTACAACTTTGTTTCCATTCATTTCAAATAAAATCCACCCTGAGTGAGGTCCAAAAACTCAACTAGATTGAAAGCGCCGATGGAACTTGTACATTCAGGGCATACTTTTTAATATGCATAGCGTACTGTGTATTTTCAGTGTATGGTGGAGTTGTGTAGAATCCATCACAGCTGTGTTTGGTGCACTGCTATGATGAAGGAAATTCCATTAAACATTGTCTAATTTCTGTCTAACTCAGCCTGATTGTGTGCGTATTTTAGGGCACACAAAATCCATTTAAAAGTGTGCTGATATCAAAGGCCTTGTACAAATGTTCTCATCAAAGCCGCCAGACAAAGAGAAAAAGACGCTGGCGTCCTGACTGTGATAGTGCGTTTCATCAATACAGCAAAATAAGGACGCACACACTCATACATGCATGTTCTTTATGTTAGCAAATTGCATATTTTCTTGGAAAAAGGAATATGAAGAGAGATAATGACTGTGAAGAATAAAGACACAATAAAAGGCCATTTCATTGTGATCGACAAGGAACCCATTTGAGATGATGCAGTGAGGAAACGAGGAAAGGGAGTGAATGCTATTTGATCTGATGCTGATTATCCAGCAATTTGAATTGGTGATATGAACTCAAGATAATCTTCGGGGGGGCTATTTGAAACTGGGAAGAGGGGGCGTAGTCCCCGCTGAAAATGTCTGGGTTTCAAAAAAACACAGCAGGTACGTAGGTCACCCTGACTACCATCTCCGGTCCTGAAAGGCCTCGGCATTGTGAAGGACACCGGTTAGCGAGCAAAGCACTGGTCATTAGAGCCGGCCGTTCTAATCCAATCCTGGAAAAGTCACCAGGCCTGCTCCAGTCTAGGTTGTCATTTGAAGTCCCGTTTGTGCGCGCCAGAGGAGTTCCGAGTGCTCAATTGACCAAAATTGCTCCTCTGAAGGCTTCTGACTTCTGATTTTGAGTTCTTTTAGAGCCCCAAGGTCATTCAGCTGCAATGGAGACTCATTTTAGGAAATTTGTAAAGCAGTCTCGGCTAAAGAAGACCAGTTTAAACTGGTATGAATTTATGCTGGTCCACCATAGACTTGCTGTTAATGGTCTTTCTGGTTGACCTAGGAATTCTTGGATGTCCAAGGACATTCTGCTATGTCTATAAAACATTCGATGTTGTAGAAGATACTGCAGCACATACTGAATCTGAAGATCCCATGAAACCACACAAGAAAGAACTGGAACCTCAGGTGGTCAAAGTCTACTTTTGTCTTTCTACGAATAGAATGGCTGATGGTATCATGCAAATATGGCCTCAATGTTGTTGCTTCCTATGGTTTTTGCCACCCTGGTGAGTGTTTATGGCTTTGTGGTACATGTGTGGTGCTAGTTAGCAAGCAAGTTTCATCTGAATCCGTAAGTTAAGAGCAGACGATGGTTGTGGAGGCAGCGGTCTGATTATTTTTGCAAAGTAGATGGTGTTGGAACCAATCAAATGTGTCAGACAAAGACGGACCTCACCTACAACCTCACCTTCTCATCCTATCGCCAGTTAAAAGAAAATGCGAGATTATTTCTCTCAGTGCTCTTTTGACCATGGGGAAAATGGTCAAATATATATATATATATATTTTTTTTTTTTGTGTGTGAAATCTGGTTGTTGGATTAAGGCTGAATTAAAAAAAAAAAAACCAGCTGTCAGACCCACATTACTTTACCCATCAATAAATTCAAGAGGCGAATTATCACTTGATAGCGAGCATGTGGCTATTAAGGGACAGTGCTTTTTTTAATCGCCCGGCAGAACAAGCAGTCCATAAAGATGTCAAGACATTGTTAAATATTCATGGAGACAAATGAAGTAATGAATTAATGGACACATGAGTAATGGCCGGCTAATGTGATTAGAACAGACAAGTAATGCCCTTTGCCAGATCAATCTAACTCAGAGCATTAACCTGCAATACATCTTCTCCCACATCGCTGTGACTTACACTGCGCTCCGTGCGCTGGAGCGCTCCATTGAGAAACGATTCAGGTTTTCTGAAAAAAACAAAACAAAAAAACATGCTACTACTTTGTTTTCTCTGCCTTGTTAAAAGAGCTATTATGAGATATAAATTTGATCTGGAGAGTAAAGAGAAACTGTGGTACTTGATAAAAAAAAATGTTCCCCTTAATCGTGTAAGTCGCACGCTGCTAATTGTGCAACTTATTGAGGAGAGGTGGACTATTACTTTTCTAAAAGATCTGACTTTCAATTTTTGTATGGTGTAGGATGATGATATATATATATATATATATATATATATATATATATATATATATATATATATATATATATATATATGATGTGTGTGTGTGTGTGTGTGTGTGTGTGTGTGTGTGTGTGTGTGTGTGTGTGTGTGTGTGTGTGTGTGTGTGTAAAATGTTAAGAAAAAAAATGTTTGTTTTTAAAAAAAAAAAAAAATCTGTCTATTTTTTCTTTATTTGTAAATTGATTATTAATGCTTTTTTTTTCCCCCACATGGAAAAATATGTATAGGATCTTTAGACAATTTGCTGCTCTCAAACGCACTCTAGAGGTCAATGGTGGTATTACTGAAAAGCATTTTTTCCTTGAAATGCTATCCCATAACCCCACAAAGGGGTTGGACAACGGTACCCTGGAGATACTTATGTTTATGAGTTTGTAGTGTGCTAAAGTAAGCTGAAAGTGATGTGATACATGATGAGTGTTAGAATTACACGGAGGCTGCAGCGAACGAGATACATATGAGCAGGATGGGCAACATTTCGTTTTATTAGAGAGCATCTATGGCTTTGATATAGTGTGTCTACGTTTGTCTCTAGGTTTAAACCCCCCTGTTCCCCTGTAGCTTTATTAAGCTGGGCAGCTGAGCGCTGTCTGTTCTTCATACAGACCTAGACACTACCCCCCCCCCCCCACACACACACACACACACACACACTGAGCAGCTGCACACACTATCTCAGTTTTGCTTTGAAGTTCACTTTGTGTCCCACACTGATCAGGGCCACAGGCAAAATATCAACTCCAGTAATGACACAAGCAAACAGTGAGAGAGTTTATTTACATGGGTAAAGGGAAAGACACTTGTTTGAAGGCTTCAGAGAAAACAACATCCCTGCATTTGGTCACAGCGGGGTTTCCGTCTGATTGACTGAGTGGACAAAGTTCTCGTAGTCCTCTTTTTGTTTGACGGCTTTTGAAATTCTCCCGGTCTGGGAATGGAACGCCTGTGGCAGAGGATGATAAATTAGAGGTACATTCATTTTCCAAAAATCAGTCAGCGCACAGCTCTGTATGACAAGATTCTCCGAGGTTGTATAAAGACAGGACGGCTCGGATTCATTTCCCAAAAAATGAAAGGACAAAGAAAGTGTCACGCTCCAGTATCATATATTCATAGGCAAAACTGCACGCTATTGATATGGCTCATCATGTCTGCGTTGGCAATGTAATATATAGCTTTATTTCAGTCCCATCGGCGAGCTAATACAGGGGAAAAGATGTCATAAACAATTCAAACAGCTATAATGTTTAATGCTACTGTTTATTGAAAAAGCAATCATAGTCAATATGAATTTCCCGCATTCATTTTGATCATATCAGCCTGATGATGAAACTAGATCATGAATATTGTGTCAAATTTTGTGCTACTGCATGAAACGTAAATGAAAATGCGACATTATTCAAATGATGGCACTTTAATGTACTTACTCTAAATTACCAGTTCCTCAAATGCTGTCATCACGATATAAATGGCTCATAAAATTCAAAATGTACCTCTATATTTATCAATGTTTATTTACCTCATCTCAGTTCCCAAAATGAACTAGTTTCAAAAACAGAATTTACATGTAGTCATGTAAATTGTAAAGCAAGTCATTAACCTTAATTTAATATTCTCCTTAAAATGTAAAACTTGTCCTGCACTGTTTGTGCTAAACACATATTGTTTATTACTGTTTCGGTATTTATTGCATATTAACCTCCTCTGGTTTCAGAACCAGAACCATATAATGTACTCTGTGCTATAAACATTGTTCAAATGCTCTTCAAATGGTGTGTTGTAAATGGGATCGGGCATGACACCTGCTCCGAGAGTCCTCTTAACCTCAGCTTATATGTGAAGTTACTTATAGAATGCCCTGAAGGTAAGGGCACAGCAGTGCAGAACACCACACCAGTCGACTACACTTGAGTAATCTGTGCACTCGACGCCTACCACTGACAGGAGCAGGACCCTAGGAGGACCTCTGGACCTTTAGACAGACGGAGACAAATTCAGAGGAAAAGAATGTGCTTCCTACAGTACAAATGCCTACTCCGTTCTTTAAAGGAATATTATCCCCTGGTTTCACAAACAGGGCTTAGATTAAGCCAGGATTAGGCCCTTGTTCAATAAGGATATTTAAGTAGCTTTTATAAACATGCCTTAGAAAAAAAAACATTACTGGTGTGCATCTTGAGACAAAACAATGGCATTGACATATTTTAAGATATGACAGTGCTAGTTTCTTTCAGTTCAAACATGCATTTTTGGTCTTGTTTACACCTGGCATTAAGATGCGTTTTGGTCGATCGGTTCACAAGTGGACAACGCTAAATACAGGTGTAAACGGGGTCTAAAAGGTTTTGAGCTTGACCACAGAGGTAGCTCGAAAAGCCGCAAGAGACGCCTACTCTCCGTCTACTGACCTAATGCGTAAACATTATGGGAAGCGCGCTAGCCAGACGGGTTATAAACTTTGGCTGGAGACCAAAAAACGTACCAAGCACAATGTTCTCTCACCATTCCTGATTTCTAACACACACTCATGATCTTCCAGCTGTCAGAGCAGAAACGAAAGCTGATTCTCTCAGTATGTTTTCCTGTTTTCTCAAACGTAAATGTTCAAATGTAAACTGTGTGAGTTTATTTCATCCATTAGATTGAAAGATCTGAAAAAACAAAAACAAAAATACATACATAGACCCTCCCCTCGAAGAAATCAGGACAGAAGTGGATGAAAGTGGACAATAGAGACGGATTAAAACACCAGGTGTAAATTTGAATGTGTTTCCCTCGTCTACATGTGATTTGATCGACCGAAACGCATCTTAATGCCAGGTGTAAACAGGGCCTTATTCTGGGACTAGGCTTAAGCCCTGTCTGTGAAACCAGGGGTAGGAATCATTTTTTAACCTTATGAAAACTAAATCATCATATGATGTGCAGAACACATACAAAAAGTAATTTTGCTGAATATAAAACTGATCTGCTCATGTACCTCTAGTCTTCACTTTCTGTAGCAGAAGCACAAAAGCTCTGAGAAGCAGCTCATCTTCAGCATTGAACTTACAGCCCTTGCTCAAGCAATCCTCCGCTCGGGCCTAATGGCTTTTATCATAAATATCAAAGCTGGAAAGGTTATGTTTAGATGGATACTTCCTTTTGTCCTTTTTAGAGTGTGTTTGACTGATACTGCGCTCGGGCTAATAGACGCCGCCTGATGGAGGAGGTTTTGGTGCCACTGCGTTAACAAGCGGGTTACATGTGGAGGTAATGCAGAACACATGAAATATCAGTGCTCATGTAAAGGTTACTTCAATATAACTTTCCACTAATGCAGCTTTGTCTATGTGAGGGAGAGAGCTTGCTACTGGCTGTGCAACTGCACATGGATTTCATGCGTACACTTGCAGTTACATCCAGTTAGAGCAGGGTGACTGTTTTCACATGTGATCTATGACGTGTCATACAAATCATTGATAATCCATTATTAAGCCTTCATTGCCTTAGCATGATACCCATCAGCGTTGAAGTATACCTGTCAAACCTATGTTCATAATGACTTTATTACATAGCAATAATAAAGCAAGCCGTTCCCTCAGGGAAGTGCTCCAAATTAAATCAATACTTGACCCCATGACTATTATTCACGCGATGCCAGAGAAATCCGTGTTCGGATCCGTGCTCGTGCTCGTGCTGCGTGCGTGTCCTGAGAACTGGATCGCACGATTTTAATTTTTTTTTGCAGGTTGAATTGCCAACAATACCTTTCCCTGCACTCCGACTCCCAGGTGCCCATTAGTGGAGACCTTTGGGGACGAAGTAAAGTCTCCCGGGCAGGTCTTTCTGCCGAATCGAGTAAATGGGTCATTAGAGATGACACTAATGCATGATGCTGATTATCGGCCACACGCTTCCCTGCCCACCGATCCTGATCACATGACACCTGACCCCTCCGCTACTCCGGCTGCATTAGGGGTAAATGATGAGGAAAAAGACGTGACCTTTCGGTGCGCGGCAGAGACTGACGACGTCGAGAGGACTGGATGCACGAGTCCCTGCTGCCAGATGAATGACTCCTTCTGAGAGTTAGAGCAGGATTTTAATCTAAAAGTTGTCGACCACTGCTTTAAGGAAGTCAATTTGAAAAAATGATTGGCTGCGTCCGAAAGAGTAGGTTATTCTTTTGAATTAGTACGACTTTGCAACCATTGAAAAAGTATGTTCTGTACAGTATGACTATAATCCAGACATACTACATCCGCCATGTTGGCCATCCGCTATACTGCTGTCCTGTGGCCTCATGGGATAGTGTCCATTGGTTGCACACTTTAGAATTTCGCCGGAAGTAGTAAGACAACCATATTGTTTTGGCAAACTGTTTTATGAATACTGCAAATTCGGACATACTACTCTTTTCATACTGTTTTTCACCTATTATACTGTCAGGAAGTAGGCATATTCAGATGCAGACAATGACTGTTTTCAAGAAACTGGTCGGTCAACAGACAATCCCTCCACAAACTCATGCCAATGGTTGATTCAACGTTGCTGGTTTGGATGCCCAAAAAGATGGAGCCACAGCAGTGCTGTGTTTTTTTTTTTTTTAATTCTTAAATTAACTTAAATTAAATTCAGGTAATTGAAATAAAGCTGAAATAAATAAAAATATAATGAAACACGTAAACTTAAAAAATGCAAACATTTAAATTTTGCCTTTTTTTTTGTAAGATTATTTTAACTAAAAATGATTTAAAAAGAAATGTAAGCTAAATATAAACATTTTAAAAAAATATATCTAAAAATGACAAAAGCACATAACAAAATTATGAAAACCAACTAAAATCAAAATTATAAATGAAAATATAAAAATAAAAGCTCTTTTAAAATATTAATAAATACTATAATATTATAAATGTTAAAATAACAGTGTTTGGGAGAATAAACATTGGCTTACTTGTTGTACAGATGATAGGGATTGGAAATACAAGTATTTGGTAACACTTTATTTTACAGTTTCCTTGTTACACGTGTTACATGTAGTTACTATAGTAATAACTATAAAATCCTTACCCTATAGTAAGTACATGTAGTTAATTATTATTTCTCAGTACTTACATCCATAATTACAATGTAACACGGACACCTTAAAATAAAGTAGTTTAATGCTATATTCCAGGTTCAATGCAAGTCAGTCTCAGTCCATAGCACTTGTGGTTTAATGTAGATTACCACAAAAATATATTTCTTATATTTAGTTTTTTTTATAAAAAACTTGTTTGTTGCCAAAACAATGTAACGTCCAAACCCCAAAATGATGAGAACAATTGTACAGCTTCAATATTACACAAGTTTGAACAGAAAAAAAGTAATATAAGTGCTTTTATAAAATTATAATCTTCAAATTTTTGCTTTTAAATACTCCAAAAATTGCCCCCAGTCTGTTTGTGGTGATCAACATCATGCTACATATGCTTTGCGAGTGGACTATTCCTATAACGCAAATATTTTTTTTTTAACATACACATTTTTGAAAAATACACAAATCACCTTTAATCTAAAAAAATAATATTTCATTTCTGAGTGAGTGTGTTTTTGTGAGGTGTGTGAAGTGGATTTCTGTTAATGCTTGTCACCTACTGTGCGGTGGGCTGCTTGACTTGGCTGTGAACGTGTGTTTGTGTGAACGAGTGTGTATTTGTCTGTCAGGAGAATGCAGTCGGACAGGTGACGTGGGTGAGTATTCCATTAAGCTGATACAGAATACCTTCCCAGCATGCCTCTGCCTGCGTTCTAGGATCAGGCCTGTCAAAGCCAGGGTCCAGAGTGATGGAACGATCCCACTATGGTGCATGCCGCTCTGGTTTTCACCCGTGCTCGACCGCTGGTGCACCACCACTGGAGGCCAGCGGGCCTCACAATGTAGTCCAGATGTAGGTGTGTGTGTGTGTGTGTGTGTGTGTACAGTAGGATCTTGGGAGCACGGCAGCTTCTACCTCTGGGTCAGGGGAGTGGTTGAAAGCAGATTATGATATTATTTCCCCTTTGTCCTTGACTGACGGTCTCTGGGGTTCGCCGTATTTCCATTACAGCTCCAGCACTTACACCAATTTTTCAAGTCTGTCAAACAGTAACATGTTGTGGCCAAAACTTCCCCAGCGGAGGCCTGGACTGACCACTTGGCATAAAAAAACATCACTTCAAATCCTAACGGAATTAGTTTATATATATATATATATATATATATATATATATATATATATATATATATATATATATATATATATATATCTTGCAAATCAAATCAGTTCATTGAAATGCAAAGTGTATTTATCTTTTGTGAGATTAAAAGCTCCCAAGTTTATTTTGTGCAATTATTGTGATATTAGCGCAAGCATTTTCCTACTAAATGAGGTGGAGCAGTTTTGTTTATGCTAAGGGAGAAATATTAATCTTTAATACTTCACGTGGGATGGGGTTGGCAGATTGACCCAGTAAGAGTCATGTTCGGGTGGGGGTGGGGGGTCTCCATGAGAGATAGAGCTGTGCTATTCTGACAGATGTAATAGTCGAAGTGATTTAGCCGCTAAGAAGACAACATACTCATTAGAGAGCCATCCCTCGAGACCGATTAGAGGAAGAGAGACACAATTGCAACTTCGGTAATTGATACCAACTTTGAGCTATATGACACTTATTTAATGATTTTCCAGGCAGTAACGAAAAAAAGAAACAGGTATCAAATGAACGGCGCAGTGAGATGTTTTTCCTCGCAGATGTTTGGAAATGAATTGTATAGGATTAATACTATCAAAGAGATTGTTTTATCAGAGGGGTGTACCCTGGGAGAATATTGCATCTTAAAAATCATATTATCCCCATTGTTAGCCTCATATTTGCATATTGCTGAATAAATGAGGAGGAAAAAGACAAGCTGTCATCTTGAGATTTTTTTATGATGCAGTAGACATGATTTTATGATATATGGTCATGAGACGGAAGCAAATTCTGAAACCACAATCATTGCGTGTAATTGCTGATATATAAAGTTGGGGAACTCTTTTACTCTCATTACACTATCAATACAGATGATTTCTCATTATGCTTTGCTCTGTAAAAAAAACAAAAAAACAAAACATATTTTAGGGCATCATAGAAAGGCAACCTTTTTGACTTATGCTGTCTTCTATAAAGTACATTGTTTTAATAATAATAAAAAAATAATAATAAAAATTGTTTCATGATAAAAATTATATGATCAAATTTACAAATTTACAAATTAGTGGCTATAGTGACAATTGCATTATGCTAGATCAAAATTAGTCAGTTACTACTTGTGAAAAAGAAGTACACTTTAATATACTTTTATAAAGAGTAAAGAGATAGGATACTTTTATATTTCCTTATACCTATTAAGGAAATAATACTTAAGAATAAACTTAAGTGCAAACTAAATATAATAATTGTATTGTAAAAAATAAATTAACTATTGTATAAAATAATAAATTAAGTCTATAGTAAATCTATTAATGAATCTTAAATGAATTTAAGAGTGATTTTTAAAACCCGCTTAAGTAGGACTTATCTTAAATGAAATCTCATCATTATTTCTATTGTCTTTGAAATATGGTTAAAATTTGTTTTTGACAATTTTAATGGTAAACTAAAATATACTTTACAGTCATTTCTATTATATGTCATGTATTTGTAATTATACATTTGTGATTGTGTTGCTGTTAAGTACATTTAAAATATATTAACTTTAAATGTAATATTAAATAAAACTGAAATTAAAGTACTTTACATGTGTTTTAGAATGTTAGTCAAAATAAGTGGAACATAAGGATTCAAACATACTGATTTAAAATATACTTTAAAGTAAACTTTTATTTTAACATTATTATGAAGTGCACTTAAAAGTGTATACCAGTTTTAAAATCTGAAGAACACTACAAGTGCACATTCAATACAATTGGGTGCTTCAAACGTTTTTTTTTGTTGTTGTTGTTGTTGTTGTTGTTGTTGTTTTTTGTTCTTTTTGTATTAACCTGTGCCTAGAAATGAATGGAAAAGCCATTCGACTTCAAACTAAACAATGCACTTGATGATTGCATTCAATCTTATAAGGACACATAAAAAAATATATATATATATAACTTGAGCTGAGGTACTGTTAAACTATTGATAAATTTAGTTAAATGTGTGCTATTACTACTTTTAGTTAACTGCTTCTTAACACTGCAGGACAGATTAGCACAAATTACCGTCTAGGCTAATCTTTGGCTACTTACGTCCTACAAGCGTTATGGTCCAGTCGACCTTCCTTCCTGTGCCAAAAGTGAGCTCATCCTGCAGCATGTTCTTCTTAATGTAAATAAATATATAATTACTTGCATTCTCCAAAATAAAAGCTACCCATACCATGTGTTCCCCTGGCAGGGTAAGTGTTGGAGCTCATGCTTTGGGATTTGGGTTTGGTACAGTTCTCACCGCAGCGGGATACTGTGACAATCCGGCTGGGTGGGTAATGATATCAGATGCCTCTCTTCACAACAACAGGTGCCTTGGCATGGCCAGTCTCCACCTTCACGCTGGGGTAATGACATCAGCAGCAAGCGCTGTTTAATTATAGTCCTCCAGAGCTCAACCCTAGAACACCCCGACATCTCAAAGTGCAGCAATATCATAGATATTTGCATTTCCCTTTAAATCAAATATTTTCACGCTACATACTACACTTAACTGATGTGATTTCATGAAATACATGTTACTAAATTTTAGCATTTAAACTTCAGCCAAGACAACTTTTTCAAACAGGATTTATGCTGCATTCACGCCATGTAGTAATTACCATAATTACTACTGTAGGTGACACCCTGGGACGTTCAACAGTACACTGAAAAAAGAAATTGGTGTAGGTTTTTTTGTTTTTGGAATAAATTTGGAATTTAGGAATTGTTTTCACTCAGAAATTGCTAGTACACTTCAAAAGCTATTACAAAGAAACAACAATTAACAATTAACCTTGAATATTTTAAAGGTATAGTGGAGGATTTTCTTTTTCCGGGTGGATCATCAAGACTATTGGTCCTCCTAGTTGTCAATCATTCTGGTGATATGTTTACGTAAGGCCGTCGTACGTGCTCGTCCCTAGGTAGTTTTCGCTTTCTGTGCATGCGCACTTTCAGGTGTATATGTGTGGTGAGCTACGGTTTCAGCCATTCATTGAAGCTCGCCGTTCTCACCGGGTTTTTTCAAAATGTCTGAGGGTCGCAAGAGAAAAAGTGTCTACGAATTGTATGACAAGAAGAGAAAGGCCTCTGAAGAAAGAAACAAGACCAGGGCCCGGTTTCCCGATAACACTCACTCTTAGCCTGGTAAGAAGACTCGAAAGATATATCTTACCAAATTTGTTTATTTTCCTAAGTGTGTTCCCCGAACTATACCTTAGAAAGCTGCTTAAGATATACCTTCTTACGTGCGACGTGACCCGGCGCTGTCCGTGGCCATGGTGCTGAATTGTTTGAAATCGATGGCTCGAGGATCAATTATTCTCTCGTGCAGGGGCTGTTTATGTGAAAAAGCGGTCATCTTTATAAAAGAAGCACTTCAGAAATAGTTGAAATTGCAATTTATTATGATTATTGGATATTATAAAAAATAATCCAAACTATAATAGCCTATAATAGCCTAACCTACATATTTTAAAATTGTAACATAGCCTATTGCTGCCACAATAACCTTTTCAAAAATGTACGTGCCGCCTTTTCTTTCCCATTTTTGTTCGCTGAGGTGGAGCTGCGATGAAATATTGTTCTTGTGTAAATACTTTCCAGCATTTCAGTAATAAAAGTTTACATCTTGCGTACGGTGCTCGGCAGTGATCAAAAATGATTTAAACCGTGAATTTTGAATCTCTTGTAAACTCGGATATGTGGATTCAGACGGCAATTAAATTACCACACGACCTGTTTGTCAAAAAACAGAAGGTACTAATTTGGCCAGGGATTTTTACGCGGATTGGGTGAGAAAAACACTGATATTATGGATTCGGACGGCACTAAAATCACCGACTTACCCCTGTAAATGTTTAAAATACCGGACGAGCCCATGAGAAACAATATTAGCGTCCGAATATGACTTAACTGACAGTAGCCTATGCTTTCACTGGCCTTTAAAAGAGCGTTTTAATTCAATTAATAATATTGTATAATAATATAATTAAAAATCTAACAACAATCAGTGTAATGACAATTTTATTCTTTGCATGAAAACACTTGAATTAGCCTAATTTAATACTGTCTGGGTGTATTAAAACTTCAGAATTATATTCATTTAGACCTGAACAACGCTAAGAGAGAGCTACGAATGGTCCAGACCAACCTTACGAAAGTGTGACTTACAAAAGATATACTTAGCGTACGAACGTTTCGGGAACCGTCCCATAAGGTTAAGAGAGAGGTTAAGGAATAGGTTAAGAACTACTTAGAGATAAGAACGCTTTGGGAAACCGGGCCCAGAGTGTTTTTGGGAGAATATTTCACACGCTGGCGTGCGCTAAAACCACAGGTTGGGCTTCCCACTGATGCCTCAGTCGCGAAGTTTCTACTCGACAGGTAAAGTTTGGCATGCTATTTGGCGAAATCCAAAAGACCAAATGGTAAAATGTATCACGCTGAAATGTTCTAAAACCTTGTGTGTTCATTTTTGATAATTCCAATGTGTTCACCATAGTATTTATTACACAAATGCAACAAGCTACTTCTCCATTGCAGATCATGTCTTGAGTCCTCACTCAATCGATCAGTATAATAAGTAAATAAAACACGGAAGGGCATTTGACATTTTGTCTTGCATGAATGTTTTTGAGTTAGTTTATAATTTGCAACATAATTGTGCCACCAAACGTGACTAGCCAAATTTGGATGCCCTTCCAAACAATCTACTATGAGCCATGCCGACAGCAACTTGTAAACAGAGCGTGCACGAGGAGAACTAGGCTCGTGCATGCTCTCTCGTGCACACGTTTAATAGGCTTAATCCTCTCGGGAGCAGGTAGAGTGTTGCGCATGTGCATTTTATCAAAAAGTGGAGAGGGCGGGTCTTTTCTAAAATTTGGGAAAATCCTCCACTATACCTTTAAGTAGAACTGAAATAGAATGAAGTAGTATCTTTGGTCACACTTTAGTTTAGCATAGAATTCTCACTATTAACTAACTATCAACTACAACTTTTGTCACAATAAACTTCTAATAAGCTGCTTATTAATAGTTAGTAAGGTAGTTGTTAAGTCCAGGTATTGGGTAGGGTTAAGGGATGTAGAATATGGTCATGCAGAATAAGGTTTTTAAAAGTACTAATAAACAGCCAATATCCTAGTAATATGCATTATAATAAGCAATATAGTTAATAGTGAGAATTGGACCCTAAACTAAAGTGTGACCGTATTTTCTGGTAAAACAAATAATTTAGAACTTTATTTACAAGTACAAATTATTTTTTACAGTCTTTTAACAGCAAAATTAATCTTTGTAATTTGAGTAATCCGTAGGCGACACCACAACACAAGTAATGCAATGGTTTATTCATCAAGACATTAGATAATTAATCAGCTCTGTTCTAGTGTAACGTGTATATTCTGTTACATTCTGTTTTTTTGTTTGCTCTGTTCCTGTTTGCCTGAGTTCCTATAGTTTCCCTGGCTGTCAATTAGTTTCCACAAACCTGTTACTGTTATCCTTGATTATGTTTTATATATATTTAAAGTCCCCATGAAATCAAAATTGAAGTTTTTTTGCTTTTAGTATGAATATGTTAGCCTTACTGTTATCTATAAGCTATTGTTCTCTAAAACAATGCCAAAATTTGCCTTTAGAAGATATAAACACTCAAAACTTAGTTTCTCACTTCCACCAGTATGGATCAATGAATTTGATGACATCACTCTGCACTTCAGCTTCTCATCAGATTTTCTGTCCAATCAAATGCTCTCTAGAATATGAAGCTCCGCCCCCTACATTATAAATAGACACTGAAGCTGCGGCTGAAATCGGTCACTTGTTCACACATTTACTATTTTCTTGGTGAATGGCATATATTGCACTATATTGGGGATAAGGTATGATTCAGACAGTGTAAATAAGCTTTCCATTGAGGCAAACGAAGTCTGGTTTCACGTTAGTGTCACACACACACACAGTTAGCTTCGGTCCAGACACGATAAGCACAGAGTGGAACAAATGCACGAGTCAGCACATGCCACACATTTTAAAGGGGTGGTAAAATGCTCTTTTCACAAGATGTAAAATAAATCTCTGATGTTCCCAGAGTGTGTATGTGAAGTTTTAGCTCAAAATACTCCACAGATATTTGTATATAGCATGTTAAAGTTGTCATGAGCAAAAACTCCCCGTTTTGTGTCTGTCCCTTTAAATGCAAATGAGCTGCTGCTCCCGACAGAGGGGGCGGAGCTTCAAGAGCTCTTGTCCTTAGCAGCTCGATTACCTCACACAGACATGCACTGAAAATTTCAAAAACTTTTAGCCTTTTATGTTCAAACCAGAGTCAGAAAGATGGAGAGACTCAAGAAAAAGTAACATGTAGACAACATTTCTGAGAGGTTTCTGATGAATGTATGTAGCTTATGTGTAGTTAATTTCTAGTCATTGATTAGCATATTCTGTCTTGATAATCTATAAATCATGTTCAGGGGGTGGGGTTTATGTAAATTTTAGGGTTGGTGATGTCACTAACCCGGGAGGAAGCTCGTGTAGTTCCTACCAGCCGTTTGTTGTAGTCCTTAAAAAGCAATTTCTTTAAAAGCAAATATCTCCCTTTGCTTTGAACTTTGAGCGTCGTAACTTTGCAGATGTTGTTTATGCTCAAACAGCAACATTACACACTAACTAAAGATAGAAAAGTGAAATCATAATCAACCACCCCTTTAAAGCGATATGGAGGATATTATAAGGAGAAGGCTTTACCGAGCTCAATGGCTCTAGCCGATATGATATAAACTAAAAGCTATTGGCTATTTTAAAAAAGGGGAGGAGCTGTTCGATATGCCCCGCCCTGTCTTCCTATTTTAGTGGAAATTAGTCAACACATTGAATAATGCTGCGCGCTTCAAGGCACTTCAGTGGGCCTTCAAGCCTTGAGTTATTTTTGTTCAGTGTCCGATATCGTCTATGTTATGTGGTTTACGATTGTAATAAAAAATGTAATAAAAATGTCATTTAATAAAAATGTTGACGTGATGTGAACACCCTCTTAAGTGGTATGTACCACAGGGAAGCTTGAGGATAATTTTGATAACCAAGTTCCCTAGATGGGCGGGCCATTAACTTTAAACACGGCGAAGGGGAGAATGATTGTCGCCGTGACTGGTATGCTTTATTAAGTTTTTACACAATAGCTTTGTCTTGTTGTTAAAGTAGTGCATTACATATGAATAATCATTTGAAGTGTGTTGTATGTTTTATAGTATGTATTAGACCGAAATTCCAGAATTATCAGCAAGCTGACTATCTAGATAAGACATATGGTTGTCAGTGAATTGGGACGTTAAATGTAATTTTGGCTTTAATAAGATTTTCCCAATAAATAGGCAAGAATAAACCTGTTGTCCTCCATGATTCCTGTTCTTTCTGACAACAAAGCACTTGAATGCGACGAGCTCGTAATCATGACTTCAGAAGTGCGAAGTAGGACATTTCTGATTCAGCTTTAGCTGGAATTATTTATTGCAGTTAAAGTTTGACTTTATTTCAAGTAAATGTTTTTTTTTAATGGTTTTAGTTAACAAAAAAAAAAAAAAAAAAGCAATCGCAAGTCGCAAATCAACTAAATAAAAAAAACAAAAAAAAAAAACAAAACAAGATGACCCATTTTTTACATCCCCCAACTTCATGCTTCAATAAGAATCAGCACCAGCACAGGAGTGAAAACTGCACTCATCAAGCCATTTGCATGGAGAACTGAAATCAAATATTCTCTAAAAATGGTAAAACAATGCTTTATATCTTTACCTGTTTTGTTATTATTTCCTTGACAAACCAATTATGCCCTCCTTCAGTGTTAGCCATTAAATCTACAGTTTTCCCCCTCTTTCACCCCAGATCCATTTTGTTTGTGTGATTTCTCTCTAATATTAGTTGTAAAAGCGTGCGGTTGTCCGGATGCGCAGGGGGTCGTGTGACCGTGTCTGTCTCTATGCTGATGGCTGCTAATCCCTTCAAACAGGCCGGCGTGGGCCAGACATGGCTGAGGGCTACGACGGAGCCGTAATTACACACGACCTTCCATTATTGCAGCGATGCAAGCAATTACAGTAGCTGTGCCTTTTTACATGCAAAACAGCCCAAATGAGGGACACAATGACAGCGGATGAGACAGGCTAACGGCAAGACTGGACTGCCACCATGCCCACGTACAGCATCAAAAGCAGGCCAAAAACAAGCTCTTCATCTTGACCAGAGTATCATGGTAATTTTAAAACAATTGCTACATATAGTTAACTAAAACCATTAAAAAACATTTTGTTGCTTGAAATAAAATAAACTTTAACTATGTTTAAAAAAGGTGTCAATTGCAACACTTCTCATTTTCATGTATAACATAACTAAAACAGGAATAAAACAAAATTAATAAAACTTTAAGTAAAATTAAAATGAAAACAGAAACAAAATCTAAATAAAAATCTTCAAATTCAAATTGTGAATAAAAACTATAATAGTTTTCAGTAATACTTTATTTTAGTGTCCTTGATACATTTTACATGTACTTATTACATTACTATAGTAATAAGAGTAAATTGTGCATAATTACATGCAACTAACCTTAAACCTAACCCTAAAGTAAGTTACAGTTAGGGTTAGGGTTTGGGGTTACAATTTATTTTAAGGTGTCATTGTTACAGTGTCATTACATATTTAAGTACTGAGTAGTATTAAGCAATAACATGTACTTACTATAGGGTTAGGGTAGGATTAGGGTTTGGTTGAGGGTTGAGTTGCATGTAATTATGCATAATTTACTGTTATTACTGGTACATGTAACATATGTAACAAGGACACTATAAAATAAAATGTTACCGGGTTTGGTTTAGGGTTAGTTACTTATAACTATGCATAATTTCCTGTTATTAATATAGTTAACTACATCAACTTAAAATAAAGTGTTACCAAATAATATTCGGATTCTGATTGGCTGAGCTCAAAGCCATTGTAAATTCCCAATAAACACACATGTGATTGCACAGTATGTATTCATATATTATGCTGCTAATTCGCTATACTACCTAGTAAAATAATAATTTATGATATTAATTTTAACAAATGTAAATATTTCTGTTTATAATTCCATTACAAGTTTGTTTTTGTTTTTTTAAGCTATAAGGACGGTTGGCTGTGGATTACCCCTTACCTGTGATAAAATCACATTAACGAAGAGCCTCAATTAGCTTATAAATCTCATTTTGATTTATTATATGCTAAAAGAGAGAGCAAAGCTAATTTCCTCAACTATTAGTTTACATAAAGAGGTATTACTGAGAAGCAAAATGACTTGATTTAGTAAATTTGCTGCAGCGAGGAGGGAAGCGTATGTGTCTGTGTGTGTTTATGTGAATGTGTATGCGTGTGTATGTTTGTGTACGTGTGTATTTAGGCGCAGCATTTGGATGACCATATGGAACTCTTCGTGGCGCCAGGAGACCATGCGGCTTGGAAACCTGATCACCATCTCCCTGGTGACAGCTGGAGTCTTTACACTATCAGAACATTTGTAGACTTCTAATTTGTCATAACCACCTCCTGTGGCAAAGAAATATGCTGCAGAATTAGGTAAGAGAAGCTGAAATTTAGAGCAGAAAGAAGGGTACAGCGAAAGAAAGAAAAGTTAGACAGACATAAGTGCGTGGTTGCACGCACAGAGAATTTAAATATGACAGAAGAAAGATATATTATGAATTTCTTTCGTTGACTGTTCTGCTTCTGTACACATCAGATTTGTTGGCATATCCAACTTCAATCTATTTAATTTATGGTGGTCCGGAGAGCAAAAATCTTAAAATCAAAATCAGTTTTTCATGTTTGCGACATGTTGTGAGTGTAACGTCATAAAATGTGTGCAATATTGTCTAGGTCTGTTTGTCACGCTCCTTCCTCATATAGTGAACTATTCTCTGTGTAGCAAATGTGTGAACACGTATGAAAACGTAAAATGTTCTCTCGTGCCTTTTGTGACCACAGGACCACAACAAGATTTCACGATGGACATTAAGTACACTTTAGAATACTTTCAAAAAGAGTACTTATTACAGAAACAATATACTTTTAAACAATTAAGCACAAACTGAATGCAATGTTGTCGGACACTTAATTGCATGTTAATGTAATGTATTATAGTTTCAATTTATATAAAATGCAGTTAGCTACAAACTTTAGGATGTTTTCTGAACCACTTACAGTAAGTAGGACTTATGTACATCTTTATATATAATTGTATAATTACTTTACTGTCTGAAATATGGTTAAAGCGTGACAAGCATTTATAACTAAAATAAACAAAATCAATGTAAATTTTATGTGTAATTACACATTTGTATTGAAGTTGCAATTTAACACATTTGAAATATAGTAATGTTGAATAACACATTACAGTTAAAATTATAATCAAGTACTTTGCATGTGCTTTAGTTAACCAACATACACTGTAAAAAAATGATATGATCATAAAAAAGTTAATGCAACATATGTTTTTACACTCATCCCAATAAGTTAAGCAGTTTTCTACTTTTTTTATAAGTAATACAAGATTCAACTTCAAATTTTAAAGTCAGTTTAAGGTAATTTAAGTTGAAATGACTTAAACATCCAAGTTGATTGTACTTAAAAATTGAAAGCAGCAACTTTTTTTTAAAACATACATGTTAAAACATACATTTTAAAACATAAATATACTTTAAAGTAAGACTTAATTTGACATTACAGTGCACTTTTAAAAAGTGTACTCAAGTGTGTTAAGAAACAGTCACAATAGTATAAGTGTATATTTAAGTACACTTAAGTGGCCTTTTTTTGGCCTAATATTATATGATCTGCGAGTACAGTTGTTGCTGTTTTTTTTAAATATGCTTTTAAGATTTGAAGTACACTACAAGTGCACATTCAATACAATTAAGTGCACTTCTTTTTCACAAGGATCAGCATGGTGTTGACACTTACAACATTACTTTAGTTATTAGATACAATATTGACTGAAGAAACAGATCTGACTGAGAAATAACAGTGAGAACAGTCAGTCCTAAAGATCAGAAATAAAAAAAACAATTTGATTTGTGTGCAATGTGATCAAAGCATTAAGTGTAATGAAAACAACAAGCACTAAAAGATGAAATCAATTATTTAGCCACAGATACAAACCAACAAGATAACACGAAACAAAAAAACTCACTCGCCCGTAGTCTGAAATCTAAAACATGTTAGAATACCATATGCCAAACAAAGGGCCGAGTCGAGTAGTGTCCCCTAGAGAAGCTGTTTCTCAAGGGAAGCCAGCGCTCACCTTTTTGCCAGCTGGAATATTTAGCCAGAAAGCAGGTCTCGGCCTGGGCCTAATTTTACCCCATGTTTCCAAACATATCCCCTCCTCCCATTCCATTCAATCATCCATTCACACGCACAAACTGTACACAAACACACACATACACACACACTTCCTGGCGTACGTCAATCGCATGTAAGCATTCTCCCAGAGCCCCTAAGACTGTTTTGAGATGACATGTCTGTGAGTAAATATCTGATTAATATTTCATGCGGCTGTGTTTTTTTCCTGAGCGTAACATCATGTTCTTGCCTTTCCATTTGTCTGAATAGAGCGTGTAGCTCTTATTGCTCATCAGACAAAACACGTCTCCTTACTTCAAGTTGCAAACTCCTGAAAGCTTGGGGACACAATGCTTTTGACATTACTTTAAAGCTAATGTCAGAGATGAAACTGTGGCTATGTTTGGAAACAGAATACTTATTTACGAAATACTGTGCTGTATATGCTGTATATTATTAGCACATACTATTTAATGTATCATGTTGCATGTATTTGGGGTTATTTTTTTAGGTAATTTTCCATAACAAATGTTTTCATTCTTGTCTGATCAATTAATGAGTAAAGAAAGAGTTAAACGTTAAAAATGGCTCATTCATTTAACTGGAAATGGAAGATCTATAGTCTCAAAGCATTGCATTGTGGGATAGCAATATTCAATGCATACAGAATCTACATATGCACAATATATATACTACAGTATATACACTCTTAAAAATAAAGGTTCTTTAATGGCATATATGGTTTCATAAAGAAACTTTAACTGCCATGGAACCTTAAAAGGTTCTTTATAGTGAAAAATGTTATTTGGGTTATTAAAAGTACGGAGCACAAAAAAAAAAAAGAAAGAAAAAAAAGAATGTTATTCTAAGAACTGGTCACTGAAAGGTTCCAAAAATGGTTATTTTATGGCATTGCTGTGAAAACTACCTTTCTGAACCTTTATATTTAAGAGTGTACTGCATAAATAGTAAGAGTTTGATCCCCAGGTTTGTAATATAAATAAAAAGTTAAAGAGTTGTAAATGCTCATAGTGCTTAAATAATTGTAGATAAAAAAAAAAAAAAAAAATAGGTGGCTGTTTTCAAGCACTTCAAATAATCAACACCTATCTTGCAACATATAATAGAAATGACTTGGGGACATTTGCTTTAATGGACATTAGCTCAAAATGCTTTTGCAGAGGAAATTTTCCGAGGACGTTTTCTCTCGTGTTCAGAGTGGAAATGGCTGAATTGCACTGGTAATGCTCTTTAATTCTGATGGTCTGAGCTCTGCGGGCAGTCCCTGTATTCTCTGGACGACTCTTTCCTGGTATTGGCTGAATTAAGTGCTGGAGAGCCATCAGTGACGTCTGGCTTACTGTGCCATTACCTCAAAGGAAGCGTGCTTTGGGTTTTTTTAACAAATGTTCTGTAATATTGCATATTTGTATCTTTATTTTTTTTAAAGATGCATGCAGAAATAGAAGGAACAAGGGCACAGACAGCGGTCCAAAGTGGCCCGGATTCAGTGATATGTGAGAACAATGCAGGCAGCGGAAGTACCTTATGAGACATGGGAGAGGGTCCTAATAGCCGTGGCATCTAGCCAAAGTGATATGGAGAGAGAGAGAGAGAGAGAGAGAGAGAGAGAGAGAGAGAGAGAGAGAGAGAGAGAGAGAGAGAGAGAGAGAGAGAGAGAGAGAGAGAGAGAGAGAGAGAGAGAGAGAGAGATGAAGAAAGACTCGCTGTTTGTCGTCGGTTCTCCACAGAGATAACTGACTTATTTGTGCTATTTTCTCCACAAGCCTTTTTTTTGAACCTCAGACTCCCACAAGGCTTCTAAACTAAAATAAGGAAAGTTAGGTACTTATGTTTTCTTCAACAGAGATAAATGCCATGAAAACACACCAAAACGTCTTTTCATTAAAGAGTCTGTGCTTAAATCTTCAAGCACGGTGGGAATTGTTCTTCAGATGCTGTTTTTGTACTTTTGAATTTTCTATTTCCATGGTGTTCCATCATTTGTATTTTGAGTACGGTAGGTATTCATATGTAAAGTGTACATGCACGATTGACGCTGAAACATAATTTCAACACATTATTATGTATGTATGCCAAATATTATCATAAATCATTTTATTCAACTTTACAGAACATCTTTATGAATAGAACTGAGATTGCAGAAACCTTTCTGTAGGCATCACTACATGCGACTGGGTTCGATATTCGGATATAACAATTCTATATAAGTTTGTCATAGAAAGACAGGTAACACTTTACTTTAATGTGTCATTGTTACATGCAGTTACTAACATAATAAATAACTATTAACTATGCATAATTACATGCAACTAACCCTAAACCTAACCCTATAGTAAGTACATGTGGTAAATATTACAGTAAATATTACTTAATATTACTCAGTACTTAAATGTACAATGTAACAAAGACACCTTAAAAAAATAAGTGTAACCGAAAGACATATAGTTAAATGAACAATGATAATATACACATATTACACACATTGTTACAAATCCAATTCTTTTAACCTAAAAGGATTTGTTACAAAGCTGTACCTATATTACGTATCAGTGTCTATATAATCTAAACTTTAGAAAATGTTAGAGTTTATTACACAAAAAACTAATAAGATCACATTGATATTTCACAGAGCATTGTGACTTTGTGTCCGTGGCATCTTGGTTTAATCTTTCAGTCTCCTGGGAATGACTGACACCAGCGCTCTGCTCTGTTGCCGGGTAGAGTGCATTGTCATAGTTTCTTAAAGAAAAAGAAAAAATTACTAATACACTTCACTTTAGTTGTGCCGCACAAAAGCCAGAAGGGAAAAGTATGAAAGAAAGGCTTTGAAAGGAAAACATTCGGCGTTAAGGGAAAAGCCGGGCTCACTGTACCCGTGATATGTAGTAGTGTAAGGGGAGAGAAAGACAGCTATGGATTTTAATCCATTCGTCGATAAAGGTCACTACTCCAAAGGGTTTTATTTCTCTGCCACACATCAAAGTGTAAATCCGCTGATTGCCACCACTGAATGGGGAGACAACAAGGCCGGGTTTGTGGGTCGTTTCTATGGCGCAGTGTGTGAGGAGAGATCCCATAATGTGCAGGTTTTCTATCAGGGGCCCCCAGATCAATGGGCAGCCTGACCTTTGCATTGTGTTCCCGGCTTTGCCCGTGATGTCATGCCATCTATCCGTCGCTCTTCTTAAAGGCCCGAGAGAAAGGGAGGCACGGTCCCACACTGTCATCCCACCACGAGATTGAAAAGACAGCCACAAGGCATTATCTGCAAATATAACCACCTGAAACTGGCGAAACGCAGATTAAATGCGTCGGATCATCCGCGTCCTGTTCGGATGCGCGACGTCAAAATATTCCACCCTAACGATATGACAAGCATTGAGATATTAAGATGCAAAGTAAGCGTTTGAAAGCGCCTCGGCACAAGTCGTTAATCAAATAAGGCCAATGGCCTTTTTAAGATGTTTGTCAGGGATTGATCTGCCTTTTGAGTTAATATACGCCGGAGCAGAACTTAAGAGGATAAAAGGGGTGAGCTTCTCATTGTTTCCTCTCTGAAAGCTCTTCTTTGTAGTGGAGAGGGCCGATGGCAGCTGGTAGGGTCCTCTCCGCTCATTGAACATCGAGAACTTTCTCAGAGTGGCCAAGTGCATTGGAATGGAAATCTAAAGAGGTAGGCGTGAACCATTTGTTTAGCCATGTTTGTGTTTGCTGTCAACATGCCTGTCTGTTTTGTGGGGCTGCCGCTTTTGGCTTCACAAAACCAATGTGTGTGTGTGTCCACCCTTTTCAGTTGCGGACATAATCGAGAGGGATCCGGCACGAAGGAAAGACTCGCCCGAGCCATCCACGACAGATGTTGTAATTGCCAGCTGATGGATGGGCCGTGGAGGAGGTCATTACGGATGGAGATGACTTGAAAAAGAAGGGAAGGGCCTGTGCCACGGCTGGACGACCAGCCCTCTGACATCTCTAGAAGATGAGAGATTCGTAATGGGTTCGGGACCCTAGTCATGGGACGGAGAAGGTGCAGGATATGGTCAACCCTTAAATTAGACACACCCTCCCCCTATTGTGTGCGGAAAACACACTACTTATGCAGTCTTTTATGTAGACGACAATTATCGCGCTCAAGACTTCACTGACTGAAAGAGTCGGTTAGTTACCCTTGAAACTTAAAGATGTATTTTAGACACTTAAGTCACACTTGAAACTGTCTGAAAGTCATTGTGTCGGATATCAAACCAAGTGCAATCTGCAAACAAATGCTTCAGAAACTTTCTGAGATGTTTTGGCAGTGAGTCTTAAATCAACTGTTGCTTTGATATTCACTATTGTTTAACATCCACAAAGTGACACAATGCTTATTTAAAACCCAATAAACTATATTTTTGTGAAATGTTCTGCTTGAAAAGTGCTTGTGCCATCTATATTTTCTTATTTAGTGCACTGGCATTCAAATATCAAGTCAACAAGTGTGGCTTAAAGGAATATTCTAAGTTCTAGCTGAAACAACAACCTTTGATTACTACAAAAATGATTTTTGACGTTGTTCTTTTCTTTTAAACAAAGAAAAATGTGGGTACAGTGAGGAACTTACAATGGAAGTCAATGGGGCCAGTCCGTAAACACTTAAATACTTACTGTTTCAATAGTATAGAGCCACGAGACACATTATGCACATTAACATCTCAATATGAAAAATCTCTTACTAACCTTTTCTGTGTTTTTTCCCCTTACTAAACTTTGTTGCATACAACGCAATGCCTACAACCCTGAAATATGACTAGAACAACTTTACAGCTCAAATATTACACATTTTAACAGAAGAATGAATGTTAATGTTGTGTGTGTGTTTTTTTTTTAACAAAATTATAAGCTTCACATTTTTATATCCTCCAAAAATTGTCTCCATTCACTTGAACCAGGAATATTCCTAAGACTTTTCGGACCCCTGCATGTCTCAGATATGTTTAAATACAAAATGTTCAAGGAAAAAAGGGATGCAGATGACAAATCGATGCAAAACTGTTGTAAAACAAAGCTCCTTCTCAATTGTTCTGAAACATGATGTGTCGAAGACTAGAGTGAATTGTCATTTATCAGAAATGGACTTTGTTCCCAATGAACAAAAAGCACAGTAAACCAGACCTAGACTAAACCGGTTGTACTCTTAACTCTACTCTTCACCTTAAAAGAGCGAGAGAGAGAGAGAGAGAGAGAGAAAGACGGGGAGGTCTATTCTCTGGGGGCACATTCAGGGTCATTTGAGTTTGTGTCACACTTACACAGGGTGTCACTCCACACCAAAGTGAATTGTCAGTTTGTTTATACAAGCTGTGGGATTGCGTAAGATGTTTGCTCCCCCTGAACGCTCCCCAGAGGTCAATTAGGACAGATGAGCTTTTCTCCACACAAAGGAAACTGGTGGCCTTACAGCAGTTAGGGGAGGCACATAATTAACAGTTATAAAGTACTTTGGTTGGTTAATTGAATTAGTTAATCCTTTTTTCAGTGATCTTCAGCTGAAGGGGGGCATTATGGGAGCTCTCTTGTACTGTCACACACGTGGCGGCTCGTCTTCGGCGTAAAGCTCTCCAATGAAAACAGAGGTTTCGAGAATGCCATTCAAGGAAAAAAGAAAGAAAACAAGAAAGGAGATGAAGCGCAACCTCTTAGATAATCAAGAACAAAATGCTATTGCGCAAAGATTGCTCTTTCATAACTCAGTAGACTTAATGGAGTTCTCAATTATTTATATATATAAAACATCAAATTATATACAAATGAGAACAGTAAGAGTACAGACCGATAAAACATCATAGCTCCGATCATTTGATGTTCTGGCCTCTGATCTCTGAGTTCCATTGTAGACAAATCTGAGCACTGAGAAGTTTTTTTACGGAAGCTGGATTACGTCTCCTTTACATCTGGATTACATCTCATTGGAGATCAGGAGAAATAATTGAGTTGTTCAATTCACATTTATGTGTGTAGCACTTTTAACAATACATATCATTTCAAAGCAGCTTTATAGAAAATGCATGTGTACAATTTTGGGTGATCTGTTATCAGAGAGGACTTAGTCCAAGTAATGTCCATATTTTAGAAATGGACAGTTCTAAGATAGTACAAATCATGCAGTTAGCAACATGTATTAATTTAAGGAAGAAACAATGAGCTCAATGAAGTAAAATAAAAGTACCATGTTCAAGACAATTGGGTCGGAGAAATAAAAACTGATACCAATATATAGTTAGTTGACATACAGTAAATATAGAGCGCTAAAATTAATCATTCACACCCATTTTACGTCTGTTATTTGAAACATGATTTCAACAAGGAAAAATTTAGAGCAGGACTTAGTTTATGCATTAGAAATTGATCATGAAATGTGGATGTTTTATATCAGAATGGCTAGAGTCAAGTGGTTGGATAGGATGAGCAAGTTTGATAAAAGATTGCAAAGATTTTTTTTTTTTTTTTTTTTTTTATTTAAAAAAGGCCTATATTGTCAGCGTTTTATTATTTTAGCTTGTTACAAAGGAACCTTTCTCATTTTTGTTTACTTTAAAGTACTAAAACATGTAAGCTTGTTTCCGCCACAGTATAAAAAAAATAAATTATTATTTATTTTTCTGGGATTTTTTTTTTTACCCCCAGAAATTGCGATACAAACTTGCAATTGTGAGTTATAAAGTCAGAATTGTTAGATATAAACTCGAAATTGTCCGAAAACTTTTTTTGTCTTTTTCTTGTACTTTATTTCCTCTGAATTTGACTTTATAACTTGCAATTTTGAGTCATATTCTCGCAATTGCGAGATTATATCTCACAATTCTGACTTTTTTCCTACAAGTTTACATCTAACAATTCTGACTTTATTTCTCATACTGTAACTGCGAGTTTATAGTTCACAATTCGAATAAAAAAGCGAGATAAAAACTCACACTTACCTTTTTTATTTTTTATTCAGTGGCGGAAACAGGCTTCTATACAAAAATAACTAAAACTAACTACAACTAATAAATAAAAAATATAGACCTTTACAATTTATTTACAATTTACAATTTATAAATGATTATAACTTTAACATTAAATTAAAAACAGAAAAAAAAAATCGAATCAAATAAAAAAATAAAAAATAATAATAATAATAATATACTGAGTTCTGACATGAAACTCTAGATAGTGCAGGCAGATTGGTTCTTAACTCATTTGGTAGTGATCACATCGTCCTCTACATGGCGCTGCTGATTGGTTGTTGTTGCATCTGCGGCTCAACATTCAAACAAATACCAGTAGTGTTGCTGTTAGCAGTCTGCAGCACACTTTCAGGAACCCTCCACCTTCCCCAGCTCCACCTGTATACACAGCAATGTCTGATAATGTATTAGCAGTAGCAAGTCTCTGTACTTGCTCTGTAGCAGATCTATTCTGCCAAGACCAAATACATTATCATTGCCATATCCATTAACATACCAATCTCCCGAGAGTTGTCATGACAGAAATATTAATCATACTAAAACAGCGCTGGGATTCCTATTGAAACGACTTAATTTCATCCTAAAAATCCCCCAAACAATGATAAATGTGACTGCACCTTAAGATAGTAAGATATTTAATGATGACTTTAAGCAAAAAGTATTTTTCTCTCCATTTAATCCCATTGCTGTCTAGGAGAAATAAGTATATAAACAAGATTACCAGTAGTGATTTGTCCTTCCTGTCTATTGTTTTATGCTGATTTTAGCAATCAGATCATTTTAAAATGCTGTCTACTCCTTAGTTACTCTTTGTGTGTTATAACATCCAGTATTTATTCACATCCATAAAGGCTTATAAACCACTTGTGTAAATGCATAAAATTCAAAAACTGGACCAAAAAAAAGAGTTTGTCAAGAATTCGATCAGATTTTCCCCTTCATATCACAAAAGGAACTTTGAAGCTGTTGGGCCCTCATGTGACGCCGTGTCCTCTTCCCGGCCCCCCTTGGCCCGTCTAGTGCACACTATCCCATCACCCCATCTTCAAAAGCATATCTCTGCGATCCCTTGACAAATTATTCAAATGTGCCCAGCTAGCAGCACACTTATTTCACAGCTCCACTTGAAGCACAGGTTCGAACATGTGCATGAAATCCTGTGTAATTTGGACGGTGGCCCCCTTTCACCGCCGCACACCTTCTGAACCTCAAACGCGCTCAGTCGTAATCAACATGCCACACGTTTGTACCTGATCCCATTACATGAGTGTTCACTGCGAGGCCGTGAGCCAGGTGTCCATAGAGACCTCTGTCTTCCATCTGTCTGCCGGGTGATTTCATGGATGCCTTGAGAGGTAAAAATATAAATAAATAATTGAGCGTGCATTCAAAATATTCAGTCAATAACGTGGTAGGGCTCCGTGGGTCACCCTTGGTCATTTTACATGGCTGAAATTTACAGGGGGGGTTAACCAAAATATCAACACCATTTGGTATGTCTTGCACTGTCTTTATGGTAATGTAAATATTTGCTTGTGGTATTCTTAGCACCTTTATATTAGTTTTTCAGCACATTAAACGCACATCACAGGCCCAATTCTCCGTGTCTGACAATTGAGTGGCAGGGGAATTTGACGTCTTCACACTTCCTGTGCTGCTACACCACTGACAATGGCTATGATTATGAAGTGTAATTTCGGGTTTGTTCCTATCAGAGTGTGTGCTGATGCCGTTAGGCATGTTATTTACTTTTCTGTACATCACGATGTAGTCTTGTTGAGTAACGGTTGAGTAACTTGGAAAGGTGTTACATGATCAGGATACAAAAATTGGTGACTATTGTGTGTCAGTAAAAAAAAAAAAAAATTGTAATCAGATTAAATTAGGTTTTGTGACATTGACTGATATTGTCATTGATTGATTAATTGATTGAAATATATATTGCGATGAAAAAAAAGAAAGAATTTCCACCAGATGAATTGAATACATTTGGAAAGAATGAATTATTCTAGAAAGATTGGGGTGATTTTGTTGGGGAATACATCTGCACAGAAAATAACAAATATTTTTAATAAGCTGAAAAACTACTTTGTTTGAGCGTGAATCGGAACAATTTGGGTGTTCGCACTTGAGCATACTGATTATAAGACCCAACTCAAATATCTTTCCATAACCATAAGTTGAACAGTTATTATTATTTTTTATTTTTTATCTTTCCACTTCATAGGCTACATTCCCACTGTTTTTGACCAATTCATGATGACTAAAATAATAATAATTTTGCTGTGATTAATAAAAGTAACTTTTGGCCCTGTAGCGGTTAAAAAAAACTGAATTTTGCAGAAGAACATTGTTTTGGTTGTGCTTTGGCTCTGTGTGACTGTGTGGATGAATATTGTTATCCAACTTCTCGTAAAACATTCACTACTAGGCTTAAGAGACATAACCAGTTTAGATTGAAAGGATCTCAAGCTGACTAGCTGAAGACATTACTGTAGTTTTACCCATTAATAGACACGGTACTTCCTTGAAAATAAATTCCAGGACAGCGCTACAACAACCATTATGAAAGGAGCCTTCACAATGGATAATGATTTACAATGAACTCTGTTAGAGAGCTACATATGCCAATTTATCTGTTCAATAAATACCTTACTCACCTGTTGAGTAATAAAAATGCCATCTCCACGTCACTTTTACAACATTTCAAATCCCTCAGTTCATGCCATCTTCAAAAAGCCATGTTGATTCTTGTTTTATTTCAAGCTCTTTCTGGTCTCTTTTGAATGAAACGTTGAATGAATGACTGAATGACTCACTCATTAAGGCAGTGACTTGATACCACCAACTAGTGGTTTTAGTAACATATTTAGTGCGCTACTTCGCCATCTGGTGGTCAATACAAATTCCTACACCACTTGTGTTATTCAGATATTTTGTTCATTGGGATGTCATTGTAAGGTTTATTTTCTATTTAATAAGCATATACTGTGTGTCATTAGGACATTGGGCATTGGTTGAGCCCAAGGTGCTTTAATTTACATTCAGACATTCACACGTCATTGTTTTTAATAGTAATACTTTCATTAACAACAGTACGCCACGTAAAAAAAAAAAAAGCTGCATACATATAGGCATGACCAATATAATTATAATATTGCACTAAATGGATAGCGGGTATGGGACAGCGCAATCGACACGCTTTGTTTTTGAGCCCGGTGTGGCGTGTCAGTGACGTAACGGAGCTTCATTTCCACAGGTCACGTGATGGCCTCATTTCTTTGCAATGCTCCGGAACACTAGCCATGTTACCATTACAGATTTGCGCAAACCTTTTGCGATATTTTCTAAATGTCGATAAAAAAATATTGCGAAATGACACCGTTTCCATTTACCGATGTTGTGCGAATAAAGCGCCATTTTTTCCTCTCGTGATAAGTCATTCCAGAAATCATGGCAACGGATGTTGGTAGGTTTACAGGTCCCACTTTATATTAAGTGGCTTTAAGTACTATGTACTTACATCTAAAAATAAGTACAATGTACTTATTGTATTCATGTTGTATTGTAAAACACATTGCTGCTATTTAGGTGCGACATGGGTAAGGTTAGAGACAGGTGTGGTGGTATGGGTAGGTTTAAGGATGGGTTAAGGTGTAAAGGAAGGGTCAACAGCGTAATTACAAATGTAATTACAGAAATTAATTACAGCTGTAATTACATGAAGGTATTTTTAAAATATAAGTATAATGTAAAAACATGTATGTACACAATAACTCCATTGTATCTAATTATTAATTTCAATGTTAGTACATAGTAGTTAAAGCCACTTAATATCCGCACTAGCCATTCATTTTAATCGAAGGAGACGTGGGCATTTTATCCAAGCATTAATGGCAAGGAAAGCTCCTTATACTTGGGAGCGGCTCATATGAGGTGTTTCTGGGTGTTTTCCCCTCCTACTGTATCTGCTTCAAGGTCTTGAAAACCTGTGGCATTTCTTTGTTGTTAAGAATCCAGTATTTCTGTAATTATTTTGTCTTTTATGAGTTTAATAAAGAACACTGTCTCGTCTTCTGTTCAAACATACCGCGTCATCTTTAAAGAATGATCGACTTTTACGTTAGCCTACACCAGGTGACCTGTAAATGCAAAATGTTTCCATTACAGTTTTGCGAAATATTCCTTTTTCAAATTGCCTGAACAACAAGCAATTTAGCAATTTGGAAACTTGGCTGTTTTCGAAGCACTAGTGTGTGTTGAAAACTCGAGACGTGTGGCAATTTTAGCAAAGCCTTTTACATTAAATAACATTCAAAAATGAACTAATGAAATGATCTGCAGCACATACTTAGTTTTTTGGGTTTTTTTACCTAAAGTGACTTAAGTGATAAATATGGCTCCCAAAGTCACCAGAATTTAATGTTTTGGTGCTGTTTTTTTTTATTTTTTTCTGTTTTTTTGTAAAAGTACTTTCATAACTTTTTGGCGGGGCCTTTTCCCCAGTGATAATCAAACTCTAGAACTCTGGCGTCCCAGCTGGTTTCCAAGTGAAACATCAAGGTGTTCATCATTTACACACCTACAGCTCGTTATGTTTTTTCAGCATGGTTTGATTCACAGTAAATGAACAAAGCAACTCTGAAATGCTGAAACACTGTCATGAGCTGTGCACATGTAAATTAACACAGTGCCTTGCTTCACTCTAAAATTAGCAGAGCATGTATTTATTTAATTAAATCACAGCCTTCGCTGAATAGTCTGCCACACTGTCCACAATGTAGCAAGATAGAATCACAGCTCACATTGCAAACATCTTCCAATGCATAGAATCCTGAATTGTTTTGTGAATTTTCATATGTCTTGAAGTAATCTAAGAGTAATTAAAAGTAATCCGATTTCATTGGTCACAATCTATTTAAATTAGATTACAGTTACATTTTTAGCTAGTAATACATTTATAACCCTTTGCCTAATGTTCCTAGCATAAAACGTTCCAGAAAGTGCAATCACTAACATTCTCCTGTATTTGATCAGCTGACAGGTTGTTTATTTGCTCAAAAAGAGCGAGAGGGGGAAAAATAGACTATTTCTGATTGCATGGTAATCATGAGATTTTTCCCCATTCTCTCCTTGGCGGAACGGGTTAATTAGGCTGAGCATAAATCACTGGCACACCTGTTATGCTGCTAGTGTTAATCTGGACTACACACACACATGCATACATGCACACGCACTGGCACATACACACGTTCCTCTAACAGGCCCAAATTAGACATCACGCAATTAAACCCACCTGTCTCGCTGCACAGAATCTGCCTTTGCGTCCTCAAATGAAAGACTCAAGAGCACTCAAGTGTCACCTTGTTTATCAATGCCATTTTTTTTTTCTCATAACTGTACACAGATTGTACATTAGAGGAGCACAAGTCATTACTCACTATGAATCTGCTGTAAATCCTGTTTACTTAACACAACTTTAGTGAAACATGCCATTTCTGATTCCAGTTTTTAAAAAGGAGCTGTATGTTTTTTAAAAAAAGGTTATTTTTTAATGAATTTGTCAAAAAGACTCACAAATCAGTCTAATAGCCACACATTTGATTTTAAATGAACTGATAACTTATTTTTAAATGTGTGTATGTGATACTTAAATCAGTGTAGTTACTGAATGGTTGTTTATAGGTTGTAGAACATGCGTAGTGTGTGTGTGTGTGTGTGTGTGTGTGTGTGTGTGTGTGTGTGTGTGTGTGTGTGTGTGTGTGTGTGTGTGTGTGTGTGTGTGTGTGTGTGTGAACTTAACCATATTTTGAGGACAAGTTTCATACTGCAAGCTTTAGTGTTCAATTTTGATTTTGTTCAGATAAGATTTTTTGTTTTTGTGTGGATGTTCACATCATTTTTTTTTTAAAATGTGGCCTATATCAGATTCGTGTGGGAACATGTCACTATCCTCAACTGACCCATGCGCAAAAGTAACATAACAAAGACAGCGCACAGCTCAGAATTATTCGGAAGTAAACACGGTAGTTACTGAAGTCAGCATTTACGCATTCGTTTATAAAGCGCATGAATTCTGATATGACTGTAAAGACACATTATAAATGAAGGCTATCTGATTTAGGACCACATACTGTATGGAAGAGATCAAAATCAGAATTGGAAATATCAGATTCCATGTGGATGGTTATGAAAAAATTGCTTATGAGCCACTTTTGGCTGCAGTCTTAACATAGCCAAACACCCAGAAGTGAGCTAAACCTGTTCACACTGACTACGTTTACATGCAGCCAATAACCCGTTCAAAACCGGGATATTAGCAATAACCCGGTCGCGCACGGCCATGTAAACACCGGCAAAAAACCCGGATATTATACCTGGGGTACCCCTTTTCTAACCCGAATATTTGGTCATGTAAAAGCGTATCGGCATATCCCCATCAAAAGGAACATTGATTTGTGTTCTGCGCATGTTCTATGCGCAAGGAATCTTGGTCTTTTGAGTAGAGACGGCGCATACAAAACCCCGCGTGCAGTATACCGGAAGTAAACAAGAAATAGAGGTAAACATGGCGAGACGCAGCACAGCACCACACTTTTGGAGCGAGGAGGAAAGCGCAAACAAAGGCGATCGTTATCTGCCCCGAACTATTCATTATCCGCGTGCTGCTGCTGTTGTTGTTGTCTTTGGATACAGGAAGAAGAATCGGAAATGACGCATATTGCGTCTTAAGGTTGTCCGTACGTCCAGACGCTAACCGTGCGTCGCCGTTTACATCGGGATATTGCCCATTGATTACAAATTCCATGTATACAGGAGTAACTCTCTCTGCTCACGCATGTAAACGGGTAATTCCGAATGTTTTAGAAACCCCTAACCCGACCATAACCCGGATATTGGCTGCATGTAAACGTAGTCACTGTCAGTCCAAATCCGATTATTTGTGTATCCAATTGAAATGTGATCTAAAATTATTGACTGTCCATATTGTGTATCGCAACTGTTCAGATCCGATTTGTGTGTCCATGCCGCTCTTTTCTTTTCCAGAATATCTGCATTTGTTTCTATGGCAATGACGTCAGGTTTAGCTCACTTTTGGGTGTTTGCCTATGTTAAGATTGCAGGCAAAAGTGTCTCTGTCCGACTCAGATCGATTTTTTCATAACAGCCTGAGCAGCACAAACCACATGGAATCTGATCTTCCTATTCTGATTTTGACCTCTTTCATACAGTATGTGGTCCTAAATCAGAAAGCCTACAGGTCTGATGTGTATTACAGCCTACAGTCATGCGCCAAAAATAACAACAATAACCTCATCATGGAGGGGTTTGCAATACAGATGTTGTCTTATTTACAACGTGACAGTGTGTAGCCATCGCGCTGAACTACTGCGTCTTATCATGCAGTGGCAGAAACGTAGGAGGTTTCTCTGTGCTGTCGTCTCCGCCTGTTTCAAAACATAAACCATGCGAAATCTGATATGGTGTTTTATTTACTGTTGATTACTAGGTTACTAATACCACCGTCATCCCCTCGAACAACTTGATGGAAATGCACCTAATTCGCATTTGTTTGTTTGTTTGTTTTCTTTTTTTGTGAACTTTGAAAAAATTCGCTTTAAGTTTGGATGGAAACCCAGCTAGTGTGAACATACCCCAAAAGGAGGTTTTGGGAGATTGTGTTCACACTCGTAGTTTGGTTCTCTTGGTTCATTTAGTCTGGACCAAACAATAAAATTATACATTTATACACTGTCAGTTTTTTAACAACGGACCTAAAGATATAAAACAAAAGTCAAAAGGATAAAGTCACAACCTGATTGGAAAATTTTTATTAAACATTTTGTGACAGAAACTTGATGAACATCCAAAACAATGTTATACACACATATAGCAGAGAACTCACAAAAAGTTTATAAAATGTATAAATAAGTCAATTATTGGAGTATTAAAAAACCTGTTTATGCAATTGTTACGGAATGGGAATCATTAAATATTAACGGAATTTCCTTCTGATTCCCATGTCTAACGTTTTTGCATGTAAACATGAAAAGTTTTGTGTTCAGCTTCCCATGTTTAATAAATCACTTTTTCCAATCTTCTACAGTGAGGTCGGGTGCCTTGTGTCAGGAATGTTTGAACCCAAATGAGATGGCATGTGAAATGAGGGCCTCTCAGTGACCCCCACTGAGAGCAAAGATGGCAGACGGCAAGAGTCCTGAAAAATGTAATTAAACGGAGATAAGATTAATACAATCAGCATGTGGAATGACAGAAAGGTGGTGTTGTTGCAGAGGCATTGGAGGGCCCCAGGCCTGAGTGGAGCTTGGGCCCAGGGAAGGGGTGAGGGGCTGTGGGGTAGTGGAGGGCTGCTGGGATTGAGTGCTTTCAGGTTGAGGCAGTCCCGTGGTTTGAGGGTTTAAATTAGCGGTGAAAAGACAATCCCCATTAGGAAGGATTAGGGGCCTGCTGGCAGCTGACGGGGCCCAGGCACCAAAACTGGCAGGGGCATCTGTCGCACAGCACCCACGGCTACATGGCAAAAGTCAGTCAGTAGTCAGTAACCTTCAGAAACACAAACAAAAAAATCTATGTAATTGTTACACTTTACTTTTCTCTGACCTTCATAATCTCAACTAGAAGTGTGTTATCACAGACTATCATCATGTTATTATTATTATTTTTTTAACAAGGAATACAAAAGTAGAATTTTTAACAAATCTTTCGAGGTGGCTAAGGAGGAACAAAAACACCATTAAAGTAGTCTAGTAAACGTCTTGAGAGGTTGCATATGTGTTAGCTGTGTAAATACCTCTTCACACCAAGATGAATGTTTGCCACAAAAATTCAGAGAGATAAACATTTTCATTTGAATCTACATATGATAAAGTCAACATGAAATCAAAATGGACAATATTTGCAGTATTTATTATAAACCAGTGCTAAATAATTGTAATTATTTTAAACCGTATGTGGTCCACCTCGGTTGAAATCTCGTTCTGGGGGTGCAGGGCGGTCAGAGTACCGGCAGCATGTGAGAAGTTCTGGTGAGCAAGAAAAAGTGAAGGTATACGCTACAGATTAAATATAGAAGTACCAGTGCGCACCGATACACTTTGAGCACTGCTATAAACAATTGATCCGTACACAATGCACATCGTTATGTGTATATTATATATGTATGTATATGTATATATATATATTTTATAATCAAAATAACTTCCCCTCCTTCTAGCAGCGACATCTCTTCTCTGATCATGTGTTTACTGGAGCGACAGCGGGACAAACTGTCACTCACATGAGATCACAGCAATAGCAAACAACAACAATCCAATAATTTCCCGATGGACAAAATCAAATCCCTTCCTACATTTTGTCTTGTTTGAGAAGCCGTTTCACTCAAATATATACGTCTAAACAGGGAAGAAAATACGGTGGCCGAGAGAGCTCAACGCACTGCAACTGAAGTTACGGCTCTGTGAAATACTTGATTCTGATTGGTCAATAGCGCCATCCATGGGTATGTTATTCCCCGATAACAACACAGGCTCATCCAGGTGTCAGAAGCGCTATGACTGTACGCTTGCTAGAAACGTTTTTTCTTCAGATAAGTTACCCCTCCTGATCACCCTTTCGATGTTTATTCTTAGATAACAACCGGCTGGATTGTCTACATTATCTCCTACATAACACATGCAAACAGAAAAAAAAAAAAGAACACCAGCAAATTAAAAATCTTCATCAGTTTGACATCACACGTGCTGCAAATACTCACAATGCAACCAAATATTGAAACACGCTGTAAATACTCACAATCCAACCAAATACAGAAACACTTTGCAAAAACTCACAATGCAAACAAATACAGAAACGCTTTTCAAATACTCACAATGCAACCAAATACATAAACACACTGTAAATACTCACAACGCAACCAAATATGGAAATGCACTGCAAATACGCACAATGCAACCAAATACAGAAACATGCTGCAGCCAAATACAGAAACGCTTTGCAAATACTCACAGCGCAAACAAATACAGAAACACGCTGCAAATACTCACAATCCAACCAAATACAGAAACGCTTTGCAAATACTCACAATGCAACCAAATACAGAAGCATGCTGCAAATACTCACAATGCAACCAAATACAGAAGCACGCTGCAAATACTCACAACGCAACCAAATACAGAAACACGCTGTAAATACTCACAATGCAACCAAATACAGAAACACGCTGTAAATACTCACAATGCAACCAAATACAGAAACATGCTGCAAATACTCACAATGCAACCAAATATGGAAATGCGCAGCAAATACACACAATGCAACCAAATACAGAAACACGCTGTAGATACTCACAACGCAACCAAATATGGAAATGCGCTGCAAATACGCACAATGCAACCAAATACAGAAACATGCTGCAAATACTCACAATGCAACCAAATATGGAAACGCGCAGCAAATACACACAATGCAACCAAATACAGAAACACGCTGTAGATACTCACAATGCAACCAAATATGGAAATGCGCTGCAAATACGCACAATGCAACCAAATACAGAAACACGCTGTAGATACTCACAACGCAACCAAATACAGAAACACGCTGTAAATACTCACAATCCAACCAAATACAGAAACGCTTTGCAAATACTCACAATGCAACCAAATACAGAAACATGTTGCAAATACTCACAACGCAACCAAATATGGAAATGCGCTGCAAATACGCACAATGCAACCAAATACAGAAACATGCTGCAAATACTCACAATGCAACCAAATATGGAAACGCGCAGCAAATACACACAATGCAACCAAATACAGAAACACGCTGTAGATACTCACAATGCAACCAAATATGGAAATGCGCTGCAAATACGCACAATGCAACCAAATACAGAAACACGCTGTAGATACTCACAACGCAACCAAATACAGAAACACGCTGTAAATACTCACAATCCAACCAAATACAGAAACGCTTTGCAAATACTCACAATCCAACCAAATACAGAAACACTTTGCAAATACTCACAATGCAACCAAATACAGAAACATGTTGCAAATACTCACAACGCAACCAAATATGGAAATGCGCTGCAAATACGCACAATGCAACCAAATACAGAAAAATGCTGCAAATACTCACAACGCAACCAAATATGGAAATTCGCTGCAAATACGCACAATGCAACCAAATACAGAAACATGCTGCAACCAAATACAGAAACGCTTTGCAAATACTCACAGCGCAACCAAATACAGAAACAATTTTTTCTAAATACTCACAATCCAACCAAATACAGAAACGCTTTACAAATACTCACAATGCAACCAAATACAGAAACATGCTGCAAATACTCACAACGCAACCAAATATGGAAATGCGCAGCAAATATGCAGAATGCAACCAAATACAGAAACGCTTTGCAAATACTCACAGCGCAACCAAATACAGAAACACGCTGTAAATACTCGCAATGCAACCAAATACAGAAACATGCTGCAAATACTCACAATGCAACAAAATATGGAAATGCGCTGCAAATACTCACAACGCAACCAAAAACAGAAACACGCTGCAAATACTCACAATGCAACCAAATACAGAAACGCTTTGCAAATACTCACAGCGCAACCAAATACAGAAACACGCTGTAAATACTCGCAATGCAACCAAAAACAGAAACATGCTGCAAATACTCAAACACAACCAAATACAAAAATGCGCTGCAAATACGCACAATGCAACCAAATACAAAAACGTGCTGCAAATACTCACAATGCAACCAAAAACAGAAACACAAATTCTGTTATTGTTAAAAGTTATTGTATTTATTTCTTTAAATATGTCAGTGCCATTGTTATGTCTAAGGCATGTTTATAAAATATCTTATTTGAACTAAGGCCTAATCCTGGCTTAATCTATAGCCCTGTCTGTGAAACCAGGCCATTTAGTTTTTAATATTACTTACTTGACACTGTCACCCTGACTGACATTCTCATTATTTTGGAGCCAGAAAATAATGAAATTATATAATGATAATTTATATAACCTGCATAACTAAAAATATATCACTCATTTAAAAATTACATTTAATTTTAGCTTTACTTTAGTCACGATTCACTATCAACTTTCTTAAAAGGCTAGCAGAGCAGAACTGCTTTAAATTAAGAGAGTAGCTTGTGTCTTGGCATTCTGCGGTTTCAAAGCAGCTCCCCGAAGCTGTTATAGACATATTGTAAATTGATGCTGTGCCTTTTCTATATGTTTATTTATATATATATTCTCAGCTCCCTGCGGGATCATTTGCTGTTTTAATTACTGTGGATGTTCCGACAATGAACAGCGAGCACTAATCCACAATTCATACCCGCTTTATCATGTTGTTTTAGTGGGGCTAAAAAGTTCATTTTTTCGTTTCATCTCCTATAGGGTTCTGCTTGTCAGGGGCAACAGACAGAGACCCACTGATTGTCATTAGCATCTCCTCCCACATGGCTAATTTAAAGAGACAGCGTTCAGGTCTGGAGGTGAGCTGTGGCGGTGGAGCCGTGCCCCGTCGAGAGATTCTCTCGCAGGCACGACACTAGAGAAAACCGCATGGAGTTTCTCAGACCCACCGCTAGCTTTTTGTTCCCGGCGTTGTCCCGGGTTCGAAAGGCAGCAGCGAACAAAAACAGCCTCGAAAAGTGCAATCCGATTAAAACAATCTCCTTGTCTTTTGATTAACGTTTATTTGCATGATAATAAGTGCAAGATGATAAGGCCGCAGCAGCCTCTTTTTTTTTTCCTACAGCAATGCCGTGTTTCATGTCCAGGATTTTCCTGGTTCTTTTTTTTTTTTTTTTTTTGGTTTCCAGCGGCCTGTCTCTCCATCCAGCTGTGTGGATTGTCTTAAATGTGTTGTCTCTTGCACGGTAACTCGCTAACAGGAACTTTAAGAAGCACCTCCCGCCGTAGCAGAAACCAAGATCAGCGCAGGAGGAGACCACAATATCTCCACGGAAACAGACCGATGACAGCCTCAATGTCATGGGGAGATGGCGTGGAGCATTAAAGATCACGCCGTGCATCCAGCTCAGCCGTCTACCCAACATGCATCTGTACGCGAGAGTCCATCTCGAGCACTCTTAATGAAATGAACCAAAACCTCCACTTCATACCGTAGTTCGTTATCACCGCGGTTGCATTATAGTGTTGCGAGTTTGTGTAGCTATCAGAACAAAGCGCTTGTGGCACATTGAGGATGTGGGTGTGTGTGTGTGTGTGTGTTTGTGTGTGAGTGTTGTGAGCTGAGAGGCAAGCGACAGGGGATTTCACCGCTTGGTATTTCTGCAAAGCTCCAGAGAGAAACATGCCTCAAGCTATCGTCATGTTACAGACAAATGAAGAAGGGGCAATGTGTGATCTCTGCAAATTTGCTCTCTCTCTCACTTTCTCTTTTTTTTCTTTCGCTCTCCTTCCTCCGCTCCCTCACCACAATGCTTGACTCTCAAGTGGCACAGAAATCAAACAATTAGCAGGAGGGAAATAAAGGTCCTGCTTTGCCCTCTGGCACTTGTAAACATGACAACCATGTTTGAAAATGTTGCCTTTATTATACAGGTTTTGCTTTTCTCTCTCTCTCTCTGTTCCTTTTAAGGGTTTTCTTATTTCTCCTTCACAGAGAATTTCTCTTTTTTTCTTATTGCTGTACTTATAATTATTCTTACACTCAGTGTGTGTGTTTATATGATAATGTCTTATTTTACCTATCCCGTTTTTTGTGCCTATGGTTGAAATTTTGGTTTTTAATTTAAAAACACTTAAATTACTTGGTACAATGCACTTATTGTGCACATACACGTTTTTACATTGTATTTAAATACTTGCATGTAATTACATCTTTAATACGTTTTTGTAATTACATTGTAATTACACTGTTGGCCCTTCCCTTCCCCTTAACCCACCCTTAAACCTAACCATACCACTAAATCTGTCCCTAACCTGACCCGTATACAACCACAATAGCAGCAAAAGTGTTTTGCAATACAACACGAGCACAATAAGTACAGTGTACCTAACAATCATTATCATTTTGGTTGCACTTTATTATAATGTGTCCTTGTTACAGTGTAATTATACATTTAAGTACTGAGTAATATTGATTAACTACATGTACTTACTATAGGGTTAGGGTTTGGTTTAGGGTTAGTTGCATGTAATTATGCATCATTTACTGTTATTATATGTAACGTGTAACTAGGACACTGTAAAATAAAGTGTTACCATATGTATTTATTTAGTTACTTATTTCTTACTTACTTACTCACTCATTTCATTGTCCCCGTAAATCTACACTATAAAAATGCTGGGTTGTTTCAACCCATCTTTGGGTCAAATATGGGCAAACCCAAACGTTGGTTTACATTTTTTATAACATTTTTAAACCCAATGGTTGGTTTGTCCGTATTTGAAACAACCCAGCATTGTTTCATGTAAACTGAATAAAGTGAAGTAAATAACATTTATATCTAAGAATAGCAAATAAATCTCCCAACAAACGACGGAATATTTTGGGGCTGGGCTTTGGGACAGTGTATTCTAGCTATAAAGTGTTCTGTTAAAGTGTACAGAAGTCTGTCTAAGTGAGTTTCTTAACTCTGGGACCCCCTCACAGCGAGGAGTTAGCGTGTACATAAAAGAGCAGGTCAGCTCTGAAACATTGCACTCGGGACTTTGAACGGGCCGCAGCTTAATGCTACAAGCTACAAAATGAACTGAGACAAAAATATATAGACATACTGTATACAGGAGCAGACAACATCTTTTACTTGAAAATTGAATTTAGTTGAAGTTGTTTTATTAGAAAATGCTTTTGTTTATTTCTGCCTATCGTTCCTATCGGCATTTGTGGTACTTAACCATTTTAAACATAGTATTTCAAACAAACTTTTTGCAACAGATATTTTCAAATATAAATTATTTTATTTTAGTGTTCTCACATTGTTGAAATTAAAATCGAAGTTATAACCCACTATTTTTTTAGAGTTTTGAAAAAGAGGTTTTCGTTTAAGCAATAGGTTTTGCAAATATTAATTTACAAATGCATTAATTAATGTGTAATAACTATGTAATAACAAAATAGTTTTTTAATCCTTTATAAGAGGTGACAAATAAACAATGAAAGAGCAAAACTGAAATATTGAATACAGTACATAGTCAAATGACAAAGAGCTACAGATTGAATTCAAGAATTGTTTTATTTCAACATTTTATTAATAAAATTGAAAAGTGTTAAAATAAAATCTAACCTAAATGTCTTTTAGAAATAAATATTGACGTTAGATAGATAGATAGATAGATAGATAGATAGATAGATAGATAGATAGATAGATAGATAGATAGATAGATAGATAGATAGATAGATAGATAGATAGATAGATAGATAGATAGAATGCAGGCGATATGTTATGTTAACTACTATTTTTAGTACTGAGTTTTCTCATGAAAGCAAATGGAAGGACGTTTCAGGATCACAGTATATCTCTATTAATGATCCATACTAAACGCATATATTGCTGAATAAAATTAGATTTGCCATTGAAACACTGATATTATCCGATAAAGGACAAAGATTGGAGATTTACCACCATGGCCGTGTACAAGTAATCCAATTCTGAACAGAGATAAACTAGGCTTTATATCTCAATTTATGGAATAATAGATAATCAGCCCAATGAATATAAGGGGATTTTCAGAGCAGGAATTAGAGCAGAAAGGTGTCAGACTTATTGAATCATTGATCAGGGACAGCGGCGCTTTGAATCCAGTGTGTATGTGTGTGTCCGTCTGCACTCGCGCAGTTAGTCCGTCTCAGGGAGGTTTTGAAGGATTGTCTATATTACACTGCGACTGGAGTAATAAACTGAATGCACCTCCGCTGTGTTACGTTCATTTTGTAATAGCTTTGATCTTTCCAAGTGCCATCGCAGAAAATACAGTTGGTCATAAAATTAGCATTTTCTGATTGCAGTTGGAGCTGCGGGAAATGCCATAAAAATGCAGATCCATCCAATTCAAACTAAACTAAAGCTCTTCCATAAATTTTGAAGGAAGAACAATTGCAGAGTTATTTCGTAATGTTAAGGTCCTAATCTTGAGCTAACACACGTAAGAACGTCTCTAAAAAAACAATTTCAATTTTCACAGAATATTTCTAGTTTCGTCAGCCGCTACCGACCTGACCTCTCCGCAGTCCTTCCAGGCTTTGGCTCCGCTGTGAGCGGCCCCTAGTCAGAGCACAATGTGTGAGACTACAGTGAAGAAACACACACTGATAAATGCTCTGTGTTCTACTGCCCTCCAATGGCGGACGCTGTGCGTTTAGCCCCATGTTCTGCAGCAGGACAGTTAGTTGGTTTGGTCAGCGGCAGGCCTGGGAGAGCTGCCCGTGGCCGGCCCCATCGCCCCTTGCAGCTGGTTAGGGAGCTGAACAGCAGACCTTGATGCCAAATACTGGGGTTCCTAATGAACGTCAACTGCAGACTTCAGCTATTATGTCACCGTCCATCCTAGAAGTGCCATGAATGAGCGTGAAGTGAATGTTTCACAGACGCAAAAACCTGTGTGCAATGGTGGTAACTGTCATAAACCCCTCTATTCATTTAGTTACACATGCAGATACACACACACACACACACACACTAACGCAGACAGTTTGCAGAGGCCCAGATGGCTGGTTCACAATGGCGGGGCAGGGCAGCCTTTGATAGGTTTGAGTGATTGATTTCAGGCTTGACTGGCTCTGATAGAGTCACCTCAGGAGGTGCCTGGCAACCACAGCTTCTCTCCACAACTTTCCATTGAGGGCCCGGGGCCGGCAATCACACTGGATGCCCAGCTGACTCAGAGCCGTCCCCCTTTAAACTCAAAATGTGTCCAATCCTGCAACCGCTGGTCACAAACCTCTAATTCTTGCGTTGCATACTGTGGGGAAAAAAAATTTATATTTGTCACAGTTACCACAAAAGTTTATATTCTCTGTAAGACTGATGATTATTTATTTGTTTATTTATTAATTTAAATTAAGCAAATATACTTACGTTTTGAAATACCGTGTACATGCCATGGTATACATCATATTATTATTGTAATACAAGATTTTTTACATTTTACTATGGTTTTTAAATATGGTAATTATTCAGTACCGAAGTACTGAGAGTTTGTTTTAACAATAGAACCATGTTTTTTTTTGTTTTTATTATTATTATCTTGCAGTAGTTTTTTTGTGTAAAAATAAAGCTAATAAATATGGAAAATATCAAAATACCATGGTACATTTCTTTTTTTGACATACCATTGCAATATCATTGTATTCTTCCAGTTACGTTGGGGTAGGTCTATTGCAAATACCATATGACATATAAATGTGGTAAACATTCGGTACTGTGGTATTTTTTTATTACTCAGCCTATATACTAAAGTACTATTACTGTATTACTGTGTATTTTGTGACATTATACTATGTAAGTATTTACATAGTATAAATACATGTTTTACTTTTTTTAAATACAGTATCATGATTTTTTTATTTTTTTTTACATGGTATTATGGTATATAAAATAGTTATTCCATGGTATATAAATACATAGTACATAGTACAATACTATGTATTCCATGGTATTTTGAAATAATTTTTGAGTAGGCATTTCATGTAGATACAATGATATATATCAATGTTCCATGGTATATTATTTTACACGATACCAGTCCCACGTATGTGCCTAAACATTTAATACTGTGGCATTTTTTAAATAACCTTAGGAAGTGCCTACCATTTAGATGCAATGATATCACCTTATCATTGTACTGTAATATTATTTAAATTACACTGGATTAGGCCTGCCATGTAAATACCGTGATGCATATCAAACTACCTCCGAAGTACCATGCAGTATCCTGTAAATACCCATGATATTACCATCTCTGTACAGTAACTGTACTGTTTCATAAGGGCCAAACGAAGCCTTGCAAACAATCCAGGTCCACAGTGTTTTAATTAAGGACGGGTAAATGAGTGAAAACATTGATTCCTCGTCTCCTCAGGTTGCTGCACCTCTGAGGTGGTAATTGAAATGACATGGAGGCGGTTGGCGTCTGCTCTAACACCGGGGTGTCACATCCAGTGTGGTGCAGTGGCGGGTTTCACCTGCCCGTATCCCGTCATGGCTAACCGCGGCGAGGGCAATACGTGCGGCGGATGCAATTCCCCCCGCAGCCATCTCTCCCACGCTTTCATATCACTCGCTTTTTGCCTCCTTGACACTCTGACAAGACTGTACAATCAATTAAGCGGCACGAAGCGGCTCTCTGATCCTCGTTCAAGGCGACGCTTGCGAGTCGTCTTCCGCCACTAACAGGGGTTAAACTCAGCCTTCACCCAATAGCCCGTCAGCTCAGATCACAAAGGAAGATGCATTGCTGTTCTAATTACATGCGTAGGGTCTTGAAAATCCAATTATGTTTGCACTCCTAATCACATAGCCTAATTGTACAAAGTAAATAAATCAAGGCCGTCCCTTGCCACTGCAATGGGATCACTGTACTAATAGCGCCATATTAATCACCTTGATCACATCAATGGCAGGCAGGTAGACTTGAGCTCCGTCCCTCATTTGAATAATTAACATCTTAAAACTGTTTCCCTCTCTCTCCATTTCCCTCTACATAATGCTGCTTTTAATTGCCCGTTTATTTATGCGTTGAAGTTGAAGCCATGCATAATTTATCAGATAGTTTTACACACGTTTATGAAATTGTCTCGCCGAATTACAAATGTTAAGTTTATTTAGGATTAAATTTTAATGGCTCCTGCAATAGCGAGTTTGTTGCTGAAATTGATTTGGATAATTGTGTCCTCCAGCAACCGCACGGCGTCGGAAGTGCGATTTTCCCCGAACTCCGTCGTAGACGCTATACCCGGGGCAATTAACCTCGTCCTCAGAAACTCTCTAATAATGTGCTTTCGCAATCTCGTATTTAAGGTTATTCGAGATCATGATGTCACCGTGCTTATTAGTCCAGTGGTGCTCAACTAGTCCTTCACAACATAAACGTGAATCACAGATCTGTCCTGATACGGTCAATGATGCTAATTGCAAATAATTAAATGCATGTGAACGTGTGTAGTTAGCATAGCAAAACAAATCCAATTGAAAACCACAGTGTTGAGGAATAAACAGATACATCTGATGGGACTGAGCTGCTGGTTTGGGTTAGTTGTACTACAGGCCGTCACTGAAGTAGTGATTTCTATGTGAGGTGTTATGAGGAATTGTAAACTTTTTTTTTTTTTGATGGAATCATGGATGTGGAGGTGAAGGAAGGGGCAGAGAAGCTCCGCCCATTTAGAAACAAAAACTGTATAATATTATTATGAATTAATAGTAATTTGGTTAAAAAAAAAAATATATATATATATAGGTAATTATGTGGTAATGATTCAGTTCCAAACTACTGAAAGTTTGTTTTGACAGTAGTACCATGGTAATACCAGGGTATTTTTGGAATTATCTTGCAGGAAGTCTTTTGCGTAAAAAAAAAAAAAAAAACATGGTACAACATTTATTTATTTTTTACATTCAATTGCAGTACCATGATATTCCTCCAGTTAGATTGGGGTAGGCCTAGTGTAAAAACCATATTATATATGCAGTAAACATTCGGCACTATAATATTTTTTAATTATAAAAAATAAAATAAAATAATAAAGTAAAGTAAAGTAAAGTTAAGTAAAATGAAATAATAATAAAAAAGCCTACCCAACCCACTTGGACATTGGCTAATGGTACAATTTGTGTTGCTGTTTTAAGGAACAAAATCATTCCTCGTGACGTAGAACGAACGTGACAGCGCAGCCAAAGAGCAGAGCAAAACAAAACTCAACGTCGTTCTACGTCACGACGCTTCCTACGCTACGTCATACGCCAGCATTCATCTCTGTGAATGCGCACCGACCGCCACCGGAAGCCAGTTATTTTAGTTTATAAAGTTTTAAATATGTATATTTTTACGACAAAACCGCACGGATTACCCTCAGAAGGATGCATGCACATTTTCCGACTTGAATCAGCTGGACCCCATTGCCTCACATTATAACCACTGAAAGATCTAAGACATTTTCTAAAATAACTGAAAATGTGTTCGTCTGAAAAAAGATTGACGTATGCATCTCGAACGGCTTGAGGGTGAGTAAATCATGGCTTAAATATCATTTTTGGGCAAACTATCCCTTTAACACTACAAACATAGTTTACCTTTAAAATAAACCACATAACATGTACAGTGAATGTGTATAGTGCGCATTTCGCGCCAATCCTGTTTAAACTATAACGTCACGCAGTTTTATAACAATCGCGCGACGTCCCGACGGTAACAGTTAATTAAACCTGTTTTTCTCAAAATTCCGTTCCAGAAAATCATAGCGATCGGCCGACTTCAGATAAACATAACTTTTCCTACCAACAAGCTATGATAAAAATAAAAACAGATTTGGAAAGGGCTTGATACCAACTTCCATATGATATCAAAACCTGTAATAGGTAAAATTTCACCATGTGGTGGGTTTTCCCAGATCGCATCACATGTTAAACCCTGTATCTGTCTACAGACACCAAGTTCAAAATAAGGGGACTTTGTTAACATTTTCTGAAATTCTATACGGTGTGCAGGATACCACACATCCACCCTGTTCCTTCCCATCAACCCTGTTCCTATAATTCTTACAGCAAATAGCAATAGTTGTACTACAGACCATCCCTGAAGTAGTGATTTCTGCGTGAGGTATTATGAGTTGTGTTTGAGATGGAAACATGTGGAGGTGAAGGAAGGGCCAGAGCAGCTCCGCCCGCCTGGGGAGTTTGGCATGTGCCCTGCGAGTACACCCCATTGATTGAGGGTCAAAGTAAATAACTGGGGCGAAGGTACCGCCCCCCTCCCCGTTCTCTCTCATGGGGCTCATTTCAATACCCCGCCTCTTCCCTTGACCCCACCCACTGACAGACAGATTCTCCATTCGACCAGTACTCCTCCTGCTTCAATGGTTCCTCTACTCCTGCAGACACACACAAATATTATTTTTCTGGTCTCTACAAGTTCAACAACATACACAGATCTAAGCCATTGTAATATGAAATGGAAGTAATATCCCATTAAAAGAAATCCCAAAATGGAGGAGATGATGGACTAAGCAGCTACACATCCCACATATGTTGGGACGGTGGCGAAAATTTTACGGACAATAAAAAAAACAACGGGTAACGCTGGTCCTCGCTGAGCAGAGCAAAAGAGGAACACATGATTTGCAATAGCAAAGTCATGCAGCTCAGCGATTTCAAAGAAGTGCCCATATAAAGCCATGTGTGTGTATATCTAACAAGTTTATTGTTATGGAGAACTTATAAAGATGAAAACTAGTTTCATTAACTAATTAATTAAATAAATATATATAATATGAAAAATTAATACCATAGTATATGTATATTATATAGTACTATGGAATTTTTTAATTACTTTGGAGTAAGCCTACATGTAGATACAATGATATACTAAGGTACCATAGTATTATTGTGTATTTTACCATGTATTTTACCATGTAGTATCATGCTATTATCTTTTGTTGGTACTATGGAATATAAAAGGGTTATGCCTTGGTACATAAATATGGTAAATATGCAGTACCATTTGTATATATTTAAGAAAATATATAAAAAATGAGAGTTTGCAAAAGAATGAAAACTAAACTAAAACTAAAATTAGTGTTAATTAGAAACAAAAAACTGCATAAATTAATTATTAAATATTTATTACATTAGAACCCACTTATACATTTGATAATGGTACAATTTGCGTTGCTGTTTTAATGAATGAAAACTATAACTAATAGTGAAGTAAAATAAACAAAACTAAATTTAGTTATTTTCCCAAGAAATAAAAATTAAAATACAACATTTGACTAAAATAGATCAAATGAGATTTTGAAAAGGAATGAAAACTAAACTAAAACTGAATAGGTGCTAAATTAGAAACAAAAACTATACAACATTATTATAAATGAATAAATTAGATAAATGAAAATGTGATTAATAAAATAGAGTATGACTATAGTTTCCCCAAGATACAAAAAACTCTTCCACTAAAATTGAAAATCAGAATACAAATCAAAATAAAAAGTGAAACTTTCAAAACTATAACAACCCTTGTATCTACCTATAGATGCCAATATCAAAAGAAAAGGACTTTGTTAACATTTCTGAAATGATATATGGAGTGTATGATCCCACATCTCCATCCTGTTCCTTCCCATCAACCCTGTTCCTATAATTCATACAGCAAATATCAAATGGCAGCGACGGGTTGGGCTCAGGGTGAAATGCTGTCGTAGAAATGTGCATCCATGTATTTCTCCTCTCTGTGCGCACACACACACACACAGACACACTAATGGCTACCCAGCGAGCGGTAGGGATAGCGTTCCTCTTCCTCTGCAACCCCCTTGGCCTCCCGCTGGAGGAATTCCCAGCCCTCTCTGCAGGTAGCCAGCCACAGCCGAGCCGGAGAACATGTGTTTTCCTCCCCTGGTTGGGTCAACGTGGGGTTGTTCATTCAGTGCCGGTGATATAGTGGCCGAGACCCAGCTCTGATCACTTATCTGAAGTCTGGCCTGGACTGGGTCTAGCTCGCTTCAGTTAGGCCCCTCCACGCATGATGGATTCCACTCAAGTATGAGAGCAGATCCAGCCAACAGACTCCTGATGGGCCAGACGCCTCCTCCCTTTGACTGTGCAACTCAATCAGTGACATATGCCAACTCCAGCTTCTGAACTCCAATACAGTGTTGTTCCACCTTTTTTTTTTTTTCCTTTATAGTCTTCTTTTTCCAAAGGGTTTGAACTTTAACCACAAAGTTATGAATTTTGGCTTTGAAGCAACAGGAGAATGTGGAGAACGTCTGAAGAGGACCAACAGACACTTGATATTCTTGTTTTTATGTTTTCACCCCGAACGAGGGAAATTGCCTCTTTCCAAACGCCGTTTGGAGGTTGTTTTAAGAGAAAAACATTTTCACTGTGAAATGTAAAGACTAGCACGATTGAAACAACACTTGAAATGAGCTGGTCGCTATGGCTTCTCTTGTGGGATTTGACTGAAATCGGTTTGAATTCAAATATTTATTCAGAATTTTTTGCTGAAATATAATAACGCCTCTAATGGATCTCTGGAAACTGAATTTCAGTCACATGAAAATTAGATTTCATGCAAGTATAATGCAAATAATACTTTTCTAATTTTTTTTTTTTTTTTTTTTTTCATCAAAAATAAGATTATCTGCAAACAGATGATCAAATGATTTGCTTTTAAACTTTACCAAATTATATAGGTCATTCTAGGGGAGGGAAACATTTGCAAAAAGATAATCTAACATTATTGTGTGTCATGATATATACAAATCTAGATTATCAGTGCATTTATATCTAGTAATTATGTTTAGTCACTGAAAAAGTTTCAATATTGCAAAAAAAAAAAAAAAAAAAGGCAATCAAAAATGAGAAATATCTTGATTGAACAAAAAAAAATCTTGATGAAGAGGTTTGTCATATATTATCATTAAAAAATTTGGGGTCAGAGGTATTTTTTATTTATTTATTTATTTATTTATTTATTTATTTATTTATTTATTTATTTATTTATTTATTTATTTATTTTTATTAAGAAAGTAATACTTTCATTTAGCAAGGCAGCATTAAATTGATCAAAAGTGAAGTAAATAACTTTAAATTGTTACAAAAATCAGTAACACTATTTTAAGGTGATGTGGTTACATGTTACTACATGTACTTACTATAGTAAATACAGTAAATTATGCATAATTACAGGTAACTAACCGTAAGCCAAACCCTAACTCTATAGTAAGTACATGTAGTTTATTAATATTGCTCAGTACTTATTTGAGTATACACAATGTAACTACGTTATCTTAAAATAAAGTGTAACCCAAAAAATCTATTTCAAATAAATGCTGCCCTTTTGAACTTTCTATTCATCAAACAATCCTAAAGAAAAGATGTACCACAGTTTCCACAAAATATGAAGCAGCACAACACAAGAAAGCAAATCGGCATATTAGAATGATTTCTGTAAGATCATGTGACACTGAAGACTGGAGTAATGATGCTGAAAATTCAGCTTTGCCAGCACTGGAATAAATGACATTTTAAAATATATACGAGTTGGTTCATTTGGTGAATATAAGAAACTTCTTTCAGCGGTGCTCCCGCCTTATTTACAGAACTACTTGTGTTCAGTACAAGTTCTTTGGGTAATGGCAGCAGTAACTAATCAAACGAGGATCAAAAGATGGAGATAAGCAACATATCCGGGCATTTATCCCGATGCGTGGTGTAGACAAGCACATTTGGCATTTTAAAAAGCCGATTCAGGTGTCTGGATCGTGATGGAAGACCACTGTAATTTGTTCTTGTATCAGAAGAGCTTAATCCCATGATCAGATACAGGAAACAGTCCAAGCCTTGTACTTTAATAAGAAATCTGCAAGAAAAGACTTATGCAAGATTACCAGCCCAATGTCTCACACCGATCAGATAAAGCACATTAGAAGCAACACGGATCACCACCGCGAGGATCTCTTGTCTTTTATATCTGTGACGATACAAAGCAACCCCGCGTCGCATGGCACAGGCGTCCTGCTCGGCTTTACACGGTGTCGTCGTGTCCGAGGGGTGATGAAACCCAGAGAGAGTGTCAGAACCCCTGCGGAGAGAGAAAGAACAAGTGGAACAGCTAATGCTCTCGCACAATGGTCCCGGCTATACAATGGAGCCGTGTGACATTTCTGTACCTGCAGCACCCTTAAAACCTGAAATGTGGCAAACACACATGGAGACTCTCTTGTGACGGTGGCTATTTAGAGTTTATCAGGCGCCGCAGTGGGCCTGACGCCGCGCTGAGTAAGATTCCCAGCGGGTGGGCATCCTCTCGGGCCACCCCGGCGCGGGGCACCCGCCGTCGCTGAAAAGCCGAGACAAGAGATTAAGGGGGGACGAGTTGCATCTCGCCCCATAAAGAGACACTCTACGGTTTTTCCTTCATTACCACTAAAGGAATAAAAAGGGAAAAAGGGGAAGACAAAGTACTAATGGAAAGCCACCCCTGCTCTCGGATGCACTCAGCCCTGATTGTGGTGTGCCACTGATATGGCGCGACGTCCCGGTCTGGCTAGGCATTCGCTCGTATTCTGGTGCTGTCTGTGAAATGTGAGATAATAGGAAAAGAGGTGTTTAAAGGCTAGAGCCCTGCCCGTGAGGATTTAGGATGGCAGCATGGTATCCAGGGCTACTCAACGAGTGCCACCCCACACTGTGAAAAGCGTATTTATCAACTTAATAGCAGGTGTCTGATTGAACAAGAGCACTGAGGCGAGTTTGATTAGAGAATGGTGTAATCCCCCACTCTTCTCGTCCTCTTCCTTCCTTCTCCTCTCCACCCCCAAACGCCACTTACTGGTGATGTCTTGAATTTTGAAAGATAAGGCCTCAACGTGATGGGGTAATAGCTGTTAAAGCTACCCCGAAACTGTGGCTGGAATACACTGCACGACTTATATAAACTGAAAAGATACTTTAAAAACATTACGCATCATCACACTTACTGACATGACAAGGAAAAAACAAGGGATCGGACACTACCAGATGTTCAAGTCATTCCCAACACAACAAACTCGCACATAAATACTCGCCTCTTTGTTAGGAGTTGCATGACAAATTAAAACAAAATCGACTCTGATTCCAACTATATGGAATCAAAGTCTGAAGCTTAAAATTGGAGTCTGTGACTATCACACACCGCACAAATTTCTGTGAAATCTGTCAACTCGCACTGTCTGGAATCTGCAGACTGGTTCTGATTTTCGGCAACTCCCCTCCAGTCGTCCAGACTGCAAGTCGGGGCAAAAATTTGGCCAAAAGTTGTGTAGTGTATTTGAGTCTTAAGTGGAAAGACAGTCAAGCTAAGCAAACATTTATAGCATATTTTACTTCGTAATTATACGTATGTTCATGGGAATGAGAAAGTAAATATAGGGCAAAACTTTTAATTCATCAGGAATTGATTGGATTACGACGGGGTCATATATAGCCTATATACCGGAATGAGTCCAGGCAGATAAAGGAGAAGGGTTTGGTGTAGAGCAAAAAGGAAAGGTGTTTCCAAGGTGATGCAATCTCCGTTTTTTGTTCAAAATGTATTTATTTTTATTTATTTTTTATAAAACTTGCCAAAAGTGCCAAGTTTTGATAAAAAAGAATGAAATGTTTTTTGTTTTGTTTTTACTCTTTCCCCGCCATTGGCGGACTTTTCTGTCATTTGTGAGAAAACACTTCCTCGCAAATGACGGAATTTTCCTGTGTTTTCACTGTTATATGGCAGGGGGCGCTATTACGCATCTTCTGAAAGAGTACTGATTCTCCTGATCAAAACAAGTAAAAAATATGCAGAAATAAGTGATATAATATGTAATCATATACGCAATCACCAACATTAAACAGAAAATAAATCAAAACTGAATGAAATGTCGACCCAGGATGAGCTATAGGACTGTGAAGCTTTGGGGGTGTTGATGGACTCGATCTACTCCATCTATGTTTTATAATCGTTCTGAATCCGATCTGTACGTAGTTTTTGACAAAAACATAATTTTCTTAGCTTTTTGCTCAAAGTTGCTTTTTTTAATTAAACTTACTCACATTCAAGTGTTAATAAAAAAGAATGGATGAAGCTAGAATAAAAATATTTGTTGTTGTTGTTGTTGATGTTTAAAAGCAGACAGCCTGTTCTTTCTTTTGACATATTGCATGTTTAGATATTCATACAACAAAATATTCTGAGGGCCATGAAAGTTTTGTGAAAATGATCAAAATTGCTGGCTGGCAAATGCTGTCGGGGAGTTACAAAAGACCAAAAATGCCAGATAATAGGTGCAATACTTTATGTTATTTTATTTTTTTATACTAACGTAACCTATCTGCAACCATAATGCAACATTGTGAAATGTTTTAATCTTGCTGAGATGTTCCTCCACAACACTGCTGGATAATACCTGACCATGTGCTTTCCATCAAAGTAACACAGCTCTAGATGTCGAGCCAACAGCTGCACACATGAAGAATGGATCGACGGAGAAAACAGAAGAAAAGAATGAAGAAATCATGGAAAAGATGTTGGGAAAAGGCGGAAAAGCTGGACTGATGAATAAGTCAGGTGACTGTGGAAATGAGAGCCAATTAAACGGGCATCTTTGAACGGGCGCTCCCTACGGTCGCACACATACTGAGAGACCGGCCCGCTGGCAACCGCAAACTACATTGAGAAAGAGAGAGACCGAGAGAAAGAGACCCTTGCCGAGTTTATCGCAGCGGTGCTTCATCGAGTTTCAGACAACAGTGGAGGGGAGACGGCGTGAGGGGCCGAGACTCCTTGGGGCCACCCGTGAAATTCTGACCTTTGTCTTTTGCTTAGCATTAGCTCGACCGCCAAGTTTAGAAGAATATGATTTTTACCCCATTTTTTCTCATATTGTTAAAGCTAATTCTAATGAATTGTAGAGCACTTCATCAATAGCCTTTGCAAAACATGTTATTTGTGTTCTGACCTTCAATTACCCAGACCCAACCTTGTGTGAAAGCCCATTGTTAAACTACAGGCGCAGAGCAGAGTTTGGATTAGGCCGACAGGTTCGAGCTTTGTCTCAGCTGGGGTGCAGAGGCACTGACTAATTTAGCCAATTAGACAAGGGCATGATTAAGGTGGCCAGATTGAGAAAGAGCCTCCGTTGGACTATAGCCAGGACTCTGGGGTTAGCACCCCTGCTACAGAGCTTAAAGAACTCAGAGATTCTCTAATGACCAGCAGGCGCAAGAGCAGTAATGACCCCTGAGAGAGAGACAGAGACAGAGAGACAGAGAGACAGAGGGAGAGAGAGAGAGAGAGAGAGAGAGAGAGAGAGAGAGAGAGAGAGAGAGAGAGAGAGAGAGAGAGATCATCACAATCCATGTATCCATGTGCCTATTGTTCTTTACATATCTGATTGTGATCCACTCATGTGTCATTCATTCGCCACACTGCTCTAGACACATTATGTACAGATCAGAATATATATATATATATTCTGAATTAGATTATTAGTTTTCATTTTAATTTAATTTTGTTTTGTTTTTAATATCTCTATATAGTATTTATTAAGTTTTAGTTTAGATAACAGGGGTCGGCAAGTAAGTTTTGCATCAGGCCAAAAAGAATTTTCGCCACTGGATGGCGGGCCAGAACATAGGCAAAGTATAATTTAGGAAATTAATTGATGAAAAATGCAACTAGAATTGCCTGTGACAGACTGATACAGTGTCTTTTGTAACTGTCAATGCTTAATAATAATAATAATAATAATAAAAATAATAATAAAATGTCCGCCAAATCAAGGTAATTTACTGTGGCTCAAAAGAAACAATAATAATAATATTAATTCATAAAACTGTAAATGACTAAAAATTTATCTTAAAATATGACATAATTTAACCTGGTAAAATGTCATACGATGCAACTCCCAAAATGTAATTATAAATTAAACATTTATGATATTTCAAAATAAATAAATAATACATTGATAATATGTATTTAAAACTTTTTTCACATCAAAGATTATGATAATACTTACGATTATAATTATAAAAGTGTAAGGAAAATATGTTATTAACTTTTTAGTTGATACCACTTGAAATTTTAGAGTCATTAAATTTAATAAACTTAAAAAAATGGTACAAGTATTTCACATAAAACCAACATGAAGATAAAGAGCTTCTCCAGGATTGTCTTATTAATAACTGTTTAATTTGTCAGAAACTGGTTACCATGTAATTTCCACTGTTTGCTTTGCACATTGTACCTGCACTGATTACTTATACTTTCCATTTTATATCTTATACTGTTTTATTACACAGCTCTAATTGATTGTGATTAGTGAATTGCAACATTCTGTGTTCAAAATAAATATTGTTGCATAATGAACGCTATTGCTGTATAATGACCACTATGAAACATGTACCATGTCTCTCATATTTTCCTCGCCTCTTCCTCTGCTCTCCTTTTCCTCAAATTGAAAAAAAAAAAAAAAAAACACTTTCAAACCAACATTTTATGTCCACCTATTTATTCATTGGATAAGCAGCTGTATAATAATCAATGATGTACATTCACCATTTATAACTCTTTGCCCGGTTTATTTAGCTATAATGACATTATCCCTATGTGTCTGTCTACAGTGTATATGTGGCGGTGACAGTGAATGAGGCAGGACTGAATGGATTTTGTCTCAAGTCTCTCCGCTATTGATTATTCCCTACCACCTCGGTGGATGGCACAATTACCTGTTCCTGTCGGAGCGTTCCCGTTCTGTCAGCGAGGCCTCATGAATAATGAAAGGCTGACATTCTGTTACTCTTACCTGCCGCTTGTAACCAGTCAAACTGTAAAATGTGTTTATCTGTGCGCGCTGCCACTCCAAATGTTAGATATTAAAAATTAATGGGCATGATTAAGGTACTTTGAAACCCTGGCAAATGGTATATTTAAATATTAAGTCACATGTAATTAAGAACAGAGAAATATTCTTCCCTGTAGTTAGGGGCAATTATAACAATTTCCATCAAGGGATTTCCCAGCTTGACTTTTTTTGTTCTGAGCTATGGTGATTAACATTATGGCTAATTGAAGTCATTTTCTTAGACCAGGGTAGTTTGCTCCCTCTTTTGTCCTGGAGGGAAACTTAGCACTCAGAGCGCTCCAAGCTGAATTTCAATGGAAGATTTCCATTTTCAACCACACAAGTGGCCCCATTTAATTGTCTGTTTGAGTGTTTCCTCCCATTAGCTGGAGAGGTCAATCTTCCACAGGGCGACACGGGCGAGGGCTGCGGACTGGTGACTCGAGGGCGCGTCGACCAACCAAACGCCCTCTGGAAAGAAAGAAGCACTTATGTCTCTTACTGTATAAAGGCCCCTGATTCTTGTTCAGAATCACTTGTTTACCATCATCCTGCAGGAATGATCAATTGAAAAAATCACAATTTTAATGGTAAAAGTAAAAATGCTACGGTTAAACCTGTTAATTGTACACTTGTTCACTGCGGTGAAAAACTGTAATAAATCTAATGGGACATTTTGCAGTAAAATATTGTTCATTTTACATTTTGGGGGGGAAAAAAGAACAAGTCATCTGATACAGTGAAAAAAACATAAATTGACATTCCCAGAATTCTTTACATTTGAAATAATTATTTCTTCTTAGTTTTTTTTTCCCCTAGTCATGTAGGGGGTTTTATGTTACATCTTATGTTGATTAATTAAATTAATGCTTATTGCATTATTTTAGTGTAATTTGCAGTGTTGGGGAAACAGCCCAAGCTCATTAGAAAAACGTACCTTTGGCAACATTTTTGCAAAACGCATAATACGTTGCGTCGCGCACGTTTCGCGTCAGTTTCAAAGTGAAATGTCCCAATTTCCCTCAACATGGGACCGGAGAGGTGTCACTGACACCTGGTCAGTCAATAAATGGGAAAACAAAGTAACTTGCGTTACAAGTATTTTGTTGTAAATGTAAACGTTATGCGTTACTTCAAAAAAAGTAATCTGATTACATAATTCACATTCTTTTTAATGTGTTACCCCCAACATTGGTCATTTGTGTAACCAAGATGATGTTTTTGTAATTGTATCATATGTAAAACACTGCACCATCTATATATTAGTACATCCCTCAGCTTGAGGAAAAGCTTCTTGTGATGTTCCTTTGATTTTACAAGTGGCGTTCTCATTACCACCTGTGTCTTTTAAGATAGTTGTTGGTGTGTTATAAAGGTACAAAACAGATTTTAGTTCTTCAGTAGGTTGGGTAAGTTACTCTAAAAAAAAGGAATGAATTACTAGCTACTTGACTTAGATTACTAGATTACTTTTTTTGTCATGCCTTTAAATAGCCTTAATGTAACTCTACACCCATGCCTCATTTAGTATACGCGGTTCTATGAATACGCAAACGAGCCCCGCCTCCACTCACTCACTCCAGCTCAGAGATCCACTCGATGACGATCAAATGTTGACCAGGGGTGCGTTTCCCAAAAGCATCGTTAGCCAACTATGGTTGCAAGTTCTGTCGTTATCAGCATAGTTCAACGAGTTGGTGTTTCCTGAAACCATCGTTCCAACAAACATTCGCAAACTGCATCGCAAAGTTGTGTGTTTGGAACGACAGCTCTCGACCTGTGGTTAGAAGCATTGTTTCTAGTTTGCATGACATGTGGACTTAATCCTTAAATCCTTATCTTGAGAAAAATAATTGAGCTGACTATATTATATTACTATATAAATCTATATATTTTATGTATAATACATACAAATGTCATTTACGTCTTTTAGTTTGTTAAGAGATTTAAAGTGTCGTTTTTGAAGACTGCGCATGTGCGAACATGCTCTATTACGTAAGAACGAGCCTATGACTGAATCTGGAAATAAAGCAAAATAACTGAGAAAATGAGAAATAGTCCTCGGATGCCATGTCTGTAATTTAAATCAAAACATCTAGCGTTAATTTGATCTCAAACAGTTTCATTAAAGTAGTTATTACTCCACCACATGCGCGACGTCATTAACCGACGTGGTTGAACGACCAATTTGCAACAATATGGTTTTGGGAAACAGTCGTAACTAGCTTGATTTCTTCAACGATGCATCGCACTATGGTAGTTAATCAATGAGTTACATCGTTGTACGGGAAACGCACCCCTGATTGGTTACAAGGTCAGAAACATCAGAAACACCAGCGATTTCAAACCATGTTTTTGAGACTGTCTTGGATCCACTGCAGTTTTAAGGAGAAATTACTCAGCAATGGTGTTGGCTTATGAATTTGCATATGGTTTGTCTTAAAGCATATTAAAAACACCACATAAACATATAAACAACATTAAAAGCTGTATTTTCACCACAGGGGGACTTTAAATAAAATTGCATAAAATATTATTGAACTGATTTTACCATTAGACATTACATTTTTGATGTTAAATCCACCATTGTTTTATATACAGTAGAATTGTTCTGTAGTCTATAGGCTAATTACATCAGAAGTAACTGTAATTAAATTACAGAAAAAAAATTCAATTTAATTATATCAGGTAATGAAATATATATATATGTTAAATATGTTAAGCCTAAAATGTTGCTACCATATTTAATGGTAAAGGTTTGGCAACCACAGCAGCTTGCAGCTTTTTTTTATTTTTTTTCATCGTAAACTTCTTTTTTTTTTTACAGCATATGATAATAACTTAGTGATATGGTTTTATCCCATACAGACGAAAGGAAAAAACTGTCATTTGGTGTAGCGCTGTAGCCGCCCGCTGCTGTACTAAGAGGCCTGACTCAGGCTATGAATTTTCCAGATGACCACAGAATTGCAGTGTTAACAGAGAAGTAGCGTATACAAGGGGCTAATGTATGGCTAAGCTAACCGTGAGCGACACTGTCAATCAATCTGATATAGCGTTGACCGCTACTGGGATCCTGTTTTTGGCCAGAAAGTCGAACATACTGTGAAACAAGTCCATTAAAGTTATGCATGATGTTTTCACAAGACACGCTGGGTAAAATACTGTGTGCGAGAGAGTGTGTGTGTTAGCTGTTAGCCTTTTACTTAAGAATTAACCTAAAACCATCAAGCTATATGCCGTTCCCAATCAAAAGTTTATTGTACTTTATATCTCACACCAAAACTGGCCTATCTCTGAAATCTGTACCCTATGTGTGTGTGTGTGTGTGTGTGTGTGTGTGACAGGCCTATTCAGCTGGCCTAAGAGCCGCTTTACAGCCCGACGCCAGCACCGCAGAACAGTCGCAGCAGTTGTCCTCTCGCAGAATGTTATTACAGAAGGAGGCAAGGTCAGATTGCAAGGATGATACATGGGAGGTGCTTTTGAAATAAGTAAGTCCCTTTTTTTTTTTTTTTTTTTTGCATGAGCGTTGTGTATTGACCTTGGCATTTCTGACAATAACATCCATCATGCACATGAACCCCTTCCAAACACACAACGCCAGTCCACGCTGAGGCCAAATGAATCGGATTAAGGAATAACACTGTCGGATGGATGCCTGACATCCAGCGATAGCAGAATAAACTGTCAGTTTCTCAGGCTCTCGGGTTTCGGATCAGGCCACTTCGTGAAAATAATCATTTGTATAAAAGTAGAAGCTGGAATGAAACTTTTTAGTACAAATATATATTAAAGCTGGTTTATGAAATGCAATTTTCAAGAAAATAAAAGACATCTTAAAGTACATTTTATAGTATATATGGACACACACACACACGCACACACATATATATGCACATTTAGTAACTTTATGACTTTAAATAATGATTCGGTCTGAGGATATAAACAACTACTTCTTACAACAAGAGCAATAATAAAGAAACAGGACATAAAAAATATTAATATATTAATAATGATTTGTATATTAATGGGGGATGGATTTATAGTCTATATATATATATATATATATATATACACACACACACACACACACACACACACACACACACAATGAATCACGTGTAAAATATAAAAATATAAATCTAGACAAAAAAAAAATATTATAAAATTAAATACTTTATTTTAATACATTGAAGAAAGAATTTATAATAACATGCTATATAAAATGACACTGGCTATACATGAAAGGGCAGTTCAGTTCATGTAATATTGACACTAGTTAAATATCATTACTGAACATGTATGTGTGTGTATATATATATATATATATATATATATATATATATATATATATATATATATAAAGTATACACCTATTAAAAACATAAAAACAAGTTCTACCAATTCACATTTGTATTCATTTGGAGCGCAGTCATCTTTGTCCCACGCTGAGTGTGTAAATATGTAAATGGACTCTGGTGATGTTAGAGGGTGTGTACAGTATGTCAGTGTAAACAGAACAGCGATTGCTCGCTGCCTTGAGTGTGTGTGTGTGTGTGTGTGTGTGTGTGTGTGTGTGTGTGTGTGTGTGTGTGTGTGTGTGTGTGTGTGTGTGTGTCTGTGTCTCAGGAGAGCCAGGCTGGGACCGACCTCTGCCTGTCTTGCTGTGTTGTTTGGAAAAGTGCTGAAACTCTGCGAATTGTTCTGGCAAACAGCTCAGTGTCTCTCGGCCTCGTCCTGTCTGTGTGCTGCACTGAAGAGCACGTTTGGCACACACACACGATTAAGCAATATGATTTTCTTTTGATCCACTGCTACAGTCCTGTCAGAGGGAGGAAGTTCACTTTACAACTCTAGCAAGCTGTACTTTCAGATATTTTATTTTGTATATTTTATTTAAAAATGATCATGTCTAATATTATTTCTATTTTATTTTAAAATTATCATGAGTATTGCAAATAAGACAGGATTGCATTTGATCATCCATGTATTATCTAGTGTAATATTTTACATAATAATAATAATAATAATAATTATTATTATTATTGTTATTATTATTATTATTAGTAGTAGTAGTATTGTTGTTGATTTTAGAGTTGAATGCAGAATTTAAGTGATATTTTTTTAAACTTGTTTGTCAAAACTGTTTATTTATTTATTTTATTTTATTTATTTATTTTTAAATATAGCCTATATGTTACCTTATATGTCACTATATAATTACTAGGGCTGTTGAATTTAGAGTTGAAAAAGTTTAAATGTAAGTGTTATTTTTATATTTATATTACATTAATGTACAATATTTGGTCTCTGAAGATTGATGAGAATTACAAAATCTAGAAAATAAATATACAAAATACACCAACTACTACTACTAAAATAATAATAATAACACCACAACATGATCATAATTTTATGTGGCTCTTGTGAATCCTTTTAAGATGTGGTTTTAAATATTAAAATGTTTATGCATGTACAGTATTTAATAATACCGATTAGTACAACATTTAAAAAGCCAGTTGTTTCTATTTTTTTTCTATTATTTTCTATTTATATAACCATGACTTTTACATTGTTTAAATTATTATAATTTTTTTTGCTAACTGTGATTTGTATATGTACATTTCTGAAATACATAACTAAGACAGTTACCACTGATAACAGATCACTCTAAATTGTAATGTGGACTATAATGTGCATTTTCTGTAAAGCCGTTTTGAAACGATGTGTATTGTGGAAAGCGCTATACAAATAAATGTGAATTGAAATGAATTATACTTTTACAGTATAGTTTCATGGCTAGACTTCAGGATATAAATTATGTGCTTTGACAAACAGTGAATATTTCTTTTTTCCCCATCTCTTTCTCTCACACACAAACACATACACGTACTGATACACACCGTCTGCCCTCACAACACCAGATATGTGTGTGTCGAGAGTGTCAGTTTGAACAGGATGTTCTCACGTTAAGGAAAAGAGACTCTCATTTTGTGAAGCACCAGCAGAGGATCTTCTTCACACTTCCACGATGGCTCTAGCTAAAATGGAGAGTGGATACTCATTTTCTTTTGGAGTGAGTGTGTGAGAGCTGAAGCGATGAAACATGGTTAGACAGTGCCCCCTAGCTTCAGCGTGTGGAAGCCCTGGCGTCTGGGAACCAGGCCTTGACCTGCCACTGCAGAATTTTAATAGAAACCAAGCATGAAAGGGAGAATTCTTTAAAGGCTTCATCAAGTGTGACCAACCAGCATCAGCAGTAACCCATGTTATACAGGCCACAGTTATGACCCCCTCAAAGGGCTGCCCCGGAGGAGGCGGGCGACAGGGAGGGCCACACGCCCTCAGAAGTTTCCCTCCTCTCCCTTGAAGAACGGCTGGGCCGTCCCAGCAGGAGGCGCACGGGCCTGCTTTGAAAAATAACACCTTTGTGATCCCCTGTGTTCGGGATGGAGCGTGGTTTGCAGATGGCATAGAAAGAGCCACCGGATAGCAATCTCTGGCTGAACAGAAACACGGGAGAGAGACGGAGAGAGTGGCCTTTGAATTAATGCCAAAATATCATCCTCTATCACGGAAACAAGTTGTCCCGGGCGGATGATTGTTGTGAATCTCCTGCCTGCAAAGAAAGCAAACGCATATCAGGCTGCTAAATGTTTAACTAAATGTCTGAACATTTTACAATTACTGTTTGTTGTGATTAAGATTCAGTACTTGAAGTGCATGGAAAGGAACATTTAAAATGTTTATTTGGGAAAAAGAAATGCAACAAATGTGGATTTTATTTTATTTTATTTTTTTTATTTTTTTTCAGTTAAGCTTCAAGTTGCAATAATTTAAAATGAATAACATGCATTATACATATAATATATATATATATATACATACTCATATATACAAAGTAATTATACACAGTACACACATATATATTATGTAAACAAACTTTATATATATATATATATATATATATAAGTTAATGTGTTATTTATATATAAAATATTTATATTTATATATAATATAAATGATGTATAAATATATATACAGTATATGCATGCAAATATTTCTTAAATATATACATGCATATGTGTGTATTTATATATAAAAAAGTATTATACACAGTACACACATATATATATATTATGTAAACAAACTTTTATTTTGGATGAGGTTAATCGTGATTAATCGTTGCTCAACATATAAATATTTTGAAATCTAATAAATACTAACTATTTAAAATAATAACTGAATGCAAATGTCATGGATGTCCTCATACTTAGATAAAAATAAAATATATTTGTACTATAAAGGGTTAATATATTTTACATGGGAAACAATGGGAAATACTAAACACAATAGTACATTTAATAAGGTTTGTGATTAATATATATATATATATATATATATATATTCTATAAAAAACATATTCTCTGAAAAAAGGCTCAATATCCAAATTTGCTTCACAAGTAAAAGCATCGTATTTTAAGGATATTTACATGAATTATAGACAGATTGGCCAGGCTAATTATCTAATATTTGTCTGTTTTGTGATAATGGCATTCTGCTATACCGTGGCTGACTAAAAGAAGTGGTACCTCAGTTCCATAATCTAACCATGTCAAATATAATAGAGACAGTTTTTATCCTAATTTCTTCAATGAATTTTGAGGAAATATTTAGTAAAATAAGTGTACATCTCATTTACATATTCTACTGTATCCCACAAATCAGTCTTCGGCCACCCTGCTCTCTATCTACACAAAGACACTGATTAAGAAGAGTACTACTGTTTTTGCACCGTATGTCCTCTTTGACTCTTCTCGTTGTTTATCGCACAGGCAGAAAGAAACTGTGCATGCTGGCAGTAATTAGCATTAAGTGTTCAAAACAGCTGACAGCACTGATACGGGGGTGTCAGTAGTGGTGGCTTGTAGAAAACCTAAAGACCAGACCGTGATGTGGTGGTCTTGTGGAGTATGTGTAGAGATGAATAAATCACTACTGGGCCAGTGCTGGTGACAGGGTTTCCCCTTCCAGCCGCCTGAGAGCGATGGGGAGAAGCAGAGCGCTGAACTTCTAACCCCACTTTCTGAAATCATTTTTAGCTGTGGCTGACAGTCGATAACCGCTTTTTGACAGTGCGCTCCTGACAGCCAGCATTCCCCGTGCCGCAGTGGGTCTCCTGCAGTAAACCCTCTGCAAAGGTGATCTGCTTTTGGCTTGTTTTCCTTTCCATTGGTTTTGGCAGGCTCGGAGGAGCGCGTGTATTTTGATACTCTTCTCACTTCATTTGTACCTTTCTTTGTGAAAGGACTTGCAGTTTCAGAGCTGTAACATGCAAACCTGATCTGATTACTGAATTTCAGCATTTGCCTTCCAGGACAATAATAACTAGATTTTTTACATTTCCTCAAGAAAATGTGAGTGGTGCTTGCCTGTGCAAAAGTCAGTGCCATTATGCTAAGTTGTTGCAACTAGTATGTAAAGTATACACTGACTATTCATTAGATGATTTCTCTCACGCAACTCAAATGGCTTGTGGCATGCGCATTTAGCTAGCCGTCAGCTGCCTTAAAGTGTTAGTTCACCCAAAAATGAAAATGATCCCATAATTTATACTCACCCTCAAGCCATCCTAGGTGTATATGACTTTCTTCTTTCAACCAAACACAATCTAAGTTATTTAAAAAAATATCCTGGCTCTTCCAAGCTTTATAATGGGAGTGAATGGTAAACTTGTTTTAAGGTCATAACACAATATTGTGCAGAGAACTGTGTGAAGTCTTTATAAAATTAATAATCTGCCCCGTAACAATTTTTTGTGAAAAGGAATAAAAGTTGTTAACATTTTACTGCCTCTAGTGTTCATTTCAGCTGGAAACTGCAGTGATTTGAGTTTTGCGAAAATGACACCACAAGCACATTTTAATGGAATAAAACAATTTAAAATATAATTGTGACTTTTTATCTCACAATTCTGACTTTTTTCTCACAATTGAGAGTTATAAAATCAGAATTGTGGGATATAAACTCGCAATTGCAAGAAGTCATAATTGCGAGATATAAACACAATTATGAGGAGAAAAAAAGTCGGAATTGCGATAAACTTTTTCTCTCGCTATAGCAAGTTTACTGTATGTCTCACAATTCTAACTATTTAAACTTACAATTGCAAGTTATAAAGTCAGAATTGCGAGTTTATATCACAGAAAAAAAGTCAGTCTTTTTCCCCTCGGTGTTGGACTCGCAATTGTGAGTTTATATCACACAATTCTGAGAAAAATGTCAGAATTGTGAGATAAAAAGTCACAATAACTTTTTAAAAAATTTTATTCAGAGGCGGAAATGAGCTTCCATATTTTTTTTTCAATGAGCCTGTGTTGGTATTAGTTGCTTCGCAGCCGCTTACTTGTGGATCATTCTTTTTGGGTCAACACACTTGGCATGTTTGGTTCGATTAAAACAAACTCTGCTGCGATTGCTCTGTTAGTGTGGTTCATTTGAATAGGTATGAACCCTGGTGCACACCATACAAGTGGACCAAGATACCATAAAATGTAGGTCTCGGTCTGCTTTCAAACAAACACTGAAATATGAATGCAACACAGACCAAAGACATCTAAATGAACCAAAAAAAAAAAGGACATGATGTTGAAAGATGATGTTGTTTTGACTCCTTTACACATTTATAAGCCCTTCACAAGTTGTCAGCTCCGTCATATACCGTCATATATACTCAAAGCGAGTGAATTTAGCCTAGAACACAGCATTGTTTTGGACATTCAAACAAGTTCCATCACAATTTTTTTATTTATTTTTCATCTTTAGATTCTAGGTTAAAAATGACAGTGTGAACGCTAAGCGAACCAGGACTAAATGTATGATTTTTTTTTGGTCTGGACCAAAAGAACCAAGAGAACTGAACTACAAGTGTGAACACACCCTCAATCTTTGGCTTTTGTTTATCTCATTCTATCTTCTGCCAGGTGAAAATTGTAAGTCAGATTGATGCTAAAGTTACATACTAAAGTTGAATACTAAGGGTTTGCTATCTCTATAGGCATGGACTGTCATAATAGTGATGCTTGCCTTAGCAAACACAACTATTAATTTGGGCGGTGACATGATCTTGACCTGCGATTTTGATGAGCTCAAATATTTAGCACAGCCCTGTCGTAGCCCATTTCTTCTGCCCACAGCTGTGAATACTGTCTTTGTACTGTTAGCGCTCGTGTGTGTGTGTGTGTTTGGTGAGCCTGTTGGCCCCTGCTCCATTCAGCAAACTTCACACCAATCTCAGCCTCTTCTCACTCAAGAGGGGCTCACAGGGCATAAATTAACCTTACAAAAAGCAGAGAGGGGAAAAAAAGACCTGCCAGGAAGTCATTTTCATCTCTTATTAGCACATGTTCTTTATAACACAATGATAAAACAGCCACGGTATTGAAGACGAAGGGGACTACGTGTTTTGCGTTCACACTGTAACATTATTTTCGTGCATAGCAATAAAGCATTTGCCTGCTAATTCACCTAGGGACACTATATGTTACGTTAATGAGTGTCACCAGAGCCCGGGTTAATGTGTCTATGACTCTTGCAGCATTGGGAACATCTTACAGAGGAGGTGATGTAACTTAGAAGATTCTTCGTCAAACCGGCGCTGTCCTACTTCTCGAAGACATTACTCACACAAATCAAAGTAGAAAATCTTGCAGTAGCTACGGTTGCACTCTATTTTACAGTATGTGTACTTGCATGTGCTTACAATGTACTTACCTAAGAAAATACTGGGTAATATAAGGTAAATACAGTTAAGGTTAGGTTTAGTTGTAGGTATAGTTATTACCCAGTTATTGTAATTACTGTAATACGTACATAGTATGTACATGGGGACCAGGACTGTAAAATAAAGTGCTACCGTAGCTTATACTGTATGTGACCTAATATTCCAATAGCTCATTTGGAATTAGAAAAATATTAGCTGATGGAGGTCAATCAAATTTGATTAAAAGAGGTACTGATCCATTAGTTCTTACACAGTATATATTATTATATTATTTATTAATATTTTGAATTAGGTTTTATTTTTAGATTTTTAGTTCTGCTGAGTATTTATTTTATAATTTCATTTAGCTTTATTTTAACTTCAGTTTTATTTCAATTAACAAAAACTATTTTTCAGTTTAGAATTCAGTTTACAATCAGTTTCAGCCAACATTAACAATTTTGATCCATTAAATAATGCTTAAGTATTTCATATTTTTTATTATTAGATTTTACACTTTTATTAAACTAAATATTTTTTACAAATATTATTTAATATAATCTGTTAAAATATTGTTAAACAGAAGAACAAATTCATCAAACTTCAAGAAATAATTTGAAAACAAATATCTCTCATAGATGCACAGTGAAGTGCAAGACATATTTCTCTCAACACATTTTCTACTTACTCTCATCCATAAATGAAGATCCTGGTTGAATTTAATTTGGATTGACAAAACTGTGCAAGTGTATACAGTATTTTCATTATTACACAGATAGAGTGTCACCTTTATGGCTTTGAAGATTTTGCAGCCATTAAGTATAACAATTTCACACTTACATCAGGTGAAGTAATATTGTGACATGCAAAATGCCCTAATTGAGTCATAATACGCCCAATCATTTAAGCGTTTTACATAGCATGTGTTGTGACATTTTAATTGTCTTTGAAAAACATCGCAAAGGCAACGCCACAATTTCATTGTACACGGATGTGCACAGGACCATATGGCTGCATACATATTTCCTCATTTCATACATGTTTCTTTTTGACATCAATAATTCCTCGGCATCCAGTAGCGTCTGGACCGCTTCCAAAGCAATTATAAAGTTGCCGTGGAAACAGAGGCCGCCTGCCAAAAAAACTAACCATACTGTCTTCGCTCAGCAAAAGAAGACACCAAGACAAAGAAAGAAGAAATACAATAGAAATATGAGAAATAGAGTGACAGCATATTTGCAGAGCGCCATCATGATAATTCTCGAATGTGCATAGTTGTTTCATGAGACTAGACTTACTCACTCAATGGAGTTTTTCTTCCTTTGGGTAGAAAGAGATGTTGTTAGGGGCTAGAGTAATGTATTGTAACCTTATGCTAAGCTAATGAACAGGAAGATGAAGGCCCCGTAATGGATACATTTTTACATTCATCTTTTTGAGGCTCATTATGGGGGTTTGTGACAAGCTCGTTAGGACTGGCCGCCAGATTACCCAAGTGAATAAAGCGCAGAACCCTCATATGCTCAAATACACACAATAAACACAGCCACGCACACACAAACACACGCTCACTATGGGAGCAAGGCTTAAATGTGCACTCAGACAACCTCACATGCTTTTAAAGGCACCCGATGACTCTGTTTGTTTGTTCAGTTGGTGTTTTGGGTTCATATCAGACACGTTGCATAATGTTGTTTGATCGTAACGTGACACAAATGGTAGAGAATCTTACTCCAAATGACGCCAATTCACAGCGCATACCTTGACAGCTTAATTAATAATGTATACTTTTTTTTCATGTATTTATCTATACACCTGTGCATACAAAATGTAATGTGCTAAAATATTTAGTGGCACTTTGCATGCAAGTGTACATAAGGTTATTGAATATAGTTTAATATATGCTTATAGCTGAAGACGCTCGTATGTTCTCGTTAGAGATGCGTAGAGGGATCAATATTTGCATTCCAGCAGACCATCATTTAACTCACTTAAATGAACTTGGAAGTTTCATGTCCATGTTTTTTACTTGTATAGGAGAAAGAAGATATCGTATTATTTCATTTATGTAAATGTGTGTTCCCTTTCAAAAGCTACTCTCAATGTTGTGCTTGATTTAAGTGGTATGGGGAAAACGTCTTTGTTTGACCGGTTGTAAACACATGGGGCAAACACGCCAAAGAATTTGGCTTAAATAACCACTGATGATGACGTCATCTGAATGCGCACGTCAGAGGCTATAAATAGACGTGTGACATGTGCGCTTGTCAGGTTCCTTTATCTTCAGAAATGCATTGTGTCCGTGTGTGCACTCAAAATCTCTTGAAAACGATCCCTTTTGTTAGGAGTTAGCTTTATCGCCTTTTTCTCTCTCTCTTTCTCTGTAACGAAAAAAAAAAAAAAGAGTAGAAGAAGAAAAAAAGAATCATGCCTAGAGAATCAAAGAAATGTGTACCGCCCTGCTCACGGCCCATTTCGGATGACGATCCGCATGACTTCTGTGTAGAATGTCTGGGGGAAACACACACTTTATCAGCCCTCGAAGATGTGTGTGAGCACTGCGAGACATTTCCCGTCAAAGTGCACTGCTCCAGGCTCGCATATGTCAGACAAGAGCGAGCTTGCGCGTCCTCAATGATGCATTTATGGGGTTCGCGAGTCGATCTGTGTGAAGAGCAGGATACGGGTCCTTCCCTTTCTCTCGCTCTTTCACCAGATTGTGTGGTCCGCGAGCCAGCTTCTGTAGCGCACACCGGCGCTTCTTCAAACCGGGCTGAGGACACAAGCTCTCTTGGGGAGATAGATGTCAAGTGCCTCTGAGTGCTCGTCTCGTATAGATCTTACGATGAGCTTCTCGAGGTTATCACTCGCGCTGTGGACAGTCTTCAGTTAGACTGGCCACAAGAACAAGAGACCCCCAAGACAATCTAAATTAGACGACATTTCTGTTGGGTGGCCAAGGGGAAGCACCAGAAAGACAGTGTCTCCCCTTCTTTCAAGATCTCCATGAGGAATTACAAAAGTCATGGAGTAAACCATATTCCTCTCATGTGTCTTCGTGCCCGCGACATCATTATATTCGACTATCATTGGTGTGAAGACACAGGGGTATACGATGACGCCTCAGGTAGAAGATACACTTGTGGGATATCTCTCCCCTGACAGCGTATCATCACTAAAGAAGCCTGCACTTCTCTCCAGACCATGCAGAATAAACATCGTCACTGGTGGAGAACGCTTTTCAGGCAGCGGGTCGGACTGGTGCTGCCCTGCACACCATGGTGGTGTTACAGGCGTACCAGGCTGACCTGCTCAAGGAATTGAGCTTGTGTGGGGGAAATGTCAATGAGGAGGTTTTTGCTGAGCTGTGCCAAGCCACAGATTTGTCTTTGCACACGACCAAGCAAACGGCCCCCGCTATCGGCCGTTCCATGGGTGCTATGGTCGCTACGGAGAGACATCTGTGGTTCAACCTCAGTGGTATCAAGGAGAGAGATAAAATCTTTCTCCTTTATGCTCCCGAATCACCTTCCGTCCTATTTGGCGACTCAGTGAACACTGTTGTCAGTAGGTTCCGCGAGGCTAAGTGATGCGAGGAGGAGTTTGAGAAGTTTCTCCCCCACCGTGCTCAAGGGTCGGGGTCGGCGTCGTCGGCCACCCAGCCCCACCCCATCCATCGCAGAAAAGTGAAGCTCAGAAACAGAGCATGGCGAGTCGTGCTCCCCCTCGCAAAGATTGGGGACCGGCGTGCCACGCTCAGCCTCCAAAGAAAAAGATGAACCTAAGATTGATGATCTCCACCAAAGAGAAAAAATCCTGAGGTAAATCGCTCACTCAGAAGATTCAAGTTCAAAATGTTGACGGTCAAATTGATTGTGTCTCAAATTCAACTCAAGGGTTGGTTTCAGTCTCAGGAGCTTGTGCAACGACATTGAGATATCGTTCTAGCTCATCATCAAACTCTAGGGTTGAGACTCAACATCAAGAAAAGCGTTCTCTCTTCAGCCCAGAGAACAATGTATTTAGGGGTTGTAGGTAGTCACTTATATAAATCAGCAGGGAAGACTACGTTTGCGCCATTTGAACAAACTAGCGCACCAGGTACTGCTTTCAAATCAGGGCGATTTACATTCCTCAGAATAAATGAAACTAGACAGATGTCTAAATATATAAACTCATGACTTTGAGTAATAAAGTGAGGTAATCAAGAAATCAGGGTTTGCTTTTACCTAGTAACAGAAGGGTTTGCTGGATTATACATATGAAGTCAAGTCACCTTCATTTATATAGCGCTTTTAACAATATACTGTTTCAAAGCAGATTTAAAGTGAAAATAGGAAATTAATGTAACAGAGATGTTTTGGCTTTACAGCAGCTCTAGAATAAAGTTATTGTCCAGCTAAAGTTAGTTCTGATTGATTCACTTCCGTTGCAAAGATCATTAGTTGGATCACACAACACCGTTCTAACAGAAAACCCCTAACGCACTCCGAAAACAAAAAAACAACAACAACATTTTATCTCTGCGTAAGCTTTAAAAACGCAAACCTGTGAAAATGCTGACGGCGTGCACATGCATATTACGCGTTTAGTCTATAGGTATGCACGTTTTAATATTTATGTGCGTAGGCGTGTAGTCTTTCTTTACAACTTGACCTCAACAAATTACTTGTCTGGCCTTAAAAAAATTATAATCCAGAATTATTTATCGCTTCCACGTAGCCATGTGAACCGTAACTATTTTGACAACGTTTTATCTGTACAGAGGTAAAGGGAAGGAGAAGGGGCTTTCACAGGGGAGAGACTAGTTGACACTTCAGGACTGCGTTGTCGTCATGTCCAGGCACAGGTTCTTCATCAGATCTGGAGTGTGTGTGTGTGTGTGTGTGTGTGTGTGTGTGTGGGTGTGTGTGTGTGTGTGTGTGTGTGTGTGTGTGTGTGTGTGTGTGTGTGTGTGTGTGTGTGTGTGTGTGTCTAGGCGCTGGTCCTTCATCAGATATGAAAGCTTTAGCGTAAGTTCTGCCGGGAAGACTCAATTGTTGCGTCACTTATTACCTTCTCATCTATCCAATCATGTTCTAATACTATAAGTATAAAGGACCCATACTTACACTTGTCTGAGTTCGCAGATGCTGAGCGCTTTGACTCACCACCATCCACCCCACCACCACCAAGATGGTTTCTTCCCTCCACCAACAAGATGGTTTCTTCACTCCATCTTTTCTACCACCGCAGGATGGTCCCTTCCCCACCAACCTCCCCACCACCACCAGGACGGTCCCTTCCAATACCTCACAGGGGGTCGGCTACGCCCCTGCCTTCATCTTCAGGCAGGAAATGCTGAATCCGTACCCTCGGATTGCGAGTTACGGACGGGGCCTACGCCAAATACTTATCGCATATATTGCTTGCTGGGTCATTAATAAATGCATGATTGTTACAATGATTGCATGATTGTTCTTCTCCGAGTCTTTCTGGTAGAACTGGATACGGCCTGGATACGGCGGACTGCAGAAAAACTCGGGATAAACTGAGAGACTAATATTAGCGTAGACGCCATTCTTCTTACGATGTAACGAGTACATTAGGATTTATGGGAAGTGTTCCCGGTTCCGGCTGACCTAATCTATGCAGCCTATTTGTAGAAGTCTATAATGTCTTATGTGTATGCTAGGTCAAACAGATGTGTTTTTAGTCTAGATTTAAACTGACAGAGTGTGTCTTCTTCCCGGACAATGTTAGGAAGACTGTTCCAGGGTTTAGGTGCTAAATAGGAAAAGGATCTACCACCAACAGTCGATTTAGACATTCTAGGTATTATCAACTGGCCGGAATTTTGAGATCGCAATAGACGTGAAGGACTATAATGTGTTAAGAGCTCGCTCAAGTACTGAGGAGCTAAACCATTTAGTGCTTTGCAAGTAATCAGCAATATTTTAAAATGTATAAAATGTTTAATAGGGAGCCAATGCAGTGTTTACAGAACCGGGCTAATATGGTCTTGATGTCATGAATGCATGAACTAATTGTTCCACATTTGTCATTGAGGGCATATGACATAATTTAGATATATTTTTAAGATGGAAAAATGCAGTTTTACAGATACTAGACACTTGACTTTCTAATGAAAGATTGGTATCAAAGAGCACACCCAGGTTCCTAACCGACGACGAAGACTTGACAGAGCAGCCATCAAGTGTTAGACAGTATTCTAGGTTATTATGTGAGGACATTTTTTTGTCCAATAATTAGAATCTGTTTTTTCAGAATTAAGTAGTAGGAAATTACTAGTCATCCAGTTTTTTATATCAGCTATGCATTCCGTTAATTTTGTGAATTGGTAAGTTTCGTCAGGGCGTAAAGAAATATAGAGCTGAGTATCATCAGCATGACAGTGAAAACTAATGCCATGCTTCCTAATGATATCTCCTATGGTTAGCATGTACAGAGTGAACAGCACTGGTCCTAGTACTGAGCCTTGTGGTACGCCATACTGAACTTTTGATCGATAAGACATCTCTTCATTTACTGCTACAAATTGATAACGGTCAGATAAGTATGATTTAAACCATGCTAATGCAATTCCACTAATGCCAACCTAATTTTCGAGTCTATTTAAAAGAATGTTGTGGTCAATTGTATCAAAGGCAGCACTAAGACTGAGTAACACTAATAGAGAGATACAGCCACGATCGGATTATAAAAGGAAATAATTTGTGACTAATGAGAGCTGTCTCAGTACTATGGTACGGTCTATGACTGGAAATCCTTGCAGATACCATTTCTTTCTAAAAAGGAATATAGTTGTGAGGATACTGCCTTTTCAAGTATTTTTGACAGAAAAGGTAGATTCGAGATCGGCCTGTAATTGACTAATTCTGTAGGATCAAGTTGCGTTTTTTTAACAAGCGGTTTAATCATAGCCAGCTTAAAAGTTTTTGGTACATAACCTAATGACAAAGATGAATTAATGATATTAAGAAGAGGATCTATGACCTCTGGAAGCATCTATTTCAATAGCTTAGTCGGTATACGGTCTAACATACATGTTGTCGATTTAGATGATTTAACAAGTTTAGAAAATTCTTCCTCTCCGATTGCAATGAATGAATCAAAATTTTCCTCAACACAGAATGAAGAACCAATCATATTCTAGAAAAATTATGTAATGAATCATGTCACCTTTGCCATGCTCCTATTCTATACTAAAACTGTTGTATTCTTTTTGCTGGTGGGATTCTCTCTGAAATTGGTCTGAGATCCTCCGGCCATGATTAAAGCATATTCAAAGGCATTGTTTGGAGTCTGTTTGATTATTGCTGCGCAGCATAGTAAACACTAGAGATCTTACTTCTATTCTCAAGTGAAACTGTTTAGTGGAGCACTAGAGACCTTATTCCCGAGTGATAGTGTTCAAAAAGGTTGAAACGTCAGCCGACTCAAACAGGTATTGAAGTACGCTTAGTAGAGTATAAATTCATAGGTGTCTGGTAAACTAGGTTTACCTTAAGTCAGGTGCGTAGGGGAGAATCTACCACTGTCCACACAGGAGGTCACTCACAAGGATTGGAAGCTCCATCCCAATGTGGTCAGTCAGATCTGGGAAGACTTTACGAAGCAGAGATGGACCTCTTTGCTTCACAAGAAACAGCTCAATGTCCCCTTTACATCTCTCTGACTCCTCCAGCCCCCCTGGGTCTGGATGCCATGGCCCATGCATGGCCCAGGAAGCACCTGTATGCGTTTACCCAATCACTCTGCTCCCGGGAGTCCTGGCAAAGGTCTGTCAACAAGGGTCATGCCTCTTGCTGATAGCACCTCGTTGGCCGACCAGAGTCTGGTTCTTGGAAATAATATTTCTCCTTGACGGCTCGCCCTGAGCGATTTCTCCTGTCTCAGGCACAGGGGACAATATTACATCCCCGGCCCGAGCTATGGAACCTTCAGGTCTGGCCCCTGAGGGGGACCAGCTAAAAGATGCTGGACTCCCAGCACTAGGGCTCCCTCCACTAGAAGAATATACGCCCTTAAGTGGCGCGTCTTTGAAAGGTGGTGCACTATACATCATGCAGACCCAGTCCACTGCCAGATAGTTTCAGAGCTGGAGTTTCTACAGGAAAAGCTATTAGCAGGCACATGTCCTGCTACTCTCAAACTATTTTTAGCCGCCACTTCGGCTTGCCACGCTCTCATCGACAGGGTTTCAGTGGGGATATTTTTATGACAATGATTGACAGGTCAGTTTACATGACAGGATGCATGTAACTAAGCGACAGAGAGCAACCGTTAAATACGCTATATGATGATGTGATAGTTTGTCTAGTAAGCATGTCTACTCTTCTGCTACGCACTCTGTCGGGTCAATTGACCCAAAAAGGTTTACTTCCATGATAAACTCTCTAGACAAAGGAAAAAAAAATGTACCAAGTAAAAAACTTGCAATTTTAATGGATGATTTGATTGTAGAAAATCTGCAAAGGAAACAAGACAAAAAAGCAAAGAAGGAGGCCAAGAAGGAACAAAGGCGAAGGAAGGGAAAATCCTCATAAGAAGAAAATCATCCCCAAAGAAAGAGAGATGATGATGCGAATAATCAGGCAACAAGAAAGATTAAATAAAAGATTGATGGAACTTATAAAACAGTTAATTGGGGAAAAGCATTGTGAAGAAATTTGTTTAAAATATGAAATGGAAAAACTAACAGAGAGAGTTGATCTTCTATTTACTGAAAAAAGAGAAACATCAACACTGTCCATTAGAGATGGAAGCAACATGCAACCCTGTCATTTTCTAAAGTGTTGACACATAGATTTGCTGTAAAAAAAAAAAAAAAAAAAAAAAAAAAAAAACAGAGTAAGAGTCAGAGTAAAGACCAAAACATATATAGCATTTGCTTTGCTATGAAAATTGTTGAATGTGTGAAAAACTGTTTCTGCAGGCAAGAAGAGCTCAGCAAATGTTCAGTTATGTCAACAATCTACACTGTAAAAAAAATCTTTTGTTGACTTAACTCAGTATTTTTTGTTATCTTTTTGCATTGTTTTTTTTTGAGTTAAACTAACTTATTTGGAAAAGTTTACCTGACAAATTTGGCAAAGTTTACCTGACAAGTTATAAAGTACAATGAACTGATTTAATTTAGTTAAGTAAACTTCGAATTTAAGTTCAGCCAACTAAAGTTAAGTTTTCTAAACTACATCAATAAGTTCAGCCAACTAAAGATTAGTTTTCTAAACTACATCCAATAAGTTCAGCAAACTAAAGTTAAGTTTTCTAAATTACATCCAATAAGTTCAGCAAACTAAAGTGGTGTTTTCAAACCTGCAGCAGTAGCAAATAATTTATTACTACTAGAACATTAATTTGTAAAATACATTTGATTAAAAAAAATATGGAAAATTAACAATCACTGATACAATTTACAATAGTTAAGTCACCTTTATTTATATAGCACTTTTTACAATACAGATTGTATCAAAGCAGCTTCACAGTGATAACATGAAAATACAACAAAGTTTGTTTCTAGAAGAAAATTGCGTCATTTCCACCTTAAGTAAGGCAGATCAATAACATTGTTGAATATGAAATGTCCCCAACTAAGTAAGCCAAAAGCCAAGGCGACAGTGGCAAGGAACAGAAACTCCATCAGGTGACAGAATGGAGAAAAAAACCTTGGGAGAACCCAGGCTCAGTCGGAGGCCAGTTCTCCTCTGGCTAACGAGCGAACAGTGTATGATTATGATTCAGGCAGCATTACAGATCAGAAGTCAGATTGGATCAGAACATTCAGAATATTTATCCAGTTCCATCTGATTGGAAGTCGGAGTCACGCCGGTATGTAGACGAGTTTGTTGAGGATCAGTGCCGATGGCTGTTGTGACGATGAGGCCTTCACAGGGCTGATGAGGCTGGCACTTCAGGGATGCATTGTGGACATGTCCAGGCGCAGATCCACCATCTGATCTGGATACGGCCCGGATCCGGCTGACTTCAGTACCTTGGAATAAACAGAAAGACTAAAATTAGCGTAGATGCCATTCTTCTTGTAACGAGTACATCAGGTGTTATATACAATATAATTTTTTTTTGCAATGAACTGCAATGAAATTGCAGAAAACAACGTCATGGAAAGGTGTTTTACACCTGTCTCAATGCATGTCTTGTGGATTAATCTGTTACATAACATTAAACAAGATCAACCCACAGCATTCAATATAGAAACATCCTTTGGTTCAAAAGAAACCGTTTAAACATTAACACATTCTTCAGAACACAAATTAAGATATTTTTGAAGAAATCTTGAGAAAGGTTGAGCCACTGTAGTCACTTGGACTATTTTAACAATGTTTGTACTAACTTTTCTGGACTAGCAGAATGAAATTGCCTAGAAGCCTATGGAGGAGTGAGACAGATGTGAGCTACAGATTTAATAAAAAATATCTTAATTTGTGTTCCGAAGATGAACGAAAGTTTTAACCCGGATTTTCACCAACTGCGGAACGGTTGCGTGTCGGCTCCGTCATTCTTCAATACCCACCAGGTCCGGATTTGTTGCAGAACGGCTGCAGCCATGACTGACAGCTGAGGTCACAAGGACCCACGAGATCTCACAAATTCACGTATGATCACGCGATATAAGTGCTGAATTGCTGCGGAGCTCTCCGTCATCCGGCAAAAATAGAAGCCCTGCGTATCTGCTCCGGAGGGCTGCGGATTGCCGGAGTCAGAACGCAGCCGTTCCCCAGTTAGTGAAAATATACACATTGACTTTAATGGAAACCTATTGACTCCGCCGCCGTTCCGGAGCGGATCCGCAGTTGGTAGAAATTAGGGGTTACGGGGTTGGAACAACATGAGGATGAGTAATTACAGAATTATTTTACAAGAAATGATTAATGCATGACAGAATTTTTATTTTTGGGTGAACTAACCCTTTAATATTTTTTATATTTTTGCTTTCAAATGCCTAAAACTTCCGACAACAGGTTTATAAACAATTCACATGATGAATTTAGGAAGATGGTTGAAATGTGTTCTCAAATTACAAGTGACTCAAACACGCATCACTGAAACATGCAGTGTCAATCAAAACCATTTCCCATATTAATAAAAACAGTAACATTTAAAAGTACAGATATAATAAGTTACTTATTTTACCCACATCAATTCAAATTGCTAGTTAATTTTAATGATTCCCAAAGATTACAGTGAAAACTCACCTGTATCTGGTGCTCTGCAACTGAGATGTAGTGACTGAGGTAAAAAATCTGGTTGGCGAACAAGCTTTTAGTCAACTTGACGGAACCTGTGAGGCAACACGAGGAAATACAATGAGCGAATCTTCTATGTGCAAAACACTCTGATTTTAAATGCACTCAATAATCTTAAATTCGTGACAATATTGTGACTAATTCACCCTATTATCAAGATTTCTTAAAACATGAACATAAGCGCGACGCCATGGCACAAGATCCAAACTCCGAATAGTAATAATGAACACATTCAAACCACAGACATATTAATTGTACATCACCCATATCGATTCAATATGACATTTACTTTTGTAATTCAAAGATTGTTGTCAAAACTTACGTATACATCTGGCGCTCTGCAACTGAACTGAAGTGACTGAGGTAAAAAAATAATAATCCGGTTGGTGAACAAGCTTTTAGTCAAAGTACTTGACTGAACCTGTGAGTGAGTCAACACGAGAAAGTACAATGAGCGAATCTTCTATGTGCAGAAATACACTCAATAATCTTAAATTCGTGACAACATTGAGTAATTCACCCTATTATCAAGATTTCTTAAAACATGAACAAAAGCGCATCGAAATGGTGCGAAAAATCTAAACACTGAATAGTAATAGCCTAATGAAAACCGTGACCATGAATAAAAACTGAAACAGCTAGACATTTTTTTAGTATAATTTAATCTGTGCTCATAATTGTAAATAACAGGTTAGAGTGAAATAATAAATAATAATAATAAAAATGTAAAAGCAATTTTGTTAGTTGGAATGCAACAAGAATGGAAATAATCAAAGCAAGTCAAAGTGTTTTCTTGCCATTTCATTAACTAAATAAAATACAAGATAACTTCGGAAACTGAATGGTAGCCTATTCAAGCAAAAACTCTTTCTCTGTGCATTACCTGATGGATGACTCTGTTCTTTGAAGAGCAGCAGTATTTGAGAAGAATCGCAGCATTTAAGTTACCCACTGGCCTGAAAACAATCATATATATACAGTAAACTACATCATAATAAAACTAAGTGCATGGTAGATTTCTACACTTACTAGAAAAAATAAAACAAACAAAATGAGTGAAATTTACACTGCACTTTAACAAATATGATATATTTTAAAGTACGTAACGTTAGCTAAAACACCTTTTCGGCCTTGTCTGCCTCGCATCAATCAAAAGTCAGCTGCAGTTCTTCCTTCAGTGCTGAAGCCTCTGAGGACAGTTGAGAAGAAATGTCTGCTAATTTGTCAAAGGAGAATACATTAACAACTCAAGCACACTAGCATTAATTAATAAACGTGAATATTTAACTAACGTTAGCTGCTAATGACTAACTTCTTAGGCCCCGATCACACCTGACGCGTTTTTTGCAGTGAGAGGCGCCTGTTTTCAATTGGTTTCCTATGGCAGCGAGCGTTCTGCGCGCTGTTTATGCGCCTGCTGCGCCTCGCGTTTTTGAAGTTGAAAAAAAAGCAACTCCGAGCGGAAAAGGCGCCCGACGTCATCGCGTTTTTTTCCACTGTCCAATCGAGTGAATGGAGAGGCGGGCCTTCCGTTGTAGTGATGAACGCTACAGTTGCTTGAACGCCCGGAGAGTGCGATGATATGGAGGATAAACTAGTGGTGCTCTCGCGGGTTACCAGGAGATTAACGACTTCACGAACCGTAACTACCACAATGTTAACAGAAAGTAAATAAAGTTAATAAAAGGCTGATTTGACGTTTACTTGACTGACAGGACAGCTGTTTCAGTAGTTGCCTAGCAACATAAAAAACGCAGCGCACTGCTCGTTCTGTATGATGGTAAGGCCGTGTGTCCACCAAAGCGTTTTTACTCGCGGCTGGCGTGTCTTTTGAATTGTTTTCAATGGGAGCGCCGCGTTTTTAAAACGCCATGAGCGTAACGAGGCGCTGAGCGTCTTTTTCACGCTGAAGCGCTGAGCGTTCGGCGTTTTTTACTGGTCGCCGAGAGTTGAAGAATGTTCAACTTTTGGTAAAACGCAGCGCTCATCACTGTCACTTTTTACCCAACCGTCCAATCACAGTGGAGGAGGGGCGGGACTAATACCACACCGACCAACCGCGTCCGCCACATGATTCTGCTTGTACAACGTCAACAGATGACAACAACAAGCATAATAACGGAACAAAATCAAGAGCCAGAGAAAATACATTACATTGTATTGACATTTTAATATAGAATCAACACAGAAACAAAATATGTGTGAAATGAGATACTAGTAAGACTTTCGCGGATATTCCGTATCATAACAAGCAAAGTGTCTCGGTCTCAACCGTCTCAACTGAAAAAAACGCTGCGCTGCCAAAACGCTCTCAAGCGCCCACAGCTGAGCGTTTTTAGCAGAGCGCCTAGCGTTTTCAGCTGGCTAATAACGCTTTGGTGGACACACGGCCTAAAAACTGTGCACCTCGCGTTTTCGAACCTGAAAAACGCGTCAGGTGTGATCGGGGCCTTAGAAAGGTGTGTAGTTAGCAGTTGCTAAGTAACATACCAGTTAGCAGTTACCTAACTAGCTAATATAGCTAGACTTATTTAATTACAACATAAACCCACTCAATTTAAATCAACAACACCAAATCATGTTTTGGTAAATACTCTATTTACAAATGTTTTATAAATTTGCACTTACCCTCGTCTGATAAATGTCTGAAAACACTGGACGATGTCAGCGCACGCAGTAACTGAAGGCAGTGGGCTAGAAAATATGGTTCAGATCAAATATGACATTGAAAAACTTTGCCGTTGTTTTATGGTAAACATGTTATGTACAATGATTTTATGAATTCAAACTTAAGTTACCTTCATCTGATGTAAATCTCTCAGAAAATACCGGACGTTGTCAGCGCGCAAGATTTGAATGGAGCAGGAGCGGGAATAAACGGCTAGAATACAACGTCGGTCTAGAAAATGCAGTAAAAAAAAACAAAAAACTGTTAGAACATTGAACAAATGTTGATGTTATGTTCTGGCAAACATGTTAAATAGTTTTATGAATTTACACTTACCATATAAGTTTTCTCTGCTTCAGAAAATACCGGACGCTCTCTGCGCGCGCAAGAACTGCAGTGAGTCAGCGGGGGAGGGGGAGAACAGGCTCGAGACTCGAGAGTAGTCGGTTCAAAAAAGATTCCATTTACAGGCGTTTTTTTTTTTAATTGAAAGTCTTGTGTGATTCAGCTCCAAATGCGAGGCCTGAAATGTCCGTACGTGATGGACGGGAAGGCTCCGTTTTAACCCCGAAATTACTGTTTTTATGCAGTGTCAGTGCCTCTGGCCTGCTGCCTGCATCAGCAAATTCACGATTAACAAAAAAAAACAAAAAACTACTGCCTTGTGTATCGACCAATCAGCATGTTGTCAAGGCAGAATTTCAGGCATGACCAATCATATTAAACAGACACATAGGGAATCATTTAAATAACTTGATATTTTGAGTTCACAAAAAAATCTTAATCTGAAAGATTTTTGCTGCCAAATGAGTAGGCTACAATAAACCCAACTGTTTAATTTTTTATGCAAAAACTTGTAATGTTAAGTTATGATAACTTAACATTATTAACGACAACATTGGGGTTTAAGGTGTAATGTTTTTAATGTACACACTAATAAAATTGAAGTTTAGGTTTTTATGCAGTCTACCAGACAGCAAGATATATAAATTAGTTTACTAAGTTTAGTTTACAAAGTAAATTTACTTCTATTAAAGCATTAGAGTATAATTGAAGTAAAACCAGCAGAAAATTTAGTGCAGTTGTTTCAACTTACATTTATAAGTTAAAATAACAATTATACTTGTTAATTCAACAGAAAATCTAGTGCAGTTGTTTAAACATACATTTTTGAGTTAAAATAACAATTTAAGTTGTTCATTCAACTTTCAGTCTAGTTGAGGACAAGAAAACTTAAAATGTTTTGTTGTCTGGACAATCTAGTTATCTCTACTCACAAAAATAAGTTGAAATAACTAAATTGCAAAAATATTTTTTACAGTGTACAAGGAACCAGAAAAAGAGGAACTTGTATACACAGTTCTAGGAACTCCAATGAGCCTAAACTGATCGATTTGCTGAATGCTGTCTTTCTGTTATGCCAAATGCTGTACTTAGAAGAAATCCTGTAACTCTGAAGAGTATAAAATGTGAAACTTTTGACAGTGACCTTGTGGTGAAGACTTCTCATGTTTTTTTTATGCAGATTTTTTATTCTGTACTTTGTTATTAAAATGAAACCATTGAATGTGGTGATTCGTAAACCTCTCTAAAAAAAGTCTCAGAATAAATTTTCTTCATACCTATTGCAAGGACCAGCCATTGGCCGAACGACAGAATCCAACAGCCTGGTGAAGGTATAATGCGTGTATGTCTTTTCAGCGCTCCAGTGAAGTTCACTTAATTTATTGGAATTTAGTTTTAGTATTACTTTAGCTCTATGCGTAATCTGACTCCAATTTCAAATGATAATCAAATTTAGATTGTGTTTCTGATTAGAAAATAATCATAAATATTGATTATGACTTAATTTAAATCTTTGATTATTCTGAGTATCCCATACTTTCAATTATTCATTCATTATGCCGCACAGAGTCACACGCCCCGGGTTTACGTGGATCTCACAAACACAGCCTCGCCAGTCTGATCTTGGTCAGAGGGTGCAGGGTTTGCTAATACCTCTTAAGTCGGTTGCCTACTGCTCACGCATACAAAAAAGTGTAGTTTATTTAGCCACTTCCGTACAACTTGCCAAGTCAGTTATAGACAGAAATCAAAAGGTCTTCAGATGACGTGCCTACTGCTCCGTTCATATGCGCCTTTAGTTTGACCTATCCTGGACACAGAGCTGCGGTAGCACCAGCCTCCAATAATGATTACAGAAAACTTCAGAATAAATCAAGATGTAACATTTATTTGTCAGGTAAAAATGTATCATGCCAATTACAGAAGTAAATGATTAAAAGTCAATTCGGAAAAATACATGACATCATTTACTCAAAGATGACTCTAAAAGTAAGTAATGTTTTCCTGACAAAGACACACAGTGGTGTGTCAGGGCCTTCCAACAGAAAAACACTGAAACATCACTGTATGGGGGTTCCTGGTAAAGAGTCCCTATTCGGACGGGGCTAGTTTCACAGGGGGACGTTAGAGAAATTTCTGTTTCACAGACGTAGGCCTACTTTGAGATTTTAATCCTGTCCGAATCTGCCATGTCTGTTTTCTCACACGACCTCTGTAAAAATTCCAGAGCAAATTACCTACTGTTTTTCGTCAAACTCGGCGGTCCTCAGAGAAATCTAATCCCGTCCGATTGCGAATGTCTGTGATTGCTGAAAATGTTTTTTTTCCAAAACGCTTTTTCTTGTATGTTTTGGTCAACGTGAACTACCGTACAATCTCTCGCTATCGCGCCGGTATTCAAGTTTCTGCTTTTTGCGCACCAATAATGGATGTAGATGTGTTCGGAATCGGTACACTGCAAAGAAATAAAAAAATGAAATCAACAAGAAGAGCCAAATCACGTAAACCGTTAAGACTGGCTACTGTAATATCAATTTCAGGTAAGATTACTTTCATTTTTGCACTTAATTACATAACGTGTAAATTATATAAGTTAAAACTTTTTATTCCAGTGGGTTTATTATAAGAACCCAGTTCTATAAAATCATGATGATAAATGTATGTTTAGTTTTTTTATACTACAATTTTTATAAAATGTTTACAAAACACTAAATACGTTAGGACGTTTTACTTTATATTTCAAAGTGCTTAATTTTAAAAGTACTTAATTTCAAAATACATTTGATCAAATTTCATAAATTGTGTTCAATGGCAGTTTTTAAGTTATATTCCTGAAATGTACTTGTATATAGTTTGCAGCATGACAACTGCAAAACACAGACACTCCTACCTCGGTAATAAACACAGAGACGTTAGTCCCGTCCGAATCCGTACATGAAATCACAGACGTAGGTTGATAAGAATTGTAACTCAAACGTGGTTTGGAAAACTAGTCCCGTCCGAATAGGGCTAAAGACTGCTCTGTAACTTCCACTTTTGAAAGAAGGTGACCCTACCTTGCCTAATAATTACAGACCCATTTCCAAACTTTCAGCATTGGCCAAAGTGTTGGACTCTTTGGTTAGTGAACAAGTGAAAGAGTATTTAAATCCTCAGTCAGTTTTATCTAAGCATCAATCTGGTTTCAGGAAAAAAAAACAGTACTACCACTGCTGCTATAAAAAGTAATGAATGATATAGTCAAAGCACTTGATGATAAGAAACACTGTGTGTCTCTGTTCATTGATCTGTCCAAAGCATTTGACACTGTTGACCATAGCATACTAGTTCAGAGACTGATTAGTATAGGTATGTCTCAGCACACTGTAGGCTGGTTTATCAACTACCTCATTGATAGTAGCGTCGAAATATGTATCAATCTGTAAAGGGGTCCCACAGGGCTCCATTCTGGGGCCACTTTTATTCACTATTTATATAAACTGTCTGGGGGAAAATGTCCAACATGCATTTTTCCATTTTTATGCAGATGATACGGTTATTTATTGTTGTGCAGCTACCATTAGGAAGGCGTATGAATGCTTGCAAACTGCTTCCGATAGAGTGCAAGCACAGCTTTATCAATGAAAGCTTGTGCTTAATGCAGAGAAGACCAAAGTAATAGTCTTTTCAAACTCAAGGAAAAATTAGTTAGACCTGAATATTGTTACTGATCATGGTAAAACAATTGAGGTAGTTTCATCTTATAAATATTTAGGATTTTTAATTGATGTTGACCTTTCTTTTAAGCTTCATATACAGAATCTAGTAAAAAAAAGCTGAAATTGAAGCTAGGTTTTTTCTTTAGGAACAAATCTTGTTTTACTTTTTTCTGCCAGTAAAAGGCTAGTCGATACCACATTTCTCTCTATGATTGATTATAGTGATCTGTTGTATATAAATGCCCCATCAAAGTGTCTTCAGATGTTGGATGCTGTGTTTCATGGAGCTTTAAGGTTTATTTCAAATTGCAGACCCCTCACTCATCATTGTACACTTTACTCCACAGTGAATTTGCCCTCTCTGTCAAATCGCCTCTCTGTCTCAAATAGACAGGCTCCCATGTTACATATCCAAATTTCTTTCTTTTACACAGAGTACTTCTGGTTTACGGTCCCAGAAAACTATTTCATTGAATGTACCTCAAGCCCGGACAGAGTTGTTCTAAAAGGCTTTCATGTTTGTTGCGCCTTCGACTTGGAATGACCTACAGAAAACACTTAAACTACAGTGTCTAATTTCCTTAAATGATTTTAAAGGTTATGTTAATACTATAGAACGTGAGTCCATCCACAAGTGCAAATGTTTTAATTAATGGCACTTTTTATTTAATTGAAATGCACTTGAGTTGCCTTTGCCTCTTTTGTACTTGTTTTGTGATTGTGTGATCAAATTTGTTCTGCTATCTTGGCCAGGTTTCTCTTGAAAAAGAGATTTTATATCTCAATGAGACTAACCTGGTTAAATAAAGGTTAAATAAAAAAATTAAAAAAGTAGTCCTGCGTTTGTCGTGTTCAGTGTCAGATTGTTCTACTGCTCACACCTTGTCTCCTTGCCCTGTCAGTGCTTTTCTGTCTCCAGTTCCTTAGTTACCGGCTTGCTCTAGCCTTGGACTTGGACTAATCAATTCACTATTGATGTACTTCTAAGAGGGTCATCGGACTTCAGCCCATTGTAGTCTCCTCGCTGCCAAGACCTTAACACTGACCTGCATCTCTACATCAGTCCATCCAGTCTTGATCTTGTTTCTCTCTACTTAAATAAATTATCTGTCATTCACAACTGGATCTTGTGTTTCGTTCCCGTGACAGAACGATCTGACCATTATGGATCCAGCGAATGCTGCTGAACTGAGAGACATTCTGACTAATAACAAATGCTCGTTTGGAACGCCAAGAAGATCAGATCATGGCTACGGGTTGATCTACGCCCTGAAGTTACCCACAGCGTTAGATGACTTGATTGATCTGGCCATACGAGTGGACGCGCAGCTGCAGCGTTGAGATCATCAGCCTGGTTCCAGCTATGAAGGATCTTCCCTTCATCAACTCCTGCAATACGGTCGTTCCTCATTCGATCCTAAACCCATGCAGGTGGGCAGAGCTCGTCTTTCCCGGGAGGAGAAGGAGCGACGGAGAACACAGGGACTGTCTCTATATTATGGAGCTGCGGGACACTTTGCTGTGAAGTGTGCCGTAAAAGTCAAAGCCCGTCAGTAGTTAAGAGGTTACTGACGGATGGCATTTCCTTGGAAAAATCCTCTATATCTGCCACGCTGCTCCTGGTCAGACTGTAATGGGCTGCTACGCATCATCTGTGTGACGCTTTGGTGGACTCTGGAGCGGAGGGGAGTTTCAATGACCGACACCTGGGCCACAGACTCAGGATTCCAGTCATTCCATTCACTCATCCCATCTCCGTCAATGCACTGGGTGGACAACATCTGTCATCCATCATACACTCTACTGGACCGGTGAGTCTCATCACATCAGGCAACCATGTGGAAGAAATTAATTTTTTGTTAATTGACTCTGCTTTTGCTCCCGTCGTCTTGGGTCACCCCTGGCTCACACTCCACAACCCTCATATAAACTGGCGTCAGAACACTGTCATGACTTGGAGCGAGAATTGTCATGCGTCTTGTTTGGTGTCTGCGTGTTCTTCTGTGTCATGTTCTGTGTTGCAGGATGAACAGGCAGACCTGTCTAATGTGCCCAGTGAGTACCTCGATCTGAAGGAAGTGTTTAGTAAGTCTCGAGCTGCTTCTCTTCCTCCACATCGTCCTTATGACTGTGCCATAGACTTATTGCCAGGTACGTCTCCGCCTAAGGGCAGATTAAATTCACTTTCCGCTCCTGAGAGGGAGGCCATGGATACATATATTTCTGATTCTCTAGCAGCCAAACTCATCCGCCCTTCCTCATCTCCTGCAGGGGCGGGGTTCTTTGTGGGAAAGAAAGACAGTTCCCTGCGTCCTTGTATTGATTATCGAGGACTGAACAGCATCACGGTAAAGAATTCATATCCTTTGCCACTGATGTCTTCGGCTTTTGAGAGACTGTATGATGCTTCCTTTTTCACGAAGCTGGACCTACACAACGCCTATCATTTGGTCCGCATTAGGGAGGGGGATTAGTGGAAAACTGCCTTTAACACACCCAGGGGGCACTTTGAATATCTGGTCATGCCTTTTGGCCTGTCCAACTCCCCCGCGGTTTTCCAGGCACTCGTCAAGGACGTGCTGAGAGACATGGTCGACCAGGTAATTTATGTCTACCTGGATGACATTTTGATATTTTCCCCATCTCTCCAGGAACATGTTCAGCACGTCAGACGAGTGCTTCAGAGGTTGTTGGAGAATTGGTTTCATGTCAAGGTGGAGAAATGCGTGTTTCATGCACATTCTGTACCCTTTTTAGGATACATAGTAGTTTGTGGTGGAGGTTGACGCATCAGAGGTGGGGGTTGGTGCGGTTCTCTCCCAGCGCTGTTCCGTGGACGACAAGGTGCAGCCGTGCGCTTATTTTTCTCATCGTTTGTCATCCGTCGGACAAAATTACGACATTGGTAATAGAGAACTGTTGGCAGTCAAGTTAGCCTTGGAGGAGTGACGTCATCGTCTGGACCAATCACAAGAATCTAGAATACATCAGATCTGCTAAAAGACTAAACTCTAGGCAGGCTCGGTGGGCACTTTTTTTTGGTCGCTTAAATTTTTCTATCTCCTACCATCCAGGGTCCAAGAACATCAAACCTGATGTGTTGTCCTGTGTTTTTGACCAATCTGAACACCCGGTTTCTCCCGAGTCCATCGTACCACAGAGATGTGTTGTTTCAGTGCTAACTTGGGAGATCGAGTCGAAGGTCCGCACGGCCTTACATGGGGTAACACCTCCGCCCGGGTGCCCACCGGATCGTTTTTTCGTGAGGGTTAGTCTTTTCTCCGGGTTCCATCCCTAGAGCAATAGTCAAACAGAGAGGGCCAACCAGGATTTGGAACGGGGGTTGTGATGTTTAGCGTCACAGAATCCGTCCTCTTGGAGTCAGCATATCTCATGGGTTGAGTGCGCACATAACTCATTACCAGTGTCGTCCACAGGCCTGTCTCCCTTTGAATGTAGTTTAGGTTACCAGCCACCAATTTTTCCTAGTCTAGAGTCCGAAGTCGCGGTTCCCTCTGCTCACGCCTTTGTCCAGAGGTGCCAACGCACCTGGAGGAAAGCCAGAGAGACTCTCCTCCGGGTGAGTTTGCGCACCAAGGCCCAGGCCGATCGCCACCGGTCGAAGCCTCCCATCTACGTCGTTGGTCAAAAATTGTGGCTTTCATCTACCGATGTCCCTCTCCACTCTGTCTGTAGAAAACTTACTCCCAAATTCATTGGCCCGTTTACCGTCACCAAGATCCTTAGTCCGGTGACAGCCCGCCTCAAACTTCCTCCGGCGTACAGGAGAATTCATCCCGTCTTCCCAACCCATTTTTCATTCTGCTATTAATCCCCCAACCCCGGTTCCCCCACCACCGCGAATCGTCGATGGGGAATAGTATTCCGGACTCAAGGCGTAGGGGACGCGGATTCCAGTACTTAGTGGACTGGGAGGGTTACGGTCCGTAGGAGAGAAGTTGGGTTCCTGCAAGAGACATATTGGACCACTCCCTACAATCAACAGGTAGGTCCCTCTGAGAGCGTCAGGAGACGCTCTTAGGGGGTGGGGTAATGTCACGGTTCGCAGGTTTGCCTGTTCATCTTTGTGTGTACTGTCCTGGTCTGATTGCCAATCAGCGTCACTTAATTACCAACGAGCAATCAGATCAGCCGCAGGTTCGGCTCGTTTATGTGTCCTATAAGTAGTCTTGTGTTTGTCGTGTTCAGTGTCAGATCGTTCTACTGCTCACGTCTTGTCTCCTTGCCCTGTCAGTGCTTTTCTGTCTCCAGTTTCTGAGTTACCAGCTTGCTCTAGACTTGGACTTGGACTGATCAATTCACTATTGGTGTACTTCTACGAGGGTCATCGGACTTCAGCCCATTATAGTCTCCTCGCTGCCAAGACCTGAACACCGACCTGCATCTGTCACGGTTGTTGAATGCATTGTTTCCTTCTTGTCTCGTGTCATTGTTGTTATGTGTGTGGGTGGGCGTTGTCCCGCTCACGTGTCTGTCAGCGCTCCAGCTGATCATCATCATCTCAATCACTGTTCACAGCTGCTGTTCATTCCCATTGCCTACATATACTCACACCATTATCTGTTCCAGTGTCGGATTGTTTGTTGAGGTCCTGTGTTGCTGTTCCGTGTTCCTGTGAAGTCGCCGTCCTGTGAAGTTGCCGTGTCTGTGTTTCGCCTGCCTTGTCTTCTTGCCGTCTTGTTCCTTGTCTTTGGATACACCGCACTTCACCGGGATCGGGATTCTGCACATCACAGCACCAGAGCACCACAGACCATCTTAAGTCCCTGCACGAGCCTGAGTCGCCGCCCTTCTTTGTTCCTGAACTGTTTTCTGACCATTTGAGATATTAAACGTTTTTGAGCACCTGCAAACTGTTTCCTGTCTGTTCTATCATGACAGAACAATCCGACCAGTTGATGGAAGCAGCAGGTGGCGCCGCAGCTACAATGGATGACTTTGTTCGTGCAAGTATTCAAAGGATGGACGCCCAAGACCGTCAGCAAGGGGATGCGGCGCGCGCGATTCAGGCTCTCGTCACGCAGGTGTCCGAGCTGACCCAGCGTTTTCAACAGCTGCAACCTCCCGCTGCGCCAGCCGCACCGCCCGTCCCTCCCACACCACCGATGACCGCCTCCCAGTCGGAGCCACGCCTTCCTACGCCTGAGCCCTATTCTGGTGAGCCTAACTTTTGCCGGCCGTTTTTGACTCGATGCAGCATGCACTTTGCTCTCCAGCCACGGACATTTGAGAGGGAAGAGACGAAGGTGGCCTTCGTTCTCACATTATTGACTGGGAGAGCGGCACTATGGGGGACGGTGGTGTGGGAAAATCAAGAACCATGCTGTTCCTCGTTCCAGGAGCTCTCCTCGGAGATGAGGAGAGTTTTTGACCGCGCGGTCGCGGGAAGAGAGGCTGCCAGGGTCTTATCAGAGCTACGCCAGCAAGAGCGTTCGGTATCTGATTATGCCATCGAGTTTAAGACCCTGGCGGCCGAGTGTCGCTGGAACGAGGAAGCGCAGTGGGATAGGTTCCTGCATGGGCTGGCTGACCGCGTCCAGAGGGAGATCTACGCCCTGGATCTACCCCCCTCACTGAATGGACTTATCGATCTGGCTCTGAGGGTGGACGCTCGACTAGCCCGGGTCGGACCACGCGCTCCACCCAGCCTGCCTCGTGGGGGGGGGGAACATCAGCGATCCAGCGGCATGGACGCGGTCGGTCCCTCCGATCCCGAGCCCATGCAGGTGGGTCGAGCTCGGCTTTCCCGGGAGGAGAGGGAGAGGCGGAGATCCCTTGGCCTTTGCCTGTACTGCGGGGGAGCAGGACACTTTGCCAACAACTGCCCGGTAAAAGGTCAAGCCCGATAGTAAGTATGAGGCTACTATCGGGTGGGATCTCCGCCGAAAAGTCCTCATCTACATCCACCATCCTCCCGGGGAGACTTAGATGGTCTGTCCACGATCATCACTGCACCGCACTGGTGGACTCCGGGGCAGAAGGTAATTTTATGGATCGCACCTTTGCACTTCAGCTTCAAATCCCACTCAGAACACTCCCCCAGAGCATCACCGTACATGCACTCAATGGACAGTCACTACCCACCATCTCCCAGGCCACCGAGAACATTACACTCATCATCTCAGGAAATCACGCAGAGACAATATCATTCTACATCACGGACTCCCATCACACCCCCATTGTATTGGGTCACCCCTGGCTCAAGAAACACAACCCCCGCATTGACTGGAAACAAAGAACCATATCAGCCTGGAGCACTGAATGTCATAGTTCTTGTCTTGTGTCTGCCTGTTCTGTTGTCTCTGTTCCTGTATTGCAGGAGGAAGCAGTGGATTTATCAAACGTGCCAGCGGAGTACCGTGACCTGAGGGAAGTGTTCAGTAAGTCAAGGGCTGCTTCTCTTCCTCCGCACCGTCCCTACGACTGTGCTATAGATTTACTGTCAGGTAAGTCTCCGCCTAAAGGCAAGATTTATTCACTCTCGGTTCCGGAGAGGGAGGCTATGGAGAAATATATTTCTGATTCTCTAGCATCCGGGTTCATCCAACCTTCCTCATCTCCAGCGGGGGCGGGGTTCTTTTTTGTGGGGAAGAAGGATGGATCGCTGCGACCTTGTATTGATTACCGGGGGTTGAACAACATCACGGTAAAGAATACTTATCCTTTGCCGTTGATGTCTTCAGCCTTCGAGAGGTTGCAGGGAGCATCCATCTTCACAAAACTGGACTTACGTAATGCTTATCATTTGGTTCGTATCAGGAAGGGGGATGAGTGGAAGACTGCCTTCAACACCCCTAGGGGGCACTTTGAATACTTGGTCATGCCTTTCGGTTTGTCCAACAGTCCCGCAGTCTTCCAAGCACTCGTCAATGACGTGCTGCGAGACATGATCGATCAGTTTATTTATGTTTACCTGGATGACATTCTGATTTTTTCCTCGTCTCTCCAGGAACACGTGCAGCACGTCCGACGAGTTCTCCAAAGGTTGCTAGAGAATGGGCTTTTTGTCAAGGCGGAGAAATGCGCTTTTCATGCACAGTCGGTCCCTTTCTTAGGACACATCGTGTCGGCTGAGGGTATGCGTATGGATCCTGACAAAGTTAAGGCTGTGGTAGAGTGGCCAAACCCAGATTCCCGTAAGGCCCTACAGAGGTTTCTGGGGTTCGCCAATTTCTACCGGCGTTTTATTCGCAACTTTAGCCAACTAGCCGCACCTCTGACTGCCTTGACCTCCCCCCGAACTGCGTTCAGGTGGTCGGAAGCAGCCGAGACTGCTTTTACCAACCTCAAGAGCCGCTTCGTTTCGGCTCCCATCTTAATCGCCCCTGATTCCTCACGTCAGTTTGTGGTGGAGGTCGACGCGTCAGAGGTGGGGGTAGGCGCAGTTCTTTCCCAACGCTCACCTTCAGACAACAAGATGCATCCATGCGCGTTTTTATCCCATCGCTTATCACCAGCTGAACAAAATTACGACATTGGCAACAGGGAGTTGTTGGCGGTCAAGTTAGCCTTGGAAGAATGGCGTCATTGGTTAGAAGGGTCCGGGGTACCCTTTATCGTCTGGACGGATCATAAGAATCTGGAGTACATTAGATCCGCTAAAAGGTTGAACTCCAGGCAGGCGCGGTGGGCACTTTTTTTCGGCCGATTTGATTTTACCCTCTCGTATCGTCCGGGTTCCAAAAACATCAAACCCGATTCTTTGTCCCGTATTTTTGATCGATCCGAACACGCACCTACTCCCGAGCGTATTTTTCCTGAGACCCTAATTATCTCTACGCTCACTTGGGAGGTCGAATCGAGAGTCAAGAAGGCTCTAGAAGGGGTAACGCCTCCGATCCGGTGCCCACCGAACCGCTTATTTGTGCCGGAGAAACTACGTCCAGACGTTATTCGATGGGGCCATTGTTCTAGTCTAGCCTGTCATCCAGGAGTTACTCGCACCCTCTATTTGGTCAGACAACGATTCTGGTGGCCGCTTATGGCTCGCGACGTTCACGATTTTGTTTTGGCTTGCTCAGTTTGTGCTATTGGTAAGTCTTCCAATCGACCCCCAGATGGGTTACTCCAACCGCTGTCGGTGCCTTCGAGACCCTGGTCCCATATCGCTCTAGATTTTGTTACCGCCCTCCCACCCTCCCAGGGTAACACGGTAGTTTTAACCGTGGTGGACCGATTCTCGAAGGCAGCCCACTTTGTTCCCTTGCCCAAATTACCCTCAGCCAAGGAGACAGCGGTTGCAGTCGTTAATCACGTCTTTCGGTTACATGGCCTCCCGACAGACGTGGTTTCTGACAGGGGTCCCCAATTTGTGTCCAAATTTTGGCGAGAGTTTTGTAAGTTACTGGGGGCGACGGTCAGTCTGTCTTCCGGGTTTCACCCTCAGAGCAATGGTCAAACTGAGAGAGCCAACCAAGACCTGGAGAGAACCTTGCGATGTACGGCTGCCAGGAATCCTTCCTCCTGGAGTCAGCAACTGCCTATGGTGGAGTACGCCCACAATTCGTTGCCAGTGTCAGCTACGGGCCTATCTCCTTTTGAGTGTAGTATAGGATACCAGCCACCGGTCTTTTCTAGTCTGGAATCCGAAGTCGCGGTCCCCTCCGCTCACGCCTTCGTCCAGAGGTGTCACCGCACATGGACAAGAGCCCGTGAGACTCTCCTCCGTGTGCGGGCGCGCACCAAGGCCAAAGCCGATCGCCACCGGTCTAGGCCTCCCGTATATGTCGTCGGTTCCAAAGTGTGGCTTTCTACTAAGAACATTCCGCTCCGCTCCGTATCCAATAAACTGGCTCCTAAATTCATTGGCCCGTTTTCTGTCACCAAAATTGTTAGTCCGGTGGCAGTCCGCCTCAACCTCCCTCCAGTGTACAGGAGAATTCATCCGGTATTCCACGTGTCCAAAATTAAACCCGTTTTTTTTTCCCGCATTAATCCGCCTGTCCCGGTTCCCCCACCGCCGCGACTCGTAGATGGGGAACCATCCTATTCGGTCCGTCGCATTATGGACTCTAGGCGGAGGGGACGCGGATTCCAGTACCTGGTGGACTGGGAAGGTTACGGTCCGGAGGAGAGAAGTTGGGTTCCGGCTCGTGACATCCTGGATCACTCTCTTATCAATGATTACAATCGACAGGTAAGGGAGTCTGGGAACGCCGTGAGGCGTTCCTAGAGGATGGGGTACTGTCACGGTTGTTGAATGCATTGTTTCCTTCTTGTCTCGTGTCATTGTTGTTATGTGTGTGGGTGGGCGTTGTCCCGCTCACGTGTCTGTCAGCGCTCCAGCTGATCATCATCATCTCAATCACTGTTCACAGCTGCTGTTCATTCCCATTGCCTACATATACTCACACCATTATCTGTTCCAGTGTCGGATTGTTTGTTGAGGTCCTGTGTTGCTGTTCCGTGTTCCTGTGAAGTCGCCGTCCTGTGAAGTTGCCGTGTCTGTGTTTCGCCTGCCTTGTCTTCTTGCCGTCTTGTTCCTTGTCTTTGGATACACCGCACTTCACCGGGATCGGGATTCTGCACATCACAGCACCAGAGCACCACAGACCATCTTAAGTCCCTGCACGAGCCTGAGTCGCCGCCCTTCTTTGTTCCTGAACTGTTTTCTGACCATTTGAGATATTAAACGTTTTTGAGCACCTGCAAACTGTTTCCTGTCTGTTCTATCATGACAGCATCTCTACATCAATTCATCCAGTCTTGATCTTGTCTAATTAAATACATTATCTTTCATTCGCAACTGGATCTTGTGTTTCGTTCCTGTGACTGGTTATGGAGATGTGTGATGGAATTCTTAGTCATTTAGGGGGAATAAAAATACAACAACTCAAAAGTATGTACTTTTTCTTCACAAAAAGAGGACATACTTTTAGGGCGTAGTATAATTAGGCAAACTGAGATGCAGCATATCACTTGTTTCTGCTTCTTCTTCGCCTGTGTTTTGATCCGGAGATTCTGTACTATTTCAGAAGATGCGTAATGGCGCCCCCTACTGTATATCATTAAAAACATTGATTGCCGGAAAAGTTTAATTATACTTTTAAGTAGATCACCGTCAAAAGATTTAAGTACAAATATAGATATACTGTGTTATATAAAGTGCAATTTTAAGTATATTTCTGAGAAGTACATAAAGTATATTTCTCAGAGGTACATACAAATATTATTATAAAACAAAGAAAGAAAGAAATGTACTAATAGCACACTTACATAAACTTCTTTTTCGTAAGGGTACTGACATCCAGGAAGTGAAGTGCGATTTGTCTTTTGGACTAAAACAGGGACAGATTGAAACAATTTAATACACTGGATTAAGTTGCCATTGCCTACATTTTCAGCACCAGCAAAGAGGAATTTTAGCCTAGTTTACTGAGTGGAGAGAATTTTTATCCAGACAGGTTTAATCATGAGTCCACACTGTGCCTGTTCGGTAACAGAATGCTCTCTGACCTCATAATTTTGAAAAGTTATCATGCCCTAGTATTATGTAGGACAGGCAAACATTACATGCTCCGAATTTGAATCATAGTTAAATACAACCTATTCCGAAGTATCTCAGGTGGTAATAGTCCAAGCATATTTAAAAGTTGTAGGCCGCTGGATAGCATTGTTGACTGCACAAATCATGTTGTAAGTAAATATCCTGGGTCGTGTTTTAGTATATTCCCTTCTGTTCTATCAGAACAGACCTGTGATTCATTTTTGGGCCACGACTAACCAGTTGAGAACAGCTGGTTTAAACCAGCATGAACATAAGCCTAAAAATAAAATTATATTTAATATTTGAGCTGTTTTCCCCCCTCTGCATTAAATGTTTGTGCTGGCAGTCATGGTCTTGGTAACGGTTTGGTCAAACTGGTTTGTAGTCAGACACAGGAGTCTTGGGCTGTATCTGAAATGTAGGAGGCGTCCTATACCCTCATTCACTGTTCCCTACATGACTCCACTAATATAGTCTGCTGAATGACTGAATGAAAATGAGTGATCGAATTCAGTGGGTGGATCATGGGTATTCTCTAGTCTAGCAGCAAGCCATTCAGTGTACATTGATTTTACACTCGTTTCTTAGGTGCGTTATGGGATTTAATTGGTTTTGGACACAAATTCTTGTCCCCTCAAATAGTGTGGGTAGGGGGGATTTCAACATAGCCTTGGACTCAACCCAGGTGATCCTACAACCTGATCACAACTTTTGGACTGTTTCTCCACTGATTACAGCCACGGCTATGTGTTAGCTCAATACTGCACTCCTGTGGTCACTGCTGAGATATCTTTTAGAGACCATGTAGAGACAAATACCAAACCAAGGTGGATCATTCTGACTCTGAACAAAAGGAAAATAGCTTCATACACAGCTAAGATGAACAGATTTCTGAAATTAAAACAAGGGACATTTCCTTGGTCAGTTGTCAAAATATAATTTAAATCTCACTTGTTATAATCTATGAAAATAAATAAATAAGACAATACATTTTTGTATGTTTTTTTTTTTGTTGTTGTTGTTGTTTTTTATAGTTGTTGTGGGTTCCAAGCTATTATAATTAAGAGTTATTATGACTTTTAATACAACTGATTTTAATACAATTAACACAAAAAAATCACAGAAAAATGGTAAATAAAACCATTGAAATTAGCAATAAATTATGATCAATAAGTCATGACAACATATGTTGTCATCAACAAGTCATCATGCTTTTTAATATGATAGGCTATTCTAATATCGATCTAGCTTACTGCAATATGTAACATGGGTCTCATACAGTCACCGAGCGAACGCACAGAGTTACGTAACAACACACTCAGATGTATTAGTATGATTGTTTTGACCAAGAAAAACTGTGCTGCATTACCCTACGATTTCAATTTGTCAAATAAAGTGACCTGTATGATTAGGCTTATTCAGCATGTGAATTTAAGTGATCAAGCGTAACTTGCTCAGGGAAGAAGGGGGACGTTAAACTTAACTTTCAGTGTAAAATAAACAACAAAACGAAAGGAGCGGCAGTGGCCGACTGTGGCATGTAAACATAATACAAACAGCAATGTAAAATGTCCCGGGCTCTCGGCCCCACCCTGCTTCATACCACAAAACTTTAATATAACTTTAATACATTAGCTCAGCCATGAACAAGATTTCTGCCAGTCCAGTCAGATTGCTTTTCAGCAGCTGTGGAGGTGAAGACAAAAACTCCCATGATTCCACTCATTCACAGTGTCATCAAGCTTCGCCTTTAGTGTAGTTCCATTTCTCCACTTGTTAACAACCACCCTTTTCAAGACACGTAACGGCTTAAAAAAATCACAAGTGGGGTAATACTGATTTATTTTATGTCGTAGAATAAAACGTAAAAGTGTCTTGAGTTTGTGTTCAGCACAGACCTTATTTCTGCCATTTAACCAAAAACCCATGACTTCAGGACAATGGAACCAAGAGTGCTAAAATGCTAACTCACTTCCAGTGTCATACCTGCACCACTCTATAACTCTACATTTCCTATAACAAAGCATATTTGCAATTAGTGCCTGTCTTTTTGGCAAAAAGACACCCCCACTAAATATCTACAGTGGCATAGGTCGTAGGGCGTGAGGTGCCTTTATAAAACAGCACAAGACTTTAAGTATCCTATATAAGCATTCTGTTTGTGCTGCGTGATTTAAAGAGAAGTGCACACTTTGCTCACGCGATCAGCATGGTGATCTGGTGTTTTCTCCAAAATAAAAGCTCAAGGGTTTATTTCTTGCAAGTGAAGAAATTAGGACAAAAGTATTGTAAATTTCCTATTCTATAGTGTAATGTAAAATATACTTTTGAAATATTCATTTTCATTTATACGGTACATTTATAGGCTATATGGATTTTACGTCATAGGAATACTTATATAAATGATAAACACCAGTGATAATGTAATGTAGACTGAGACTCTATACCTCTGTCCAGGTACAAGTCGATGGTTTTTCTTTGTTCAATGTGCACATTTCATGAGTTGAAGCCGGTTCAAAGAAACTCTTAATTTTGAGCTCTCAAAGTATACCAGATTGATGCATTTAACCTTAAAATGTACAAAATGTTCTTGCAGGGGAGCATGCCCCTGAACCACCCTAGAGGGACAGAGATCCACCAAACATAGTTTCACAAAATCCTAAGGGAAATAATGATCATTTATGAACTTTACTCCAGCATAGTGCAACAAAGTCCTTTTAAGTGAGTTAAACTGTTAATGCCAAATTAAAATGGGGGTCTCAATACGAATCTCGCCTAGGGTGCCAAAAAGGCTAGAAACGGCCCTGGGTGAACCTATATATGCACTATCGGAAATGTCTAAATAACAGACTCTTTGGCTAAATTCAGAATGAAAAGCAAGGTTGTTCTTACTGAGATGTTTTTTTTTTTTTTTTGCTATCACCACACAACCTCAAGTAGGCTACTCAATTCCCTAATTATTTTATTACTTTAAATAATATACATTTTAAATGCATAATACATCAATTTTTTATAAACAAGAAATTAATAGGATGACTCAAGTCAACATTCAATACTGATCCATTTCTCATAAAACAAATATCGTTATGATGATTTGCGGAGGTGACAGTAGGCTAATCTTGACCACAGTCTGCGTCCAGCAAATGCTTTATGAATATTAATTAGGACGTGCTGACGTTAGAGACGACCCGTGGCTAAATTAATTTCATGATTCAAGTCTATAGCGTCCATAGCATATGGTTGAAAGGGGCTCTAGCGCCCACTTACAAACGTCCTCTGCAAAAGTCTTCCTTTGAGCCAATCAGATAGTATTACATGGCGAATGTTACATTTTACGTAATTAATATTTATGACTCAAGGCTTTACCATAGTAGGATTTGTTAATTCGCTTCCGGGAAATCTCGACCAAAGCGTAATGACGTAAAACGGTTTTAGAGCACGTGAGCAGCATGCCAGCCAATAGAATGCGGTGTTTAATATGGGTCCGATCCCGAGACTCTTAAGTCAGCCCGTTATACTCCTTATCATAAGAGGACGCAGGTGAGTTTTGATCTTGTAAATATATTTGTACAGTAGATTTAACACATCCGAAAGCATCATTCTGGTTATAAAGCATACTTTTGATTTTTATTTGTATGAGGGATAAATCTGGTTAGTCACTACAGGCAGATCAGCCTTGAACGCACGCGCGGAATGACATAAACTGCTGTGACTCTTGTTGTTATGTTCTTAAATTACAATCATTTTATGATTTATGATCTTCTTATTTCCAGGCTAAGTTATTCCATACACGGATATTTTAAGATTTAAATAGTCTCATATGTTTATCTAGTTAAGATTTCGATGACTTATTGTCTTTTCTCTCAATGAATGCTGCTCTTCTGAGAACATTTTATGATTATTATGTTTTTGATAAGTATTATTGTTACAAAAGCTATCTTTTCGAATTATTGAACAATTATGCAGGACTATTTAAATTCATGTCCATGTTTGTTTATTGTCAATGAACCACCTGTAGTTGGTGCTAAAAACGTATTGACCAATATACAAATGTTTCTTTTCTCATCTTCACCACGAAGATTAGGCAGCCATGCATCCTATGAATATGTATATGGTTCCCAATCCAGGGATACCAGGCTGTCCACCGGGATTAGAGTACCTGACACAGGTTAGATAACAGCATCAGTATCATAAAAATAAAATTGAATATATATAGTACAGGTCAGAAGTGATATCTGGCCTACTGTATCAACATTTAAATATTAACCCTTTATTCAAATACTATTAAAAAGCTTATTGTGTAGTTGTGCTTGGAGTCAATTGTTTTATTTGTGATAATGCAATGAAACATGCCAAATTCTGCGGACATAATTTTTGGCCAGGCTGTGATGCGTATAAACCATAGACTGTAAAAAATAGGTATAAACGCATGCAAAAACAACAGAGAATTAACAAAATATTAACTGATTATGTTGTAGTCAATGTATGGGTTTTCCTGTGAGCTTTTTGTTTTTCTATGCATTTTTTTTTTTTTAATGTAGTTTGTCTTTTTTATTATTTTTTTTATTAAAATTTTGACAGAAAAATACATTAACCAAGTTTTGTGTTTTGTTCTTTCCTCATATTAATTAAAAACAAACATTCCCACCGGACATCACTTTTAGCCTCTACTGTACTGTACTGTACTGTACTGTACTGTGTGTGTGTGTGTGTGTGTGTGTGTGTGTGTGTGTGTGTGTGTGTATCTCTCTCTCTCTCTCTCTCTCTCTCTCTATATATATATATATATATATATATATATATATATATATATATATAAAATATGTATGTCATATGTATGATATGTATAAATCACCTGTTTTTCCAACTTTCTCAGGTAGATCAACTTCTTATTAAACAGAAAGTTGAGCTTATTGAAGGTATGTATAACAGTTTATTACAGATGGACCTATTTTTGCCCTAAACCTAAATATGCATAGGTAATTTAATAGAAATACTTTATATTTCATTAATAATAATAAGTCCTTTATGTGTTTTATGCAGCTTTGGCAGGCTTTGAAAGCAACAATAAATATGATATCCGTAACTCCATGGGTCAGAACGTGTTTTATGCGGTGGAGGAGAACGACTGTCTCACCCGTCAGTGTTGCGGCCCCCTGAGATCCTTTACCATCCGTGTCCTCGATAACATCGGACAGGAAATCATCACAGTCAACCGTCCTCTAAAATGCATGTCCTGCTGTTTCCCATGTTGTCTGCAAGAGGTGATCTGCCTGGAAGGCTAAAATGGCTCTGAATAGCCAATATGCAGTTGTAATTGAAAGTGTAAAAATTATTCAACTCCTTCATGGCAAGCATCTTTAGTACTTAGTAGAACACCCTTTTGCTGTTATGACCTGCTGCAGACGAGATGTATAACCAGACAACAGCTTCTGGCAGCGTTTCTGAGGAATATTAGCCCATTCCTCATGAACAATGGCCTCCAGTTCAGTAATATTCGTGTGTGTGTGTGCTGCAACCGCCTTCTTCAAATTCCACCAGAGATTTTCTATGGGGTTCAAGTAACTGTGATGGCCACTGTAGAATCTTGCAACTAAGCCTTGGTGGAATTTGAGGTATGCTTGGGATCATTGTCCTGTTGGAAGGTCCAAAGACGCCCAAGCTTCAGCTTCCTCACTGACGGCATGACGTTTTCTCCTAGGATTTTCTGATACCTCAATGAATCCATCTTGCCTTCCACACGCTGCATGTTTCCAGTGCCAGAGGATGCAAAGCAGCCCCAGAACATCACTGAGCACCACCATGCCTAACTGTAGGCAGAGTTTTCTTTTCAGCATATGATTCATTCTTTTTCCTCCAGACATACTGCTGATCCGTAGGGCCGAAAACAGTATCCCAAAACTTATGTGGCTTATTTTTATGATTTTGAGCCCTTTTTTTGTGCTTTTTGCTCAGTATTGGTGTACGTCTTGGAGTTCTGGCATGGAAACCGCATGTGTTTAGTACGTGCCTTACTGTGCAGCTGAAACCTCAATGCCTGTTGCCACCAAGTTTTGCTGCAGGTATTTTTCAGTCACTCAAGGGTTTTTCTGAACCTGCCTTCTCAGAAATCTGGTTGCAGCCGTTGATAGCTTCCTTTTTCTGCCTCGTCCAGGTAGTTTAATCACTGTTTCTTTAACTTTGAACTTGCGAACTATGCTTCCAATGGTGTCTCTAGGAACATTTATTGCCTTTGCGATCTTTTTGTTTCCTGTTCCTTGTTTGTGAAGGACGATGATATTTTCTCTTAACTTTTTGGACCATTCTTTGCCATATTTCTATCATGCAGTCAAACGTGACACTCAACAAAACTAAAATCTTGCCAGATACTTCATGTGTTCTAGCTCAAGCACACCTGGTGCAACTAATGAAGCCCTTGATTAGTTGCATCAGGTGTTCTTGAGACAACACTTGTTTTGCAGATTTTTGCTGTTGTGAGGGATTCTATTCAGGGGGTTGAATAATTTTGACACTGCAGAAGTCATTAGAAGTTGCATTTTCAGTTGAATTTGGGGAAACAACTTGAAACATTTGTTGTGTTGAACTATTTCAATTAGTTTTGTTTGATTAGTTCATTGCAAACAGCTGAAAGTCTGTACATTTTGCCAATAAATCTGGTTTGCAATGGGGGTTGAATAATTTTGACTATTATGACTAATAACTGTAGTTATGAGAATTGCAGCATTTGTTTGCAGATGTTTGCTTTGATATAGATGTAGAACATACCAGAATAGTTATGATTAATGGAACAGTTTTGTTGATTCCTTCTTTTCACCCTCTCCTCTCCTCTCTTAGTTGGAGATCCAGGCTCCTCCAGGGAACACAGTGGGATATGTTCTACAGCAATGGCACCCTTTCCTCCCCAAGTTTACTATACAGAATGAGCACAGAGAGCCGGTTCTCAAGCTCCAGGGGCCGTTCTGTGGTTGGAGCTGCCTGCCAGATGTGGACTTTGAGGTACGTCAACTCAAACATTTGTGATTAAATGTTCACAGACACGAAATACTTCTAACATTCACTGAAAATGAATGATTTCTGTATCACACAGCCCTTAAAGGGATAGTTCACACAAAACTGAAAATGATGTAATTAATTACTCACCCTCATGTCGTTCCAAACCAGTAAGACTTCAGTTCATCTTCGGAACACAAATGAAGATATTTTTGATGAAATCTGAGAGATTTCTGTCCCTCCATTGAGAGCTACACAACTACCATTTTGACGCTTTGAAAAGTTAAAAAGATTGTAAACTAATCCATATGATCGAGCGGTGTAGTCCACATGTTCTGAAGAGACACTATCGCTTTATATGATGAACAGATTGAATTTAGGCTTTTATTCACATATAAACATTCATCTACTCACAAGAACCAATGAGGTTCATTCTCGTGTTACGCAGCACGTTTGAGCTTCAGCCAGAACCAATGAGGTTCATTCTCATGTTACGCATCACGTTTGAGCTTCAGCAAGAACCAATGAGGTTCATTCTCATGTTACGCAGCACGTTTGAGCTTCAGCAAGAACCAATGAGGTTCATTCTCGTGTTACGCAGCACGTTTGAGCTTCAGCAAGAACCAATGAGGTTCATTCTCATGTTACGCAGCACGTTTGAGCTTCAGCGAGAACCAATGAGGTTCATTCTCGTGTTACGCAGCACGTTTGAGCTTCAGCGAGAACCAATGAGGTTCATTCTCATGTTACGCAGCACGTTTGAGCTTCAGCAAGAACCAATGAGGTTCATTCTCATGTTACGCAGCACGTTTGAGCTTCAGCGAGAACCAATGAGGTTCATTCTCGTGTTACGCAGCACGTTTGAGCTTCAGCGAGAACCAATGAGGTTCATTCTCATGTTACGCAGCACGTTTGAGCTTCAGCAAGAACCAATGAGGTTCATTCTCATGTTACGCAGCACGTTTGAGCTTCAGCAAGAACCAATGAGGTTCATTCTCATGTTACGCAACACGTTTGAGCTTCAGCAAGAACCAATGAGGTTCATTCTCATGTTACGCAGCACGTTTGAGCTTCAGCAAGAACCAATGAGGTTCATTCTCATGTTACGCAGCACGTTTGAGCTTCAGCAAGAACCAATGAGGTTCATTCTCATGTTACGCAGCACGTTTGAGCTTCAGCAAGAACCAATGAGGTTCATTCTCATGTTACGCAGCACGTTTGAGCTTCAGCAAGAACCAATGAGGTTCATTCTCATGTTACGCAGCACGTTTGAGCTTCAGCAAGAACCAATGAGGTTCATTCTCATGTTACGCAGCACGTTTGAGCTTCAGCAAGAACCAATGAGGTTCATTCTCATGTTACGCAACACGTTTGAGCTTCAGCAAGAACCAATGAGGTTCATTCTCATATTACGCAGCACGTTTGAGCTTCAGCAAGAACCAATGAGGTTCATTCTCATGTTACGCAACACGTTTGAGCTTCAGCGAGAACCAATGAGGTTCATTCTCGTGTTACGCAGCACGTTTGAGCTTCAGCGAGAACCAATGAGGTTCATTCTCGTGTTACGCAGCACGTTTGAGCTTCAGCAAGAACCAATGAGGTTCATTCTCGTGTTACGCAGCACGTTTGAGCTTCAGCAAGAACCAATGAGGTTCATTCTCATGTTACGCAGCACGTTTGAGCTTCAGCAAGAACCAATGAGGTTCATTCTCGTGTTAGGCAACACGTTTGAGCTTCAGCAAGAACCAATGAGGTTCATTCTCGTGTTACGCTGCACGTTTGAGCTTCAGCAAGAACCAATGAGGTTCATTCTCGTGTTAGGCAACACGTTTGAGCTTCAGCAAGAACCAATGAGGTTCATTCTCATGTTACTCAGCACGTTTGAGCTTCAGCAAGAACCAATGAGGTTCATTCTCGTGTTACGCAGCACGTTTGAGCTTCAGCAAGAACCAATGAGGATCATTCTCATGTTACGCAGCATGTTTGAGCTTCAGCAAGAACCAATGAGGTTCATTCTCGTGTTACGCAGCATGTTTGAGCTTCAGCAAGAACCAATGAGGTTCATTCTCGTGTTCGGCAACACGTTTGAGCTTCAGCAAGAACCAATGAGGTTCATTCTCATGTTACGCAGCACGTTTGAGCTTCAGCAAGAACCAATGAGGTTCATTCTCATGTTACGCAGCAAGTTTGAGCTTCAGCAAGAACCAATGAGGTTCATTCTCATGTTACGCAGCACGTTTGAGCTTCAGCAAGAACCAATGAGGTTCATTCTCGTGTTACGCAGCACGTTTGAGCTTCAGCAAGAACCAATGAGGTTCATTCTCGTGTTACGCAGCACGTTTGAGCTTCAGCAAGAACCAATGAGGTTCATTCTCATGTTACGCAGCACGTTTGAGCTTCAGCAAGAACCAATGAGGTTCATTCTCATGTTACGCAGCACGTTTGAGCTTCAGCAAGAACCAATGAGGTTCATTCTCATGTTACGCAGCACGTTTGAGCTTCTGCAAGAACCAATGAGGTTTGTTCTCGTGTTACGCAGCACGTTTGAGCTTCAGCAAGAACCAATGAGGTTCATTCTCATGTTACGCAGCACGTTTGAGCTTCAGCAAGAACCAATGAGGTTCATTCTCATGTTACGCAGCACGTTTGAGCTTCAGCAAGAACCAATGAGGTTCATTCTCATGTTACGCAGCACGTTTGAGCTTCTGCAAGAACCAATGAGGTTTGTTCTCACGTGTCAATGATCTCGTTATGAACTTTTTGAAGCATCAAAGTGGTAGTTGCGATCTAAAAGATCTTCATTTGTGTTCCGAAGATGAACAAAAGTCTTACGGGTTTGGAACGACATGAGGGTTATGACAGAATTTAAATTTTTGGGTGAACTAACCCTTTAATTCCCTTGAAAGAACCTTATTTTGGTCAGTCAGACTTATTGTCGGTTGATTCTGTTTCATAAAGCAAACTTAAAATAGTTCGAACTCAGTTACTCTGACAACTTATGCTTGGAAAATAGCCTGGTCCAGGGCAGGCTAACTGTCAGCCTCAGTTGTTACACAGATCCTCTAACACTGACCAATAGGAACACAATGACTGACACTCTCTCATACCATTATTTGACTTTATTAACCATTATCAGTCCAAAAATAAATATACAGTAAAGAAAATCAACTTAAATAAGGCTACAATGATAAATGAGACAATATAGACCTACAACCCAGCTAACAATTTATGGTTCCCAGAACGTTCTCAGAACGTTAGTTTTTGGTTGCAGGAACGTTCCCTTAAGGTTAGAGTTTGGTTAGGTTTTGGTTCCCATGGAAAGTTTTCTTAACGTTCAGGGAACGTTAGTTTTTAGTTACATTGCAACCTTTAGGGAACGTTCCCCTAACGTTCTCATAACTTTGCAACCTTTATGTAACGTTCCCATAACGTTCTCTTAACGTTGCAACCTTTAGGGAACGTTCCCCTAACGTTGCAACCTTTATGTAACGTTCCCCTAACGTTCTCTTAACGTTGCAACCTTTAGGGAAGGTTCCCCTAACGTTTTTTTTTACATTCCCCTAACCTTTAAAAAACTTTAACAATTTTATTATTACTTTAAACTGTCTGTGCATGAGCAAGATCGAATTATTATATATTAGCAGGAATGAATAAGCAAACTTGATGGGATTTAAATATAATACTTTAATATACAATATAAAATTAACAATAAAAGGCCTAAAAATATAATACAAGAATCAGAATCAATTTTATACAGTTTTAGTATACAACTACCGGTATACAAATAAGACATAATATCAATACAAGTACAAATGGAGTGGGATGAAGAGTGCAAAGTAATAGTGCAAATGTAGTGTGCAAGATGCATTTTGGAATGATAAAGTATGTAATGTTTAGGTGAATGGCCAAAGTGGCAAAAATACAATTGCTTTAATAAAAATACAAAACATAAAGATAAAAAAAAACAAGTAGAGCTCCATGGTTTTGAAGGCTCTATAATCCCTTCTCAGCTGGCCTAAAAAGAAAGAAACAAAACAAACGTTTATATGTCATACTAAAAATGAAAAGCAAGACAAATTGCCTTACTAACAACCCTGTTTTTTTTTTATGATCACAATTATTGATAGTTTTCCCATTCCTTTGATTATTATGAACATCACATCGACAAATTTCAATTTACCATCTGTGTGGGGCAAACTTCAGCACTTGCCCAATCAAGTCCTCCACGTCTGCTGCAGTCAGCGCAGGGAAGTTTTTCTGGGAGGCCGCTAGAGTAGAAGTCAAAATGAAGCAAAGTTACAAGTCAAATTAAAACCTCCAAGCTAAGCAAAATACTGATGTTAATGAAATAACACATGCCTGTTATAACCCTGCAGATTGTCAAGTCCTGGAAGGCCTTCTTTGCCTTTCTGCCCCGCAGACTATAATGTTTCAGCACGTCGTTGGTTGCCACTCGCCGTAGCATGCGACGGATGGCAGTACCTCCGGTCGAACCTCCAAGGGTGGTCAGGAAAAGTGGCTGTAAAACATATAGAAATACAAATTATACATGTAGAACAAAGTAGAGAGCTTGTACAATCTCATTTTGTAAGAGCCGTCAGTTCAGTTATAATGATATTTGAAATTATGTAATTATATAGTGTAATCTTAAGGCAGGATAGGGCAGGACTATGGCCACTTAATTACCATTTTGTCCCTCCTCTCCTGTTGACCGAGACTCCTGTCGAACTCCTCCAGCTCTGTGACTGTTGAGCAGGGCGACAGCAACAGGTCATCGACTGGAGCAGAGGGAGGTGCTCCTTAAGAGCATGAGCAGCTCATCCATCTTCTGCTCCATCTTCTCCTCAAATGCGTCCATCCGCTGTGCCATGCGGGTAATGGTACTATCTGATATGGTACATTCTGTAAAAAAGAACAAAGTTGTCAGTCACTGAAATATGATTGTTTTGCTTCATCAAATAATTATTCTGTTTAATAATTACCTGGTATGAGAGCCCTTGCAAGAGCGCCATCATAGTTAAGTTATACAAAATATATAGAAAACAATCCTCCCTCTCTCTCTATACAATTCATATGACAAATTGCAAAATGTTACATGTAAATTGTCTGTTTTTACTGCACAATAATATGTGTGGCTGCTCACTGCATAGGGCACAGAAATATATTATATTTCTTAACATTACAGGCCCCGCGCAGAAGGCCAAGTAACGTTAGAGAGATAAGACAGTTCTGCAAAATAAGTGCATCCTATCTTTATATGTATACATAACTTAATAAACCAAACACAAATAAAAGTAAACTCAAAATGAACACTATAACCTTGTAACTGGAGTCCATTTGAATCGAATTAAACGCATTTCAGTCACCTCGTGTGCTACAGCGTTCACAAAATGGCGGACAGCCTGCATAGACCTATATTCAACATATTCACAACCCCGAACGTCATTACCCGAAAAATATCTGCGGTATGAACATTACAGATCTCGTGTGCATATTATCAAGTTGTTGTAACAATAGTACCTGCAAAATAACAGGACAAATTGATGAAACAGGAGCCACCGCATCACGTCGCACCAAATCCTCAGCAGATGTGAGGGGGCGCAGGCGCGCACAGAGTCCTCCTTTCAGTTTTCAAAATTGTCCCGGTTTCTCACCACAAGACTATATTCTTACACGAATCCTGTAATGATTTACTTTCAAGTCCCACATCTCCACGTGAATAAAAAGAAACTTTTGCTTAATGTTAACACCTTTACAAAAATGTAATTCAGACCAAACGAATAAGCAGGCTATCCGTGCTGATAACAGCTAAATGGCTAACGTTAGCTACGTTGTTTGCCAAACCAAACAACCAACTAGCCTCGACAATATACAGATACTACTTTAATAGGTAACGCAACACAGACAATGTGAATTAGACATGTAGCGTACACATACCTTTTATTATTTGTTTGCCTCGCTGGATGATAAGTCAGGTTCTCTGCTGTGACGAGCGTTCGGTGTGTGGACTCTGGCGGTGATGATATGATGACGTTCGAAGCACAAACAACCCACGTGCTGGGTCAAACCATAGACATCAAACGATAATGTTGGGTTGATGGATTTTGACTCAACACCTTTACAGTTTATGCTCAACACATGAGTTGCACAAAATAACCCAAATTCCATATTAATAACCCATAATGGGTAAAGAATTTCATAACCCAGCGGTTGGGTAAATTAAATAACCCAGCATTTTTTAGAGTGTAAATCAAGTGACTGCAAACCTTTTATATGCTACTTAAATGTAAATGGAGCTGGTTTAAATAAACATTTAAAAACCGCACTCAAAAACAACTAAAAACAACCAAACGGGAACGTTGTGTGGAGGTACAGTGCAACTACAGGAGAACGTTTTAGTTGGTTGGTTCCCTAACGTTCCCTAAACGTTAGTTTTTGGTTTGGTTCGAACTAACTTTTAGAGAACCATAAACTAACGTTCCCTAAACGTTAGTTTTTGGTTTGGTTCGAACTAACCTTTAGAGAACCATAAACTAACGTTCCCTAACGTTCCCTAAACGTTCTGTGTTAGTGGGGAAACGTGTTAAATTGTATATGAAATGTTTGTTAACGTTGTAATATATTGTAATATATATATATATAACAACGTTAACAAACATTTCATATACAATTTAACAATATATATATATATATATAATGTACTTTATTATGTCTTTCAATTCAAACACATTTAACACAATTATACAAATAGTTATTTAGTTAATGTAGGCTAATATGTATTCCTTTATTTTATGGAATATTCTTTAATTTTAGAGTTGCACATGTATTTTCAAAATGTATACTTTTGCTCTTAATTTCACGTTATCCTCTCCATAATAAACTAAATCTAACCAAACATTCTTGCTTTCTCCAAAAAAACAATTATTGCTTTAAAAGCTGTAATTCTCAGCATTCTAAATAAGCATAAGTCATCTTTGTTAAGTAGCTTAGGTCCTAAACCCAAAACTATATTTTGTATCTTTATTATATTTGGTTTCTTAAAAAATTCTTCCCTGAATTACTTCTGTTCAATTTTTTTTATTATTTTAAGTATAAAATATATGAGTGTAATGAGCTCATCCAACATCCTAAAGATACATTTCTGGTGTTATAAAATATCGCATAGCCTATTAATTTTCCAAGCAAAATGTATATATTGGTCAGAATTATTGCGCTCCTATTTGGCGTGCATGCGCGCAGCAGCGCTCGTTCAATGTGAAGTTTAGCAGCAAAATGGAAATATTTGCACGACTTTCTAAGATTTACAGATGGAGAATATTCTGGTGAAATGTACGTTTTGCAAACGTGCATACGCTGTTTGATGGTGGATCGATTTGATCTATGATCGACCTCTAGGGCTGCTTAAAAAACAAGAATATTTGTTTTTAATTAATATGAGGAAAGAACAAAACACAAAACTTGGTTAATGTATTTTTCTGTCAAAATTTTAATAACACGCAGTTATCTAGACTAGATAAACCTGGATCAAATTAGTGGGATTGCGTGAACTTGAATTACCTTTTATGAAACCGCTTTAGCCCCAACTTATTTGTTAGGTTTATTCAAGTCGGGTTTTGGAGTTTAATTCCCGCTTTTCTTAGCATCTTTTATGGAACAACCCTCTGGTTTCACAGACAGGGCTTAAAATAAGCCAGGATTAGGACATTTAAGTAGCTTTTATAAACGTGTCTTGAAAAAAATCATTACTGATGTGCATCTTGAGACAAAACAATTGCATTGACATTTTTGTAGATATGCCAGTGCAAGTTTTTTTAAATTTATTTTTATTTTTTTATATGCCAGTGTAAGTTGCGTTCAGTTAAAACAGCTCAAACATGCATTTTAGTCATTTTCTGCCATTCCATTTCTGCCTGCTGTCTGTTTGGCTCTGTCTATAAATGCCCACTAGGGGGAACTGTTATTCAGGAGATCAGCGGTTCCCAAACTTTTTAGAGTGGCGTACCACTCAGGCATTTAACATCCTTCTGCGTACTTCCACTTAGACTGCGGTCACACCTTTTCCATTAACGGTCAATATTTGCCCCCTTAAATTGATTTTCAGGTGCATTTTTTACCTTTATAAAGGCAAAGTTTTTCTAACCCTATTAATCAAATCAGTATCAACAAAAGCCATATTTGCACTCCAGTGGCACAAACCACATCTAGATGTATTTACGCACTGTTTAATGCTGCTCAGAGGTGGCATGAATGCAATTACAATGGCATAAATAATGTTATGAGATAATGTTTTAAATAGAAATTGTTGGTCCACTACTAACTATAAGTAACTTTGCAACTACATGTCAACTAACTCTCATTAGAGTATTAGTAGACTATAGTAGACTATTAGGGTTAGGGTTAGTAGAATAAGTTAATATGTACTTGCAAAGTTACTTATAATCAGTAGAAAGTCAATTGGGGAGCATCAAAAATCATATGCACACTGCTTGTGTGGATGCAGTCAGGTTTGAAGATATTTTAAAGAATGTTTGTAAATAAGAATTAATAGACCACATTGACTTCCATAGTATTTTTTTTTTCTTCCATACTACGGGAGTCAATGGGGTCCATCAACTGTTTGTCCATCAGCATTCTTCAAAATATCTTCTTTTATGCTCAACAGAAGAAAGAAACTCATACAGGTTTGGAACAACATGTGGGTGAGAAAAAGATGACAGAATTTTCAATTTTGTGTGAACTATCCCTGTAAGTACAACTGAAAATGTTATGTACTACTTATTCTGTCTAGATTCTAACCATGGATGAAGTTGGCATCGGAAAGATCAGCAAACAATGGACAGGACTTCTCCGAGAGGCTTTCACGGATTCGGACAACTTTGGGATACAGTTCCCTATGGATCTTGATGTGAGAATGAAGGCAGTGATGATCGGAGCCTGCTTTCTCATTGTGAGTTGGAGTGTATGGAGGATATGGTTTGTAGTGTGGGAGGAAGGCCAAAAAAGTGTTAGTTATAACATTTATGTTGATTTTTTTCAGGACTTCATGTTTTTTGAGTCGAATAACTAACTGCTGTGCAGAGGGTGTCGTAACGTCCAGCTCTGTGGAAATGGGTGAAAAGAGATGTTTACCTTTGCACTTCATACATCTGTGAAACCCTATGGAATGCATGTGAATATAAAGCCAGAAGTATAAGGGAATAACGGTGCTTTTAGAGACTGAAGTAGCTTCAGGTGTGTGATAGAACTGGTTGTACCGATTAAAGTGCATTGTTTTATATTTGTATCGACACATAACAGATTAATAAAAATAAATCATGCTATGAATGGCATTTAAAGGAATAGTTCACCCCAAAATAAATAAATCTGTCGCTATTTACGCATGTCCTGGCTGCTCCGTTTTCACCATGAGATTAAATAGACACAACAGCCATACTAGAGATTTGTGTGAAGAACAGAAAGTGAACTATTCCTTTAAGAGCTGTCAGCACAACTATGCATATTCAATTTTGCAGTAATACATACACTGAATGACCAGTATTATCCATTACAACACAAAATTATAATTGTGTTTTCAACACTTAGTTTTATTGATTACTTCACAAAAATATATTTTGCATGCGAACAGCTAAAGAGTTGGTCAAAATGTTCATGAACGTAGTAATTTGTTATTTATTGTGTGATTTATTTTGCTTATATATTGTTTGTTTGTTTAATTTGTAGTGTCAACAATAAGCTTATAAATATGATTGTTTTTTAAAGAGCTTCTTTCGTTGTACTCAAATTCTCCAGAAGAGGGCAATGCTGGTCTTTACTGTAAGTATATAAAAATGTCAATGTTTTAGGTTATTTATGTAAGATATTAATTATTATTAAGTGTTAATGTTTGTTATGACTCAGGTTTGCAATTTAGGCATATCTTCATCTTCATGACGCTTCATGAAAGCCTGTTATAGTTTATGTCTGACTAACAGAATGTATTTCTATCAAGACACTGTTCTTATGTTTGTTTGTTTTGTTTAAAATGTTATGTATATTATATATTATATCTAGTGCTAAACACAATTTTATAAACTACACACGTTTGTCTAATCATTGTGTAGCCGATGTACTGTTATTTTCAGTCACTAGTTATAATTTAATGTTTTGATTGAATTTGTCTTAAAACAACAACAACAACACAAAATTGTGTCTTGCATAAACCCTTAATTGAAAGGGGTTTTTTTTTTGGGGGGGGGGGGGGGGGGACTTAGGGAATATATGCATGTGTACACACAGAAAAAATATAATAACAATAATAATAATCATTTCCTTCTCTATATTTGTGTCTTATTTTCCAGTACAATTATCTAAACATTCTTAAATCCAGATTTACTTGAGACGCTAAATTACCTAAAGAAATTGAAAAATAGTTTTCTGAAAAATTGGTCTAAATGAAGCAAGTTTATGCTTTAAAAGAGAACAAATATCTGCCCATGGAATCAGATTTTTTTTATTATTATTTTTTTTTTTATCTTGTTTTCATTTTAGTAGTTTTTTAAAGAATATATTAAGTAATTTTGCTTCTCAGCTAAATGTATCTTGTTTCTTGTACCTGGAAAACAAGACAAAAATACCAAATAAGAAAGGTTTTTTGTTTGTTTGTTTGTTGCAGTGTAGATATGAATATTTGGTGGAAACTTTTTACCCTCAAGCTTCAGTCAACAAGTCAGCAGTAATGCCTCCTAATGAACTGAGTTATGAATACTGATGTAAGAGATCATGGCTGTACGTCATACAAAATATATATATATTTATTACAATTTAGCAGAGAGTTTTCAGTCAAGCATGTCATCAATGCAAAGAAAGTATCAAAGAAAGTAGTGCAGAGAAAGTAGAAATGTAGTGTAATGGAAACACATGAGGCACTGATCTCTGGAATGCAATAAAGATAATTATTTAGCTGAGGATTCATTTCTCCTGGGCCCTGATATTCAGTTCTCATCCTGCAGGATAATGCCAAGTGCATCAAAGCAAACACTGCACATATGCCATTCGTAATGTGTCACTGCTTGTCTTTTAATAGAATTATTAAATAGCCCTATTTTGTTGAAACCAAAAAAAAAAAAAAAAATCTCTAACGACCTCCACTACTTCAGCTCACCTTCATGTTTTCCTAAACCTTTTATTTATTTCGTAGAACACAATTACAGAAGTTTAGTAGAATGTCTGAGCTGTTCTCTTCCATACAATGAAAATAGATGTCGAGTCATGTTACCTTTATTCATATAGCACTTTATACAATACAGATTGTTTTAAAGCAGTTTACAGTGATAAACAGAAAAAAATAATAATTCAATGCTGCAAACAGAATTAAATTATGTTTTAAAACGGATCTAAAAAGGCAATAGTAAACAGTCATTATTGCGTTAAAGCAGTTCAGTGGCTGCAGTCTTGTGTCATTCCGCTCTGAGCGAGTCAAGTACGCCCGGTTACATTTGGTGCCGTGACCCGGGTGGGAGTGAGGTTTAAGGGGGTGAGTGTAATGGAGGCAAGCTAGTAAGAGCTGTGCGTGTAAACCTCACTCCCCTGGCCTCAATGCAAGATCACCTCGCACTAGCGACTGAGGCTAATGACTACGGTCTTAGCGTCCTTGTCAGTGCGCCCGCCTCCCATGCCGGAGACACCGGCTGGAATGCCACTCGAAGCAGATCAAGTAGGACTGGTTACAGATAAAGCAGCTCTGGATAAAACAGTGATTATCCAGCTCAGTTCAGTTCTCATCCAATAGGGTCAGTGCAGTCAAGTCGCTAAGACCTTAGTCTCTAACGTCAGTTGCTAGCGGGAGGCGATATTGCACTGAGGTCAGGGCGAGGCCATCTCAAAGATGCACACAATCACTTTCATGGACCTTTACCTGGACTGTTCCATGCTGGAGGAATGACCTGCCTAACTCAGCCATTTTCAAGAAACTGCTGAAGACGCATCTCTTTCGGCAACACTTGACCCATTAATACTAACACTTACTATATATCTGTTTTAAAAAAAACACACCTTGCTACTTGTACTGTGCTAGATTAAATGGGACTGGTCTCAGCACTTGCATATTGTTGCCCTATTGTTACTTTGATTGCTTCTATTGCTCTCCTCATTTGTAAGTCACTTTGGATAAAAGCGTCTGCTAAATGATTTCATGTAAATGCAAGAAATGTAAAAGTGCTCCATTATCTTGCTCTGAACATTTTGCTCAACAGTGGAGGAAAACAAAAACAGCTTAAACATTTTGATATAAATATCTCCTTTTGTGTTTCAGAGTGGAAAGAAGAAATTCATATGATGACTGAGGGTAAATAAATGATGAATCTTAGGATAGTTTTTGGATGAACTATTCCTCTATGTCACTTCAGACAGGTAGTGTTACTGTGATGTTCTATTAGAATATTACCTGTACGGTTTTATTTGCTATTATGATATTTTATAGTCTATTTCACTTCCATGTACTGTATATTTAATCTACTGTGAGTTTATAGTCATTCAGTAACTGCTTTCAGGGAGCAAAACTATTTTTTGGACTAATATTGTCTATTTTGGAAAGACTGTTGGGGGGCTCAAATGTCAGAGTTGTTACAGTGTTGTTATTGAAAGGAAGAATTTTTAAGTCAATCAGTTAGGCAAAACTGGCTTTCACGACTCACTCAAAATACCAAGATTGGACAGAGCCAAATCAATCTGCCAAGCAGGATGAGGACGTGAAGGTTTCCTCTCGGATGTCCCTGAGTGAAGCTTGGTTTGTGTGCTGTCTATTCGTTTCTAAAGAAAAAATAAAGAATTATAATTGCTCAGGTAGCATTACAGGCCAGTGTTGCAATGTTTTACCACAAACCGCTATGAGTAACAAAAAAATCAGATGACGGATTGAAGCGACTCTACGTTCTTTGAAGAGCCTGCCTTTTTTCTATAAAGGGATATTTACATCTGGCCAAGACCATTGTGGTGTCATCATGTGCAATGACCCAGATTTTATGATTTGAACATTTTTCTTTTTATAATTGAATGTTATCTGGATAGTCAAACCTTGTACGGTGGCTTTGAGAGCCTTTTCTCTTCATGGCTTCTAAATTATTTCAAAACAGTTTTTTTTTTTTTTTTTTGTTTGTTTGTTTGTTTTACTTTTGGACAAGGACTAATGTATACATACCCCTGATGCTGTAATCTCCCCATGATGGGAGAATGGTATAAATAAAGCGTTCATCACTGAACTTGTCAAACTTTAAGTGCAGGGTTGGTTTGAAACAGCTAAATATTTACTTAAGCTGCGATCGGTGTGAAGAGAACATATCTGGCTTGTGTCTCCCCTTTTGTGTAATGACAGTGAAATAAATGGTTCCCTGGAAGTTCAATGTACTCTCATCTAAAACCTGGAGAAATATATTCTGTTTGTTCTGTAACAACTTTACCCAAAACCCAACCTTTATGTCAACCCCTATATCAAAGTAAATTGTTTTATAAGAATGTTCTCTAAGAAGAGACTTTCTCTGTCTTTAAAATATGGTCGAGAGGAATGTTCTTTCAGGACCAGAAGGATGTTGATCCAGGAACATGTCCTGTTAGCTAAATCTTGGTAAGCCACCCAAGACAATATATTTATGTAAGTGAACACAAATGTCACAGTCAGGAGTCATTGTACTGAATGACAAAGCCAAAATGATAAATTGTACTCCTTACAACATCAAGTAATTGTTTTCTTCTTCTTTTAAATACTTAAGTACTTAAAGTGATATACTTTAGTGGGATACTTTGACTTTTAATTGAGTAAGTTTTGCACAATACCCATACTTTAACAAAGGTGTGTAATTATATAAAGTATGTAAAGTAAATGACCTGGTTGCATAAATGTGCACACCCTTTTATAATGGGGCATGGTACACTGTCTGGAATTAACCAATCACATTTAAACTTTTGCTACAAAGTAATTATAATCATTCAGTCATCATTTAAGTGATGCTGTTAACCTTGAATAAAAGCCATATTCTATGGTCACATATTATTACTGAAGCCATACAATGTACCAGGTAATTTATTAAACAAGGTTTTTTTTGTGTTTTTTTTTGTTGTTGTTGTTGCTAATAAACCTTGATGGTAGCTTGGCTTCATCCAGAATGTATACATACACATTAATCAGTTTACATTTGGCCTTGCCATTGTGGGTCTGCTCCGAAAGATATACAGTAGGTGACATGCGGCATGTACAGTATTTAATCCTTCAAACATTCGATTATGCGTTGTGTCATATTTATTTGGAAAGATGAAAACAATTGCTCAAATACACAAAAATCCAGTGTAGCTCGATTATAAATGTGCATGTACACTGAAAGAGAACGCTCACTGGAAGTGTCAGAGCCAACAAGCTATCATGGCAATTCATAACTGTTTCACATTTTGGAAAATTGGTGATGAATTTGTTTGCATTTCCATCCCCATGTTTTCGTAGGGTCTGCTCATGCCCCACACTGTAAAAAGTTTGTACATTTTTAAATACAATCAACTTGGATGTGTGTTATTTCAACTTAAATGACATTAAATTGACTAGGTGAAAGTTGCTTAACTTATTTTGATGAGTTAATGCAATGAAAACGTTTTTTTTTTTTTTTTTTTTTTTTTTTTTTTACAGTGCACTAGCAGGGTTAGGTTAAGGAGTGGGAAATGGAATGGAAAATCATTGAAATGCTGTTCCAAGACCAACAAGGATGCTGATCCAGCAACATATCCCACTTGGCGAAATCACAGTAAGCCGCCCAAGGCTTAAGTGACCAAGAACATAATATTGTACATTATACATGAAAGTGTGAAAGAATGAAAGTAATACTTCAAAAATTAATATAACCTAAGACATCCATCACTTTTCTCATTAAATTAATTCCATGATAGACAACTCTCCAAGATGATACTAAAATACCAGAACACTCCTAGAAGATCGGGGGATTTACACTACCTCAGCTCTAGATAACACTGCACACTTTGATTAGGGTTCAACTAAGTGCATATGTCAGAAAAAACAATAGTGTGAGTTTTCTTATTTGAGTGCAATTATTTTCAGTCACCATGGCTACTTGATTGCTGTATATAAAGGAAGTTTAGGAATGTGCTGGCATACCTGCAAACAAATAAATTATGTCATTGCTTACATATACAAACTTCAAGGACCCCTAGAAAGAACACACTCTATGGAATTTCCTGTATCAGTGTGTAAAGACCACACAGTCAAACAGAGGTCCTACAAACATCTGTGCAAACAAAGCTTGGAGATACAGTCTCCAGTGGGATGGGACATTGAGAACTGGCTCGAGATACAGTGCAGCTGAATGAATCCACTGAATACTGCAATGTTTAAGCATCCACTCCAGCTGAGTTATTGTTCAGAGTTAGAGAATGCCGTGGCGAGACTCTCCTCTTGGGTCATGTCCACATGTGAAGGGCTCCCCTGAGATTTTCTCAGATATACTTTGTTCTAACCATATACTCTAAATCCTGCTTATAGTGCACATTCCTCAAAAGGCTTGTCCTTTCTTTTTCCCCCTGGAAATGGTGATGGTCAGGGTGTATAAATAAATTTCCGAGCATCTCATTTCAGGCTGGCCTCTCTAATGATCATGTTTGGTATTACTCTAATGAGAGACTGCTCATGAAGCTCACCCTGTATAATTAAACTTAAAATGAAGATGGCTCCCAAGAGGACAACTAAAGTTACCCAATGGAGTCCTTCCTTGGCTCCACCTAAGTTCTCATTGATTTATAACCATCTCTTTGGTCAAACGTATAATGCCGTTGTGTGACCATGTCTCGAATGGTCACTGAAAAGTACACACCAAAAATGCACCAAGTAGCCCATACTTAAAAGGTTGTGCACTAATTCAAAGTCATCTCATGTCAAATGACAGCTTTGTGTGAAAAACAGACTGAAATGTAAATGATTCAAGTTATATTTAAAGTATATTCATATTCAGTGCAAAAACATATTACCTTAGGTTTGATGTCTATAATATTGAACACCATTGATTCCTGTATGACCAATCAATGTGGCAAGTTTGAATACGCAGGATTTCAAATAAAATATGAGCAAATGTCAAGATTTTCAGTGACAATAACAATACAATATTTATAAATTACATTTTTAGTATTTTCCTTATGTAATTTTTATTGAAACTTGCATGTGATGTATTTAAATATATTTGTATTTACACATTTGTAATGAAGAAGTTGTAATTAAGAATATTTAAATATACAGTAACTAAATGTAAAATCAAATGACACAAATTCTAAAATTATAATCAGGTACTTTAGTATGTTAGTCAACACATCAAAGTGTGTTAAGAAACAAATATGAAAGTTTGTTCTTTTTAAGTAGACTTTAGTGGCCTTATATTTCATTGATTTAATAATATGTGTATTAATATTATGAACAGTTTTTCACAAGAGTAGTCTTTTCAAGCACATTAGCTTTCCTGTTTGTGTGGCCAATTGACTCCATACCCTATATTGTGTTTCTGAAATATATTGTGTTTCTGAAACACTGTCATCTGCCTGTCTTCAGTCTTGCAAATGGCGCCATTGCGGATGCATAGATTGCCACCCATATGAATGATGGGTCCTTAAGGATGGTTATAGAGCAAGATGACAAATGTGTTTCCCTGGAGGTCAAGTTCTCTTTGTGATTTTGGCTGAAGTGTGGGATTTCCCATCTTAACTTCACTCAAACCAGTATACAGATGTGGAAATGAGGTGGTCAGACTGAGAGCGACTGGTCTATCAAGAGGCATTGGTCTTCTCTCGTTGCCAGTTTGTAATTAACGCAAAGTGGCAGGATCAAAGGCATATATTTGAAACAAAAAAGCTATTATTGGAAAAAATTATAGCACAGGATTCATCAGGTCCATGAGATCATGGCGTCTTGGATGGGTGACTCATCATTGTAATCGAGAAACCATTTGCCAGGCCTGCCAGTACCACAAAAAGACACGTATATATATTTTCGGTTTGTTCCCTGTACTAGGGGAAAAACTAGGTGGGCTAATGCTTTTAGATCGTCTTACTGTGTAGTTCAAGACAAAAAGGTCTCAATGTCTGTTAAAATGTTTATCCCTGATTCATTTATTGGTTCTACCACTGCCCGACTCTGTCATCAACATCAAAATTCACTGTACTTGACATTTTCGATGAATGGAAATATAGATGGAGATTCATGAACGCCTTTATTGCATGCAGACATCAGTGTCTCCTCAAACTAATCTCATTGCCTTTCAAAGAAATTACAACAAGAAACACTTTGATTAACTTTATTTCCCTTTTAGGGGAACACCATAAAATCTTAAACTGCCTTGAATAGACACCAAAACCTTGGCCAGTAAGAATAGAAAATAGGGTAATTCTCACATTCCATCCCAAAAATGAGATTATTTGCATTCAGACAATATTTCCATGACAATTAAGCACCTTGAAATTATTATTATCATATCTATAAGTTTTACTTTGGATTTGTTGTTGTATTCATAACTCAACACTTATACAATTATACAATTATCTTTGTTTATAAACTAAACCTAAACTATGTTCAGACTGCAGGCAAATCAGATTTTTTTCTAAAGTCAGAATTTTTCAGGTAGACTGTCCACACTATTGATTGCAAGTGATCAAATAAGATTTGGTTTCACTTTATTTTGATGGTCCCTTTAACACATTCTGTTGACTATAAGTAACGTTGCACCTACATATCTACAAACTCTCATTAGAGTGTTAGCAGAGTATTAATAGACTGGTAGGGTTAGGGTTAGAATAAGTTGACATGTAGTTGCAAAGTTATTTATAGTTAGTAGCATGTCTGTTGGAGGATCATCACAATAAAGAGTTATCAGATATTAAGCAGACAGTCTACTAATACTCTAATAAGAGTTAGGTGACATGTAGTTGCAAAGTTACTTATAGTCACAGGGACACAAAGGTTTACGACTTTAAAATAGTCTTGAAGCATGTGTGAAATCAGTCTAATGGTGTGACGGAACGTCATAGATGGGATATCGACTCGTTGGAAACCGCTGCGCCCCAAAGCACCTGAGGTGGCGGGGTTGGCTGACTGGTCCCCTATGAGCACCGAAGAGAAGTGGGCATCATATGATGAAGTGTACACCACTTCCCTCTGGAGGGGCATGCCCTCAGAGGCCTGGCGCTGGTGGCATCAGGACTTCTTGGCTTAAGCCTTCCTTGCTAGAAGGACGTTCCTCAGATCCGTCTTCTCCTTGTCAGACTTAGACCTTGAGTGTTTCCCCAACCCCCAATCTTTTTGCGGGGGGCTTGAGAGGCAACGCTCTGCTTTTGCTGTGCCCGTTGTGAGGAGCTGGTTTCCGGCTAAGACCTTAGAGCGGCGAGGGAAATCCTGCTGGAGTGCTGCCACCAGCTTTTTGGCCTCCTGAAACCTCTCAACAACTGAGTTGACGGGGTCGACGAAGAGACCAGGAGGTGAAAGCAGGGCATCCATCAAAAAGGACTTGTCCTTTTTATTTTAGGTTCAACCACAGGTGCCTCTCCGAAGCTACCATAGACCGACCTAGCTTGGTAGCCCAAAGAGACAGGTCTGTGGCCCGATGCAGTTCTCAAATTGTATCAGGATTAACTCCCTCTCCCTCATCCAGGTCTTTTAGCAGGTCGGCCTGGTATGCCTGCAGTATACCCATTGTGTGCAGGCATGCACCGGCCTGACCTTCTGTCGTATAAGCCAAAGTTGTTCTAAATGGCTTGGAGGGAAGGGTCGGGTCAGGGGCCTTGAGGGACAATGTTGTGTCAGGGGAGAGATAGTGCGCAAGCGTCTGATCCACCTTAGGCATTGCGCCATAACCATAGTCTCTCAACCCCAGGATATTCAAATAATTCAAAACCTGAGGGCCATACTCGCGAGAGGAAGTGTGGAGATCGTGAAAAAAATGGAAGTCCCCGACGTAGAGGTTGTGCATTAGCCTTAGTAACACTTTACAATAAGGTCTCATTTGTTAACCTTAGTTGATGCATTAACTAAAATGAACTAAAAATGGGCTATATAATGTTTTTAAGCATTTGTTAATCTTTGTTAGTATTCAAGTGTTCATTGTGTGTTCATGTTAGTTCACAGTGCTTTAACAAATGTTAGCAAATACAATTTAAAATAAAAATGTATTTGCAAATGTTGAAATTACCACCGATTAATAAATTATGCAAAAGTATTATTCATTTTTTGTTCATGTTAAATTGCATGCACTAAACGTACATTATTAACCGTATTGTAAAGTGTTGCAAATACTTAAAAGGCAGTACAATAAATACTACTGTGATGTAAAAATGTTACAAATTTAATTCAATTATTTTTTTACTTGTTATACTGACTTTTAAAATTATTAATTATACTCTCTTTTGATTTTGGTTTGAAATATGAAGTGTGGCTTTGTGAGATTAACCCTTTAACTACACATTTTAATTGACAGATTTTAGACAACATCATAATTACGTTTTTCAAATTTTTCTGAATCACTGGCAGTCTTCTGCCTCTATGAATCAAGATATGCATTCACTTCACTTTAAAGTTATAACGATGTAAAAGCAATCTCATACAGTTGACTGCCCACACAAAATGCATGTAATTTGCACATCCATGCTCACATCTATATTGTTTCTCAATGAATAGCCAAGACCAGATGTGGCAAATGTGTTTCTAACTGTATAATAAGTGATTTCAGCTGTTCACGCATTAGTAGTGGCCCCCGCTTCCATCCCCCCAATCCGTCCAAACAAACCCCTCTGTCTCACAAAGCTGTGAAATGTCACAGGATGTACAGTATCTATTGGAGAGCATTTCTGCACTTATTTATCATTCCTGCCATTATTTATCTCTGAAACATTTTCCATCTGCAGTGACAAAGACTGTGACAAGACATTTTAATGGCTCCCCGAGAACTGTGAATCTTTGATGAACTTGTGTTTTGAGCATTTGTATTGCTCGGCTGCTAAATGCATGAGTGAAACTGAATCTTGTAAGAAGGAATGAATGAGAATACATTGGCCTCAGTGATATCAATTAGTGGCTATTAAGAATGTTGGACGTGAACCAGATTACCTCATTATAACACAATGTGTGCAACAACACCATATGTCTGAAAGCTTGAGACCACAATAAAATGCATAAATGGCATGATCAAGATCCAACTCTGACATATAGTTTTTGTTTGGCACAGATGATATTTCTTTTCAATGTACTGACATGTCATTGTGGTATAGCAATGGAGCTGAATTTATATGCCCGCAGGGAAAATTATACAATATTTAAGTACAGCAGTAATCAAGCGGTCAGGGAATGTATGTGGGCAGCCTCAACACATTTGTTTTTCCTAGTTGGGGATTTCTTTTGTATTAATGCTGAACTGTTTCATTACAACATTATTTAGAATGTTTATTAAGCTTTATATGCTATTTCCTATTGGGGGCTGTTGTCTGGTTCTCACAATGCAAACGATTGTTTATGGTATTATACTTTTAGTAAAACATTACTAAGGTTCCATTAGTTAACATTAGTTAATGCATTAACTGACATTAAGTAATAGCTATTTGTTACAGTATACAGATAGCTGCACATTGACAACAGATACAAAGAAATAATGTATTAGTAAATATTAACTAACATTAATAAATTAAGTATATTGTTCTTAAAAATTATTAACAATAACAACTTTAACCCTAAAATACACTTTAGAAGTAAAATAAGACAATATTTGTTGTATATTTGAACCATTTTCTTTCAGCTGACATCCCCAAAGGAAAGCTCTGCAGGCAGTATCAGCAATTTTATCCACAAAGTATAGTTATCTTATCAGCAATTTGATCCATAAAGTATAGCTATCTTCACAAAAATGTACAGTAGTGGTATTATGTGATGGAATTCAGATGATAATATCACACTCTTCAACATAAAAGTTACAAAAGGGTGGTTTTGCTGGAATGCCACTGAAGAACCATTTTGGGTTTCTCAAAGAACCTTTCAGTGAACAGTTCTTAAAATAACCACTTTTTTTCTAGTGATAAGAAGATTTTAGTAATCAGAGGAACCGTTGATAACACTTTATTTTACAGTGTCCTGTAGTTACTGTAGTAATAACTTTAAATCATGCATACTTACAGTACATGCAACTAACCAATCCTAATAGTAAGTGCATGCAGTTAATTATTATTACCCAGTACTTAAATGTATAATTACACTGTAACACGGACACCTTAAAAAATGTGTAACCAAACTGTTTTCCACTATAAAGAAGCTCCTGTGCATTGGACAGATTACATGGATGTAAAGGGTTCTTCACAGAACCATCAATTCCAATAAAGAAACTTGCATGGAACTTCTGTAAATGAGTACAGTACTGCATTCAAGGACCATACTATTTATAAGGTACTTATATTACCTATATGAGTTATATATGCTCATGTTTTTTCTGTCATAGTTGAACCACTGATATTTTCTATCCACTACTATAAATGTAACCCCCAAAGTTTTTATATTTCCATTAAAGCATCATTTAGTATGTTTATAAGCTATTTTTCAGGGCTGTTGGCTGCTCCCCCCAATGAAGGTGATTTCTGGTTTTATGGTCATTTGGGGGTCATTTGGTGCTCACAATGTAAAGCCCAACCCACCCCCTACACACATACATTTGCTTTTATATGATGATGAGGACCTCCCTTTAGATAAAGCTAACCGTAAATTCTATAGTAACCCAAACTTTTGGCATTTGAAATGGGATGCTATTTAGTTCCTTTAGCTGTTCCACAAGAACTTTAAGTTCCCTTTCGAGAACGTTCACTTTGTATTGCGTAGCTATACGCAGTGGGAAAACTCCTTTTCTCGAGAATATTGAAGCCTTTAATTTAAAACGCAGTGCAGCTGCACGGCCAGCACAATGCAGTGCAGTGGACGGCGGCCTTCCTGCTTACAGCAACTCAACGCCGATCTTCTGGTTCGCCGTTTCCCTGCGGCTATCCGGTGTGCGCATATCCTTTTACAAGTGCATCCTTTTACATCTCAAGTGCCAGGTGGCTTAACCTGCCTCGACCCCCCTCTATACCTCCCTGGGACCTATCCACGGTCCTCAGGGCGCTTAAGGGACCCCCTTTCGAGCCGCTTCAGTCGGCTGACTTAAAGCCTCTCTCACTTAAGACCGCACTCCTGCTACCACTAGCATCGGTCAAGCGAGTGGGCGACTTGCAAGCGCTCTCTATGAACGCTTCCTGTCTCGAATTCGGGCCTAACGACTCCAAGGTCATCCTCAGGCCAAGACATGGTTATGTACCTAAGGTGCTCTCAACCCCGTTCAGAGCCCAGGTCATTTCGCTATCGGCGCTTCCCTCACTGGAAGACAATAGAGAATTGAGTCTACTCTGCCCTGTTAGGGCTTTCAGAATTTATCTGGAGCTTTCTGCCTCATTCAGACAGTCAGAACAGCTCTTTGTATGCTTCGGCGGCCGGACCAAAGGGCTTCCGGTCACGAAACAGAGATTATCAAGATGTATAGTGGTATCTCTTTAGCCTACGCATCAATGGGCCTGCAATGTCCCGTAGGTGTCAGGGCTCATTCCACAAGGGGCATGGCCTCTTCATGGGCTTGGTCCAATGGTGTACCAAATGAAGACATTTGTGTGGCGGCCGGCTGGTCTTCGCCGTCCACATTTGTAAGATTTTATAACTTGGAAGGTCCAGCACTGCAGGCACGAGTGCTTTCTATCTGAGAGGCCTTGGCCCCTGAATGTGCCTCAGGCCACACAGCCCCAGGTGATAGTTCAGAGTGAAGTCGTCAGCCAATAGCACAGCGTTTTAAAATGGGTTCCCACTGCGTATAAAGCTACGCAATACGAAGTGAACGTTCTGCGTAGCCAGCCGTGCTATTAAGCTGCACTTCAGATCTGTTGCTTCATTCGATTTAACCTGATTCCTATGGCGAAATGGTCAGCTTATATGGTCAGCAGCCACGCCCATTGTGGCGAGCGTCGGCGTGTCCTGATAGGATTGCACTTCCTCACCGCTTCGCCATAGGTTCGCGCAGTCCCGCAGCCCAGCCAATCAGCACGCTAGACAGCTCTGCATTGTGCTGGCTGTGCAGCTGCACTGAGTTTTAAATTAAAGGCTTCAATATTCTCGAGAAAAGGAGTTTTCCCACTGCGTATAGCTACGCAATACTCGTTCCCTTCTCTCAGGGAACCGAGGTTATGTTAGTAACCGAGTACGTTTTACTTATTATCTTGCTTTGTTCAACTTATTTTGATTTTAGAAACAAACAGGCATTGTGACATTATTCATTCAGTTTATTTCTCAAATGAGTGAACCTATAACTGGAGATATTTTACATTTCAAAAAGTTAAGGGAAAAAACTGTTCACTAACAGAAATTCTTCAATGGTAATAATTCGTTTTTTTTTTTTTTTTTTTTTTTTTACATAAAGTTTTCCCTATAGTATTGTTTGTCAACTTTCAATTCTGTTACATGTCAGCATTGTTACTTTACCTTGATAATAGAGTTTGACGATAACAGAATTTACAATTTTATACTTTTTACCCAAAAACTCCACTTGCTAGCACAAATGCTAAGAGCACATGGCACTAATGAAATCATGATTAAGATACTGTTAAACAACTCACTGTATTTCTTTTGATATTGTGGTAACAATTTTGACGTTTCACAAAATAACTCGTGTAAGACCTTTTTAGGTTACAATATTTTCTCAGAAAGAGCACACATACCTTCCAGTGCTTCAGATCTTATCAGTGAAGGAAAGTGACATCATTTCCAGTATCTCATAGGAGATACCGGTAATTGCTCCAATTTAAAGGCAAAGTATGGTATGGTAACAGAATTGACGCAAGATTTAGACACACATTTGTATAAGATAAAAGTTATTTATAAACAATTTAATATGGTAGAATTAGGAAAATTACTATTTAGGGCTTTTATAAATAAAATAAATTAAATATTACCAAAAGAAAAGTAAAATAAAATATTTTGATTACACAATAATACACGATGGGGAAAAATGCACTGACTAATTCGGACAACAAGAAATCATGATTTTCAGATAAGACACTTTTTACAGAAAATATTATATTGTTATGGTATTTAATGTCTTGTGATCCATGACAATGAGTATTAATAAAATAATTTAAAATATAACCACTTGAAAAGAGCAGAAACAAAAAATTACTTTGTACACAAAATGTACCTGCAATTATAGAATCACCCATATGCACTCTGTAAAAATGCCATTATTTTATTCTAACATCATTTGTTGCATCCATTTAGGCTAACACGTCACATGGTTTTCTATTTTTTCATTTCTTTACATTTTCAAAGTTTTAACTTAGTTTTATTAATCTATAACTAATTTCAAAGTGGTCAAAAAGTGCTCTAAGACTAGCACTCGCAAAAAATAAAAGCAAGTTTTCACTTTTAGTGTGCTGTGGTTTTTTTTAAAACATTTTTTTATTATTATTTTACAGTGGACGCAGCGTGACTCTGGGTGTGAATTGGGCGGTGCAGGGGGGCATTATTTGAGCTCGTGTTTGAGGACTGTCTGCAGGAGGGAGGAGGGGTGCTAAAAACACAGCTGGACTTGTTCAATCACACACACTCCTGTCACCCTGTCCGGGGAACATCGAGGGCACCATCACACTCAGCTCGTTCTTGAGGGACTAATCAACACGTGTATTGCTACTGTTTTCCAATTGAAATGACTTTACTTGTTTGAGAAATGTTTTATTAGCTACTGACCCCAGGACTTCTCGGACTCACCGCGCGCTGACCAGCAGCAGAGCTAAGCAAAACTTCGCAAACTTGCTCGTCCACGCTGTCCCTGAGGACTTCACCGAAGCGACGATGGAGCATTATCGGTGCTTTTGCGCATTCGTTTGGGTGCTGATGTCCTGTGTTCATTGTTCCCTGAGCATGGAGAGGAACAAGGATATTCCAACAGGTAAGCGAGCCCGTTATATTGGGAGCGCGCTCTGCTGTGACACTGAATGCGACGCAACTAGAATTAGAACTAGAATTAAGCTTCCTCTAAACGTCTTTAAAAATGATGATCTGAACAATATGGTAACTCTAATTACCAATGATAACCTTAAATCATTATCATCTGATCAATAGCAAATGCCCCTTTAAAGATAGTCACATGGTGAAGTTGTCACAAGGGAACATTTTAAGTCACCTAATGTGTGTGTGTGTGTGTGTGTGTGTTTGTGGTCCTTATAAATCCTACGTTATTGGGACAAAATGTTCCCTCAAGATGGCAATTTACAAAATCCTCGTCCTTGTGGGAACCTTTTTTGGTACCCATGAGCAAAAACAGCTTATAAATCATACTAAGTGATGTTTTTTTTTGTTTTGTTTTTTAACAAAATACTGCAGAAAGCTTTCTGTGATGGTATAGGTTTAGGTTTAGGGGATATAATTTACAGTTTGTACAGTATAAAAAAAAAAACATGTCTATGGAATATCCCCATAGAACAGGAAAACCTAACATGAGGGGTTCCTCATATAGCCCACATGTGACAATATTCCCCAATAAGGCTGCCATTTCTTGTAGCCAAGATTTTAATGTTTGTCCCTATACAGAAAATGATTTTCAAAAATAACTCACCATGAGAAATATTCACTGGAGAAAAAAAACTCTGAAAACTAGCCTGTCTCCACTACAGAACACCTTGCTTCTTGCTGGGACATGAGGGATGTCAGGTAGACCTTTTTTTTTCACACATTCGTGTTGTGAGGGAATGTGTGTGTGAGAGATATAACACTATGCTGTTCAAACTACAAGACTGAGAGTGTAGTTGTCTAGTGCAATAACTACACTGTTATAAAATTGCAAAGCACACAGTTAATGCGCACAATAATGAGTCAAGCATTTCTTTGAAGCTCAAACAAGTTTTTTAATTACTTTCTGGATTCCATTAGGTTGTACAGTAATTTGTTTGCAATAGTAAAACATTAACAGCATAAAAACCTGTTTAAATAATTAAAACGTCTCTATGTTTCATGCATAGTTGCTTGTGCACTTTATAGTTATAATATAAAGTTGCTCTGTTGAGTTTCAACAAGCCTAGTCAGAAAGAAAAATATGACCCATACAGTTTTCATTCATTTTGGCGTTTATCATTCATTTCCATGCAACAGAAATGTGGCAATCTTTAAACTTGACTGTCCTTGAGCTTCATGTATATTGCATGCGCAAGGCGATAAGCCTAACACATCTATCAACCCAGCTTTGAGACAAAGTGATGTGTGCTTAAGAGCGCAATTTATTGGTAAAAAAGAAAAGAAAAAAGTCAAACATTTTAGAAAACAACCCTGTGTGCTTGTCACAGGTGGTTGCAGGAAGACAGAAGAAGATGAAGGGATATTTTCAACACAACGGTTTAATGACGATCAAAATACAAGACAGCAGAACAGGCAGCAACACACACTATTTACAACAGATCAGACGAAGACTAACTGAACAAACGGAATTTAAATGCAAACACAGATGACAATGATTAACAAAACACAGGTGATACAGATAACTATGATTGACTAAACACAGGTGATACAGCTGAGCTGATAATGACAGTGAAGATGACACATGACATGATGAGGCAGACAAGTCCAAATGAAAACAAACTAAACCAAACACCACTGTGACAGTGCTCTGGATCATTTAATTAAATGCTCTTAATTGGGCCTGTAGACTAGAGTCAGTTAGGTTTTATTAATGCAGTTATAGGTAATGAAAATGACATGTAGTTCAAGTTCTGGACAAATGTAGTGTCAGAACTTTATTGCAAGCTTTACTAAATAACATCACATCTAAAAAGCTTCTTTCTAGAAAGGTCACTAGGTAAAACTTTCCAAGAACAAATACCCCAAAGTGCAGCCATATGTCACATTCGAGTATTGTACGACTGTGATTTCACAGTTTTGTGGAGGGCAAAGGTGTGAATATTTCATGTGAATATGTATAGGCTATCTGCTGAGAACGTTTGTAACATCTGCCGTTTAGTATAACACAACTAAAGTACTGTTTTCAAGGAGTCAATCTTCTGTTTCACATTTGAAGCCTTTCTAAGGTGTTTCTGTACAAGTCAATGAGCCTTGTCACCTGCCAAAAGTGCTGTTTCCATATCATTTGTCATTTTTTTCCCTTTCCCCCACTCTTTTCATTTTCTAGCAAAAGAAATCTACTGCCAGTTCACATATTTATTTAATTTATTTCCTTTTTTTACTCCAGCTGTTCTTCGATCTTTTGGTCTTTCCATTTAAATTATATTCCTTGATAATCAATCAAATAGCCCTGCTTACAAAAACCTAAGATTGTTTGCTGGTCTTAGCTTGTTTAAGATGGTCTCCCAGTCTGATTTGCTAAAAAGAGCCCAAATCTCTTTAAAATCAGCCAACAGACCAGGCCAAGACCATGAACCTAGTTTAGGCTGGTCTAAGACGGGACAGAGACAGCTCTCTTGACTTATCAAATGTGTTTGTACCTGTTTAGGCTCCTCTATTTGGTTGAATAGTGGATGATATTTCATATTAACTATTTATATATAAAGCATGCATTATTCATTATGGACAACACCATTTGTTTCCCATTTTACTTCCATAATCAGAAACATGAGTGAAACCAGAAAGTGTAGGGTGGGACTTGGTTTTATCCATCAGAAATTGATAGGATTGTAAGAAGTCACATGGAAGCCAGCCCAGATAGTTGGAGGGGAGGGGCTGAAAAAAAAAAAAAGCGACGCAAATTGAAAAAAATTGAATTTGTGACATCCACAGATGAATCACACAAAATAAGACAATGACATGCATTAAAAAAATTACATTTTGACCATGTTGACTTTAAACTGTACCACGTTTCGTAAGCTGTCGGTTAAACCACTGCACTGACACATACCGACCTCAAGAAATCCGGCTGTAAATTTCCAAATTTAAGGTGCACAGCAGATTACAATCTAAATTGGTCTCTTAATTGCCCCCGATTTGAGTTTTTTTTTTCCGTACCTTTGCACACAGTAATTAAGCTACAGTCATTAACAGTTACTGGTATGTAGATGACGCATGCTATCCTAAATGCAGGGGAAGATATAGAAAGAAAAATATATGGCTTATGTAGCAGAAAGGGAGTGAACGACACAGGAAATCTCTAGTGTTTGCGGCATGACATCACCCCAGTCTGAAAACCCATCCGTCAGCCTGCGTAGCCCAGAAACGTCATCTCTACACAAATGCCTGTGGGTGAACTATCACCTTCTGTGAGTTTTCAATGTCCACCCACGTTTAGCCCTCTGTGAACCCTTCACAATGAAATACTGCCCTGTGAGTTGAACTGCAGTGTGAGATTTACAACTTCCGAGTCCCAGTAAAAGAGAACATATATAGTATATGCTAGTCTATAGTGTTGACTGCTGGACCTGGCAGCACAAGCCTGTAATTGGTCTTGTGCAACATGGTGTCAGTCAACCACACTCTTGATTAAAGATGTATGGTTTTGTAAAAGCAGTTTAGATGGATGTCTGCTGTGTTTGACAAACCGTTAAATGACTGTCCGAGCCAAAAGACACATAAACAGAAATACAGTTTTATCGTCAAATTTAAACTTTGTGTCACAACCTCGTGGCCTCTTGTCTCGGTTTTTACTTTTTCTCTGATCAAGTTTTGCAGGCAGCTGCTCAGATTTGGCAGAAATTACCATTTATGTTCCTATGACTTTTATTTGATGAACTATGAGCTCTGAGGGACACTTCAGCATGTCTGTTCCCGTAGACAACACATAATACATCAGCCTTCGGCAGCATGTTAAAGTGACTATTACAGTAAAATACATTACTATATTGTAAATATTTCGACAAGAGTTTTATTCTTTACACAATAACTCTCAGAAAAAAAATTGCAACACTTTGACCTTTAGGGGTACAACAGGAAATTGTTCATTATTTACGCATTAAAGTTCATAGTAGTACCTTAGGGTACATATTTCTACTCTAAGGTACTAAAATGCACCTTTTAAGGGTAGATAAGGTACAATGTTTTCCTTTTAAGGGTACTGCCCCAGTGAAAAGCTGTTATACCCCTAAAGCTGCAATTTTTGGACATTTTCTCTGACAGTGCACAGACTGTTTACAGTTCATCTGGCCAAGAACCATTTTTCTAAGGTGAAAACACACAGAATGTTCTTCAGTGGGGTTTATTTTATTCTGGTTACTAGAGCAGGCTTGTTGCCTCCTTCAATGGAAGTCTGTGGGATTTTACACCTGCTTTATCCATTAAATCGTAATTAAAAGCATGCACAAATGCTAGGGGTGCCGCCCATCCATTGGGGTGCCCACACTGAAGCTTGTAGGTGTGTTCGACTTGACACGGCGTTGAGCAGACCGATCGGTGTATGACATCATCATACAGAGCCGTCTGCTTTCTAATAACTCTCGCGATAATTTGATGTCATTGCTTCAAGTTGAACATACTTACTACAAACTTAAATTTCCTGATTGTGACAGATGGCCACACTCACTTGATAAATTAGCATTAGCCTGCCATAGATACCAAGAAGCCCTCTGGTTCCTAGGGAAGAAGAAGAGAAGAGGAAGAAAAAGAGAGATAAAGACAGGGGTAATGTGATGTATTGAATGAACATTTTATCTAATTGCATAGTAGTCAGACGATGATGTTGGTTGTTTTGAAAAAGCTAGCTATCTAGCTAGAGTTAACATCAGTTATTTTTTACCTTAAAATAGCAACATTTTATGTACAATTGTAACACCCAATGGTCACATATACTCCAGTATTTATGCAGTTTCTATGTGAGTCTATGAACACAATGATCACTTGTGGAATTGGCTATGATGCAAGGGGCACCAGGTACAAAATTGCCTAGGGCAGCAACTTGGTCAGGGCTGGTAATATGCACCTAATATGTGCTTTTTTTATAAGTACTAATAAACAGCCAATATCCTATTTATATGCATGCTAATTAGCAACTAGTTAATAGTGAGAATTGGACCTTAAACTAAAGTGTTACCAGAAAAAGAAACGCTAGGTTTCTTTTCATTAATTTTGAACAGACAGTAGTGCAAATTACACTTTGTTCCACCTAGTGGCATTTAGTCCCCTCTGAGGTAGTTGGTACAGCACAGTCTCCTTTAGTGTATTAAGCACTAAGCAGTAAACTGAATGTACTCTTGTGTAGCCTCTCCATCTCTAAGCGGGACTCAAACCCAGCCCCATCCACATGGGAGGCACATGGGAGACTGCAGTCTCTAGAGCACCTCTTGAGATTAGGGTAGTGAGGTTTACATGCACAGCTCACACTGGCCTACGTCTGTTACACTCACTACTCTAAACCTCACTCCCATCCGGGTCATGGCACCACCTGTAGCCCCTCCAGTTTGAACCGCCCACTCTTAAGCGGGACTCGAACCTGCTGCAGGGGAGGTGGGCGCTTTAACAAGGAGGCTAAAGTTCGGGACGAATACATGTACCCACATGTTGGATCGTGGGTTTTTGTGAACGTAGAAAGTGTTAGGAATGGTTAAGTCCAGTTGAGAAAAGCAGGACTTTATGCAAAATAAGGAGCTGGACGACAGCTAGTCGCAGTGAGTTGCAGGTAGTGACGTCTGTCTTGGTTTACAACTATTTTTTTCAAATGCAGTTTGGATGCTGTCAATATGACTAGACTAGTTTGGTTAACAAATTGTTTAAATTGATTGAATTTTGAGCAGCACTGTACAGACATGCACAGAAAAGGCCGAGGTATACTTCAGTTATGACAATTTTGAATACTAAGCGTATGCTTACAGTGGAACTCTAAGAATGAGCAGTGATGCTTGCCTTCATAGTTCATATCCTTATCCAACTCTTATAACTGTGTGCGGTCTTCAATCTCTAGGTTACGAGGGTTTCCAGAATCAAACAGAAGCTGTTCCTCTGTTTGGCTTGTTTAAATGCTCTTGCCAACAGCAACTCCATGGCAACGCTCAACTCAGCTCAGCACAGGAAGTGATCACAGTAATTGCGAGCTTTAGGTCACGGCAGGCGCAAATTTGGTGATGTTAACCAAATATCCTCCTCCTTTTTCTCTGTTCTTCATATTTGTGATTGTTTTTCCAGCCAAGGAAAAAGTAAATAAGAGTTACTGGTAAGTTAAAGCCCCAACCGGAATATTGTGGGCAAGCCCATGTTAAACCAGATGCTGCTGATGTCATGCAATGTTCCATTCTAGAGGCAATTACAGCTGCTTTGGAAGAGGTGCATTTGAAGCACAACCCCATCTGCCAGTGTACTACAAGATTCTCGGGTTATAGACACGGGGGCATGTTTAAACAATCAAGGAAATTTCCAAGCCCCAAGAGAGAAAGTTTTTCTATACAAGTTGCGAACAGCTGAAATAACGTCTGTCTACAATCACCCCACCACCAGTTTCCACTAGTTTGTTTTGCACCCAGCCTTCAAATTTGGTTTCTGGTCCCTAAGTGATAACACATTTGGCAGTCACCTGGCTACAGACAGAGCATTTAGAGCATTTTGGAATATCAGCATGTCTGTGTTTATAGATAAGTATTTCGTTGTTGAGTCACAGCTACCTGTGCTTACATTCAAATTCTTCCGATCCGATTCCGTTTTTTTCTTGCAGTGTAATGAAGTCTGACCTCTAGACATTTGTGTGTATGTTCTGGCAGCTGATTCTGGTGATTTTGGTTGAGTCTGAACTAACATGCTCATGTTAAGCGGGCAGAACAGGGTGCTCCCTACATCAGTTCGGAAGTGTTGGTCTGTTGGAGAAACATAGCGACATACTTACGATGAATGAATAAATGAATGGGTGTTGTGGTAAAGTCTGGCTGTTGAGGGATCAGACTGCCTAATGAGGTCAGTTATATGACTCAGTAGTGTTTCTATGTTTCCCAGAACTGCCTGAAGTGAGATCACCTCTGTTAGCCTCCATTTTATTTGCTGCCGTAACACAGTGTTCTTATTAAAACTGGCTTCATGTATAGAAATAGATTTAGCTGATGTTAGTAATTCTAAGAATTGTATTGCAGAAATAAATTCTGAGCAAAAATCCAAAAAATAAAATTACTTTTTCAATTTCATTCTTTATTAGATTCCTGAACAAAATGATTTCATCCTGTTGCTTTAGGAGACCAATAGGTTTAACAATACTGCATTAGTAGCTTCTGATCATTGTGCAGCCAGTGTTATTTTATTAGGCTATATATATTTTTTTGTTAATATTTTGAATTAGATTTTATTTTTCTATTTTCTATAAAGTTTTAGTTATTTTGATTCAAATTATAATAATTAAAACAAATAGTGATTTGATTTTTGCACACGATTTCTTTCAGACCAATGCGCCAAAAGTGCAAATATTATTGGTTGGCCAGTTTTCTTCACATTGTGACAGAATAGAGATAAGAACAACTATATATGAACAAAAAATATTATGTCGCATTGATGGCATGCGAATGGTTGTGTTGCTTTGAATAGATGCAATCAGACTGCAGAATTATTGCAGTTGATGGGCTGAAAAACTTTATCTTTTATGATAACATTATCATTTACTTTTACAAAAAAACATTTATAGTGCAACAATTGTAAGGACTAAGTACTCAGTCCAGTCCTACATTGTCTTAGTTGGGATACAATCGACTACTGTTCTTTTAGAATTCCAAATCCTCAACTCTTGAGCCCACCTTTATTGCACCCTCTTGAGAAGAATAATGTTGACTTTGTAGAGCAAGTAAATATTAGTATTAATTTAGAAAATAGGCTTAAACCTTGTCCTAGACTAAAATGCATGTTTTAACTGAAAGCAACTTGCACTTGCATATCTTAAAATATGTCAGTGCCATTGTTTTGTCTCAAGATGCACACCAGTATTGTTGTTTTTTCTAACGCACATTTATAAAAGCTACTTAAATGTCCTATTTGAACTAAGGCCTAATCCTGGCTTAATCTAAGCTCTGTCTGTGAAACCAGGCCATTAAACTTTTAATAAAAAATAAATAAATAAAAAACACACAAAAAAAATCATCGAGGCAATATAAAGTCCTATTCTACAATTTTACTCTACTATTTTTTTAACAAAGGCTTGTTCAAATTAACCTTCATAAAAACTTTTAATAGACACATTTTTGCTTTGTATTTCTGAATAGTGATATGCATTTCTTCTACATCATTTGCATCATTATTCATTTGCTTTTAGAATAAGGCCTGTAAAATATGGCCAAATTCGCCCAAATCTGCTCCGATAGCGTTGCACCATCTCACCATCATTCATGGCATCAGTAATTCATCAAATAATGATGAAATGATGGATTATCAGAATTAATGCAGATGCGCTGTGTAGTCAAGAACTTTCAGCATTTTAAAGAGCCCATTCAAGTGCCTGGAGTGATAACGCACAGTTCCAGATAAATCTGCGTTATTTTTCACAAACAAGCAATCAGAACCAGCTTACCAGATGGGCAATACCATGCAAGTACAATTCATTCTTAGTTCATTCCCCCATATGATTTACCCACCTGATGTATGCCGAGCCACCAGAGAGCTGACCGAAAACGTGTGAAAGGCCATGTTATTGTATACTGAGAGCTTACTTAAACATACACCCGTCTCCAGAGCCTCAAGCATTACTTGGAAGATAAGCTGAGAGGGCCACAGAGAAAACAGCGTATTCTCTAGTTTCCAGTCATTTTGTTGAGAAATGCTTACTTTAAGGGGCATTCTTTTGCTTTATCTTGGACTCTGACTCTCCCACTGAGACTTAATGGTTCTTTGTGGTAGAAGTTCTGAGCGTATTATGGTGCCCTTCCAGTGCATTATGAAAGTTTACACAGACAGCCCTGGACTGTGTGAGCAGGAAAAAAGCACCAAAAAGCTTTTAAAGCACCACACTGAGAAATGAAACAGCTAGCCTGTCTCAAGCAGCATTCCTCTGGACCTCAGCAGTTCACACTGATCTGTCAAACACTGTCTCCTCAAGTCAGCCCAGACTATGTACTACATTCAAAATAGCCATCTTTTAAAAGCCCACACAGCTTTTTCCGCAATTTTTTTTTGCTCTAAAAACAGTGTTCCTACATCAAGGAGCGGAAAATGAAATTCTTTGGAGTGTTGGACAGTGACCTCTCTGTCTGCACTGAATGTCTGCCTGCACTACATTACGCACTATCTGTGGACTCCATTAACAGACATTATTGCCCCTACAAGGTGCACACTCCCACAATTCTTACTGTTTTACATGTAGGCTAAATGAATCATGGAAAATACATCTCGATCGAGTGCATTATTGCAGCTGCTTTAAGTGATTACACTATGTGGTGGCTAGGATTCTGTCTTTGAGAAGATACTTTAGAACCACTAAGCACATCTTCATCTTCCCGTGAAGCTCCATATGGCAGACATGTCAAGATTAATATCACATCATTATTCATTATTTACCATTTCAAAAGTGGCTTTTGAGAAAGAAATAAGAGAAACAGCACATCTTATTATCTCACAAGTTAGAAATCACATTTAGTTGAGCGGAAAATTATTTTAATAAGCCTCACTATTACTATTGCTCATACTTGTTTTTTCAAAAGGAAAACCAGGCAGCTTTCTGTTGGTCACTGCAGCGCTTGAACACACCAAAAGGACTAAAGGCAACTGTCAACTAGCACATGCTCAATTTCATCACTTTTGCTTTTATTCTCCTGCACTGGCTCGTTCGCTAAGCTGAACAGCCAATCAGAGTTCTATTTCTCACCGACAGCCTGACGCCGATTCAATATGCTGAATCGCACACCCTAAAAAACAAAACAAAACAATGGCATCTGACTAGTGCCATCGTTGCGGAACACACCAAAAAAAAAGAAAGAAAACGAAGCAGACAGACACTAAAAAACGGGCCGTTGCCCGACAGCTGACCATTGGCTTGGTGCTTGGTGTGGCCCTGCCTTTATGCAAAATCTGTAAAAATGTACGTCACGCATTACGCATGTACGGAAACCCATTGCCTTAAAATTCTTAAGTAAATAAATTTCATGCGTAATAGAAAATAAAAATGTTATGTGTGAAAACATTTAATTAATCATTTTAAGGTAACGGGTTTCCTCACTTTTTTAAGTTAAGTCAACTGATCACTTTTTACTGAAGATTTAGACACCTAGCACAGGAATGAACAACTTTGGTCCTGGAGGGCCACTGTCCTGTAGAGTTTAGCTCCAACCCTTATCAAACACACCAGAACAAGTTAATCAACATCTTCAGGATTACTAGAAAGCTAAGGCAGGTGAGTTTTATCATTATTGGAGCAAAATTCTGCAGGACAGTGGCCTTCCAGGACCAAAGTTGCCCATTCTTGACCTTACAGTACCCAATCAACCACCTAGAACCCTCATTGTAATTGTCATTGTAAAATCAATTACTCTAAACACCTTAACAACAGCAATAGAAATGATACAAGACAGAAGACAAATCTTCCTGTGAAATCTTGTATTTGAGCTGAGTGGAATGTTTAAGTCACCTGTTTATCTCCATATCATTGCAGACGGTGCTGTTCGACCATTACAGCACAAGTTGTGCATCATCACATACTTGTTGTGTGTACTGTATATTTATAGCCATGGCAACTGATTGTCTCTAAGTTTGGTGAGCTGGGCTTGTGATCCAGCCCTCAATCTCTCTTGCATGGCACGCAGAAAGACAGTGGCTAGTGTACGCATTGTCGGGTACTGCGGTCTTTTATTTATTGATGTTGTCTTAAAAGGATCAGGGGAAGGTTAGGTCACTTGTGGGTCAAAGCAATTGGTGTTTATTTGTTGGCCTTTGGAGAAGACTACAGACAATGTAACAATCCACCCCCGATCGCCCACCCTCATCTGTTATGTAAATGTTTTGAGACATGCTGGGAAATAGCCTCCAAATTATTTTCTGGTGTAACTTTTCAGATCTGCATAGCCAGAATGAAATATAGTCAGATATATATCGTGCTGTGATTGATTATACACAGAAATGGATTATTGTGAAAATTTATTTTAAGTACAAGGAGAAAACATTGAAAGATGCATGCCGGCACAGTCCCAGTGGTGTAATAAATTCTATATTGGCAAAGCATGAAGTATACGTCAATGAAAAGCGTTGGCGTATTCTGAAAATAATGACATTTAGATGTCGATTCCAAACAAGATACATAGCTCAGTATATCTTGGTTAAACAAGCAATCATTGATTTATCCATGATTTACAGTACAAGTCCCACATGAAAATGTTATTTTTCTGTGGTTGCTCTCTCAAAGCTCTAAAGATTTTTAAGATCTCTAAGATCTTAAACAAAACTGATACTTCACTGCAATATAACTGTAATAATTCTCATAAAATTCCAGAAGAGAAACCAAAATAGAGACAAAGGAGACATTTGCTGGGATACAGTAAGAATATGTATGGAGCTATACAATGAATGTGGCCATAATAGCTAAGGTTATTTTATCTTGGATGAATTTGATAGGAAATGTAGGCTATGAGTTCATATTGAGATTTTGATAGAAGACTTGGCATATTGGCAAATCTAAGCATATCTTTTCTGAACCTGAGGAGATGCTGAAGCCCCCTAAAACCTCAAATGCACGTCACCATTTGGTCACTATTTGTATTTAATCTTGTTGCTGTCTAGGAGAAACAACTGAGATAAAGAGATTTTTTTCTTGCCCATGGGAGTGTACAATGATTAAAGACCCTTCAGATTTTCTTTAACATGACCCATGTTTAAGGCTGACGTAACCACTGAACCAAAACAGCCGTCCAGACAATTTCATTGTATAGAATTCCCCAGCTGTTACTTTAAACTCAAGCTGCTCTTAGAAAGGGGCTTTCTCAGACAATGAAGCTCAATGAGTCCTGGAAGTTTATAGAATGCCGTGTGCACATGGCGTGACCATCATTACTCTAGTGGCCTTACGTTGGATATAACATTACCGTCTAAGCATCCAGATTAAACATTTACTGCATCTTATAGAACAGCATATAGCGTGAGAGGAACCAGGCCTTTCAGTCTGCAACTTAGAAAGGAATCAGAGGGATCATAGTTCAGTTCAAACAAAAAAAGCAATGAAGCTTGTTTTGTGACGGTCCCCAGGGCTTTCAGCCTTTTCTTGAGAAGTCCTTAGCAATTGTATTGTGTTCTTCAGAATATTTTGGCTCTTTTCTTATACATTGACTTATACTTTATTTATGCTTCCATGGAAGCTGTGCTCTTTTTCTAACTTCTGAGTTCTGACTGTGGAGGAAATTCTGTGGAATTTTCTCTTATTGACTTTAATATGGTAAAATCTGCTGAAAGTATCGCACCCTAATCTACAGCTGAAACAAATAGTCTAATAGATCTAATAGACCTGTAGAGAGCTATATGTTGTCATTTCCATTAATTTCAATGGCAGTTACTCGGATGGTACACAACCCGCTGGAAATATGTGACATGGAGGATACCATCTTTTCTCAGTTTTGGATCAATTGAGCCATAAAGCCATTTGACTGATCACATTGCCAGCATAATGTCTATTTAATGGTGATAAGAGCTAAGAGCCCTAGAATGGACGCCCGAAAGCAACAATGACTAGGGAAAAACTCTCTAAGATTCTTTGGTAAGATGAAGAAAAAACTGTAGGGCAAAATACTGCACATTCATCCTGTATGCATTGTTGTTCCAACTTCAATAGATTGGCCGGTTTAAACATCTAAACATGAAATTTTCAGAAGGGCTCAGAATTCAATTATTTTCAGTAAGCTATATTCTTAATGCGTGGAAATCATTGGATTTTTAATGTCAGTATGAGCCAGATGTTGTAATCGAATTTAATTCAGTATTCTGACTTTGGAGTGAAACTTAATATTAAATGAGAAGAAATAGTGATTGAGGCTTGATTTAAGTTCACCTCCTCGCCATCTTGGTTGGAGGCAAGTGTTTAAGGATGTGGTCGATGGCCTTATAGCCGTTAAACTGACGTCATCAGAGAAGGAATACATAGGAATGTATAAAACATAGTTAATGTTACATTTCCATGCTTTGCTCAGCACATGAGTACTAATACTATTCTGAAATTGTGCAGTTGAGCCATTTTACGAGGTGAGAAATCCTGTTGCTCCTGCCATAACTTTTATTTTATTGCTGAATGTATAATAATGTGACCCATTCTGAAATTAATGAGGCACAGGCACTGACCAGTTCTGACTTCTCATTCACTCTAAAATGTGCACTCTAAAATGTGTATAATATTAAATATGTATCTTTCTCTGTCTGAATTTACTTGTGCAGAGTCACACACACAGTTAATTCATTATGCATAAATTGTTTGGATAGTGACAGTATGAACAACAACAGTGACACTGTGTTGAGTGCAGTGCTTATGTTGGAGGGAGTGTAATAAAGTAAACTGCAACAGAATAGTCTGGAAGGAAGAATTACAATAGATTTTTATTGAGAAACAGAATTATTTCAAGTGTGTTGGGGTTTAGACAATTCCTCTTCTCGGACAAAATCTCTCCAGCCTTGGAAAAGATCCTTTCACAAGGAACAGAGGATGCAGGGGAACATAAAAATGCCAGTGCCAGCTGGTATAAATGAGGACACTGATGCTTCTGTTGAGCCCAGACAGGGGAGGATTCCCTCTTTCTTGCTGGCTCCATTACCAGGAAAAAGGAAGAGGTCACAAAAAGCAAACAAATCCAAAAGGGCAATCCAAATCAAAAAGCAGTCCAGTACAGATCCAAAAATCCAGAGCAATCCAAATAATCTTATCTAATTAATATAACAAGACTACAATATAGCTACTATAATTAATAATAACAATATACTATAACTATTCTAACCTGATAATGTAATAATATACAGCCCTAACACATATACTGTATGACACAATAACGACAATGACAATGATAGTTATCTAACTCTCTGACTCTCTGACACTACTACACCTGCTTCTACTACTCCTGACAACACCCACAAGGTGGCGCGAGTTTCGAACCGTCTTTTATCCGTAAGCGACACTCGGACCGAACCGATGACGTATACACACAAACCAAGGCCTCGTTTGTCATTAGTCACGTGATTTTCACTTTAACAACACAAGCCTCGAATCGCGGCTTCATCTGGCACACCCATTTTTTCTCAACACAAGCTCCGACGCCTCGGTTCAAATGTCACATCACTACCTGGAACACACTGTCGTATACGTCGATCCAGAGCATCCCAAACATGCTCTGTGGGTAACATGTCCGGTGAGTATGCTGGCCATGCAAGAAATGGGATGTTTTCAGCTTCCAGGAATTGTGTACAGATCCTTACAACATGGGGCCATGCATTATCATGCTGCAACATGAGGTGATGGTCGTGGATGAATGGCACAACAATGGGCCTCAGAATCTCGTCACGGTATCTCTGTGCATTCAAAATGCCATCAATAAAATGCACCTGTGTTTGTTGTCCATAACATACGCCTTCCCATACCATAACCCCACCGCCAACATGGGCCACTCGATCCACAACGTTGACATCAGCAAACCGCTCATGCACACGACGCCATACACGCTGTCTGCCATCTGCCCTGTACAGTGAAAACCGGGATTCATCCGAAGAGAACACCTCTACAAAGTGCCAGACGCCATCGAATGTGAGCATTTGCCCACTCAAGTCGGTTATGACGACGAACTGCAGTCAGGTCAAGACCCTGATGAGGACGACGAGCATGCAGATGAGCTTCCCTGAGATGGTTTCTGACAGTTTGTGCTGAAATTCTTTGGTTATGCAAACCGATTGTTGCAGCAGCTGTCCGGGTGGCTGGTCTCAGACAATCTTGGAGGTGAAGATGCTGGATGTGGAGGTCCTGGGCTGGTGTGAGGCCGGTTGGATGTACTGCCAAATTATATGAAACGCCTTTGGAGACAGCTTATGGTAGAGAAATGAACATTCAATTCACGGGCAACAGCTTTGGTAGACATTCCTGCAGTCAGCATGCCAATTGCACGCTCCTTCAAAACTTGCGACATCTGTGGCATTGTGCTGTGTGATAAAACTGCACATTTTAGAGTGGCCTTTTATTGTGGCCAGCCTAAGGCACACCTGTGCAATAATCATGCTGTCTAATCAGCATCTTGATATGCCACACCTGTGAGGTGGATGGATTATCTCGGCAAAAGAGAAGTGCTCACTAACACAGATTTAGACAGATTTGTGAACAATATTTGAGAGAAATAGGCCTTTTGTGTACATAGAAAAAGTCGTAGATCTTTGAGTTCAGCTCATGAAAAATGGGGACAAAAGCAAAAGTGTTGCGTTTATAATTTTGTTCAGTGTATTTAGAAACCCACCAACGTAGTTCCTATACTGTAGAGAAAGCATTTTAAGTGCAGTTTTTCTTTGTGGTCAGAAAGTGACTCGTGAAGACACTATATGGTAACCCAAATAGTTTCTTTTAATCCAGTTAATTCAACAAATTGTGCACCTTTTCTCATGGGCAATGTATACCTGTTTTTTTAAGCGAATCACCCGAAGGGCAAATACCATGTGACAAAACACTCTAATGTATCTGGATATGACTTTTAAGTGTAAATCAAAGCACTGAAGCAGTTTTCCAAAGGCCACACAATCATGTACAAGAACAATTGAGGTTTTATTTTATACATGCTTGTCATTTGTTTGAATCAGTACAGTTTTAAAACCTACACTGAGTTACAGCTGACGTACACATATCCTGTTCCTTACTCTTAAGTTTACTTAAGATTTCTCTGGGGCTGTTTTCTAAACCAAGAGATGACGGACGATTGAAGTTGCCCAGCCCCTCACACCCCAGTCTGGAATTTATTTTCCCACAGTGCTCTACTAGAGGGTCTGTACCTGCTCACTGGCACGTCCAGAGGAAATGTAGTGGGTGCTTAAGAAACTTAAGACCCTCTTCTGCAGCTAACCATCAGCACCACTGTTACCACCATCAGATGTAACACTTGTATACATTATGGAACACATCCTGCCAAAACTATTTCAAATCATGGTGATTTTAACTTTACTCTGCATTTATCCTCACAGGAGGAGGGGATGAACTTTGGGAATCAGTCTTGTGAGTGTTGACATAGGTTTGAGGTTTGGTTGTAGTTTGGTTTGGAGTAACAAGATACCCTCTACTTCATACTGTAGGCAAAAAGCAACATGTATATGTATATATATATATATATATATATATATATATATATATATCAGGGTTTCCGTTGTCCGGTAATTATCGGACATTGTCCGGAAAAAAAATGAAATGTCCGACAAAAATAAATCTCTCCGGTCAAATTGTCCGATTAAAATTGCCTAATAATCCCGCCCCCCTAACACAATCTGAATTTGAGAATAAGCCTAAAATGTATAAGCAAAAATACACCGACCTTTGGCTATGTTATAAAGGAACAGGCTCTACCGTTTGAAAGTTATTAAACATTATTACATGGCTTGGTTGAATTCCAATGTGGAATGCGGTCTTTTATTTCTTATCAGACCGAAGCACTAGCAGCGCCAGGATTTTGATTGTAGGTGGGCCTCCAGAAAACTGGATGGGCCAGTTAAAATAAGCCAAAAAATAAATAAAAACGGGTTCCCCTTCATCTCCATTTCAGCGCTTTTCTGGGCACTGAGGACAGTGACTCAGCTGCCTTAATGCGTAAACAAAAAAAAAACAAAAAAAAAACTTAAACAGGATTTTTTTTTTTTTTTGCTTTTTTAATACAATTACAATTTCATTGAATTTATTGTTTAATACAATTATTTCTAGTTTATTAACAGCAACAACAGCTGTAAAGATGAAGTTGACGATCGCCATCTCCTTAGTGAACGCCTATAGAGATAAATGCGCATCATGGATTACATAATCAGAGAGTAGCCTATTTCTTTTCGTTTTAGATTGTTAAAAAGACATTTCAAGCTTTCTTAAGATATATTTCATGTCTGTGAGGCCTACGCGCTGAGTTTCGTTAAATTAGGATGAGATGCGCTCCCGTTCACGAGCAATGCAAGTGACCGCGTGGGCGCCTCCATGATTAGGCCTATCGTCTGGTATTTTTGCTGCTTATATATTAAATACAGGCAATTGGTTGATAAAAAATAAAATAAAAATTAAGATACAATTTATACAAAACGAAATTCACTTCAAAAAAAGTCTTTCTACAAAACCAAACTTAATTAAGTGGTCAAAATCATGTCTGACCCGCTCCATGTCTCTCGATATTGCGCATCCATCCTACTCGTTCACTTTTCATAATCAACATAAATTAAAAAATAACATTATAATATTTTAACAAATATTAAACTAAATGAGCTTAATTAATGGCTACAACACATATAGTAGCTAGACATAGACTCTCTATTTGTACAAATTGCTGCACATTCATTTTATTCGGAATTTTGCACACATAAGTTGAAAGGCATTTGTTTGTGCATGCGTAGCAAAACATATCTGCAACATTTATCAAGTTCACTGATAATTATGCGCGCATTTATTAGGCTAATTATTATCTTAATGAATAATGAAAGGACGAAGCATATAGGTAAACTGCGTTGTTTGTTTAGAATGGAATGGATCGCAAATAGATCCGAATGAAGAAACGTACATAACCATAGTAGAAACTGGGTCTCGAGTGTTCCTGCAGAGAGGGGGTTCTCGCTGCAGAATCGGAGCAAGACGAAGCAGCGAAGTCGCCTTGCGGAGAACAAGGTTACGCGGCTTATGCGCATTGCAGGTTGTGGAGAGACACTGGGAAGTTCGCTTGAGTAAAAACAATAGGCTTCAGATATTTTATGTGGGGAAGGGGGATTGGTTTGTTAAACTATGAATGTGAAACCCTAGTAAAAGCAATTGGCGTTGATTGACGCCAAACAGACGTTCATGTTTTTTTTTCCGTTTTTTCTTTTGAAAGTTATAGGCTAATAAACATGTTGCATTCGGCCTGATTATGTCATTTTTTAAGTTACATAGCCTTCCTCCAGTTTTCCTCAACTTGACTAATTAAGAGGCGATATTTGACCGGCATATCATTGAAATGTCCGGAAAACGAAACCTCTGCCGGTCACTTTGACCGGCACCATTTTTTTCTAGCGGAAACTCTGATATATATATATATATATATATATATATATATATATATATATATATATATATATATATATATTGGTAAGGAGTCTTTTTAGTGAATGGCAGGGTTTTGGAAAATCTCATCAGTCCTAAATATCTTCAGGTTTTCAAGGAATACAGCCCTGGAATTGTAGTGTTTCTACGTTAGACATTTACTTTTTATTTCTAACTTTTTTTTTTCTCTTGATTATCTTTTGTCAGAAAAACTGCTTGTACTTACTGTTGCAACGGAGGAGACGGATGGCTTCCACCGTTTCATGCAGTCAGCAAACTACTTCAACTTCAATGTGAAGGTAAGATTTATTTCACACTTCATTTATTTTACACACACGCACACACACACACACACATACACACACTCAAAAAAAAAAAAAAACACACACAGTGCCCCAATGCGAGACCACTGCTTCTCACCTGGGTGCTTAATTTTTAAACTCGTTCACAACATGCAGGTAGATGGAGGTGTGATGGTAGTATGTTGACTGAGCTGCTGTTTGAACTGACACATGCTGAATGCAGGTGCTGGGGATGGGAGAGCAGTGGAAAGGAGGGGATGTCGGTCGGTCCATTGGTGGAGGTCAAAAGGTTCGACTGCTGAAGGAAGCCATGGAGTCTCTGGCTGACCAAGAGGACTTGGTGGTCTTGTTTGTGGACAGGTAGATGTGCTTGCCAATCGCCTGTTGAAAAAAAAAGACAGTTGGATGATATTTATCTGGCCATGGAGCTGGTTTCTTTTAGTAGTTTGATGGGTTTGTACAGGTTTTGATAACTTTTCAGATGCTCTGGCTATCAGGCTATACACTTTATATTGATAGTCCACTTTAGACATTTTACTAGCTATAAGTGACCTTGTAACTAAGGTCAACTACCAGTCATTAGATTATTAGTAGACTGATGGTCCCCCAACAGTCATTCTACTCAATATAGGTAACTTTGCAAGTGCATGTCAACTAATGCCGAGTTCACACTGCACAATTTTAACCCAGATTTTCACTCACCAACAGGTTTTGAGAGATTGCCGACAAATGCCCGAAATCATAGGCAAATCGGTGCTCGTTCACGCGAGTGACAATCACGCCGTGTGAATGATCAAAGACGCTAAAGCATGCTAAATATCTGGACCTGTCGGCGATTAAAAATCCTGCTGTGTGAATGTGTTCTGACTGAAAACTACATCGGCGATTACCTACAGCCAATGAGAGCGCAAGATACAGGGCAGCGGGATGTTCGGGGAGGAGTTATAGGCCAGAATAGCAGTATTTTAATAGATATATTTACAATTATATATGAGGCGCCACGTAGGATTTAAATCAAATTTCGCTTATCAATACATACATAACACACGTGCATATACACCTATAAATTACTCGCATATACATGTATACTATTGGATGTTCACAATACATATATGAAATACACGTGCACACTAATATGAAATCCATACCAATACATATTATGTTAGTCATGAATGCATATACACTTGTGAATAACTTGCATATACATATAAACTTGACGCACGCATACACCTATAATTACTCGCATATACATATAAACTTCCATGCATATAAACCTATAAACACTCGCATATACATATAAACTTCCATGCATATAAACCTATAAACACTTGCACATACATATAAACTTCCATGCATATAAACCTATAAACACTCGCATATACTTATAAACTTCCATGCATATAAACCTATAAACACTTGCACATACATATAAACTTTCATGCATATACACCTATAAACACTCGCATATACATATAAACTCGATGGGCGCATACACATCCATAAAACACTCGCGCATACATAACGTGGATGTGTGCTTTGTGTATATATGTATATGCGAGTGATTTCATATGTGTATGTGCGTGAACTTTTCAGTGGAAAAGGAAGGCATTTCACGTACACATATCCAGAACTTTTCAGTGTAAAAGGAAGGCATTTCAGTGTAACCGGAAGGCATTTCAGTGTAAAAGGAAGGCATTTCAGTGTAACCGGAAGGCATTTCAGTGTAAAAGTCATTTGTGTCATTTTGATAGTTTGTTTTCCAATTTGAAATGAAATAGGCATAAACGAGAAAACGGCCCCTTTATTCGTTTTTTTTTTTTTTCCGTAAAAAAATAAAAATAAAAAAGCCTAAAGCCTCTTACGTTGTTGATTTATATTTCAAACAAGAATTCGACAATTGTCTATTGTCTACACAGTATACAACACAGAAGGGTAACAATAAATCTGTGGTGATATACAACACGCTTTAAGAAAAGTTTATTTCCATCACACTGTAAAGTGTTTTTAGATATTAGCCTACATATAGATTACATATACCAAAGATTTTACATATAAACTGGGTCAGCATACTGGTAATTACAGTTAGTACCATGGGAAGTAGGGGTGCTGAGCGTGACCCCTGGAGTGGAGCCCATGAAGAAATATGGTTGGGGATAAAAGTTCACACAAACAAAACCAAAAAACTGTGGTGTTTAGCCTATAGGCATACATATTAAGTGTGTTTGTTTTTATTTATTCAGTATTATAAAATACCCATATTATAACAAATAAATAAAATATATTTGGAAATTGCCCTTTAAAACGAAGGCTCAGTTTGTGGTTCACAATTATTTGATTAAAAACAACAAGCGCAGCTTCACCACACAGATTTAACTCCGCACAGCTAAATAAAACAGGCTGGTGGCAGACTAATAACTAATATCTCTGATGTAAAGATTTCTGTGAAACGCGTAAAGTTGCACAGGACCTGCCCTGTACAGTTTAAGAATCTGTAGCCATAGTAGAGGACTATTATTTTGTAGAACAGACCCGAGCGACAACTGATGACGTCACATGCTCAGACTTGCTAGACCAATCGGCGGAAGGGGGCGTGTCAGGCCGCCCACATGTGGAAAACGAATTTTGATTTGTATTTTGCCTGTGAACTAAAAATCAAGCCGAAATCTCGGTTTTTTTTTTGTTTTGTTTTTTGTTTGTTTTTTACGAAAAAAAATGTATAAAGGGGCCGTTTTCTCGTTTATGCTTATTTCATTTCAAATTGGAAAACAAACTATCAAAATGACACAAATGACTTTTACACTGAAATGCCTTCCGGTTACACTGAAATGCCTTCCTTTTACACTGAAATGCCTTCCTTTTACACTGAAATGCCTTCCGTTTGCACTGAAAAGTTCACGCACATACACATATGAAATCACTCGCATATACATATATACACAAAGCACACATCCACGTTATGTATGCGCGAGTGTTTTATGGATGTGTATGCGCGCATCGAGTTTATATGTATATGCGAGTGTTTATAGGTGTATATGCATGGAAGTTTATATGTATATGCGAGTGTTTATAGGTTTATATGCATGGAAGTTTATATGTATATGCGAGTGTTTATATGCATGGAAGTTTATATGTATGCGCGTAGTTATAGGTGTATGCGTGCGTCAAGTTTATATGTATATGCAAGTTATTCACAAGTGTATATACATTCATGACTAACATAATATGTATTGGTATGGATTTCATATTAGTGTGCACGTGTATTTCATATATGTATTGTGAACATCCAATAGTATACATGTATATGCGAGTAATTTATAGGTGTATATGCACGTGTGTTATGGATGTATTGATAAGCGAAGTTTGATTTAAATCCTACGTGGCGCCTCATAATTATATCAAACAGAAACAAAGCACAAACATTTGCTTGACCAGCAGCAACAGCAGCACATTTTACACAAAATGATTTATTTACCCCCAACTCTCTTTGCAGAACACACAATCCTTGCTCCCCGCGTCTCCCCAACCATTTCCTCCTGCATAATCAGTTTGTCTTTTTCTCATTTTCGCTGCAAATCAGCGCACAGACAATTTGGATCGCAAGCTTCTTGCGGGCTATCACACAGCAAAAAAGCCAGTGTACATTTAACTCAATTTGAGTCAAATTTAACACTCCTGAAATGTATATGACTCCCTCCATTTTGGAGTTAAAATAACACTTTTGAAAGTGTGAAATATATACATTACTCATGGAGTACATTTGAACTCTTACAGTGTTTAAAATGTACTCCGTGAGTAATGTGCATATTTCACACTTTCAAAAGTGTTATTTTAACTCCAAAATGGAGGGAGTCATATACATTTCAGGAGTGTTAAATTTGACTCAAATTGAGTTTGTATTTATGAGATGTGCTTTTTGACAAAAGGAATCTTTTCAGAAATAAAAGCAAAGCATTTAACCTATTGATAACATTGAATGCACATCAAAACAATCCAGAAAGTTAGAATTCGGTTCATTGTAAAGTTAAAAATAAATGCAAAATGCAAACAGTTGTTTTAACAAACTAGTTTTTATTAACGAACAAGTCTCTTTACATCATATGTTAACTTTTAAAATAAATGAAGGCAAAATATAGGCATTTCTGTCATCAGAATTATGTGAAAGCTGCTCATCAAATGGTCTGTATCTCTGTAATACTTCAAGTCCTGTACATGTCAGTGAATGTAAGTCCTGTGTCAGTGAAGTTGAGTCAATACCTTCGACTTTGCAACAGTACAGCAACAACATTCAACAGATGAAAAACAGTTGCAGGATATGAGTGGATCAGTTGTGTCCAGTTGCTAACAGTAAAGTTCAGTGCATAGCCTAGTTGTTTCACAGAGCAGGAAAGGCTGTGCAGATCCAACTTTCTCAAAATCCTGGAGTGCTGGTTCCCTAGAGTAGACAACACAAAACCAGACCATTTACAATTAATACTATTTGTGTTTTATAAATACAGCAAGGTGACTCAAACAATAAACTATTTTGGTTAGATTAAGACTTTAATTTACTGATTTCCAAGTAAATTAAAGACTTAATTCATCCAAAAATGTAAATTCTGTCATTATTCACCCTTATGTTGTTCCAAACCAGTAAGAGTTTTGCTCATCTTCGGAACACTTAAAGGGATAGTTCGGCCAAAAATTATATTTAACCCATGATTTACTCGCCCTCAAGCCGTTCAAGATGCATATGTCGATCTTTTTTCAGACGAACACATTTTCAGTTATTTTAGAAAATGTCTTAGATCTTTCAGTGGTTATAATGTGAAGTTATGGGGTCCACTGCTTCAAGTCCAAAAATGTGCATGCATCCTTCACAAAAATAATCCATCCGGCTCCAGGGGGATAAACGAAGGCCTTCTGAGGGTAATCCGTGCGGTTTTGTCGTAAAAATATACATATTTAAAACTTTATAAACGAAAATAACTGGCTTCCGGCAACGGTCGACGCGCGTTCACGGAGATGGATGCTGGCGTATGACGTAGGACGTAGCGTAGGAAGCGTTGTGACGTAGAACGAACGTGACAGCACAGCCAGTAAATATGTATATTTTTACGACAAAACCGCACGGATTACCCTCAGAAGGCCTTCGTTTATCCCCCTGGAGCCGGATGGATTATTTTTGAGAAGGATGCATGCACATTTTTGGACTTGAAGGAGGTGGACCCCATTGCTTCACATTATAACCACTGAAAGATCTAAGACATTTTCTAAAATAACTGAAAATGTGTTCGTCTGATAAAAGATTGACATATGCATCTCGAACTGCTTGAGGGCGAGTAAATCATGGGTTAAATATCATTTTTCTATCCCTTTAAGATATTTTTTATAAAATCTAAGAGATTTCTGTCCCTTCATCGACAGCCTATTCAACTATCACTTCCAAAGCCACAGAAAGGTATAAAGGAAATCATAAGTAATCCATGTGACTCAGGTGGTTTAACTTCAAAAAAATTTATGAAGCAACAAGAGTGCTTTGTTTGCACGAAAAAACAACAACAAAAAAAACTCAACTTTATTTACAAATTATTAATCTTCGATGCACGCTCACTTAACAACGCATGTTGGAAATTAATATTTTATAAATTAAGTGGTAAATGTTTTGTTGCTGCAAACACAGCACTTGCGTAGTTTAATGAAATGTATGTTAAACCACTGGAGTCGCATGGAGTACTTTAATGATGTACCTTTACACCTTTCTGGGGCTTGAACGTGGTATTTGCGTGGACTGTCAATGGAGGGACGGGAAACTCAGATTTCATTAAAAATATCCTCATTTGTGTTGTGAAGATGAAATAAAGTCTTGCATGTTTGGAACGAGATGAGGGTAAGTAATGACATAATTTCCATTTGTAGGTGAACTAACCCTTTAGGAATAAATTTAGACACGCACCTTAAAGGAACACTCCACCGTTTTTTGAAATAGGGCTTATTCACCTTCTTTCCTACATTTAGATAGGTGGGCAAATGCATTTTTGTCTCAGTGCATGCATTGTTTTAGTTTGACAGGGTCGGCGCTAGCTTAGCTTAGCATAATGAATGGAATCCTTTGTTGCCAGCTAGCATGTCCTGAGTAAAAGTAATATAAAAAAAAAAAAAACTCACCTAATTACTTCTTGTGGCCTGCGTATTCACAACAGGTACAAATAGTGATGCAGATTAACACTAGGCGATTTCCTAGGCAGATATTGACTTGGGACTATGGGGGAAGCACAGGCGAAGCACTGCTACTTGGGCGCAGAGATATCACACCCAAGTAGCAGTGCTTCGCCTGTGCTTCCCCCTAATATAGTCCTTAAGTCAATATCTGCCTAGGAAATCGCCTAGTGTTAATCTGCATCGCTATTTGTACTCGTTGTGAATACGCAGGCCACAAGAAGTAATTAGGTGAGTTTTTTCTATTTTTTATATCACTTTTACTCAGGACATGCTAGCTGGCAACAAAAGATTCCATTCATTATGCTAAGCTAAGCTAGCGCCGACCCTGTCAAACTAAAACAATGCATGCACTGAGACAAAAATGCATTTGCCCACCTATCTAAATGTAGGAAAGAAGGTGAATAAGCCCTATTTCAAAAAACGGTGGAGTGTTCCTTTAAGAAATCTCTCTAAATAGTCAGCTGACGGAAGAATCTTTGTTCCCTTCTTGTGGCTTTGTGATGTTGGAGGCAGGTGATGGGCAGAGATTTCCCAATCAGTTGAGTCTAAAATTAAAAACCAAGAAAACATCTACCTGTCAAATCATGAAAACAATTGGTTTGAAAACTAATTTTATTTAAGGAAAAGGAAAAGTAACTTTTGTAAAGTAATTTGACTGGACAAATTCAAAATGACTGTTATGAAACACAAAAAATCTAGTTATACCAAATAGCAACAAAGCTATATTTTTTTTTAATGTTTATGCACATGATTATCTCATATGTTATCTGTAAAATCTGACCCTCACCAGGTTCTAGTCTGTAACGTTACAGCCTTTAAAGACCAAGCCTGGTTAGCCTTAGCCACTTGGTGCAGCATGGAAATGCTCCTAGCAAACACAAATAACACAATCAATACATTTAAACATGAAAGCATATTCAAATATCAACCAAAAGTGAAACTGATAAATACATTTTCATAAACATAATCTTAAAGAATTACTTACACATTCTAAGAAAGTTTGTTTTTCAGATAAAATGAAAGTAAAATATAGTTTGAGGATAAATACATTATGATATTTGCACATCACAAATATTGTCATAAAACAAAATAACATTTTAAAATACGTATTGTAAATGAGTTAAAACACTTACTCTGTGTTCTCACCGTTAAAAGCAAACTCCGCGTCTGCACTGCGTCACGAATCAAAGAAGATGCAGGGCATAACGTTAGTCTGTGAGAAAGGTTTAGGCGCACATCACATAAATATCGTTATAAAACATTATAATGCCATGAAATACATGTTGTAAATTAGGTTAAAAACACTTACTTTGGGTGTTTTCCCTGTTGACGTTACAAGCAAACCTTCTCGTCGTCAGCTCCGTATTGAGTCAGAGATGTCGCCTTTGAGAAAGGTTTCGGCTCGTTTAAGTACGCAGAGCATTTAAATTTCTCTATAAATCAATATGGTATAAAATACATATTGTAAATTAGATAAAACACTTACTTTCGTCGTTTCTCTGTTTAAAAGCAACCTCATCCTGGTCTGCTCCGCATCGCGCGTCAACGAAAATGCCTTTCTGAGAACGATTTAGCCGTTCACAGCACATACATATTGTAATAAAACAATATAATGTAATAAAATTGTATAAAATGCATATATAAATGCGATAAAACACTTCATATCTGCGTTTTCCCTCCTCGTATGCCTTGCATCGCGAGTCAAAGAAAATGGCGTCTGTGAAAAAAGTTTCAGGTCGTTTCGTCGCGCCTGGCACGTAAATGTCCCGGATGTAACTAATAACACTCTCTCGGTGTAAATTTAGTAACTCTACATATTTACACCAGCCAGAGGGTGCGGTTTACACTAGCAGTGTTAATCCCTTGAAATTCAACACCAGAAATTTAACTCTTTACTCTAAGAGTCCTTAACACCAGGATTTCAACACTGGAGATTTTGCTGTGCATTTTTAATAACAATTTCAGTCTCGCGCGAGAACTCAAAGAAGATCTTTGTTTGAAACGTAGTTTGCAGACCAGACAGAAGTTGTGGGCGATTCTTTCTTTTGTAAAGTCATGCAATGTGAAACCCCCTGTCACTGATCCATCGTGCAGTGTGCACACAGCAGCAACTGAATGTTACACCAGATAGTCGTGCAGTGTGAAAATAACATTGATCCAACTACTTTGAAAATCGTGCAGTGTGAACTCTGCCTTATTCTACTAACTGTATCCTTAACCTAACAGTCTACTAATATTCTAATGACATGTTAGTTAGTTGATATGTAGTTGCAAAGTTACTTATAGTTTGTAGAATGTCTAAAGTGGACTATCAAAAGTGTAACCAATGTTACATCATGAACTTTAACATTAACAACTTTAAAAGTTTAAGATGCTTAGCAAAGATGTACAGCTGGTGTATTGCTAAAATACCACACTAAATCCTAGGTTATTATTTATTTTTATTTTTTTACTTGTTAAAGACACGTTAAACCTTGGGTAAACAAAATATGAAATCAAATTTTGAAAGTGGGTTTAGCACCGCTTTAGACTCTACATTATGAAGCCTTTGACAAGCCTAAACTGCATTGCTTGGCAACTATTAATACTGGGTAAAATATGAACAATCTGAATCATGAAGCAAGACAGCCCAAGATTAAGTGTTAGGGATTAATAAACTTTGTTAACAATTCATGTGTGAAAGGCCCATAAATGGAATCAGATTTACTAGACAGTAAAAAATACTGGTCCACATACCAGAGACAGAAAAGGTTCCAATATCCATTTCTCTATGTGGGGACTAGCTGTGAATAGACTCTAATCTGCCATAAAATGCTTACTACTTACTTTGCCTCAATACTTACCATAATTATTTACTTAGTAATTACCTGTAATTTAAAGTAAATTACGCCCAGCAAAATATATAATCTAGATAAAGGTAAAATAACTGGCTAAATGTATAGTAGTTTTTCATCAACTATAGCAAATGTGTCATAAGTGTAAATGCATATCCTTTTCAACCCACCTCAGTAAGAGAAATCTTACAGTATCATTTACAGTTCAATGGGAAACATCAAGACTGTGTGAAGGCAAAACAGTCGGGAATTTGGGAATTAAAACCAAGGCTCTTGCAGAAATCGTGGCGTTTTGCTGAATTTATGCAAATCAACCATAATAAATTGCACGTTATTTAACTTCATCATTCAAGGGAAATTACAGCATGTCAATTTATAATGAAAGTGTGGCGAGTTATTTTTTTTATTTTTTTGCTGTGCAGGTCTGGGTGTGTTCTACAGAATTGTGAGTGATTATTATGATCACAAAGCAGAAAAAGATTAGTGTCTGAAGTTAACTTCACGCTTACCTGCCACATGCAGTGCCATTTTATCAAGGGGTCATTTATATAAATCACCTCAAATCGAATCAAGTCCTTATTGTAGAACTCTCTGAACTCTGAAGCAGCTATTTATACACACCCATATCTGGAATTACACATATTTCTAGGTCTCCTAAACAGCTCAGAGTTCAGAAAAGTTTAGAATAACATTCAGGGCTGCACGTTCGTGAATAGCTAGCATTGTGTATAAGCTAAACATTTAGGAAAGTAGCTAGCAAATCAGAGTTCTGGGTTCCTCTGAAATATATTTTACAGTATTATTTCCTTTACAGGTGTAGTTGAGACCATTTTGCCACATTAAAGCTGTGTCACATATTCCAGAGATGAATTTTAAGTCTTGATAGAAAAAAGGGAAATGATTTGTGTGCACAGGTGTTCCCCAGACGAGAGGAAACCATGGTGCCTCCCTCACAGTTTACTTCCTCTGATGACATTTATAGTTACTAACGTTACCAGGCATATTAATAGTGTCTGAAATAGAAGACCAAAATGCCTAAGAAATACCCTCCACTCCCTACCAGCAGTTCAGTGAAAATAGACACAGCATATTAAATTAACTGGACGTGGATTAGCAAACATAATTTGTGCAACTGCTTGATAATGTCTTAAATGTGAAAATCATTGATCCGTTGGGACGGTTGGTAAACATAACAATTTACTTATTTTCCCTCTTTAGTTATGACCTCATCTTTGCTGGTGGACCTGAGGAGATTCTCAGAAAGTTCCATCAGACCAATCATAAGCTGGCGTTCGCTGCTGAGGGAATCATCTGGCCAGATTCTCGACTGGCAGAGAAGTATCCTTCTGTCCGGAGTGGGAAACGCTTTCTTAACTCTGGAGGTGTGTAAACATGGGAATGGCAAATATCTATAGGATTTGAAAATGGGAAAGTTGCTTCATAGTTACTCATAATGGTTTATCAGATGAGCCCAAAGCCATTGTATTATTGAGATTCCTCAAGAATTCCTCAATTACTGAGATTTCAGTTCGGTTCAATTGGATTTCTACAGCTCTTATATTCTATCAAAACAGTATGAGGGCATTTGAATGTGCTATTTTATACTGATTATGCTAAATAACCAAATAAAGGTCATGCAAAGTAATGTAAATGCCTTAATCAATATTATTTTTTTAAGGGAAAGGCATAAACGCATGGAAACCACACATACAAGCTAGAAACATTTCTGTTAACTTAAATATAGTGTTTCAGGCATAATTCTTGGTATCACAATGAAAAATCTGCTGCATTTACATGATACTTTTAAATTCATAAATGTGCTTGAGCTTCTCACCAATTTATAAATAAACAGACTTTTGTATACTGGTCAAAATCCGATTAGCACACATTTTTGGCTGTTACCCTAATTCTGCATGTAAGCACCTTTACTGCCAATCTGGCAACTTATTCATTGTGTACACATCTTATATTTGTATGTCAAAACCTGACCGATGTTCTTGTTGTGTTATAGATATTCACTTTCACTAATCAGCATTTTGTAAACACTTTTTGCATTTTGCAAATGTAAGGACTAAAACAAACCATTCAAGTATATGAACAAACGTTTTTAGCTTTCATGCATCATCCAACATGTGTCAAACACACTGTTACCACAAGGGGCGCTATAAAGACCAGTGTGAAGTAGGTTTTGTTTCAGCAACAGATAAAGACAACTTTGCTGAGAAAGTTAGTTAAACGGTTGACATGTACTGTTTATAACAGGCTACCTGAATCTGGTTTAAGAGCACATGCATGTTAAGATTGTGCACAGTTGATTTGTACAGCTGTTTAGTCTGTAAACGTGCTATTGGTTCTTCACAGCTTGTAATACCTTATGGTTTACATTCTTCAACATCCCATGTTATTTATACACATGTTTTGCTTGTGTGTTTGGGAGGTCAGTCTTCAAGAATTCAACTCAGGCAGCATATCACTGGTCCGCAGGTCATGGCCAGCTGCCATTCAGCCGTATCATCACAGTGCAGTTTGCCCCGGACGCTTCTGTGTGGGTTTGTTTGGTCTGGTAGGATTTAGAACAATGCAAGGAGGGTGATTATAGAGAGCGAAGTACAAACAGTGGAATTTTTTTATCTGTATAATATGACAGAGAAAGTGTTTTCTGTGTAAACTGCCAAGCGGCAACTCACCCTGTGGAATTTCCTGAGGGCCACCAGGCATAGTGGACTATTCATCCAGGGGTCTTCATGAATGGTGCATTCATTTGAGTGTGTGTACGTGTGCATCCATCCATCTTTCTCAGATTGTCCATTGAAGAACAGTAACGTCAGCCCCTCTGTACTCAAAAAACCCTGTGGTCATTGCTCGTCTAAACTTTGTAGTCCTGATTCTTTCTATTTTCATCTGGTCAATTACTGCTTTGACTGCAGTGGTCACTTCGTCTTGTGTAGTGTCCTGTCAGGGCGTTGAGCCTGTGTCATTAACAGGACAAGTTTGTTTGTGTTGGACTTCCTGTTTGATTGCCTGTACATCCAAAATTGAAGGTTGGTTTTATCCCTTCGGCTGCTCCGTAGATTTGCGGTGACTACTGTTTTGTTTCAGTTGGACCAGAAATGTCATGTTGACCAGTGCGTTTGTGGAAATAAGAAAGATTGCATTGCACAGCTCGTCTCTTTCTGATCATCCCTTATGTTGCCCAAATTCAAGCTTCTTGAAGGTAGAGTTGATTTGATCTGTGGGGAAAAAAAACATTCTGGATTCTAGATTAAAACCACATGTCATGATGCATTACATCTGGCTTCAACTATTGCTTTCGAACCTGGGCATTATGTCAAGGGTTTTACTTTTTATTCCACTGTAATAAAACAAGATTCATGTCACCACATCTGAGGTGACCGCCTTCAGACTAAGAATATCTGCTAATTTAGTGAATGAACTGACATGTAAATCATATTTGCTTGAAAACTTGCCTTGTTTATCTTCTTCTGGATTCTAGCGGATTGGTGATTCATTGAAAGATCTCAAGTCTCAATTTCCAGTAAAATCTTTTGAGGTGTGATGGTGCCTTCTTAACAGATTTGTACAGATTCCTGCTAAAGCCACTGGAAACATCAATTTGATGTGTTTTAAATGGTTTTCAGATCAGCCTATTAATGTAGGCAATAGAAAAAGGTTATTAGGAATTAAAAATGTCTAGGGCGGTTACTTAAAATAGTTCCCAATTCCTGCGGAATGATGGTATCTAAAACTGGCCAATGTGAGAACCAAGCCCTACAATTTCCAACTGTGGTTAGAGCTTTAAGAAAATGATGAGAAATCCGTACGCAGGTTACTATAGAAACACAGAGAGCCAGCACATATGCTGATCAGAGTCCTCCGTCCTGAGTAGATGTAGAAAGTCTGTGCCTTCTGAGGTTAGACGTGGCCACACAACACTTGTTGCTTGTTGGTCAGATACTTCTGCCAGACTTCCCACTGTTTTGAGGGTTTGAGGAACCGCACCAGAATTGGGAGTGAGATTTAAGATTCTCAGAAAAGGCATAATTGAAATTGGAATTTTTCTATCCAGACATCCCATAATGTCAACGCTTTACACATATCTTTTAAATTGTATACTTTCTTTTACAACACATACAGGCCATAAAACAACTAATGTGATGTCTTTCACAGGCTTTATTGGCTACGCTCCATACATACAGAAGATTATGAACCAGTGGGAACTTCATGATAACGATGATGATCAGCTATTCTACACGAAGATCTACGTGGATCCACTTCAGAGGGTCAGTGAAGAAACAAGCCTTAAGGCACTCTGCGAGAACACAAATGTGCTTGTAACTTGACCACATGCACTTATAAAGCGCTTACAACCATATCATACAATTCAAAAGAAAACAAACTGGTTAAAAATACTAAACTATAAACCGTTTACACAAGGACAAAGGTCACACCGTCACTTTCACACAAACTCTTCTTCTTTATTTTAAACGTTCTCTTCTTTATTTTAGGAAAGGCTTAATATGACCTTGGACCACAAGTGTGAGATTTTCCAGAATTTGAATGGAGCAGTGGGTGAGTCAATCCAAGATGCTATGTAAAACTTGCTATTAAACACAATTCGTCATACTGGTGAATAAAGGGTTGCCAACGTTTGATTTAGATTTTGCATCAAAACAATTTTGGTCTCAGTATTAGTTCATGGTAATCAAGTAATTGTTGCCTTTGGCTTGCTCAGTTGGGGATATTTTGGGGATATTTAATTTTATTCTATCAATCAATAAATTCCACTAGAAACAAACTTTGTTGTATTATTTTATTTTAATTTAATACTGTGAAGCTGCTTTGATACAATCTGTATTGTGAAAAGCGCTATACAAATATACTTGATTTGATTTGATTTTTGATTTAATTAAGGCAAGCATCACTAAGGGTGCTTTCACACTGGGCACGCTTGCTGGGGTCCGGATCTGAGCTTGATTGTTCCTGGCGCCCCCCGTAGTGTTGGTCTGGTTTCAAACTCAACTTGATTCTATTGAACCCTGGTGCACTTGCGTTCATTTTACTGTACGTCATCACAAACGTGCTGGCTGCATGAAAGAAAACGTCTCAGGTTACAAATGTAACCTTTGTTCCCTGAGAACAGGGAACGAGACAATACGCCATCGACGTTATGGCGATTCCCCATAACGTCGTTGACGTATTGTCATGGTTCCCTTCGAAAGGGAACAGAACGCAGTCAATATATTGATTTTTTTTTTTTATTAATGTGGTGCTATTATGCGCAACAGAGTAAACGACACTTGGGTTTACTGTATGTGTGTCGCATGAAGGTGGCTTTCTGCTGCTTGCAAATGGAATCTTTAGAGGAGATAACAGATAGCCATTAATTTGCCTCCCTGATTGCATTCGCTCTGCTCGATTACACTGCAGGCTCACTCTCACTCGTATCCAAGGTAAACCATCAACACTATCATCCCTTACATGTGTTTTATTGAACTAAATTCATTGTCATTGGCTAAAATGCATGCGCAGATTACTTTTCTTCCTGAAAAAGTGTGCTACCAAAATCTGTTTTGCTTTCACATTCACGTGAATCGAGCCACAGTTGCAACCGAACTCAGACCACCTCCTTCAGGTAGTTTCAAGTTCGGTATCTCGGTGCACACCCGGGTCCGCATGACAGCTTTCATATTAGAAAGTTTTCATGCGAACTGTGCCCCGTTTCGAACTAAATGATGTTGTATTAACAAAGTTCGGGAGGAACACGTTCAAATTATCTATCCAATCATCACGTCATTCCAATCATCACATCATTCCAATAATCACTCATTCCAATAATCACGTCATTCCAATCATCACATCATTCCAACCAGCTGTCAACAATCAGTAATCAACATGTCTACCCAATCAGCAAATGAGTGGAGGGCTATATACACAGTTGACTCACCTATGTTCCTCAACAATTTTCAGCATCCCTCCACCACCCCGTCTCCTCACACTCACCTGGTTACTTTCTTAACCAGAAATACGGGGGGAATACTCTGGGTTCGGGCCAAATTCCGAGCTCGGAGCCCTCCCCCGGACAGCACACCAAATACGCATAAACCTTTACTCTGATCTGATTATTTGTAAGTGTGAACTTGTGAAACTGGCAGTGTGAAAGCACTCACACCTTTTGTTCTACTGACACCTCAAATGATGTGGCCTACTTGAGAAGAGGTATACAATATCCAGTCTCAGTGCCCAGACTTACAATTGTTGCCTGCTGGGCAATAAAACACTGAAATCCATGGACTTACTGAATGTAAAAATGTAAATATCCATTTTTTTTACATTTAGATGAAGTTCTCCTGAAGTTTGGAACGGAGCGAGTGCGAGTGAGAAATACTGTCTACAACAGTCTTCCAGCGGTTATCCATGGAAATGTGAACACAAAGGTAAACGTCAATGAATAATGCAAACAGTGCAGAAAGTAGACCTGGATCAAAATACCTGCAGTTTTCTGTTGTCTTAGTGTTATGTCTTCATGTACATATTCTAACAGATATTGAACACTTGAACACAAAGTGTTCTGAACGTAGGTTTAATGAGGTTTTCATTTGGCACTAGAAGTGTCATTCAAACTGTGTCACTCAAAGCAAATTATCTTCCAAAACAAAATGTCTTATTAATTGTCATTGATTATGTAGGTAAACCAAGTGTTTGCCAGTGGCAGAACTTACATATTCGCTTGTCTAAATTTGTCTGACCATTCAAGTTGCGCCTTCTGCAGTTACTTTCATTCATTTCATCTTCCTCGAAACTAATACTATTTTCTAGTATAACACTACATGTTTTATTTTCAAAATGATGCCCCTGACTGTAATTGTACTGTTAGTGACTAAATACTAGACAATCCTTTGGCCGGAATATCACAGTCATTGCCCAACTCTCTCAGCCTAGCAGTAGAGTTTGACATTTTAGCAGGATGCCTTGGTGATAATGTAATCTCAAGCCCGTAGAGCTTTTTCATCTGCGTCTCAGTGACAGATTAAATAAACACAGCACTGTGTGGAGCCATATTCTAATATCCAACCATCTGTGCTGTTTCTAATGAATAATCATCCATCCAGAGCTCACCCTTATGCTCTTTGATTCATTCAAGCTGCCCTGTGTCCGTCCCTGATGATCTCTCTGATCTCCAGTGTCTTAAACATGCCCTGGGGAATACAGATGTTCTCGTAAATACTAAAACAAGATCCAATAAAAGTAACAAGGTTTAAGGATACACAGTAATAGCTTACAACCAGAACATGAAGTCAGCGGCTTAGTTTATAGCCTTTTTTCATTTGGAATTAGTGAGCAATATCTATTTTCTGTCAGTAATGTTTAAACAATTGACCTTTTGACCTAGAGGTCATGACCTGTGTCTCCAAGGGGTTGTCTGTCTTAGCAGTCAACAATAAATGTTAAATTAACTAAAACTATCTAACATGGGACGAATAAGAGACTGCATCTGGATTAGGGCTGCACAATTAATCGAATTTCTAATCGCGATTACGATTATGGATGCCACGATTACGTAATCGTTCAAAACCGCGATTACCAAAAAAAAAAAAAAAAAAAAAAAAAAAATTCACTCTGCGTGCATTTAGAGCATGTTATGAGAGGCGAATCACAACTACTTCAGAAAACCCCTCACAATAGGAACTACCATGCAGTGACGTATGTGTACGCTGCGATAAAAAGTCTTTCACCTCAGAAAAACGGACGTTCCTGTCATGTCAGCCGTTATAGGCTACTGTGCTCGTTAACGCACTCTTTAAATGCACGCGCAAATGCGGCGGCGAGCGCTGTGTATAAGCGCACTGTGTTTAAGTGCAAAGGAAACTACGAGCATGCAACGTTGTTACGTTGTAAATTAGTAAGTCACGAAATGAAAGTAAAATACCAATAAATCACGTTACTGGTACGTCGTGTGTTAGCTGAGAAGGATTTGCATGCAGTGATGATTTTCATTCTATTTACCAGGAGCAGTTTCCATGTTTCATTAACAGTTGTTAATATTGTGTATTCTACTATTCACCATGGTAACTATCGTTTCAATAGTAACCCCAAAATGCCACTTTATTTTCACTTTGTGTTATTTTTTTTATATTTTAAATGACTGTGGTGGCTCATACCAACATTGTATTAACAAAAGCTAGTTTGGGACTGCTATTTAATAGCTTTAGCATAGGCCTAATGTTTATTTCTTAGTAGTCTTTACTATTAGTCATATATTCTTACAATTTATGTGTATGTTAAGTAAAGGGGACAGTGTGTGTTCACAATTTTTAAGTACACCTGTATAATAATATGCCTATATATATATATATATATATATATATATATATATATATATATATATATATATATATATATATATATATATATATTCAATGTAAATTGTGATAATCGTAAATAATAATCGCAATTACAATTTCAAGGGAATAATCGGCAATTATGATTTTTGTCATAATCGTGCAGCCCTAATCTGGATACCATCTGTAATGTGGTTGAGGCTGGGTTGAACTGAAGATCCCCTCCTTACAATTACATTCTAACTTCCTGTAATCGAAAACAGCATGACAAGAGTGTGCAGTTGTCCTGCCAAAATATGTATCCAGCTGTCAGTGAACAAATTACCAAGGAATATGGGCTTGTGTTCCAGCGAACAAAAACTCAAATCTTTGGCACATGGACAGTTTTAAATTAAGGTGGAATGTCACTTAGCAAATATCCAATTGTATATAAAGGCAAGTCGTTTTACATAGAAACATGTTATCATTGTATCTTGACAGATTCCCCTACTTCTAATGTTCATGACAGTAGTCTTCTGTGTCTGCGTTACAAATATACAGCAGTGATACATGTTTGTCAGTGTAAATAATATTTGATCTGGGGTCCCATGGGCTTCACAGAGGGGTGGGTCCCTGGAAAATGCACGCCTTTATCTCACCAATCAAAAATAAATATTTAAGATTTACTCTTTCAGCAAAATTTGAGGCAACCTGTTTATGGTAACAAGTTAATTTCATTATCCTAAACTAAGATAAAGAGGCGTTTCCCCACAAGCCAACACACAAGAACGAGAACATTATTCCTTTCAACACAGTTAATCTGCTTGATCAATCACACTGTTTAAATACAAAATGACCACCAGATGGAAGTTTTCCCTCCCTGCGACGATGTCCTGTAAATTCCCAGCTGTGATACAAAACTCGTTCTTTAATGTGTGTTGTGTGATACATCTAAAGTAACAGTCCAGCAATAATTATAGTTCTAGTTACAGTAGTTCATGACAATTTGACAGCAGGATTCATTTTGGGGTTTTTGTCCTAACCAAAATTGGATTTAACTACTACAGGCTGGGCTGGAATATGGGTGGACATTTCCTATTCTGGAGCTTACATCATCTGGACCATGTAGAATAAATATTTAAAAATATTTTTTTATATATATATTTGAGATATTTTGAAATGTATTATAAAATGAATAACTAAACTAAAATGACTTTTTTTCCACAGATATACTTGAATTACTTGGCCAACTACATCCCCAATGTGTGGAACTATGAGCGAGGCTGTACCATCTGTGATCAAGACATGGTGGATTTGTCTCAGCTTAAAGTGAGTCATCCAATGAAAGCCACACTGGCTGTTTTTGTTCCTTTTCCTCTCAGCACCAGAAAGTTATGTCTTAAAACTGCCATTTAAAACAATGAAACATTTCCAACACTATTAATACATGTTTGTATATATTAAGTGAATAGTGTTTTTTTTTTTTTTTTTTTTTTTCAGTTTTCACTTTGAGATAAGGTAAAAAAGTGAGGCATGGAAATGCTGTGTTGTTTCCAACAATAACATGCATCCTAAGCACCCTATGTCCCTTTAAACACTTCTAAAAAGATTATAAATGCCCATGAGGAGCCACTTGAGGAAGAGGAAGTTGTACTCTGCTGTGGTGCAGGAAATGGCTTTTGGTTTTAGAACGGTTTCACTTACTGGGGTGTAGCTGCCAACCAGACCTCTCTTTAGCGGGCAGCTCAATGTGGGGTTTTATCCACAGGGCAACTTACAGCGGTTGTCCTGATAATGTGTCGTAGGGTTCAGCTAAGGTTGGCGAAAAGGACTTTGAGCTCTATACATTAAGCTTGAGTTACTGATTCAGAAATAACTAATTTCTGCTTTAGTACTTGCCTGTGCAAAATTCACCACAATGTTGGAGCTGAACTTTTTTGTTTATCAGCATTTCCTAACACACTGATAATGTTTTTAGAACATTATCAAAGTCACAATCAATGAAACGGAATCAGCAACAGATATTTCTTTCTGCATTGTGATGTACATTTGAGTAGTATCACTTTACAATAAGGTTCCATTTGTTAACATAAGCCAACTACATCAGTTTACATGAACTTACAATAAAAATAGCATGTATTAATCTTATTTATACATTATTAAAATATAAAGTTGTATCTGTTAATATTATTTATTACATGGCTTGGCTCTACATTCTTTGTAGAATGCGGTCTGTTATTTCTTGATAACAGTCCGCTGCTATGTATAACACACCGTTGCCATGCAAAGCAGAGCATTGCCATGGACACGCAGGATTCTAACCGTAGAGACGGAACAAACTATTTTCTTTAGCGGAAGCAATACAATTGTTTTTAAATCAATAAACTCCTTTTTAAATCAATATTTTGTGTCGAATTATTGATTTATTGGGTAGGTAGCCATGTAATAAGCGGGATCCGCTTCGCGTCGGGGTTCTGATCAGCCTGTCGGGGTTGTATTCGCTGTAACAACCGCCTCGCTCTGCATTATCCCTTACTTAATGGACCTGAGCTAACATCATCTTACAATTAACAGTTGTAAACAACATGAAAAAAAAAAAAAAAAAAAAAGAAATTCTGTCATCTACTCACCCTCAAGTTGTTCCAAACCTGTATGAATTTCTTTCTTCTGTTTAACACAAAAGAAGATATTTTGAAGAATATGGGTAACTAAACAGTTGTGGGGCACCATTGACTTCCATATTATGGAAAAATAAATACTATGGAAGTCGCTCTGTGAATTAAAGCGTGGTACCGTGATATGTTGCCACCTGTGCATTCGGGAAATTTACTCACTACTAAATATTCCACGGTTAACTGTTAGTGGTATTATAACAAAGTGGGAACAACAGAAACTCAGCCAAGAAGTGGGATGCCACGTAAAATCACAGAGCGGGGTCAGCGCATGCTGAGGCGCACAGTGCGCAGAAGTCGCCATCTTTCTGCAGAGTCAATAGCTACAGACCTCCAAACTTTGTGTGGCCTTCAGATTAGCTAAAGAACAGTGCGTGTAGAGCTTCATGGAATGGGTTTCCATGGCCGAGCAGCTGCATTCAAGCCTTACATCACCAAGTGCAATGCAAAGCGTCGGATGCAGTGGTGTAAAGCACACCGCCACTTGACTCTAGAGCAATAGAGATGTGTTCTCTGGAGTGACGAATCACGCTTCTCTGTCTGGCAATCCGATGGACGAATATGGGTTTGGTGGTTGCCAGGAGAACGGTACTTGCCTGACTGCATTGTGTAAAGTGTAAAGTTTGGTGGAGGGGGGGTTATGCTATGGGGTTGTTTTTCTCTCTCTCAATGCTTCAACATACCAAGAAATTTAGGACAATTTCATGCTCCCAACCTTGTGGGAACAGTTTGGGGATGGCCCCGTCCTGTACCAACATGACTGCGCACCAGTGCACAAAGCAAGGTTGGATGAGTGAGTTTGGTGTGGAGGAACTTGACTGGCCTGCACAGAGTCCAGACCTCAACCCGACAGAACACCTTTGGGATGAATTAGAACGGAGACTGCGAGCCAGGCTTTCTCGTCCAACATCAGTGCCTGATCTCACAAATGCGCTTCTAGAAGAATGTCAGAGAAATCCCATAAACACACTCATAAACCTTGTGGAAAGCCTTCCCAGAAGAGTTGAAGCTGTTATAACTGCAAAGGGTGGGCAAACTCCATATTAACCTACAAATTAAGAATGGGATGTCATTAAAGTTCATGTGCATGTTAAGGCAGACGTCCCAAAATTTTTGGCAATATAGTGTATGTCTATCAGATACATTTGATTTATTGCTAAAACGCACTGGAAAGACTGATGAGATGAGGCCCAGCCCAAAGTCTGTTGTTTGTCATGGAAGTGCCCAGGTCGTACCACTCTCATTTGCTCAGTGGTTTTGGGCTGGTTGTTGAATAAGGGACGAGAGTTCAAATTCTCACACTGCTTATGCAGAGGTTGAAAGGTCTTTTAAAGGAAACTGTCCTGGTCTAGACTCCGCAGAATCCCCTGTGTCTCCTGTTTATTCCCTGCTCTGCTGTCGGTAACAATTTAAAGACCTCTGGCTCGATTCTAGGACACTCCCTTCAGCAACCCAGAGCCAAGGTCGGAACTGGGAAATTACATGGTGCCACTCAGCTCCCGTTTCATCTAGTGAGCTGTGTAGACTGGTCAAGAACCACAAAAGTAGTGGTGACCGATCCATGTAACCTTAAGCTCAATGTCATGGGAAAGAAGCTTCTACTTTCTCGAAGACCTCCAGCAGCGCTTCTTACTTATGTGAGAAATAGGGCTGGATGGTATGATGGCAATGCATATTATTTTGCTATACCATAATAAGTGTGTAGGACAGGACAGCTTTTCATTATTTACATGTAAGAGAGGAACATAAAGAAATGTGAAAGAGCGAAAACAAGCCAGGATAAGGGAAATCTTATTTAGGGTTTATAGAATTCAACTGATACGGTCACAGGTGTGGTATAGACTATTAGCTATTTTACTACTGTTTAATTGTGGTTTATCCTTTCAGAATTAATAGTTGTTTTACTCTTTTGAGACTTTTGGTTTTTCATTTAAGTGTTACATAATGTGATACTGTTTTTGCACTGATAGTAGACTGTTTTTTTATGAATAACCTCATCTTTTTTTGCATCTACGAAATAAAGAGACATAATAATCATTATATTAAGTATCTTTTGTTTTTCAAATATTTAATTCACTGGTTTATTTAAAAAATAAGCATTACCACATGGTTATTAAGTATGCCTCTGTGTGTTAGCCCTGTGATTGATTGGCTATCCATCCTTCAGCCCAAGGAGAATGGTTGGAGGAACATGGTTATTAAAAAATAAACAATATTTAGTTGAATTTTCCAGCAAAATATTTATGTTGCAATACATAATCACTGTGCAATAAAATAACTCCTGCTGTGATATTTTTTGGTTATACCGCCCACCCTTAGTGAAAACATTGTGAATAACTCAACTGCATGAACAAGTATTAATGTTTGACCAGACTTTTCTCTTTATCTAAACAGGAATTTCCACAAGTGACTGTTGGTGTATACATTGAGCAGCCAACTCCATTCCTGCCAGAGTTCCTCGGACGGATCCTAAACCTAGATTATCCCAAAGATAAACTGAATCTCTTTGTTCATAACAGTGTGAGTGTCTGGCTGACAAAGCAATGAAAGACATTTGACCTTTTGGATTTTAGAGTCTGTCTTTGACCGTTCTTGTTCCATGTCTTGTTCTTCAGGAGGTTTACCATGAGAAGCACATCCAGAAGTTTTGGGAAGAGAACAAGGATGTATTCCGCAGTTTTAAGGTTGTTGGCCCAGAGGAGAGTTTAACTCAAGGAGAAGCAAGGAACATGGGAATGTAAGCGTCCCTTTAATTTAAGAGTGACTCTTGAAAATATGCAAATAACTAAGTAAATTACAATGCAAATCTGAGCAATTTAAGCTCTAACTCCTGATCAAAGATAAATACAAACCTTTGCCACATGTCAGCACACTTTCAGCTCCTTACAAATAAAAAACAGAGGAACAACTTCCGACTCGCCACAAAGCAGTAAATCTGCCCCTCCTTTAGCAATGTACCAACAAAGACACTCCTGTGAACCCTTCTATTTGCTCTCAGTTTAGCACTGCTGTCTCCAAGATTCCTAGCTCGGCTCCAGAACCCTTTCAATCTGCTTAAACATGATGGTGTTCATATAGTGACCCCAAAAGCAATTAACACACTTAATAAAAGTATAAATGTCATGATATTTTCTCAATCGACTTCCCTGAGCCTTTTTCGCAATTACTTATAACCAGCTGGTTCCAATGTAATTATTGCTGCTTGTTTAAGTGTCACTACTACTAATGTTCATATTCAGGAAACCCCGAAACTCAGATATTAAATTTCAGTTTGAGATTTGCACAGACAATCCCAATAACTAACATCCATTTCACTGAATTTATGAAATCATATACCCTCAAATATGTTTTAGGACTTCTCAGTGGGATGTATAAATACATATGTTGATTATCTTAGCTGGTCCTGATGCTATTTTCTCTGCATGTCTGTGTTTGGCATTAGTGGCTGCTGTCATGGTGATATCATTCACGTTGTTTGTCTTAATTAGTAGGTTCGCATAAGACATCAGAGCAGACATTAACATTTTTTCGTTTCAGACACCTATTATTGTGCTTCAGAGCTGAACATAGAGGAATATATAAATAAATATTCACATTTGAACAGAATGATACTCAAATGAACATTACTAAAATGTCAATTTTATTTATATAGCACCATTAATCCCAACCTAGGTTGTCCAATGTGCTGCACATACTGTAGTAGACATAATAAGACAATACAATATAATTAAAACAAAATAAAATAAAAACCTTATAATAAAAACTTACAATACAACTTCCTCATTGAATATAAGCCCATTCAAAAAAATGCATTTTTAGATTAGATTTAAAAACAGACACAGAAAGACACTTGGATTGTCCTTTGCTTAATGTAATTATCAACTTTGTCTCAGATATTATTCTAAAGTACCTTGTACTGTGGGACAAAAGGGCTCATACAATTTGGTTTTGGATGAATATGTTGAGAAATGACTTGATATTGATATTTCTCGCAAATATGAGCAGTTTTCCAAAATTCTGAGAGAAAAAAACTAAACTAAAAGACAGAAGACTTTTCCATCTGCTATCAATTCAGTACTTGAAATATCAAGTAAACATGTGACAGCACTAATGGATGTTGTGAAGCGAACCCGTGTGATCGCAAATAAACCAGAGCAGGTGCGAATGTGCCTTGTTATTATACATGAAATATCAAAAACTGATTTTACAAGTTGATTTTGCACTACTGACAGAAATTGTCATTTGTCACTATAACCATTTTTTAATCACAAATAGTGGTCAAATATTGAAACTACAGTCCTAAATCTTTCTAATATACACAGTTTCAAGATTAACTATTTCGCCACCTTTGACGGAATTTTCCGTAATTTATGAGACAACGCTTCCCCGCCATTGACGGCTCTCCGTGTTTCCACTGATATTCGGTAGACACGCTTTTACACATCTTAAAGAGTACAGAATCTCTGAATCAAAACACAGGCGAAAAAAATGAGCAGAAACAAGCGATAAAGGCAATGCTTATGCGTGTTGTAGTCTTTGGGGGGGGGGGGAAAGTTGATTTTCTCAGCTTTTTCAAAATGTTGCTTTATTATGAAACCTACCCACATTCAAGTGTTGATAAAAAAAGAATTAAGAAAGCTAGTGTTGTGGCAAAAATTTCTTGAACATCATCATCACTGCGTAAGAGACACTCTGAATCCAATTGTCTTTTAAAAGTATTTATTCTTGCAAGAATAGGCCCAGTTGCCCACACAGAAGTCACACTGTGGAGCAAGTGAGACAGACACCAGAGGAGGAGGGCAGGTTTTATACTATTCTATCATACCCACTTCAAGGTCTCCGGCCCGAGGCCTTGATTCCACAGACAGAAAAGCTCCTTGGCTGTAAATCTTGATCTGTGCTATTGGGCTTCTAAGATCCCTAGTCCAGATAGCCTCTGACCTTAGGGGTCAGAGCAAATGTCCTCTGTCCAGAGCAAATGTCGAATGTCTCGCTCCTTGAATGTCTCGCTCACGCCCTCCAGCTGTAGAAACGTATATTAATCACAATAAAGTTCCCTGTTCCCACACAGACTATAGGTAATATAACATGTGGCATTTCTTTGCAATGTCTTACTGAAAATCAATGAAAATCTAAATTTTCCACTACAGCTAGAATTAAATTATTTTCTTTTGTTTAAAAGCAGATGCTCTGTTCTTTCTTTTGAAATATTGCATGTTCAGATATTCATACAAAAAAATATTCTGAGGGCCATGGAATTTTGGTAAAAATTATCAAAAGCGCTGCCGGTGACTGGCAACTTTTTTTTTTTTTTTTTTTTAAATGCTGATGGGGAAAGAGTTGAATAAGAATGGTGATCTTTGCATGTAAAGAGGTTGATAGAATCAACATTGCACAGAATGTTTCCAATATTAATAAGGACACCCTCGTTGCTTTCTTACAGGGATTTGTGCCGAAAGGATCTTTCTTGTGATTATTACTTCAGCATTGATGCAGATGTGATGCTCACCAACCGACAGACCCTGAAACTCCTCATCGAGCAAAACAGGTAGCTTCACTTTGATGCTAAGCATTTCAATACTCTGGAATCTTCCACAGTAACCGTTTTGTCTGAGGGAAAGGACTTGAATCCCTCAAGTGCTAAAACCACAGGAACATTACAGCCGACTGAATGCAAATCCCTTACGGTTTAAAAATAAGCATGGGTGGCTTCCTGTTTTCCCATGGAGCATAGGAACAGTCTGCTTTATATCGCAGGAACTCTTAAAATGGCACTTGACTCTAACTAAAAAACAAGCCTGAACTCAGTCACATTTAACGTGACAACCTAAGCGCTCTTTCGCATGACTATAGAGGAAGCCCTTTTTGGATATTTTGAGAGGTCTTGGGAACTCTCTCAGCTGGCTTCTGGCTTGTGGAGTGAAATCGTAACTGGTCACCGTAGAAATGTGGAATTTTACTTTCTTACTTTCACATCGTTGACCAACATTATAATTTCCACTAATGTGTTTTGAATGACATGTTTACCTCAGTAAAGTGAAATTCTGTATGCTTGTAGAGTTTAAGGTCACACTAGATGTGAAGGCTTGACTGTGTTACTTCAGGGTCACTCTCATGATTATAGAAACGATACCATATGCAACTGCTCGTGTTCCTGAATAAAAGGATGCACTCTTCACAACCTCACACAAGAAAATGTTCTCACTTGAATCATCTTAACCACTTACTTGTGCTATGTTAAAGCAATATGCTATAGTGTCATCTTGCAAACATACAGTACATCAAATCTACACCTGTTTTGCGTACATCTTTCAGCATCAGATTTTCTTGTAGGCCTTCTTAGTAGACCTACAGTATATTGTACATTTATGAGCTGATGCTGATTTTGGTGTCATTTATCTTTCTCCACCTCAGAAAAATAATTGGCCCTCTTGTCACCCGTCATGGAAAACTGTGGTCCAACTTTTGGGGAGCCCTGAGCCTAGATGGTTATTATGCAAGATCTGAGGACTACATTGACATCGTGCAAGGAAAGCGTGTGTGAGTGACTTGAGAGAATGTGATTCAGAAATTATTGCGATCTAAAATGTCAGTGTATATAATCTTATTAGACAATTAAGAAAATGCATAATTATCCATTATTCTCTGAATCAAAAAGAGGACTCTATTAAAACTGTGATTGCTTTTTAGCATGCACATTTCTCACCAGACCACTTCTTTAACAAATTCAATCTATTTGAATCTATCTATTAAAAATATGACTATTTAATACCAAACATGGTTTCTATTCTCATTGGACAATAAATAATTTACATATGCACATGCACACCCGCGCACACACACGCATTTAGTATCTTTGAGGGGACTCTATAGACATAATGATTTTTATACTGTAGAAACTATATTCTATACCTTAAACCTAACCGTCACATAAATCATACAGAGATGGTTTTAATGAAAATGTAAAAATGCAGAAAGTTTTCTAAGCTGTTTTTGCTCATTGGGACCAAAACATTTCACCACAAAAACAAGGATTTCGGGTCCCCAGAAAGATCACAATACCCGAAATCCTTTTGTCCCCATAATGTAGGGTTTCCCAGAACCACACACATGCATGCATGCGCACACACACACACACACACACACACACAAGCATATAACCCGTCAAAAGTTAATAATTGCAATTTTTAACAGTCTCTTATTTCATAAAAATACAGTACATACTGTAATATTATGACACATTATTACACATTTAAATAACTTGTTTTTTTTAATACATTTTAAAATGTAATTTATTTCTTGTGATGCAAATCTGAATTTTCAGCATCACTACTCTAATCTTGAGTGTCACATGCCTCTTCAAAAACCATTGTAATATGCTGATTTTGTGCTCAAGAAACATTTGTTATTGTTGTCAATGTTGAAAACAGTTGTGCAGCTTAACATTTTTGTGGAATATATAAATCAAATCTTTTGTCTTTTCTTGTGTAAATAGTGGTTTGTGGAACATCCCCTTCATGGCCCACATCTACCTCATTAAGGGCCAGACTCTGAGGAATGAATTCAAAGAGAGGAATGTCTTTGTGTTGGAGAGACTGGACCCTGACATGGCCATGTGTAGGAATGCCAGAGACTTGGTATGACCGCTGGAACACAAAGCTGTACAATTATAATAAAAATTTAATCTAGATCAGCAACAATTATATAATTTATGTAATGATAGTCTGGGGTTTCAAGTATTTAGTTATGCAATGTCAATTTAATATAATTTGTATCTGTGCAATTAATATAAAAAATTCATACTAACTAAAGTTTTATACATTTAATATTGTATATAATATATAAAGGCCGGTTTCACAGACAGGGCTTAGACTAAGCCAGGATTAGGCCTTAGATCAATTAGGACATTTAAATAGCTTTATAAACGTGTATTAGAAAAAAGCATTACTGTTGTGCATCTTGTGACAAAACAATGGCACTGACATATTTTAAGAAATATCAGTATAAGTTGCACAAACATGCATTTTAGTCTCGGACTAGCTTAAACCTGGTCTGTGAAACTGGGGGTTAATGTTTAAGTTAAGCTCTATCAACAGCATAAATGACATGCTGTTTATTAATAAGAAATAAAACACACTTTTAAAGTAATGCACTTACAATGGAAAACTTTTAAAATACATACCATTTCGAAAGTAGTCACAACATTTGTATGTGTTATCATGAGTGGTATAATTGATAACTAACTTTTCTGTGCAAAGTTATGGCCAATATTTCAAGTTTTATCTTGAACATTTAGAGTCTGTTATCACAGAAACATGATACACACATAAATTATGTTTACATTACACTGTTTACTGCTTACAAATACTGTTTACTTGCATTCAAACTCCACCCACATGAATTATGTTAGTAACATATAACTAGTTAATCCAGTGCTAAATCCAGTTATCCAATTAATCCATCTAGAATACATTACCCCATAAAACTTCCATTGTACGTTCATTACTGCTAATAAGATCAGCATGTTACAGATTATGTCGATAGAATTTAAGTTGGACTAAGGGGGAATGTAGGAAGGTGGATAATAAAGCTTAACCTCTTAAACAGCCATTGTTCTGTATTAGTTTGCATATGACATTTTAGCCTGATTTCTCATTGCTTTTAAACATCTGCTGCACTTCTGTGACCAAGATGTAACTGGCAAGTATTCAAAGTATATCAATGTGCTGTTGTGAAGGCATGACCTCTCTGTCTGTTTATGGCAGCCTCTGTGATGCATTCAAAGTGTTCATCATCCTTTTCGCTCTCCCTTTTTCACAAGTAACATGACATTGAACCAATGGGAATGTCTGGCTGTGTGTTTTTGCCTCTCCTTAAACATCCTACACCACTAATAACTAACTCTGCTGTTTTTCTAACTAAAATACTTCCTGTCTACTGCTTAGGGCACCCTAAGGCAGTGCACAGCTCTTTTCTAAACAGAAAATCAGCCAACTAAAACACAAGCACCTCAACTGTCCTAAAAGGGCTTTCTTCCCTTATATGCAAATTTCTTAATCTCTCTCTGTTACTCAAACGGTTTATGTCTCATTATATAATTTACATGGTGCTTTTCCTTCGTTTTAGACAGTACACAGAGAAAGAGAATCTCCTTCTCCGGAAAGATTCCATATGCTCAGACCCCCAAAGGTTCCTCTTGTTTTGATTATTCTATCTTATATAATTTAAGATTCAAATGTTTTAAAGCAAGGCGTCACTTTTCCAAATGTTTAGAAAGTTATATTCCAGCTATACTAAAATACTAAATGAAGTAATAAATGCATATTTTTGGGAGTAAAAGGCCCACTAACATTTAATATTTGCTTGCTTGAGGTACATATATGTAATCTCAAGATCACAAGCATTGTTGTCAGATTACAGAACATGTAATCAAAAAGAAAGTGTAAACCAGATTTGAGATAAATTACTATGCATGTGGAAAAACCATAAACCCCCATTTTATGCTCAGTGTGGTTGTTTCATGGTTTTTTTTCTATTCCATACATTTATGTGCATGTCCTAGTAGGCATTCAAACATTTGATTTAAACATAACGCCATTTTAGAATACATATTGCACTGTCAAGGGTGTTCAGCTAACCAGCGCAACCCTTTGGGAAATTGACGCCATTGTTTTGATAAGCTACCTCTGCTTTTTGATGGGGTTAACCTGGACAAAGCACCAGATTTTATATATATATACATATACACAGAACCATAAAATTAAACACCCCTTCTGAGTTAAGTGGTGGAAAAGCCAATGAAGGATCTAATAGATATCCTGCATTATAGTTTTCCCTGCAGTGACCTCTATATCCAAGAGCAACCCTCTCCCAAGCACACCAATACCAATAACATGAAACTTACCCTCATAAGCTTCAAGACTTATCTCAGCCTAGGTACTTATGTAGTACTTATTACTTTTGTATTTTTGCATTGGATTCAACAATTATGCTAATATTTTTGAGATTGGTGCAAAATGATTTGGAAAAACCTAGACTGAGAGTAAGCCTGGATCTCCCCACATTTAGATGCAAGACACCTTGTCCCTGCTTGTAGTATAGTAAACAGGAATGTTGATTCCTGGAGTTGCACTTTTCCCTGTGTTCCCATTCCATTCCCTCTCAAAGCCGTTCCCAACATCTGTCCTCCATTTTTATTGATCACACATTATTTATAACAGATGATGATGGTTTTTTGTGATTTCTTTTATCATTGACTTTAAATTATTAGGGTTTTGTTTATTGCTCATTTTACATATACAGTCCATGTGCATTTTTTTTTTTCTTTGAATTGTGAATGTTTGACTTTTTTCCATTATAAATATAATTTGTAGTGTCTAACTACGTTTCCTTTGTCCGCTACAGGGAGTTTTCATGTATGTTACAAATCGTCATGAGTTTGGAAGGCTTATTTCGACTGCTAACTATAACACATCCCATTATAACAATGACCTTTGGCAAATATTTGAAAACCCTCTGGTAAGTGACTACACAATTTGTGATTGAATGTTTTCTGTATACAAATTTTCTCTTACAAACCCAGAAGTTCTCATTTAGTGGTTAGTTTGTCATCAGTAATGAAGTGGAGTGATGACAGGGTAAACATAAGTCTGTGTTGACCTCCATCTTGGTCTGCCGAATGAATGCTGAGAAGCTTATCAATGTTTGCAATGCAGGTCAGTGAATGTACTAATTCTCTTTCTTTTACACAGGACTGGAGAGAGAAATACATCCATCCCAACTACACTCGAATTTTTACTGACAACCTCTTGGAGCAGGTATTTATTAATTTAGTAGATGCTGTTTGGGTAGAGTGGGAAAGATCATTCCACCATGGATGTACATTGAAACTTAATATTCCGGAAAGAGACTTCATTCACTCTCTTATCGACCAGATTATTGGAAAGATTTGCAAAAGTGGATGTAATAAGGAGGCCACAAATGCAGGACCAGTGGTTGTTCTATAGGAACGCATCAGTACCTTGAACTTTGAGGGCAGCAACTGGCAATCAGTGAAGCAAAGCAAGATGTGTTAAGCACAGACTCTTTTGAAGACCAAATGAACCACATCTGCAGTTTAAGTGTCCATGCAAGAAGGCAGCTAGCTGAGCATTGCAATATTCCAGTTTAGAGGTGCACATTGCATTGGTGCACATTTAGATAAGAACTAGATAGGAATTGATCTTCTTGATGAAGTACAGTGTGTAACAGACGTAGGCGAGTAAGAGCTGTGTGTGTAAACCTCACTCCCTTAATCTCAAGAGGCGCTCTAGCGAATTAAACTAGAGACTGCGGTCTTAGCCTTCTTGTTAGAGCGTGCCCGCCTGCCATGCGGACGGGCCCGGGTTCGAACTGGAGGGGCACAAGTGTAAATCTGCATGTCTGGACAGCCTTTGCAATGGTGCGTGAAGCTATACTGGTCATCAAACACTTCCTCCAAATACTTGTCTGACCTGGATTTTGTCTTCTATAATGGGCCTAAGCTGAACTATGATGCTGAAGACAAGAGGCTTTGTGTTTGTTAGGTTGAGCCGAGATTTGGGCTGCCAAAGGCAAGAATGAGAATTAGCATTGGCATAGAAGTGTTAGGAAAATCCATGGCATTAATGATAAGTCTAAACAACATTGTGTATATTGAGAAGAAGATAAGGCAAAGCACCGAACCCAGAGTCCACTGTGGTTACTTGATGGCAACTTCTTCAAATACAGAGGAGATAGGATTCAAACCAGCAGTTTCCAAGATGCCCAGTTATGACAAAGTTTATGGCAGGATCTGGTGATTTACAGTGTCAAAAATATCCAAGCTAGTTGGAGTCCCAGCCTTTCTGTGTGGAGATTGCATATTCTTCCCATGTTGGTTTGGGTTTCCTCTGGATTGTGGGGGAAACCGGAGCACCCAAGAACATGGGCTCCAACATTCCCGCAACCCTATATAGCATGGCTGGGTAAGTCAGGCCCTCGAGGTCCACTGACCTGCAGAGTTTATTTCCAGCCTGGATCAAACTGACCTACCTGGAGCATTAGATATCCTGAAAACCTTGATTAGCTTTTCCAGGTGTTTGATTAGAGTTGGAGCTAAACCCTGCAGGAAAGCTGATTTCAAGGGCAAGAGTTGCCCACCCTTGCTATACTGAATAGGAAATGCAGTTTGGAGCCTTAAAGCAGAAAAATCACCCTCTACACTTTTGTAGCAATGATTTTTTCTAATTGTAATGTTAGTCAAGCTTTGTGCACCAAAAATAATTGTAATTTAGATTTATAGAACAATTTTGATCATTTTCCACCTCTTTGATCCCTAAACTGGCTGTTTTTGCGACTGTACCTTTCAGACTTCTATCTGTGAGTTGCTTCTGTTATGATTGTCAGATAGATATGTAAATGTGAGCAGCCATATATTAATATGCTCATTGTTGATCTCATAATGATTATTCTGTTCTCATAAAGATTATTAAAGAATCAAAAATACAAAACTGGTGTGCACATCCCAAACACCCAGATTGGGCTCAGGTGCAGGACATCAAAGTAACATAAACAAAAAAAGAAAAAAGTCTGCACACTGCAAGCTACTCCAGATAAATTTATTGAAAGCACAACGTTTCGACCATCAGGTCTTCATCAGGTACTTCATCATTGTACCTGATGAAGACCTGATGGTCCAAAAGTTGTGCTTTCAATAAATGTATTCTTTTTTTGCTCATAAAGATTATTCTCATGATTTAATCTGAAATCTGAAAATAAAAAAAATAAAAAAAATGAAGATATTAAGCACCTGTTTATCTTTCTGCAGCCATGCCCAGATGTTTTCTGGTTCCCCGTGTTCTCGGAGAAAGCCTGCGATGAGCTGGTGGAGGAGATGGAAAAGTATGGGTCATGGTCTGGTGGAAGTCACCAGGTCAGATAAACCCGCCGGCCTTAAAACAGTCTGCACACTTTGTACAGGGATCACCCTTGAATGAAAATTACTTAAAAAATGTGTAAATACAAAAGAAAATTCTTAGCAGAAGAAAATGTGTGAATATCTACTCATGCACATATTTAATCCTTATTTTGGAGATTTTCCCCAGTGTAAATTAACTTTATAATAGACTTTACACAGCAGTGCAATTGTGTGGTTTTTATCATTGACTCTCTTTGCAGGACAAGCGTATCACTGGAGGCTATGAGAGTGTCCCGACAGATGACATTCATATGAGACAGATCGATTTCGATAAGGAATGGCTGCACTTTATCAGAGAATTCATCTCCCCCGTCACTCTCAAGGTTTTCTCTGGCTATTACACCAAGGTGAGCCAGTCTCTCTGGGTCTGGACTGAGTCATAATCAGCTGTTAAATCAGAATGTCTCTTCTACCTCTACTTCATCTTTTTGTAAGGTATTACAAAATCCTATGTTTATAAGGTTGAAACCAGTGTCAAAAATCAACTTTTCAATTAAGGGGCTTTTTTTGATTGATATGATTACCCTATTAAATGTATCTGTGTCGTCTTTTATTTAATCAATTACTTCAACCAGAATACTATAGACAGTTTCCCAAATCAACAAAAGTCATCGAAGGTGGAAAAAAAGCTGTATCTGACATGGCATGTTTATTGACACAGACAGTATGCAGTTGCTCAAATGTGCCATATATGATGTTTGCATAATGTTAATAGCCTACATGAAGTATATAAAAAAGACAATTAAAAAACATCTGTGAACATCTGTGAAGAAAAATCATGGTTATTTTTCACCCCCAAGTCAAAATAGTTTAAGATTTAAGGCAATTAAAAACATTAAGAACAAAAAAAAAACTTTTTTATTACAGTTAATCACTGTCATTACAGTAATGCATGTCTTACTTAAAAAGGTCTTTCTGTATTATTATCTGAAATTACAAATTTAAACCAAACACAGGTGGCATGCTCAAAACAAAACACTTGCCAAAGACTTAAAGCCAGCTGTATCCTTACACTAGTAAGGATGGAGAAATTTGTTTTATTTGTTGAATTATTGCAAATTTGCATTGCAGTGTTTGCATTTTCAGTGCGTTTTTTCTTTTTGAAAGGCACACAGTATTTTTAAATTCCACACTAGATGTTCCACCATTTTAATGGGAAACTATTGGTTTTGAACTCATAACTGGTTCTTGCAGCATTTTTGTTCTTTGTGGGGTGAAATATGACCCAGACAATTACTTGATTGACAGGCTAGATGATTTGACTCATGACTTCACACTCTAATGCAACCATTGAGCTGCTGCTTGTTAGTTATAAATAGGGCATTTTCTATAATTTGAGCAATTTAAAGATTTTTTTTTTTTTTTTTTGTCAACCACATGGATCTTTTTTGTACATTACACATCTGCATGATTTCCGAAGGCTTATAACAGCAGCCAGCTAAAACACAGCTTGCTAGATGAGCTTTGTTAGGTCTTTGGTTGACGTGATTCATGGAATGAGTCAAGTCATCTTTTTCTCTCTGTAATTTTCAGCTTTCCCTCTCTCGCTGTTCTTTCGGGAAGGCTCTGTGCTCTATTGAGTGGGCGAGTGTTATTAGGTCTCTGGTTGATTTGACTCATGGAATGTGAACTCCGGTTGCACCATGAGTCTGAGTTCTTTGTAGGTCATCCATTAAAGGGATAGACTGACAACATTGTCGTCTGTACGAGAAAAACGGAAAGAAAAAATGTTTTTAGTACATCGTTGTCAAGCAAATCTGAATTGGGTTTTGATTGTGTCTCCTATCTTTTTATGTCTTTCAGGGCTATGCGATTATGAACTTTGTGGTGAAGTACACTCCAAACAGACAAGCCTATCTGAGGCCACATCACGATTCATCAACTTTCACCATTAATGTTGCTCTCAACAACAAGGGCTTAGATTTCCAGGCAAGCTTGTGATATACTGGCCTTACTTTTCCTAAAATAGATTTAAAATACTTAAACTTATGACACTTTTCCTTCTATTTAAGGGTGGAGGTTGCCGATTTCACAGATATAACTGTTCCATTGAGTCTCCTAGAAAAGGCTGGAGCTTCATGCATCCAGGTAGACTCACCCACCTTCACGAAGGACTACCTACGACCAACGGCACACGCTACATAGCAGTGTCCTTCATAGATCCTTAGACTCCCTGGTAGTTCTAGCAGTTCTACACTAGAAATTTACTGGCCTTGATATGTTTGTGTAGTGTCAGCTGTTTGTTTTTACTGATTTATTCTTTCTTGGTTTATGTGTTGTGTGACTGCTTGTTTTTGCTGTCTTTTAAAACATTTACTACTGTCGAAAGAGAAAATGCTGTTCATCAGAAGTTTAATAAAGTGGGTGCACACAAACGCACACATACTCACTCCGGCAGACTTCATACATATAAGAAATACGACAAAGAAATCAGGTGAGCTCAATAACTCTTCATTTAAACAGCTTTGGTTCGGGATGTTTAGCATTGCCACTCGTTCATAATAGCTGTCTTCAAGTCCTCCTGGAAAGTTCCCATTTACTAGTTTGGAAATTGTCATTTCAATATGATGTGCATTTAAGTCATTCTTATTAGAATTGCATAAACATTGCACAAGCCTGTCACCCTTTTAAACTTTTATTTGCTAGCAAACTTTAGTGCTATTCTACATCAACAGCACATTACATTGAATGTCAAAAAACTAAATTTTACCATCAATATTGGGAGTTACAACTTTATGATAAATATTAATTAGCTTCCACCATTATTCTCAAACTGACATGCCCCCCACTCAAAAAAATCAAAGAGTGTGCAAATAAACAATACTCATCAATTATTCCAACATGATTTAAAGGCAGCAATTATTACACTGTCAGCTTCCTACCATCAGTAAAATAAAAAGGTAAAATTGTTAATTTCAGTTTTCAATTCAAATTATTTTTTATTTTTTTTTATAATTGGTACAAAGGAAGGTGAGCTCCAAATACTGTAAAATAATCTAGATTACTGTAAAATAATATAGATTGTAGAGCTGTTACTGGCAATGAAATAACATGACTTCAATAGTTCTTCCATGTAGCAGTTGTAGCACCATGTTTTTAAAGACATGAAGGTAATGTTACATTACTTACATGACAAGGTTACATGACTATGAAACTATGAATATGCTGTCAACAAAATACATATAATTTTGTATGTTTGCACAACAAGAAACGACAGGATTTTAAATTAATTCTGGTTAAGTTTTTTCTTTTCTTCAAAGTTTTGCTGAAGGTGTTTTTTGTTTTTGTTTTACTGTAAAAACATGGTAAAATATGCCTTATTTTCTGAACTGAGAATATCTCAGAGATGTCAAATGTTTTACTTTCTTGTTCCTTTTAAATGTCTCAGCCAGGTCAAACTCTTAACTTATTTTGAAATTGTTGAAATAATAAAAATGTTTTTTAAAGAGAAAAAGCTTTTTATATTTGACAGTAAATGCTTTGTGTTGAAATTTGTTAATAAAAAAAGATTTTTGCACTACCAATATGATCAAGACAAGATCAAGATTGGGAATATTCCGATAATTTAGACACTGACCTTGTAAAATAAAATGCAGCTTTAAAAAAGTATGATTTCTTTTTGCACCATTAATTTAAGAAAATATGTTATGACATGTCACCTTTATATAGTGGGTTTAACAATACATATTAGCAGATTAAAGCAGCTTTAAAATGATAACAGTAAAATAATGCAACAAAGTTTGTTTCTAGAAGAAAATAGCGTTATAGTCCATAGTTCAGTGATGGTTCAAATCTGGACATCATGAAACATGCACATTCCACATGTCATACTAATGTAATACAGTCAGTATGTGTATGTGAACACTTGCGTGTCATATACATCATATGCCACTGGGCTTGTCAAACCATGCATGTCTCTACAGAGTCAGTCATCACAGCTGAGAAATGAATGTGTTGACAGTGTTCATGCATCTCCAGACTGATGCAATCGCTGTTACAGTACATGGTCAGTGTCAGATACACATACTTGAACTTGTCTTTTAGTATGATAAATGAGATGATACAATTTTAACGCAACAATTTAAAGATTGTGCGGGGGAGTTGAAACTGGTTCCTCCATCCATGCAGCTGGATCATTTTAAGTGGAATCAGAGATGAGCTTATCCCACGCACAATGTTGCACGTTTCTTTAAATGATTGCAACCACAATTATAATGTTTGAAAAAGTATCAAAGAACATTCCAATAAGGTTTGGGAGTCACTATCATGCACCATTTGAAGGTGGGACATCCTTTTCTGATACATGTTCACATTAGGACATGGTGTGAGAAGAAGACAAGAGTATTTGCTCTAGGAATCTTATTTAAAATGACTTGAACTGTGCATATATATATATATATTTGTGTGTGTATGAAGGTGTAGAGAAGGTTTTATATAAGATTTATATGGTTTTATCTATATGGCAGGTTTTAAGTTTTTTTTTATTATTTAAATTACATTCACAAATTCATTTTTTTTATTATTTTTTTTTATTTACTTTTTTTTTTTACATTTTATTACATAATTATAACAATATTTTGTTACATTTATATAGTGCTTTTCTGGGTACTCAAAACACTTTAGGGGAGGGAGGGGAGGGAGGATCTCAACCACTACCAACGAGCAGCATCCACCTGGATGATGCGACGGCAGCCAGACTGCGTCAGAACACCCACCACACACCAACTTATTGGTGGAGAAGAGAAAGAGTGATAGATGGCTTGCAGTCTCCGCTCTAATTCATCCCAAAGGTTTTCTATCGGGTTGAGGTCAGGTCTGGGGCGCAGTCATGTTAGATCAGGAAGGGGCAATCTACAAACTGTTCCGACAAAGTTGGTAGCATGAAATTGTCCAAAATGTCTTGGTATGCTGAAGCATTAAGAGTTCCTTTCACTGGAACTAAGTGGCCAAGCACAACCCCTGAAAAAACAAACCCACACCATAATCCCCCCTCCACCAAACTCTACACTTGACACAATGCAGTCAGGCAAGTACCGTTCTCCTGGCAACCGCCAAACCCAGATTCGTCCATCGGATTGCCAGTCAATGAAGCGTGATTCATCACTCCAGAGAACACATGGTTGCTCTAGAGTCAAGTGGCGGTGTGCTTTACACCACTGCATCCGACACTTTATATTGAAACTTCACTCCCTGCTCAGCTACTGTTCGGACGCCCTTGCTTACTGCTCCGCACTTTGCTCTATCGCTTTTACATTTTATCTCCTATATTTTTATATTTTATTTCCTTGTATCACCTAATTTTAACTTCAGCAAATCAGCACAGTGCTCATACGACAAAGTTTGGATTACTACAAAAACGCAGAATTCTTTTACCCGACCAGCATTCCGGGAAAGGAAAACACAACTGCCTACAAGGATAAGAGAAAATGCCTCTTCTGGTTCATGAATCTACTTGCTGCACCAACTGCCGCAGACTTTTACAAAGGATTGCAGTTCTTGAAAAAAGTTACTTACGTCCCTCCACCAAACCAGACGGAGCACACAACAGAGCTTCGTCATGGACACCCTCAGCATACCGGTGAGTCCCATGAAACTAGTGCTCCTCGACAGGTACAGAAACAAGCCGATCGACTTACAAATCGATGGCACAAACAGGGAGCGAGACCCAAGGGCACTCGAGACTGTCACGAGCATCACATATTGCCGCAGTAGCATCCTCTACCCCAGATACAGCTCTGACAAGGATTGCAAACACTGGTCTCCAACCACCGCCTATACATCTTGAGAACAGATTTGAAGTACTAATGAATGTAAATGAGGAATCCCCAAACGTGATGAATGTGATCGAAAACAGACTGAATGGGCCAGTAGCTAACACTGATGCTACTGTAACTGGCGCTCAAGGTCGAGCAGACAGTGGCACTCAGCTCAGAGGGCTGCCGAGCCCAGGACTCTGATAGTGGGGGACTCCATAATCAGAAACATTAGTGGCAGGGATACAACTACGTGCTGCCTTCCACAAGCAACAACTTCTGATATAAACAGGGAACTTCAGAACATTCTGATGAAACATAAGACTGCAAATCGACTCATCATTCATGTGGAAAAGAATGATATTCATAAAGAGCAGTCAGAACTCCTTAAGAAGGATTTCAATGAACTTTTTGACACACTTAAAAGACTGAAAGTTCAAACATTCATCAGTGGACCACTCCCAGCAAGAGGAACAAACAGGTTTTCACTGTTGCTTGGGCTAAATACATGGCTGCAAAAAACCTGCAACATAAAAAGAGTAAACTTCATTGACAATTTCAATCTTTTCTGGAGTCAGAGACAACTTTTTCATCGGGATGGCCATCACCCAAACAAACTTGGTTCAAGAGTGTTAAAGGACAATATCTACTTCTCCCTCAATCATCCTTTTGCAGTGTGTGCCAATCCACTCAATCTGAACGGCACACACACACCTGGACACAGTATGAATGACCACGGGAGTTCACTTCAGCAGCAAAATGGACATGCGGTTGACATATCACACAAGGACAATGATAACACCACTCCGCCACAACAACCTCTGCTCACGGACTCAATCTCTGCTGAACCCTGCCCACAGTGCTCACCACAGACAGACATATTAGAACTGCTCGAAGATTCAGCACCCAAGGACGACTTCCTGGAAAACAGCCAGGGAAGCCAGGACAGCATATCACAGCCTCCGATAACACCAGAGCAACAGCCCCTTTCACCAGACACTTTTTCCCTCTCTCCAGCATCGCCACTTCTGTGCTTCTCACAGAAAATGGAAGAACTGGTGTATGCTGGAACCAAACTATCCCACTCTTTTGCTGCAAGCCCCCAGATACCAACCAAAAAACGACCACCAAAGCCTGCGGGCCCAGCTCGCCCTCCCCCTCCTGTGAGAGCTCTTCGGCCTCTGCCACAACGCCAGGGTCCACACCCTCCTCCATCTGCTCGAGGTGAACCAAAAACAACTGATACCAGCTCTCAGTGATATGTGTCGGGTTCCCGCTATGATAACAGTAACTTTCTCAAATGTTTACAGAACAAGCGGGAACCCAGTGTGCCTGTATCTTTCTCTATTGCTGTTCTATTACAAGATAGAAAGTCTAAGGCCTTCAATAGCCGTACAGCAAACCAAACTAATCTGGTGCCTATTACACGTCAAACTAAGATTGATGTGGGGACAAAAAGTAATACTGTTAAATTAGCACTTTTAAACATTCGTTCACTTAAAAATAAATCACTTCTAGTCAATGACTTAATAACCACAAACAACCTGGATTTTATGCTTCTAAATGAAACCTGGCTAGAAGACAGCTGCAGTGCAACAGTCCTCAATGAAGCAGCCCCTCCTAGTGTCTGCAGAGCTGTTAAGAGAGGTGGGGGTCTAGCTGCTCTTTTTAAAGATATCTATCAATGTAAGCAAATATCATTTGGGAATTACCCATCTTTCGAATATCTGGGTATTGTGTTAAAAGGTGCTCCACGCATTTTACTTATCATTATTTATCACAGGCCTCCAAAATACTCTCCAGCCTTTGCTGAGGACTTTACAGAACTGTTATCAACAATTACCTCAGAGTTTGACTGTTTTGCCATTGCTGGAGATTTTAACATCCACATAGATAGTGCAGAAAACAATATGGCAAAAGAAATCAAAACTGTTTTAAAAACTTTTGATCTGACTCAGCATGTACATGGACTCACACACAATCGCGGACACACTCTAGGTTTACTTATCAGTAAGGGTCTAAACATTTCACTGATTGTTATTAAGGATGTAGCACTGTCTGATCATTTTTGTATTTTCTTTGATAGATTGATCTCTCCTGCCACTGAAGCTAGATCTGTGTCTGCCAAGAAGAGATGCTTAAACGAGAACACTAGTGTACTATTTATGAAGGCTAAATCCTTAACACCAAGCATATCTGCAGACTCTGTTGATTTTCTTCTTGATTCTTTTAACTCAAAAGTTAAAAGTGTAATTGATGATATTGCTCCTGTGAAAGTCAGGAAGAAGAGTGGCAGACAAAAAGCACCTTGGAGAAACTCAACAGCAGTGCAAAATATGAAAAGACAATGCAGAAAAGCAGAGCGCATGTGGCGGAAGACAAAACTTGTAGTCCATTATAACATCTACAAAGACAGCCTTCATGCTTTCAATATGGAAGTAGGCAAAGCTAGACAGACTTTCTTCTCAAATATTATAAACAGCAATTTAAACAACATACGCATTCTTTTTGCTACTGTAGAGAGACTGACAAACCCCCCAAGCCAGATTCCCAGTGAAATGCTCTCAGACAACAAGTGCAGTGAGTTTGCCTCTTACTTCTCTGAGAAAATCAATAATATCAGAAAGGTGATCAGCACATCCTTGAGTTGCACTGAGGTCAGACAGATCAGACCACCTGAGAAAGTAGTTACTATGTCTGATTTCAAAGAAATTGATGGCAAGATTTTGGAAGAAACCGTACCTTACCTTAAACATCAACCTGCGCTCTTGACACACTTCCCACATCTTTTTTCAAAAGTGTGTTAAACAGTTTAGAAGCAGATCTTCTAGAAGTGGTAAATGCCTCACTTCTCTCTGGGAGTTTTCCAAACTCCCTGAAAATTGCAGTTGTCAAGCCCCTCCTGAAAAAAAGCAATCTGGATAAGACCATATTAAGCAACTATAGACCGATCTCAAATCTTCCTTTCATAAGCAAGATCATTAAAAAAAAAGTTGTCTTCAATCAGCTGAACAAATTCCTGAGCTTGAATGGATCCTTTGACAATTTTCAATCTGGTTTCCGACCGCACCACAGCACAGAGACAGCGCTCATAAAGATAATAAACGATATTCGCTTAAATACTGATCCAGGCAAATTATCGGTGCTGGTACTACTTGACCTCAGTGCTGCATTTGACACTGTCGATCATAACATACTTCTTGACAGGCTGGAAAACTGGGTGGGGCTTTCTGGGATAGTCCTAAAATGGTTCAGGTCATACTTAGATGGGAGAGGTTATTATGTGAGTATAGGAGACCATAAGTCTGAGTGGACATCCATGACATGCGGAGTCCCTCAAGGCTCAATTCTTGCGCCACTCCTGCTCAACCTGTATATGCTCCCAATGAGCCAAATAATGAGAAAGAACCAAATTGCTTACCACAGCTATGCAGACGACACACAGCTCTACTATTGGAAGATTGCCCTATCGCCTAATGACTACAGCCCCATTGATTCCCTGTGCCAATGCATTGACGAAGTCAACAGTTGGATGTGTCAAAACTTTCTTCAGTTAAACAAAGACAAAACTGAAGTCATTGCGTTTGGAAACAAAGATGAAGTTCTCAAGGTGAACGCATACCTTCACTCTAGGGGTCAAACAACTAAACATCAAGTCAGGAATCTTGGTGTGACACTAGAGTCAGACCTTAGTTTCAGTAGTCATGTCAAAGCAATAACTAAATCAGCATACTATCATCTGAAAAATATTGCAAGAATAAGATGCTTTGTTTCCAGACAAGACTTAGAAACTTGTGCATGCTTTCATCACCAGCAGGGTGGATTATTGTAATGGACTCCTCACTGCACCTCCCCAAAAAGACCATAAGACAGCTGCAGCTCATACAGAATGCTGCCGCCAGGATTCTGAGCAGAACCAGAAAATATGAACATATCACACCAGTCCTCAGGTCTTTACACTGGCTCCCAGTTAAATTTAGGATTGATTTTAAAGTATTATTACTGGAATATATAAATCATTCAATGGTCTAGGACCTCAATATATTGCAGATATGCTCACTGAATATAAACCCAACAGATCACTCAGATCATTAGGATCATATCAGCTAGAAATACCAAGGGTTCACTCTAAACATGGCGAGTCGGCTTTCAGCTATTATGCCAGCCGCAGCTGGAACCAGCTTACAGAGGAGATCAGACGTGCTCCTACAGTAGTCACATTCAAATCCAGACTCAAAACACATCTGTTTAGCTATGCTTTTACTGATTGAGCACTGTGCCGCTGTTCGTCCGACTGTTTGTACTGTACTGTACTGTATTTTATTTTATTTTTCTAAACCGTTTTAATTATTCTTATTTCTTTATTATTTTAATTTCTTCTATGTAAAGTACTTTGAATTGCCATTGTGTATGAAATGTGCTATATAAATAAACTTGCCTTGCCTTGCCTTGTACTTGGTGATGTAAGGCTTGGATGCAGCTGCTCGGCCATGGAAACCCATTCCATGAAGCTCTATACGCACTGTTCTTTAGCTAATCTGAAGGCCACGAAGTTTGGAGGTCTGTAGCTATTGACTCTGCAGAAAGTTGGCGACTTCTGCGCACTGTGAGCCTCAGCATATGCTGACCCCGCTCTAAGATTTTACGTGGCCTACCACTTCGTGGCTGAGTTGCTGAATTGCTTCCACTTTGTTATAATACAGTACCACTAACAGTTGACTGTGGAATATTTAGTATTGAGGAAATTTCACAAATGGACTTATAGCACAGGTGGCATCCGATCATGGTACCACGTTTGAATTCACTGAGCTCCTGAGAGAGACCCATTCTTTCACAAATGTTTGTAGAACCAGTCTTCATGCCAAGGTGCTTGATTTTATACAACTGTGGCCATGGAAGTGATTGGAACACCTGAGTTCAATTATTTGGAAGGGTGTCCCAATACTTTTGGCTATATAGTGTATATAGGGATGATTATGATACATGATGTACATGATATGACATGACATACTACATGATACAAACCCATGTCTGTATCAAATATATATATGACATTTTTTTGTCAATAAAAATATTTTTGTATTGCTCTCTGAGCATTGTATTATGATAATTTTATCTATGATTTCTCTATGAATTGTTACATAATGTTGGCAACGAAAAAATATTTTTGGGTCGGGGGAGGGGGAATTGTCAATAAATCGATAAAATGTTCCCAAATGACCCAAGAAATAATGTGGAATAATTTTTATCATGTGCCATCAAAATGTGTGCAGTAGAGGGTTAAACTCTTTAAATTATTATTGTCTGAATGGTATAAGTTGGTGGCACAAAACTGTCACTTCAAGAGTTCATACTTACAAATAATCAGATTGAGTAAAGAGTATGCGTCTTTGGCGTGCTGTCCGAGGAGGGGCTCTGAGCTTAGTATTTTGGCCCGAATCCAGAGTAACCCCTTGTATCCCTGCCTGGGATAGGAAACCAGCTGAGAGTGAGTAGTCAGGGTGGCTGAGGGATGCAGAAAATTGTCAAGGAACATAGGTGAGTCAGCTACGTATATAAATTGGCCTCATCTCGTGCTAACTGGATAGATCATTTGAACGTGTTCCACCCAAACTTTGTTAATAAAACATAATTTCATATAATCAACCAGTCAAAGTCACGTCGGAGCCGATAGCCTTGTGGGCAGCACTCCGACATATAACGCAACTGCACCTCAAGCGACTCGAGTTTGATTCCCTGCTCGAGGTTCTTTGCCGATCCTTTTCCCCTCTCTCCACCGTGTACTTCCTTTCTATCCTCTACACCACGGTTCCTCAAATCTTGCCCTGGAGGGCCAGTTCCCTACAGAGTTTAGTTCCAACCCTGATCAAACACACTTGAGCAAGTTAATCAAAGTCTTCAGGATCACTAGCAAATCACAGGTAGTTGAATTTGATCAGGGTTTGAGCTAACTCTTCAAGACAGTGGCCGGAGGAACCCTGCTCTATACTTTCCTGTCAAATAAAAATAAATAAAATATAAGTAGAAAACAACCCAGTCACGTGTAGATTGATACATGTTGTTTAAGCAGTTTCTGTAACTCATGTGACTTCAACTGTCATTGAAAGCAAATGAGTTCATGATTCTTTGTACCTGCAAGTCTTGTCAATGTGAATGCACTTTCGGTGTAGACCACAGAGTAAGGTTTGAAAGTTGCCATGGAGATGGAATGTAGCGGATATGCCCACTAATGCTGAGGTGTGAGATCTTTTTCCTTCCCTTCATCTTTCATCTGTTGGTTGGGGCTTGCTGGGACAAGATCCCTGACTTGTTCAATGTTTCCGTCTGTGTCTGCGGGTTTGAGAAGCTGCTGAGAAATGCAGCGAAGGAGGGAGGCATGTAGGTCAGAGACACGACGCAGCAGCAAGCTACAGAAAGACCCCTTTGTGGCCGCTTTCCCCCTGCTCATTGCTCTGAAAGATGACATTGATGCAGGGCAGCGGCACAGGAAACTTGCAAGGTTAATAAACTTACAGGTTTGCTGAGGATAACTTATCAAACAGAGCTGAGAGGGAAATCTGTAGTCAAGACGATCAGTGTAAAATGTGAAAGTGAACAGGAAGTGTGAAGTCAGATCAGGCCACTTTACTTTATTTATTTATTTTTCTGATACTCTGCACATTCAACGAGAGGGTCCTACATGTTACATGTTGGTAAGCATTAAAACCGTTTTGTGTAATTTTTGCAACACCAAATGGAATTCCAAAAATACTGATAGAGTAGCTTCAAAAGGTTTCAAAAAGGCCTCCTAAACATTTACCGCATCTTCCATTCTTCGGAAAAACAGTTCCACTGTTCAGGACTATGAATGGCTTACCCAATGTTTAATTTGTAAAGACAGCTATTTGAAACAGCTATCAACAAATTTTGCATTCAAGGTGTCCATTTAAGGTCAAAGACAGGAAATAGAAGAGTCGTTGTTGAACGTGTAATGCCGGGTTCCAACTACTACACGATATCAGTCCGTATTTGGCACAATCCGTTTGACGTAAATGACAATAGCAATGTTTCCATCCACCTATTTTTATGCACATTTTTGGGATATCACATACAAAAATACTGGATGGAACTCTAAGGATAAGCATAAATTCTAAAAATGTGGATAAAAAACGTAAGCACTCAATTGAGTTGGATAAACTTTTTATCCGTTAAGAAAACATGAGTATAAACTACAATGGAAACAAATGTACCAAATCATTTTCCTGATGCACTTCAAAAAAGATATGTAACTTTGCGATGGGATGGTAAACTTGACCAACCAGCGAACCGATTCTCATTGCATAGCATCTAAAATGCTGTTTTGCTCATTTTTGTGTCTGAGCAAAGTCTGTTTTCAAAGTGGTTTGGTATAATTACCTGCCAGAACTGTCTTACACGACAGTTCCCAAACAGCTTAAAGTCCCAAACTGTGTTCCAAACTGTTCTGTACACAGCTTTGAAACATGAAATGAAAGAGAGACGACTGTACTGGTGCTGCCAGGAGGAATTATACAATGGAGGAAATGTTTGTGGAGCTATGGCAACAATAATCCTGCCTTTTTGATGTTTCCTCGAGGGACTACCATGACAGAGTGAAAAAAGATAAATGCTGGTGAACGATAGCAGAGGTGCTTTAGCAACTGGATTTAGCATTATGCTAACATGCTGCTTGGGTAGCCATTGTTTGTTTACGGTCTTCTTTCCAGAAGTCAGTCCCTAGTTCCGCCTTGTCTGTGACATCATGCACTTCATTAAAGATGGCAAACAATGATTGGTCAGGAAGCAATGAGTAGTCTGACATGTTTCTTGTCCATGACATGACAAGAATTAAGGAGTTAAAATTGCATAATCTGACACAATGACTATCATAACAGACAAAATAATGTGTATTCTGAACCTGGCGTAAGTCAATTGATGTGTCCCTTCAAGTGCAGTGCCCAGTGACAGGCAATGATTACACAGTGCAGGCCTGACCACATAAGGAACTTGGCCACCCATCTGTTTATGTCTAAGAAAAAAATCCAGACACACAAGTACCCTCTCTTTTTCTCTAATTACACTTTCACACATTTATTATTGGGCGGAGTGGAGGTAAATCCTGGTCTCAGAGTTATCAGAGTGGAACCACCCTGTTTTCTGAGGCATCAAGGTGGAGTTTCTTGTTTAGCAGTTGGCAGAATAAAAGCTGGTGCTCACAAACCAGTTCCAACCATTCAACACAGCAGACTAAATAGTGTTTGCTTAGGCTGGAGATTAGGTATTGAAAATATTCTGCAGTTTACGGCACAGCTATTCATACCACTATTAAGAAGAAAAAAAATCTTCAGAGCCTACTAAAATGACTAGCATATTTTGCATACTAGTCTAAATCATATTCTGTATTCTGGTATAACCACCAAGATTCTTACCAATATTTAGTGATGGGTTCGAGTCCACCTTAGTCGAGTCTGAGTCAAGTACGAGTCTTTAACCAATTGAGCCTGAGTCCAAAATGGGCCAATTTAAACTTAAGTCTGAGTCCAAAAGGCCAAAAGAGTCCAATTAAACAATACTGTATTTAATCAAGTCAATATTTTTTTAACTTATAAAAAATGTAAATTTTAAATTTAACCTTTATTGCATCTTGCCATTTTGATTTTTGATTTCATGTCACCTCATAATCAGTATCTTGCTCAGAAAACATAAAAGTCATGTAATGAAATCGACTTGATTTCTTTATTGCGACATATTTCTGAGTGTTTTTCGAATGTAAAAAGCTATAGAGTGGGACTTGACTTATCCATCATTATAAATGTATGAATTCAAGGCAGGGGGTGGTGACCGGGGTACCTTGGTGAATGGGAACAGCTTATTGGGATCTGAAGAGCTGTAAAATGCACCTCCTTTCTCTCTGTTTGAGGCTGTGCATTTTGCATGCCATATTTATTTGTTTTTCGTGGATAAAAATTAGGCTGTGAGGGGACAGACCAACAGTACAACTTTTACAATGGCATGTACTGTGTATAAAGTCAATCATGTAGTTAACTCAGGGCCAACTCAAAACTATATCATTTTCTGAATGGATTTTTGATTAACAAATCACATTATTGGAAGTTTATTGTATGGCTCTATGTTTTCAAGTTGATTAATATTTTGGTAGATCTTTGCTAGGCATTCACCAGCAAGGCATTGCTGGTATACCTGTTTGACATGGAATTTGTGCTGGTCAAAGCTGGTCTTGTTAAGAGGTGTTATACAGAAACAATATACCAGAAATCCAACCTTCATTTTTTCATATGCTATTTTCAGAAATTAAATGAATTATCTGACCATGATTGGGTTTGGTTAGTTCATTTTTAAAAAAAAAACAGTGGATGAGAACATTCAGATCTTCCTGGTTTGGAAAGAAAAATCGGATACTGAAACTGAGTCATGACATCAGGCATGTGAGAGGAGCAATGTAGACATTTCAGATGTTTTAAGAAATGCTCACCCTTTAAATGAGCCCTGCATTCACTTAACTCCCCCTCTAATGTAATGTGGGACTGATGAATGTGATTCGAAGGCCTTCACTGTATCTTTAGTTAGAGGAATTTCAGCACAGCTGGACCGCCACGGAAAGCTTGGTGGGGAAAAGATGAACTAGTGACTCAGTCCATATTTTGACACATGGAAAAATACTGATGGAGAAAATGATGAGAAACAAAGTCAAGAGAAGACAAATCTTGAGGAGGTGATGTCCTATTAATATAACAGTGTATGTTAATATGCCCGTACATGTTATTGTATGTGTGTGCAGTTCTGAATGTAGTATGGATGGTTCAATAAGTACTTTGTGTAAAGTAAACTTCAAGACAAAAACAGACTTTTAGGTTCTAGCCATGCTAAACACCTAGTTTTATGCTGCCTTAAAGTCTTACTTGTGTGTTTGGAAGTTATTTTAATTTCTTTCTTTAAAAAAGAAAAGAAAAGAAAATAGCACATTAGGTGAATAATTTAGGCTTCTCATGCTGCCTCAGAGAATGATCTAACATTAGCTGGCAAGTGTTACTGCTATAACAGTACACAGAATGTGTACAAACTAATTGTACTGTCAACATTCACAATTAAAACTTAACAGTTAATTAAAAATGAAAAATAGCAGTTTGATTCTGCCATTATTCTTAAAGTGACATGCCCCCAATTAAAAATGTTTGAAAATCATGAGGTTCCCCACTGGTAAACACAATTTTCACTTCAGAGAGAATGTTTTTTTTTTTTTTTTAAAGTTCACATACTTATACTAACTCTGAAAATCCAGGAGAGCTGATTCACTGTCTATTGCCTACATGCATCCTAATAAAAACAGAACCTTATAGTGTCACAGTGTCTGGTTTTGTATCTGGTTGTGGGTGTGAGCTCTGGATGTGTGGTGCTTGTTTGTTGCTTAGTAACTAGCTGATCACTTAATCAGTCCGCAGCTGCAGCTAGTTAATTCTGTTTGTTAGCTGCCTATATCTAGCGGGAGTGATTATTGCATGTTGTCGGTTCGTTACACTTGTGTATGCTCTCTTACCCAGGTCCGGTGTCAGAGTTTCCTGATGGAATTATTTCCTCAGCTAGGAATAATGGAATAGGATCGATCTCGTCTGTGTTTCCAGACTTCTGGAGATCGTTGGAGTCCTCTTCTTCTAGTTACTGTTTGACATCCGCTCAAGGACTATGCATATCACTCATCCTCTCCTGTATAACTGCTTCCAGGTCGCCCGCCTGCTAATCGTGGCGTTTTGAGTGTTTCCATCTGTACAACCTGTTTGTCAATAAACTGCTTGCTTGCATTTGGATCTACGACTCTCATTGTGACATATAGTAACTGATGATATGTTAGCATGTGGCTAAGCTAACAAGTTGATATAGGCTACTCTAAAAATACTGTCCAAAAATAACACTCAAAAACTAGTTAGATTTATTGTATTTAACTTTTCCTACTGATAGCCTACTTAGAAATACATAATAATACAAATAAAAATACATATCAGATTTTCTGAATCTTGATTAAAAATGTTGATATTTGCTGGGAACATTGCAACATGTCATTTGATTGACTTATTCATTATAGATACATGCAATGTTGCTTCAAATTATGGCAATAATGAGTTGTCTTGGAAAGTAATTTTACTACCTACAATTTGAGAAAGCTTCGTTTGGAAGTGAATCTACATTGCTTTAAAAAAGAAGAAAAAATGCTGCTCATTTTTGAAACATAACTTCAGAATTTCACAGCAATAGTATCTATTTTCAACCAAGCAGCCCTATCATTAATAGTGCATATGTACAAAAACGTTTTCTACATTTTCTCCTTTTGCTGTGTTATTTTGCTTATGTGGCATTATCATATTTTTCAGAGTCCAAGGGTGTGACATCACACTGACTTCCAGATGGTTTAAAGGACATTCAGCCTCTGGGCAACACAGCCAACACCCCATAAAAGGCCTCTCATTCTTTTTATTTAGTGGGCAGTGAATGTGGGCAGCTGCTACTGGGGCCCTGCAGGTCCATTTCAGACCACTCACAGGCCGTAGAGCTAAACACAGACACCACAGTGTGCAGAATATGTGATAAAAATGCCTACTGCCCTCATAGTTAAGACCATTCATTTGATGCTAACACCCAGCCATTACTACTTTTTCAGGTGAGTGGTATATCCTTTCTCATAAACAGTAATTAGGGTTGATTGTATGCTTGTGAGTGCATCAGCTTGTTTACTTTCCAGCAATGAGGAGTCTTTACTGGATTGTTTTAAATGCAGGGCAAAGCCCATTTAGCCAAATTACACAGCAACACTCTGGAAAAACAATCTAAAATTCGAACACTCCCAGACATTTATCCTTCAACTTATGGAAAAGACACAAAAGGAGATCTTTACCCACAAACAGTTTCATGAGCAAGAGTGCGTGGCTTGTCTCCAAGGCGGTCTTTCTTTCTTTCTTTCTTTCTTTAATACCTACCCTCTCTCCAGTGGATTTATGAGTCTAGTTGAGGTTAACAGGGTCGTTGGCAAGGGTTTATGATGTTGACATTGAGGTGTTTCTGGAAAGTGGAACAGATCACATGCGTGTTTGTGTGATGATAATAATCATAAATGCCTACAGGTCCAATCTGTCAGCACAGTGTGCCAACCATGGCCAGACACTGAGTACATAGAGAATCAGTCAGGTTTGTGTGTCAAACAGTCTGTTCTGACAAAGACACATACTTCATGTGGTTTTATGGGATGAATGGACCCAATTAAGTCTGTTTTTTTTTTCTTTCACAATAGTGTTTCTCTTTCTGAACTGCCAGATGATGAGGAAGAGGAAGACTTCGGGGTGGATGTAATGCGTTTTTCAAGCTTGAGCAGCGAACCGAAAAACTCCTCTATCAAATCTGACGGCCTGAGTCAACAGGGCCGTAACTCCACAAAGTGAACCTCAGCACTCATTTCTGCCCGATTTGGCCAATGTCTATCAACCGGATCACATATGTTCAAGCAGCTACAAATCATGACCAGACCAAACAAAAATCGAGTCCTCAGTAATTCAACAAACAGTGCGGTGGGAAAATCTTTACGAGGACCAAAATAATCAAGACAGCTGTTTTCAAACAGATGTATGCAGGTTCTTTGAGGTATGTATGTGGAAGTGAGTCTCAGGGATATCAACAAAGTAAACTTGTTCATCTTATATCTGTCTGATAAATCATTATTAGTTGCGCACAGCAGTGGGAAAAATCTGCATGTGTTGGGCACATCCCTGTCATGTTTGTTTGCAGTGCTGTCATCTTGTATTTGTGCTGATACTGTGTCACGGCTGTCTGCTCAGTGTTTATTACTGATTATTGCTGCCCACACAGGAGCCGTCTCTCTTGAGACGTCCAAAATGAGTACTCTTCACACGTACACATCAAACATACGACACACATACCCACAAACTATACATCCCAGACAATTACATGTCCTGCAACCTCATCTATGACCTTCATCTATGTCATCACAACACATCTTCCCAAAACACAAAATTCCCAAACCTCACACAAACTGCCCCTTCTCCGAGGTATAAAACCAAGACACACAGTATAAGACAAAGTCGTCATCGTGCAGATTTAAAGTTTATTGTTTAGTGTTGTGTTAATGTGCACCTCACACAACTATTCATGAACTATATGTGCATTAATTATGGCCGTGTTTCCCAACCCTGTTCTTAGAGGCACTCCAGCTTTTTTAACTCTTCCTAATCTAACACACATTATTAAATTCACTAGCTTGTTAGCATAGACTTTAGGACCTGAAATAGATGGGTTAGATAAGGGAGATGTCCAAAATCTGCAGTGTTGGTTTGCTTCCAGGAACAGGGTTGGGAACACTAAATGGGCCCTTTTCACAATTACGTCAATTAACTTCTGCCTTTCCACAGAGCAGTGAATCAGTACTTCCATTTTACCTTTGCATACGTTTACCTTTCCTTTTAGACTTCCACAGAGGATACATGTATTGCTTTATATATTTAGACTGCTTCAGTTATTGTTTGCTGTCAGGATGTGAAAAGAGTTTCAACAAGTATAACAAACAGTGTTTATGAAAAACATTGCCTACCCTAGCTTTAATAATCTGCAACTGCCTTAGATGGAAAGTAGGCTATAGCAACAACATCAATATATAATATAACTGAATGGAGTTGTACAACAACAATGAAGAGATGCTATTTTTACTACGGGAAAAAGGACATAAACAAGAGCCATATTTATATATGATATCTTCTCAAATTACATTGACTAATATTTTTGTTTTGTTTTATGCATTATGTGGTATTAAATTAAAAAGGACAACAATGATATCCATTTTGTTTATTATGACACCTTCAGTTCTGCTAATCCTCTCGAAACCATGTTTTATAATAGTAAAAAACTCTTTTTGTAATATTAATACTATATTGTTTAACAAAATAAAACTGATAAAAATTAAGTTACTTAAGTTAAAAAAAACAAGTAATTTAAAGTTATTGAAGGTATTGAAATTGTATAGGCTTATGCTGAACTTTATTCTTATACATACAGACACCTTTTTAAACAGTACTAAAGTATTTAATTGTTTCTGTACTGTACATGTAAACATTTGAAATGTCTGCATATTAGACACATATTGCATCTAATCCACATTACCTGCAATAAAGACAGCAAACCCTGTGTGAGCATCACTACGGTAAGCATAAAGAGTCCGAATTGCTTGCTTTATTTACAACTCCTTCTCCGACTGTAAGCAACAAATCCTCCTGATCGGTAATCGTTTGTGATGCCAAACAACTTGCCTCAGATTTAGATGAGAATAGATGCTGCAATGCACTGGTCGAATTTGTGGCAGGTAGTGCAAGGGGCTGGGAGAGCTCCATGCGGAAACACTTTATTTCGATGGTCCTCTTTAGATATTCTGCTAACTACAGTATAAAAAACTTTGCAACTTCATGTCAACTAGCAGTCATTAGAATATTAATAGACTGTCTGCTTAATATCTGCCAACACTTAATTTTGATGGTCCCCCAACACACATTCAACTGACTTTAAGTAACTTTGTAACTAATGTACTTCAACTTATTCTACTAACCCCAACCCTAGCTGCAAAGTTACTTATAGTTAGTAGACTGTCTAAAGTGGATCATCAAAATAAAATGTAACCCTCCATGCTGGTGGTGCTAGCATTCCACTACGCTGGCAAAAGTAAGCATACCCCACTTCGAGTGAGAACAGAAGTTACCTGATGTCAAGTGAAAAAAGGGCCTTTTATGGGGTCACTGTCCTCACCAACTGTATTATATGATTAATTCAATGATTGGGGCAATACGATGGGGTCTTTTTTGGCTCCTGATCCTGCCTTACCTTTCTCTCCCATTTGTTTACTGTCCTGTAATGTCATTGGTTGTTGCTCATTGTGACTAGTCGGCCAAAATTCAAAACAGTTTGAAATCTGTTGTAGCATCTGTGACTAGACACAGCACGTCTTACAACTGCTTATACTAGACTGGAAGACCGTCTGGGTTGGGCACATGCTGAGAGTTAGCTACAACCCGGGGATTTTTGTTGCAGACTAAAAACATGAATAGGCGACAAGCTTCAGTCTTGTAATGTTAGCTTGGCTTAAGATAAATGTCTCACAGGAATAAGTTCTCTTCAAATTTAGTAAATGAGATGGCTGTTGAATTCTCTGGCAGGAAGAAATAGGAAATACTTCAAACGTACAGCAAGTTAAGGAACTGTTAGAATAATTGTTGGAATTAATCAAACATTCAGCATCAGTAATTAAAAAGCACCATATGGACTCAATCGATAGTATATCATCAAATGGTTAGATCTAGCCAAGAAAACCTCATAGAAGTACAATTACATTACAACCTCCAGGCATATCAGATTTAGTACAAACCTAACATTGAGTCAAACCTAAATATGGTATGCTAATCACGGGTATCCATGATTAGAAAGGATGATGAATTCTCTCACTATGTTAGAGAGAGTACATCTCACACAGACAGACTGAGTTCTTTGCTGCTGTGGTTTATATCAAAGCTGACAATTCATGACAGTGAAAAACCCATTCAATTAGAGCCAATCATGCGGCCGTATTCCAGACTTAGCCAATTTCCGGGAATTCTGTGCATCTCTAGTTGAATATGGTAATCACATACTTCTTTTGGCCCTGTGTTTGTTTCATTTGCATTTAGCACTTCCCCAAGTCCCCAGCTGCATGCAGAAGCAAAGTCTGGGAAAGAGGAGTACATTTGGTGCAGCATGAACCCATCACCCTTTGTTTCCTCCTGTGGAAACACTAGTACCTAGTACAGCTTTACTCCAAGACCACAAAGACCTGGAGATCAAATCTAGCTGTGCTTTAACCCAGTAACTTTGGTATCAGAATCTCCAAAGATCCTGACCAGACATTCATAAACACTGGCCCTAGATGTCACTTTTCTTCTTGTCTCTCTTTCAAGACTTGCTTGCGTGCCTCTAGAAACCATTGCCACTGTGGATCCTGGACAGAAGACTGAGGTTCTGTCTTGTGGCAAGTCTAATTTACTTTTGGGCTCTGTGCCTTTCGTATTCCTCTCTCCCTTTCTCTTTGTATAAATTTACAATCCTGGTGATGGATGCATAGCATGAACCGTATTGCATTATGCACCGATTTAACAACAAAGGCATTTACCACAATAATCATGACATCCTGTATTCTTACTCTTTGTCCCCTCCAACTCTCTGTCAGTCCAGTTGGAAGCATCTTATTTTAGCCCCATCATTACAGTAAGAACAGATTCACTGGGCTGGTCCTCTGCTGTTTTAGGATTTCAAAGAGCACAATAGCTAATGGCAACCGGCAAGGTCTTCCAGGAAAGCAGCCACATGGGGAGGAAAATGAACTGGAGAAACGCAGTTAGACTAAACAACAATAGGTCGCCACTTCAGAACAGACAAAGTGAATGGAGACGAAGCAGCTGAATCCGTTTGGCTGTTCTGAAGCACAATCTCTTTCTGAAGTTGTTTCTTAAAACCCCATTTTCCCTGAAAACCAATAAAAATCCAATAACTTCAAACATCACAGAGATATTCTTAGCCACAGGATTTGCTGTTTCTTACCCGGGGTTTTAAACAGCTCACTCTCTTTCATTTATTCCTTTCCCAGTTCTCTTATTCCTGCCAAACACTGTGCTATTGGGACTAATGGCTGCCTCTGAAGGTGGGTTGTTAGTCCTAGTGGACATGTAAGCAGTGGACTCTGACTCTTGTCAGAGCACATTCTTGGCAGCTCTCTAATTTCTTTTGCTCTTTCAGACCTGCTCACATTCAATGATGTCATTACCTTGTGCATCTGGAATTTCTTCAACATAACACAGCACTAACCACACTAAGTGATGTTCTCTCCCTCTCAGCTCTGCAATCATTACTTAAAAGCATTTCTTTCCATATTTACTACATCAAGTTATATTGTAGGTTCCTGGAAATTGCCAGACGTTTTATGAGAAATGAGTGTCATTACTGTAAGTTAATGATGCATACCTTCTAAATGGCAGACAGGTAGCATTTAGTAGAGGTACAGGTTGATGTTAAATATGCATGTCCTTCCCATTTATACCAGTGTTTTAAATTAGCCAAAGAGGACTCGAGCAGATCAGTCCAAAATGTTCTCTGTGGTCAAATAACTTAGCAGAAAAGCCACAAAACACTTCTGACCACCCTGTGATCAACTTACAATCAGCTGCAAATAAGTCATGGATTGGTTTAAAAAGTTATTAGTGAACACACTTGTAGACATGATGTACGAAAAAGATTCATTGAGCATACAAGGACTGAAAGGATCATTCAAATAAAGATATAGAGTTGTTCTTATATCAATAAAGATATAAGATATTGACTAAAAACAATATAAACATTTGATTAAACATTACATTTCTCAATTCAATTCACAGATCCGCTGAATTTGAGTCCAAGGCCTTACAAACTTCAGACTAATGAGTCATGTGAAATTAGGTTCAGAAATTCAGATAAATGGAATTCATATCACAGAATGAAAATGGAAATTCACATCACATAATTCCCGTTAACACATTTTTTAAAGAAAAATTAAGTTTGGCTTTACAAATGAGCTAATATAAGTAGAAGAACACAATCATATCAGAGCTAATTGAAGGTGCAAGGTTTGTTTAATGGGACACATCATGGGAAATAATGAGCCATAATGAGGAAATAAGGGGAAAAACAAAGCAAAACATAGAATATATATATGTAAGGTGGCTGCCACTGTTCCAGGTATTTGTGAAAACATTGCTAAGGTGTACAGTGCTGTTTCTAGGTCATTGTCAGGGTGTTGTGTGTGGTCGATAAGTGATTGCAAGGGAATTGCTAAGTAATTGCTAACTGCCTCAAGTTGAGCCCCCTGGAAGTGGTGGGGCTTTGGTTTTCTCAGTCCAAACTGTGAATGAGCAAGTAGAATTTACAAATCTTTTTCTAGCCAAAATAACACAGCTCAGCTAGGAAGGTCTGAATGCATGAAATAGACCTGGGTGTGAGAAGCAGACAACATATTACCCTTCCAGTCAGCCAGCAGGCTTGAATCCCCCCACTGCCAGCCAGTGGGGTTCCAGTGTGTCTGCTCTAAGAACAGTGAATTGTGGGCTATTCAGAAAGCCTGAATGAAAGCTGAGAGAAATTGTAATGTATTTCATGGCTGGTGTTCAGTTTCACATGACAGAGCTGACCAAGTGGAACTGATTCTGTAAAGAAGGAATTGCTGCAAAGCCCATTAGAATTAATGAGCTTACATCATAGTTCAAATCTCAGACTGAGTGTAACATTCTTTTGACATTTCTGAGCTTTTTGAGCACATTAGTTGAAAAGTAAATTACTTTGTTTCCTTCCAGTCTTGGTGCAATTGGATCTTTGGACATTATGTATTAGCAACGTCATAATTTAATAGGACAGCAACCATTTTCCCCCGTACGTTTTCTATCTTTTGTTAGCATGTTAGTAAAAGATTGTGTTTGGTTTCCCTTACAAAATCCCCAGACACATTGTTAACATCTGCAAAAATTAAACATACACATCAGAACTGACTGGGGGTTATAATCAGTAAGGGCCTTTGCTATGTTTCCTCCGAATTTCAAAGGCCACCTCTGGTTATAATATACAGGTCCTTCTCAATAAATGAGCATATTGTGATAAAGTTCATTATTTTCCATAATGTAATGCTAAAAATTAAACTTTCATATATTTTAGATTCATTGCACACCAACTGAAATATTTCAGGTCTTTTATTGGTTTAATACTGATGATTTTGGCATACAGCTCATGAAAACCCAAAATTCCTGTCTCAATAAATTAGCATATTTCATCCGACCAATAAAAGAAAAGTGTTTTTAATACAAAAAAAGTCAACCTTCAAATAATTATGTTCAGTTATGCACTCAATACTTGTTCGGGAATCCTTTTGCAGAAATGACTGCTTCAATGCGGCGTGGCATAGAGGCAATCAGCCTGTGGCACTGCTGAGGTGTTATGGAGGCCCAGGATGCTTCGATAGCGGCCTTAAGCTCATCCAGAGTGTTGGGTCTTGCGTCTCTCAACTTTCTCTTCACAATATCCCACAGATTCTCTATGGGGTTCAGGTCAGGAGAGTTGGCAGGCCAATTGAGCACAGTAATACCATGGTCAGTAAACCATTTACCAGTGGTTTTGGCACTGTGAGCAGGTGCCAGGTCGTGCTGAAGAATGAAATCTTCATCTCCATAAAGCTTTTCAGCAGATGGAAGCATGAAGTGCTCCAAAATCTCCTGATAGCTAGCTGCATTGACCCTGCCCTTGATAAAACACAGTGGACCAACACCAGCAGCTGACATGGCACCCCAGACCATCACTGACTGTGGGTACTTGACACTGGACTTCAGGCATTTTGGCATTTCCTTCTCCCCAGTCTTCCTCCAGACTCTGGCACCTTGATTTCCGAATGACATGCAAAATTTGAGCAACCACTGAGCAAAAGTCCAGTGCTGCTTCTCTGTAGCCCAGGTCAGGCGCTTCTGCCGCCGTTTCTGGTTCAAAAGTGGCTTGACCTGGGGAATGCGGCACCTGTAGCCCATTTCCTGCACACGCCTGTGCACGGTGGCTCTGGATGCTTCTACTCCAGACTCAGTCCACTGCTTCCGCAGGTCCCCCAAGGTCTGGAATCGGTCCTTCTCCACAATCTTCCTCAGGGTCCGGTCACCTCTTCTCGTTGTGCAGCATTTTTTGCCACACTTTTTCCTTCCCACAGACTTCCCACTGAGGTGCCTTGATACAACACTATGGGAACAGCCTATTCGTTCAGAAATTTCTTTCTGTGTCTTACCCTCTTGGTTGAGGGTGTCAATGATGGCCTTCTGGTCAGCAGTCTTACCCATGATTGCGGTTTTGAGTAATGAACCAGGCTGGGAGTTTTTAAAAGCCTCAGGAATCTTTTGCAGGTGTTTAGAGTTAATTAGTTAATTCAGATGATTAGGTTAATAGCTCGTTTAGAGAACCTTTTCATGATATGCTAATTTTTTGAGACAGGAATTTTGGGTTTTCATGAGCTGTATGCCAAAATCATCAGTATTAAAACAATAAAAGACCTGAAATATTTCAGATGGTGTGCAATGAATCTAAAATATATGAAAGTTTAATTTTTATCATTACATTATGGAAAATAATGAACTTTATCACAATATGCTAATTTATTGAGAAGGACCTGTAGTAACTTGTCTGATATTATAGGGCTGTTTAGATGTAATGCTTTTTTACCTCATATATATATATATATATATATATATATATATATATATATCAGACATAACTCAAATAAAAAAAAATAAAAAAAACCACACTAAATATGCAATTACACAAACATTTTGAGCATGTATGGTGAAAGGTGGTTTTCTGGTGTTAGCTGATCTCCAATCCTGACCAGCTGATAAGCAGCCAAACCTCTAAAACCAGCAGATCAACTGACCAGGCTGGGAGACCAGCTAAGACTAAAAATCAGCAGGGTTAAGAGATGCAGATAAGTTGTCCGTACAGTGCAGTGCACAGATACGTTTGGATAGGCTACAATAAATCTCTGAACCACCCTGCCTTAATCCCTCAGACCTAAGCATCCACAAGGTGTCACTATATCTACAGGGTAAACCTCACTAGACACACACAATCTATATCCCCATCCACATTCTGCCCCCTTGAGGATAAGTGCAGAAATAGGACCAGTAAATCAGAATTAGAACCATGAACCACATAATCTAAAATAATAAAGAATTATAAAATAAATAAACTATGGCTAAAAATGCTAAACACTGTCAAATAAATGTTTTTCAGAAACAACGGATTTTTGCACCACAAGGAGGAACCAAAGAGCTTTCAATGAAAACTTTGGTAACTTGTCCCCAACTACGCATAAACATTATTAGTCATGTTTGATAACACAACAATAACTATTGGCTTTTACTTGGGGTCAGGAGTTTGAACAAGCAACATGGGCTACTTCACATAGCAGCCACCAGTAATATCCATCTAAAAATGATCACACACACACACACACACACACACACACACACACACACACACACACACACACACACACACACACACACACACACACACACCTTAGATACCAATATACAACCTAGCAAAATGAGTAAAATGTACACTTACTTGTTAATAATAAAACTAGCTGTGATGGTTACCCTATTTAACAGAGTGAAAAAATGGTTAAGATTTTATCATAATTTAATGACTTATGGAATTGTATTTTTATTCTTTAAGAAATCCCATGTTCTAATTATTTTATTAGCCTGAAAGATGATATTTGGCACAAGAACATAAGCTCATTGCAGATTGGTTTCCAATAAATTTGAGGTACTTAAGCTATTTTTCTTAATGACTTTAATTATGAGCGCTTGTTCATTTGTTTGTCTTCAGGCAGACAATACATTAACATGGAAAATAACAAAATAATATTTGTACAGTCAACTATGTACACACACACACACACACACACACACACACACACACACACACACACACACACACACACACACACACACACACACACACACACACACACACACACACACACACACACACACACACACACACACATTTAGGCTCTGTCTGAATATGCCTATAAAGTAATAGAATAAAATAAAATAAAAGTAGGTAAAATAAAAATAAAACAAACCGTATGTGAAAAGAGTAGTACAGTATGTCCGAATTCATAGAATTCATAAAACAGTAGGTGAAAAGTACCCAGATGACATACTACTTCTGGTTAGATTCTGATTCTGATGAGATTGTAAGTTCTATATAGAACTTACTTTTTTAATGGCTGCAAAGTAAGGTTTAAACCAAATGTAGTATTTACTGTAATGTATGACCCTCAAGGTCCACTGTCCTGCAGAGTTTAGCTCCAACCCACCTATCAAAAACTTTCTTATCCTGAAGACCGTGATTATCTTGCTCGGGTATGTTTGATTAGGTTGGACTCTGTGTTCCATGGGAAAAAAAGGTCAAGTTCAGCAATATGGTGATGAATAGATGATGACAGAATCATCTGCAGAAGGTGCGACTCAACTGGACTGAACAAATTCAGATGAAAATTTAGTGATATACCAGTGTGTCACGAACTGCTCCAAGACACGGACGTGAGATCCAAATGCAGCTTTTATTATGGGCAATCCAAAGGCGTAATCCAAAGTACAGGCAATGGGTCAAAACAAAGAAACAGGAAACAAGGGAAAATGCTCAGAAGATGCAGTATAACACTAAAGTGACACAGTGTGAGTGACTGAGTGAACATGGTATAAATAGGCTGAGTCTAACAGGGTGATGAGACACAGGTGAATGTAATCAGTGATGATGAGTCCGGGCAGTGAGTTCTGGGAAATGTAGTTTGTGAGTGAAACATGATAGTCTGGTGTGGAGTGCCCTCTGGTGGCTCTCAAGGGCACTCCAGCTGGTGACCGTTACACAGTGATATTCAGGTTCATGAAATTATAGACGATATGCACATGACATCACAGTTATTGATATATTAAATATATTAAAGGAGATTCAAATAATTACAATTGATTAATATAAATAAATAAACTTAAATATATATTTAATAGTACATTACTTGTTTAGTAGAATAATGTAACTTGAAAGAAACTCATTTTAGATTTATAATATTTTTCAGTGTATAAATCAGGTCTTTATAAAAGACAGATGCCTTTTACATTTTAGGATGAGGGTCCCTCACACAAGGATGATCATATTTTGGGGTCAGTGGCATCTAATCTAGCAGATAAAGGGCTCAGGCTTTGCTTTGTGTATTTCCTCTGTATTGAAATGATGTCCATTGACCACTAATTCTTTAGTAAGTTGTAAGGATCTCTGTCAAGTCCAACTGCCAATTTAAGCAGATAATTGTTTGTTTTACTCTGTTTTTTTGCAGTTCCCTTAACTAGCACCAGTCATGTTACAGAATGTTTTGCCATTCTATTCAACTGTTCAGACGGGCCACGTCCATTGATGTGTCGCATCGCGCCAAAACCTATTCCTTCTATAGGTTAGGCCTTCTATCCTGGACGCGTCAAAGCACCTGTTGCAAATCAATTTGTCCTTTGTGTCAGAAGTGGCTCAAGCACGGTGTACGTAATAAATACAATGAGACATCAGTTTATTGTTGGGGACTCGTTGCGCAACTTCTCATCAAGTATAGACAGAAATACTGATTATAATGGGTTCTATTGGCTTTTGTTGCATGCTCACGTCCGGTGTAGACACGGTGTAATCTACTCAACATAAAATATAAAATACTACTAAAAGAACTGAACTGAAAATGGTGAAAAAAGGCAGAAAAGCAATCCCTGTCAACAAGCAAAACAAACTTGTACATTAGCCGCTTTTCCACTGTTGGGCTCAATGGTTCTAAGAATTTAAGGATGGAACCATTATATTCCCACTTGAGCTTAGCATGGCATGATTATAGTTCACTCAGGATTGTTCACTTGTCTGTTGTCTGGCTGCCAGTTTCTCTGTAGCTTGCCAGGCACAGTATTTGAGCGAAGGTGGTCGTGTCTCATATCGTCTGTAAACTCTTGCATTACCAAGGCAATGAATGCATTTGCATTGCATTCCAAAGAGCTCTGTTATCAGCCTTAGAGTGGAAAATGAAACCATATCCGTGCCAGCTGGGTCGGATCGGCACGGAATAGAACTGTTAAGCAGCAAGACCAGGTTGGCCCAGCAGTGGAAAAGAGGCTATTGTCAAGTAACAAAAGATCAGCATTGGAACATCCAATTAATGGAAGATGTGTGTATCTACCACATCCGGAGTGCTCATGATCGCCACCAGAGGGCACCTCTTCCATCTCCTGTGCTATATTACCATGAACTTAATTTCCCAGTATCCATTGCCTGTTCTCATAATGTGTGATTACATTAAGCTTTGTTTCATTATCTGGTTATCTCTGCCTATATAAGCATGTTGTTTTCACTCATTCCTTGCAAAGTCTTGTATTTGTGTTACACTGAAATTCTGAGTGACATCCTGGTTTCCTGTGTGGTGGTTTTTGATTCTCTTACCATAGTTCTGATTTACCATGTTTGCATGTGTTTCTTGGACCTTGTTTTGTTTGGATTGTTTGCCCGTGTGTTTGTCCCTTTGTCTGTTATATGGATTACGATTCTGGATTGTCCCAATAAAGCTGCATTTGGATCTTCAACCCAACCGTGTCAGAGCAGTGACGTAACAATAGTGGCAGTGAAGAAAATCTGTGCCACAACATTGTTTGTTTTACTTTAACTTTCCCTTTGTGTGAATGGGTGGAGTGTTTCAATTAACGAAGGAAGGAAATTGGATATAGGGAAGTGTGTCTTACCTGGAAACGACGCGTCATCCGTTAGTTTGCATGCGAGGTTTGCCAGTAGTGAGAGTGATTGATTGTCGTGGAAAGACGGCATTTGTCAGTCTGATGCTTCTTGTGTTTGATGTCTGGTGCGTCGTGAAGTTCGACTGAAGTGTTGCACTTCTAGACCGACTGTTTATGAGCTGTTCTGAAGACAAGTCAAAGCTGCTTATCCGCCTATCTTGGTGTCTGACGATGACCCGCGATACTCTCTAGCTCTAGCTTCTAGCTTCATACCTGCAAACTTGGTCCTCTGTGCCGCCATTACACACACACACACACACACATATCTTTCACATTCGCACATTCTGTGTGGTTAGTGTTTTTTCGTAATTGTTGCGGCCCGTCAAAATTATTGTTTGATGTTGTTGATTTACAATGAAATTAATGAAATGTTTATCAGATGTTTACTTTTTTCTCTTTTCTTTTTTTATGGACAATTTGTGAATGAATGTGGACACGAATCTGCAAACGTGGATTAGCGTGGCGCGTTTTCTGCACGAATTTCAAAGACTTGATCTTCTACTGCTAGTGTTAAACTTTATTTGTATTGTTTTTTTTTTATTGGTTTATCTTTTCTCCTTTTTTAAAGGAGTTTGTGTTGTTATTATTATTATTGTGGACATTATATAATTAGAGAATAAATACCTTGTGAACTGAATTTTTCTGGGATTATTACTGTGATTTGTTTTGTAACAGGTGGTTACTTTTTGCTATCCTGGGTTAATTTCAATTTTGACAGGTTTAATCTTGTCTGGCGCCCAAAGTTTTTCTTAAAAATTATTTATTTATTTTAGGGAGGCCACCACCATTATACAGTATCCTTGTGTGTGAAAAGTAACCTCACTTTGTTTTTGACCAGGAACACAGGATTGATGACCATGGATGACTTCTGCCATGAGGCTTTTTCTGGTCTAATGGAAAGTCAAGGATTTTTTTCGAGGTTAACTCTATGGAAGCAAAGTGTCCAGAGCCAAAGGTGTCTGGTCATACAACCGAAAATGTGGAAGAATATCAGGAAATCACTGGAGAACTCAGTAATCTCTTCACATTACAGCCCAGAGAGACAGCACACAGATGCACACATCACCTAATGCCTCTGGACCTGCTTTTTGTGTCAGATAAATGTGACAGCTTGGGGTTTTCACTATAATAACCTCTCTGAGGACCCTGATACCTGTGTCACTTTCCAAAGCTGCCCACACGACTATTATATATGAGTAAGAACTTCAAAGAGATACTATTATATAATAAATTAAAGCAATAAGCCACGCATGGCCATATTTTAGAGTTATTTTACCATGGTGAAGAAATGTTACGTAAACAAAAAAAAAAAAAACTGCCCTAACCTGGGTACAATCAATGTAGAACACAACCTCAAAAGGCATACTTGTTTTATAAAATTAAAACAATAGTTAAAGACACAATGATGTTTAATATATAACACATTTATACATTACCATTATATTATCCTAAGTAATATATTTAATTAGCCTATACTATTGCATATGTCTCGAGTCAGGGTTTCAATGCACCCCTCAACACAGAAGTCATGGGCCACTTTGATCACATGAAAAGCATTGTAGATAGTGTTCCGCCAAGAAAGTGGGAAACACACACAGTATACAGTGACAACTGTGAAAGAAAAAGAAAAAGGGAGCATGTATTGGAGCTTAGAACACAAAAAAAGACCTGTCAATTGCTTTTATGCATCAGAAAAAAAAAAAAAAAAAAAGGACATGCTGGGTTTACAAACCGTTTGACTGTTTTTGGATATTCTTGTTAAATTTAAATTGTATATCTCCAACTAGTTGTGGAAAAGAAAGAGTGGATTTTTTTGGTCACACTTTAGAATACTATTCTGTCATTAATAAATAACTACACAGGAACTAATTAATAAAATCTGATTACCGGATTAGTAAGTAATAGCGCTCAGTTGAATGAGGTAATTCACTATTGGCTAATCAATAACTACTAAGCACGATTACTAAGAACTACAATATAGGTTCATAATTAATGAGTGTAATTCATAATGTAAAATTAATTCTAAAGTAAAGATCATGGTAACCAACTAGTAATAACTCAAGTGTTACCAAATCTTTCAGAAGGAATTATTAATTATTTGGATCAGTATTCTAAAGTGAAAAGCATGATAACTCCTTAATATTGACTGACGTCATTGTAAGCTTTTGAATTTTTTTAAGGTTTTGGATAGTAATGGATCAAGCGTTACTACATCATTCAGAAGGAACTACTAATTATTTGGATCAGTATTCTAAAGTGAAGATCATGGTAACCAACATGACTCTAGTGTCCCAAATCCATCGGAAGGGATTGCTATCCAAAACCTTACAAAAACATACAAGAACCTCAAAAGCTTACAATGATTTCAGTCATTACTAGAGAGTTATAATGCTTTTCACTTTAAAATACTGATCCAAATAATGAATAGTTCCTTCTGAAGGATGTAGTAACACTTGAGTAGTGGGTTACCATGATCTTTACTTTATTATTTAATTATATATTTTGCATTATTCATTTTTAATTATGAACCTGAATATAGTCATTTTTAGTAGTCCTCTAGGATGTATGAAAAAAAAAAATAGCAGTTATTGATTAGCTAATAGTGAACTACCACATTTGGCTAAACACTATTACTTGGTGTTACTTAGGAAGAAGCAGTTGTAGGAAACTCAGAAGCGAAGACCAGGAGACTTGGTTGTATCTTCATCAGGATTCTTTATTGAGAACACAAGCTGTTGGTAGCTGCAGTCATCAAGTCAAACTAAAGCAATGTACATTGTAGTTTATATACAGTACATTTAGAGGGCAGTGCTTAGAAATGGAGACAAAGCATCTGGGTGACAACCTTAAACAAAGCATGCAAATGAAGTATACAGCTAGGAACCCACCCCAGACTCTAGAGTGTTACCAATCCTAATCCAATCAGCATAACTATTCAAAGACTGGGACAGGGGCTCCAAGAGCCATTAAAGACAAAGGGTGAGAGTCTCAGTAATCTGACTCATTTAACTTACAATAGAGAGAACAGGACTGGCAGGAATCTCTTGCTGGAAACTTTGCTTAACAGCTGATATCATCATCATCTTAAATGCTAAATTTGGTGTACTCTACCTTAGTTTTTCATGTTAAATTATGTAAGGACATAAGATCAGCAGATCTTAAACAGATTCTTAAATTTGTTATCCCACACAGTCAAGCAACAGGAGGTGTTTGTATATTTTTCTCATTTGATTTTAGCATCGTTGTAGTTGCTAGGAAACATTGTTTGTTTACTGTGCTCACGTGCTATAGTCAAGTTGGTGAAGTCTTGTTTGCTTGTGTTTGTTCACGTTGGTAAACAGTTTCAGTAGTGAGGTGTCACGCTCGCTAAGCCAGCTCACACCATATATACAGTGTGTTTGAAGCATTCATCAGGAAGAAGCAGTCAAGCAACAGGAGGTGACAGTAACTGCAAGTGGGCAACAACTAGTTACTGGGGTGCCTCAGGGCTCAGTGCTTGGACCACTTCTCTTCTACATCTACATGACATCACTAGGATCTGTCATTGTTATGCTGACAACACACAGCTCTACCTCTCATTCCAATCAGAGGATCCGACGGTAGCTCGCATCTCAGCCTGCCTGACAGACATTTCTAGCTGGATGAAGGACCACCACTTTCAACTAAACCTTGCGAAGACAGAGCTGCTTGTTGTCCCGGCCAACCCAACACTACACCACAACTTTTCCATTCAGCTAGGTTCGTCAACCATAACTCCATCCAGGACAGCCAGGAACATTGGAGTCTCAAAGATGTTTTGATGCTGTTCACTTTGTTTAAACTATTCATTTTGATTTAACACCATTGTATCAGGTTTCATGTTCAAACACAATTGCATTGTGTTAAACTGACTTGAAACGAATACTCTTTGGCTTAACTCTATGTTTTCATTTTAAAAGAACGTTTCAATCGAGTAACTCAGAAATTAATTTACGTCTATGCCTGACCACAAAATATTTAAAAGAAATTTAATCTAATTTCCTTTAAATTATTTTCTCTGAAAAATTACGTTTGTAGGCTAGGGCTCGTTTTATTATGCCGTTTTCTTTCATAACTAAACTAAAAGCTAATCAAATAAAAACATAAACAATACTTCTTTATCCCCATTTAAAGCCCATTTGAACGTTTTATTGTCGTACCTCCATACCAGCCAGCCCAGAGATTAACCAGCCCAGTAACTGGGTAACTGGGCGTAACGTTAGCTATAGCAAAGAAGCGAGGAGCCATCGCACCATTACATCAAAGTTATCAGCGACAAGTGTTAAATATGCTGTGTTTTACACCACAGTTTGTCAGTGGAAAATTAATAAATATTTTGTGTGCTTTCTCACAGTTGGACAAAGACAAACAATTCCTGCGATTTTTTTTTTTTTTTAAACAGAGACAGCCGATGGGCCATCTTCCACATCTCTCTAACCGTCATTCACACCACGGATACAACATGTAACTTAATGCAAACCCACCCATTCGCTATATTACAATGTTTAAACTTTTTGTTAATCGTTATATTATCTGCTTCGTCAATTGTATCTAGTATAACCATGTGATGCTTATTACATTAAGTTGACTAAAGCAGCCGAAGTCTCGGTGAACAAAGTGTCTCGAGGACCGTTAATGATGGCTGTTTTGCTAACATTAGTTAACATTTTAGACATTTCTCACGTTTCCAATTTGAAACCCATACTAACAGGTTGTTTTTATGCTTTTGAAATCAATCTTTTCAGAGTAAAGGCAGCGAGGGGTGGTGTGATATCAACGTCAACACGATGATGCAATACTATGAGCCTAAAACGAAGTAGAATTCACATTACGGCTTTAGTGTTGCACAGATGTAAATTGTCACATGTTATTTAAATACATTGTTTGTACATTTTCAGTTTTGAATGTATTGCTATTTTTGTAAAGACCAGAGATGTCTTGCAGCACAAATGGCAAAAAAGTCTTCGGAAGAAATACAGTATTTTTTAGACTGAAATTTAAATCTAAACATTGATCAACTCATGCATAGACAGCCCAGACGAAAAATAACACAGACCTCTACTAACATCAAACCATATTGTTTCTTGCACCACATGAATAACATCATGACATCCAAGGACCAATGATGTTTGATGTAATGAAGTGTGCCACCATTTTTGAGTCATTTTGTATTGCTTCAGAAGAATACCAGTGAAGTCTTGAATATTCTAGCTATAGTATACTTTCTTAATATGGATAAAAGCAAAAAATATATTTTGTGTTATATTTCCACTAGCACTTACTTGAAGTTTGCCTTGGATTTTGTATAAAGGTGTCTGCAGGTAATTGCTAATGCTAGGTTTGTAGTGGTTTAAAGTTGTCTCATGAATTATAAATATGGCAGAGCGGGTTAGATCCTGCTCTATTATTGGTGGTTGTCACATGAGTGATAGATGTGTCAGCCTATTGGCCGCTGTCCCTGGCCTATTTAAAGACTATGTTTATACCACCTGGTCATGCATCATTGTTAGCTCCGCCCCTTGTTGCGTGCACGCTGCCGTTCAATGCCGGACTTGTGTTTGGTTTGAGGCTCCGCGGTGGTGCAGGCCATTGTTTTCCCCCAGGTAGGTTAATCAAATATTTGTTGATGGGGACTCGTGTTGTTTGCGGTAACCTGCGTGCTCTTCATTCCAGTTGGCCTGTTTCCATGTTTCATTCATAAGCTGCGGTGCGCAATCGCACGCCTATGCAGTTCCGTGATGATCACCTGGTACGTAAAGTTGTTCTTTTAACTAAATATTTTACTCAATTGAGTTAACCAAATAATGTGATGTCTTTTAGCAGGATATTGATTCCTTTGAGGATGCTCTGTCTTAATTTGGGCGTTGGGCTGATCGTTTTCTGCATAAAAGTAATTTAGACGGCGCTGCTGTTTTATGTTCGTTGTATGTTTCCCACACTACAACATTTGATCCGTTCACCGCTGCATGTGCCGAAGTTGTGTATGTGGGCTCGCTTTTCAGTCATACTACTATTGGCTGCATGTGTGCTAATTTGTATTTTTCTTTACTTTTGTTTTTTTGTAGTTTGATGTTAATTATTTTGTAATTTATTAAGTTGCAACTTTTGTTGCTCTGATTGTTGTTGTTTTGTTTTGCTCCCTTTGTGGTGGGTTTTGCATCACTAACCCCTTATAATTCTGTTATTATTATGTGTCTAGTATCATTTGTTCAGTGTATTCATTAATTTTTTTTTTTGTTGTTTGTTTTAGGCTGATGGACCCCGGGAGGCTAGCTTTTCTTGCCTTCTGGTGGTGGCATTTCAAGCACTGAGTGTGGTTTGCCGCTTATAACCGCTTACACCTCACTGTGTGTGTGTGTGTGTGTGTGTGTGTGTGTGTGTGTGTGTGTGTGTGTGTGTGTGTGTGTGTGTGTGTGTGTGTGTGTGTGTGTGTGTGCTCGCGCGTGTTTGGCTTTTGGATTCGATACCTAGCCTACCCTGCTACAGGTAAGCCTCAGCCATCTTAATTAAACTTTTCTTTTATTGTGTGTGTTGATGAATGGTGCTGTACTAGTCATTTGAGTGACATTCTGCCTTGCATTAACCTGAGAGTTATGTGAACTTAATAAATTAACTTTTGTACTGATATCCACGTCTCTTTGCCCTCCATGGTAACAAACCTGTGTGCCCTATTTTCATTGGGTAGTTATTTCCCCTTTCTCTGAAAAGGGGTGGCGTAGTCAGCTTGTTATATTAGATTACCACTATACAATCTGGTATTTGTCCACCGTTTACCCCCACCACCACGCTACATAAACATAAACTGTCAATAAATGTTGCTTAATTGTTACATTACCATAATTTAGTTTAGTCTTCAAGGGCAAAAATGACATTGATGTCATTAGAACTACGTACCAGAACTATCCTGACACATGTCTATTACTATCTCAAAGGAAGAGTCAGCTGATGAATTCAAGACACACAAGGTAGGACATATGTCAGGACTACATCAGCATAAATGCATGACTTGGATAGTCCACTTAAAAATTTAAATTGTCATGCTTTGCTCACCCTCATGTTGTTCCAAAACCATAATTTTATTAATCTTCATTTTTTTTATATATATATTATAATTGTCTATCCATTGAAGGTCTAGGGAATCTTTATTTTCAAGCTTCAGAAAGTAAGTTCATTTATTCTTTTATTCACATACATTCAACAATGCACACATGGGGCCCTATCTTGCACCCAGCGCAATTGACTTTGTACACCGACGCATGTATCATTCCTATTTTGCACCCGTGCAAAGCGCATTTTTCCCTCCACAGAAGCACGTCGCTAAACTAGGGAATGAACTTGCGCTCCCTGGGCGGTTCAGCGCAAAAAAGGAGGCGTGTTCCGGCGCAAACGTTCCTTCATGCTATTTTGCAGGTTTAGAAAACAGTTGCGCCACTAACCAGGAAAAAATAGTTTAAAGTCAGTGGCGCGTTGCGCATGTTATTCATATGCTATTTTAAGGGCGCATGCTTGGCCATAATCAATGTAGCGTGTGCACAACGCGCATACACTTTGATTCTCTCATCTACACAGAAGCAGTTTTCATTTTTGCAAATCATACATTATTACGATAGATAGATAGATATACAATTTATTATAAAAGCATACATCTAGCTTACACATTTACCCAAATTATCATACGCCTTTTTAACCGAAGTTAATTTGGGTGGGTTTCTCCATCCCCAACGTCCCTGACGAGAGAGTTGCTCTCCTTGGCTGTGAACCGCTCCTGGCGCGCGCCTGGCAAATCCGCCGTTATAATAGGAATCCGCTTTAGAACAAGCGCGGCTGCTCTTAAAGGGAATGTGAGATGTCGCTCTGATTGGTTTTTCACGTTACGCCCAAACCACACCTATGAATAATGAAGCTACTTCAGACCAACCCTTTTTAGATTTGCGCCTGGCGCAAGAGTCATTTATCCCGCCGGGAAAATAGCAACAGCGCCAAGACCCGCCCACAAAGTTACTTGCGCTTTGCGCTTTGACACTTGCGTTTCAGATCGTTAAAATAGGGCCCATGTAATGCAAATATTTTAAAGGGAAGCTCAAACGTGCTTGACACATAATAAACAAACCTCATCTCAAGCTTCTCAATTAAATGTATTAATCAAGCCTGCGTCTTGTTGGAAGACTTGGATAAAACTGCTTTATTCATTTGGATTAGCTTTATGTACTTCTTGAAGCAAAATACTGATTGTCTAGACCAGGGGTCTCCTAAAATAGTTTTTGTTGGCCTATATATGTCACCCTTAAATGTCAGAGAAAAGAACAGAATCAGAGATTCTGATTCACCGTGTCCTAACGTGCCACAACACGCGATAAAAGGTATCTTTTCCATGTTAATCAGTTTTTTTCTTAACCAGCCGCGACGGCGTCACGTGACGATTCTATTTTAGAAATGGTTTCTATTTTTCTGCGACGTCGTGGCTGGAACAACAAATACAAAGTGTGGCAATGATCATCTCAGGTACTGTTTATGTGCTTTATTTAATGTTAAAAGCGTGTAATGTGACTTTGAATATCATTTAGTGCTCCCAGCTTTGTAGCTGTAAAAGCAACAATGGATAATTCACCTCAGATGTTGAAATTAAACAAATGGAAACAAGAACGTTCAAACTGTGAACAAACAAGTGTATTCTTTGACAAAGATTGTTTTAGTAACTCAGCCTATGGATTTTTTACTAATGTTTAAATGGTGTAATATTTATGAATTTTATTATGTAGGCTACTTCTCCATTTTCTTGTGAGTGCCGTCAAGATTCTCTGGTGCTGTGCACTTGCCGCGAGAGCCCGCCCGCCCACTCTGATTGGCTGTGGGTTTTGATTGATTTTGACGCATCTCGTAGTCGCGTCGCTTCTGGTGTGGACAGGCAGATTGCTTGTCGCTAGAATCTTATCGCATCGCGTCTGGTGAGGACACGGTGTTAGGCTGATGCCATGTAAATGTCTTATAAATTGCATTTAATATTTTCCTACATAGTTTATAAAATATATAATATTTTATTTTTATATGTTAAAAAGACATTATAGTTCGACAGTGTCACCTTATCTGTTCAGGCTTTTATTTTGAAAAGCGCCGTTCTTCTTCGGAAAGTTCGGATGTTTTTTTTATGACGCTAAAACTTCCTGTTACACTCTCTGCACAATGTGCTCGCGCGTCGTCGGAAGAATGGTAAAAACTTGTAACCACTTTATTTATCGTGTTCATCCATTTGAATCCTGTAAAGAGAGTTTACATTGTGATTTAATTTATTTTTGTATTGCTCATACATGTTATTTTTTAAGAACTCCAAACTGTGATGGTGTGTCGAGCTAGAGAGCATGGTAGCTGATGGTGGAAACTCTTTGAATTAGCGCCCTTGGAGAAGCGGAATGAGGTATGAAGTGTGTAAAATGTGTGGAGTTTGTATTATCAAAAAGAGATTTTGTATTAGGAAAAGAGAATGTCAATACTTCATTTGTTTATGGGTTTATTGCACATTTCATCAATATAAAAACATATTTCTGTGAACAATTATAATATATTGTATTTCAACTAAAAGAAGCATGTGATATTTTATTTGTCATAAAGGCTTAAAAACATATTTCATTTCATATTTCATATTGGTCATCTGTTGAAATTATTTGTATTGTGTGTAAACATGATTCATATGTGAACATAATTTGTGCAAATTATTTGTGAAGCTACATCGAAGCATTTAGTAAAACTTCTGTTTCTTCTGTAGTTTTCACAGTGTTCATGGTGCATGGTGCTCGTTGAGAGGAAGAAATAAAATGACACCCGTTTGAAACTCTCTGCGTTTTGATGAATATATCCAAGGGGCCGCTACATGCCAAATTAAATTTTATTAATGACAATTCAATTTAAGCTCTAGAACAGGAGTTTTCAAAGTGTGGGGTGCACCTCCCAGGGGGGCGCCAGAGCATGCCAGAGGTGCAGAGAGTGGTAAAAATTATAGCCTAATAATTATTTTAAATTAATAAATTTAAAAAGTTAAATTGTTATTACTCTGAAAATATGGCCTTGTTTACACTGCAGGTCTTGATGTCCAATTTACTGTCTGTTTACACGTTCTATCAACTGTATCCGTTTCATGTGTTTACACTTGCCATACTATCTGAAACATTGCTTAAAGGGTTAAATTCTCTTGCACAGATGGATGAATGTGAAATATGCTTGATGCTAGCTCTGTGATATAGGCCTATGCAAAGTTCGCCAAACATCACCATGATTTTGAGGCGGAAGAGGACGAAAAGTGCCATCATTGCAGCCTGTGCATATGCTTCAGTTATTGTGTGCAAGAGAGATCTCAGGACTGGTGGGAGCATATTCTGTTTAAATATTGGGTAAGTTGTGTCAAAAGAACATTCAGCCGATAAACCCCTGAAAATTTTTCCCAATAAAATCCTGCTGACAAACAACTCTGGAAGACGTATTTGTGAAAATTAAAGTACTACAGGGTTTTAAATGGGTACACACCCTACTGAATAAACACTACTCTGATCCTTCATGCCTTTATTTTAATTTATGAAGATTTAAATGTCTACCCAAACAAGGGTCATTTTTATGAAATGTGGTGACACACACTAACAATTTTTTTTTCCAATGCATTTAGAAAAAGGAGCTTGACCAGGTGCAGAAGTCAGAAATCTACTTTTTTTTCTACAAAGTCAAAAATCTACTTTTGACAAAAAAATTAGGGAGACTTGTTAATGTTTAATGTTCTACTATGTTTGTATTTTAAATGACTTTCAGATATGTAGGGGTTTATGAGTGAGTTACCATTGTGGTAAAGTGCTGAGCATGTGCTTCTGTGGAGGACCTGCTAACAAGAATTCAGTTTGTTTTAAAAGCAACTCCAATGGGTGTGCTAGTGATGCAGTCAGTACCATCTTTAGACTGCCAACATCTAACATATGTATTAAAATAAAAGCTATGTTAAGGTTGTTAGTATGTTATTCTAACTCTGTGTGTCTATTAAATAGACACAAAACAATAACTCTTTGGCTAAAAATGATTTAATCATGGACAGTGGTTCCACACGATGGAACCATGTTATCTCAACTCAAATACTTTTTTTTATTTTTTTTATTTTTTTTTATTTAAGCTTAAGCAGATACAGGCTTTAACAGTTAATTTTCCGAGAGCCTATCGTGATCTGCAGCTGCTCAGGACTAGATATATAGGATAATTGACATTGAGCATCAGGAGATTACAGTTTTTTTGCTAAGGAGGTGCTTGTTTAGTCTCTTCTTGAAGGCCTGGACATTCTTTGAGGTGATTTCACCTACTACAGTACAGGGGAGGCAGTTCCAAGTTGTTACAGCCGAATGAAGAAAACTCCTCCCCAAGCATTTGGTGTTGGACTTGGGGAGTTTTAGGGCGTGACTTGATCGTGCTCTCCGAGTGGTTCGGCAAAGGAGATCAGGTGGGGGTAGCAGAGCTTTGAGATCCTCTGGACAGTTATCAGTGTGCATTTTGAAAAGCAGAGTTGTTGCTGCAACAGTTCTACGATGGCTGAGCTGGCTGATTGCATATTTCCTTAGGGCAGTGTCCTCATCTTCCCCAATGATTTTCAGTGCCTTTTTCTGGATGTTGTCAAGCTGCCCAAGGGTAGTCTGTGATGCGTTCATCCAGGCAAGGCATGAGTACTCCATGGTACTCCTGACTTGTGCCTTGTAGACATTGGCCCTACCTTTGACATCAAGCTTGTTGGCCATCCTGCGCAGAGCTCCAAGACGCTGTCCAGCACGCTTGCAGATGTTTGACAGGTGATTAGTCCATAGCAACTTCTTATCGATACATAGTCCCAGAATATTCAACTGCTCAAAAAGGTCAATTCTGGTTGCCCCCCAAAAAAAGATCCGGGCAGGATGGAGGCCTCTTTCTCGACAGAACCATAGCCTTGCATTTGCTGGGCGCGAACGTGACCTTCCAGGTATCAGCCCACCTGCGAATATTCTCCAGGTCTTTATTTAGGGATGCTGCCACGTTGGGACCATTAAGTGTCGTTACTGGGGCGTAAATGGTGGAATCATCCACATATAGAAAAATGCTATTGTCGCACTGTTCTACAACATCGTCTATGAAGATGGAGAATAATAGCGGGCCGAGAATGGATCCCTGGGGCACCGAGGCGTTGATTGGTTGAGATGATGAGGACTGACCAGAGAGCACGACCTGGATGGACCTTCCTTCCAGGTAGTTCTGTAGCCAAGAATGTAATGGCCCAGTTATGCCTTTAGCAGAAAGCTTATCCAAAAGGCCGTTGTGCCAAACCTGGTCGAACGCTCCTTTAATGTCTAGTGCAACAATGTACACCTCACCTCCTTTGTCTAGGATGTTGTTCCACGTCTGCGACAAAACTGTAAGGAGGTCTGCTGTGCAGTGGTTCGGTTTAAATCCATACTGTTTATTAGAAATTAGTTTATGGCGGAAGAGGTAGCCCTGGAGCTGTTTATGAACTGAGGATTCCATCACTTTGCTAAGGACTGAGAGGAGGGATATGGGACGATAATTTGTTGGGTCTGATTTTGAGTCTCTTTTATGTATTGGTATCACTCTGACGTTTTTCCATTGTTTGGGGAACACGCCATGTGAGAAGAGAAGTTGAAAGAGACGACTGAGGGGGCTGGCCAATTCTGCTGCACATTCTCTAAGGACTTTTGTTGGTATTTCATCAGGTCCCGTTGCCTTTGCTGGGTCAAGGTTGCGAAGAATGTTTCTAATGTCTTTGGGTTTGAAGTGCACACAGGCAAAAGAGGATGATGGTTGCTGGCACTGAAGCAACGGTTGCGCAGATGCATCAAGCAAAGTACACTTCTCTGCAAAGGTTTGGCAGAAGATGTTAGCCTTTGCACTGGCACTGATGTGGGTGGTACCCCGGTGTTCAATGACAGGGATATCTGTGAAACCACTTCTGCCTGAAAGTGAATTTACTATGCCCCACCATTTTTTTGTGCTTAGTGAGTTATCTGCAAGATCATTACTCAATTTGGTGTAATACTCCCTTTTTGCCCTCTTTTCAGCTAGATTGAAAGCTGCTCTTGCCTTGAAGAACTTCCGTTTCATAGCTGGGTCATCGGAGGTCCGTATGTTGTGATAAAGCTTTCTTTTTCTCATGGCTAATCTTCTGCACTCTGCGTTGAACCAGGCTTTATCCCCGGGCTTTTTGGTGATGGTCTTGTTGGGAATATATAATGCCATGGCATCTCGCAGTATGGTGGTAAAGTTTGTGCAGATGATTTCAGGATCTTCATCCTTGAGAAATATCAACATGAAATACTTCATGTTGGATTAACTTAAGCAAAGTGAGTGTCTGCTAAATGATTAAATGTACATGTAAATGTAACTTACTAAATCATTAATCAGAATTTCTTGTTAGTTATGGTAGTTATAGAGTGTTAATATTGCATTACTCATTTGTTCCTTGTAGTTATTCATTAATGATGAGCAGCATTATTCTAAAGTGTTATGGACTTGTTTTATACTTGCTATACCTGTACCTCCAGTCAAAACTGCTTTTTGTTACATTAACGCCATGTCGTAATTACCGTAATTACAAGATGACAAACCGCGACATTCTACTTGGAGCTGTTCATGTCCTTAGATTTGGAATTATACATTCCTAAGGCTACACTATCAACACCAAAATTAATCTGCAAGTTGTAATTACAAATTCTACGAGGACGTGAATGCTTTGCAACTCGGAATCCCGGAATTATGGTAATTCCGACATGGTGTGAATGCACCTATAGTTTACTTTTGTGTACCAAACCCGGGAATGTTGAGGGTGCATTGCAGACAAAACTGGAAAGCACTTCCTCTATCGATAAATATTCAATCTGATTGGCTGTATTTAAACAACATCCTATAGTATGCCACATAGGTGTTTTTAATCAGACCATCTGGCAATACAATTCTGTTAAAAAAGGTATCAGAAGGATACAACATGTGCTTTAATTTGATTATGAAATAATCACTGGATTTGGCACTGGATTAGTAACATCAAATCTTTGAAAGACATGCAGAGTTTTGACACTGTCACTACTGCCACTACATCTCATATAACCCCTAAATGGGACATATGAATAAAACAAACTGTGGATTAAATGTCAGGCAGACGGCCTGAGGCCAGAATAGGCTGCAGTGTGGACTCAAATCATAAGCCCTGGGGAAATGTCTTTCTTATTTCCCCTTTTTCTTCCCCAAAGCTTCCCACACAAAACCATTTTTACAACCACTAATGCACCAATGTGCTACAGATGACTTCAGAAGTTACATTTATGTAACTTAAACTAATTTTCAAAACTGCAGTTATCCGTCCACATCTGAAAAAGCCGTCACGTGACCCAGAAATCCTGGCTCATTACAGACCTGTTTCAAACCTGCCGTTTTTGTCTAAAGTCCTGGAAAAAGTTGTTGCAGCCCAACTTCACAATCACCTTCACATCCATAACATATACGAAAAATTTCAGTATGGTTTTCGAGCAGCACACAGCACGGAGACAGCTCTGGTACGCGTCATGAATGACCTACTTATGACTGCAGACCAGGGCTCACCATCTCTCCTTCTCCTACTGGACTTGTCGGCCGCCTTTGACACCGTGGATCACATCTTGCTCCATCGTCTCCAGTCTGTGGTAGGACTCTCGGGGACCACACTAAGCTGGTTCCAGTCATACCTCGCAGGCAGGCTGGAGTATGTGGCTTTAGGACAGTCCCAATCATCACCCCACACGGTCAGCTGTGGAGTGCCACAAGGGTTCGTCCTTGGTCCGACCCTTTTCACCATCTACTTACTACCCCTGGGTCACATCATCCATAAACATAAAGTTTCATTCCATTGTTATGCATACGATACACAATTATACATCAAAATGGACTTCTCACTCCCCTCAGCGCTGCCGTCTGCACTTCAGGTTTGCTTGGAGGAGATAGGGGCATGGATGTCTGACAACTTTCTTCAATTAAATAGCAGTAAAACCGAAGCCATCATGATTGGTGCCCCTCACCAAACCCAGTCCTCCTCCCTCAGTAGTATATCTATTTTTGGCCATCACATCGCTCTGTCTACCTCTGTTACAAACCTCGGAGTCAGACTTGACTCAAATCTCACATTGGACACCCACATTCGCCACCTCTGTTAGGTCTCCTTCCTCCACCTTAAAAACATCGCCAAACTCCGCCCTTCCCTCTCCCAACCGGATGCTGAGAGGTTGATCCATGCCTTCGTCTCCTCCAGGTTGGACTACTGTAATGCCCTCCTCGTCAGAAGCCTGCAAATGCTCCAGCATATTCAGAACTGCGCTGCCCGGGTCCTGACGAGGAGGCGCAAATACGATCATATCACACCTGTCCTGAAATTACTACACTGGCTGCCCATTCACCCATCAGTGCATACATGGAACTGTCCCTGCCTACCACAGTGAACTCCTCATCCCACACACCGCCGCACGAAACCTCCGCTCCTCTACCTCTACCTACTGCCTGTACCAACCAAGGACTAAACTCTCCTCCATGGGAGGCAGGGCCTTTCAGGCAGTCGCCCCACGGCTCTGGAATGCCCTCCCAGAGACCCTAAGGGCCCCACAAACTGTGGAGGTTTTCAAGAAGGGCCTAAAGACATTTTTATTTCAAAAGGCCTTTTAACTCTCATGATTTTAATTTTAACTTTGTGGCGTTTTATTGCTATTTATTGTTTTTGTGACATTTGGGACTGTTTTTAACCCCCTGTTACTGTAGCACTTTGAGATTTCGTTGAAATGTAAAGTGCATCATAAATAAAATTTATTATTATTATTATTATTATATAGTGATGGTATTGGATGGTAATTTATGGTTATTCAGTGCACCATGGTATGGTACTGAATGATCATTTTATGCACGTGGTATAAGTCTTTACCTGGAAAAAGTCGTTCAAAAGTCACTGGCACAAAGAATACAGACGTCGATAATATGTAGATAAATATCCACTTCATCCAGCAGTACCTGTCCAAACGCCTCTGTGCATAAGTGAGCTATATGATTCAAACCGTTTCAGTCAGTTTTAACTAACCTGCTTTAACAGGTTCATTAAAAAAAAGAACCTCAACAATGTAATAAGCGCATTGAGAATCACTAAATTGGATCACACGACATGATTGCTAAAATATGAGGAAATTGTGTCTTAAGTTTGGTATAAGGTTCGGTAAAGTTCAGTATAAAGTAAAAAGCAAATTTGTCCTACTGTGGTGCAAGCAACAACAACACAGCACAACCAGCGTCCAATTCACAAACAAATGACCATCAAATATTTGGCTTGAAACGTATAGGAAATGTATAGGAAATGCATAGGAACAGAATGGAAGCGAGCAAATGATGACAGAATTTAATTTTTGGTTTAACTATCCCTTTCAATTATAGTGAGATTTTAGAAAGTTTTGTCTCTAAACAAATGCAGTGTCTTATGGGAATACAACAATTAAGTTCTGTACTTTTATAGTGTTGTTTAGTCACCTGGTAATGTTAATCACATTTAGTAAGAGTAGCCTACATTAGAATGTATGGTATGTCTGTTCAGAAACATTTTATATTACTATTGTTTTAGGCAATATAGTTTAGCTTAATGTGTTATTATACTTTGTCATCCGTAATTGTAATGTTTTTATACTACCAATGACTTTATCGCTGCATGTTGCCAGTGGCTGGCGGTTAGGTAACCACTGGACGTTCCCACTGCTTGTTGCCTCTTAATGTGTGAATGACATTCATGGATGTTATTCCACGTTGTAGACACCGAATCAGTTTTCTTTTCAGACTACATGGAATCAGTACATAAAATGCTTAATATTAAATATGAAGGAGAAACAGCGAGTGCTCTTCGCAATCGCCTCCATTTATCTGTTGCGAAATCACCTGTCTATCTCCATGCAGGCTCAGACTCAGCACAGCGAGTAGGCTACCACCGTATGTACACAGAGACATATCTTAAATTATAGGAAAGTCGCTGACGCTAAAATTCACTTCTCCATCTTGCCACAACATTAAAGAATGTAGTCACGGACCACTGACTTCACTCCTATTGGTTGTTGCTCCCGCAAGTCACTCTTCATTTGCATAAAGTTTCATTTAATTTGCATAGCATCTCAACTATGTTGCATCTGGCACCTTGTTGCCAGATGCTATTTACACTAACTCCGCCCACCATTGTCTGATTGAGCCAGACAAAATTGCCAAAGAAATTGCACTGATAACAGAATCAGTGGCATGGAGAATAAGGTGGGTGGCAATTGTCGTTTCCCATCACATATCAGCTGGGAAAAGTGTTTATTTTATATAAACATTAAGAAAATATTAAAATAGTGGAAATAAAGTGCCAAATGTGTATTTGACAGTGGGAAAAAAGTTTTTAACAGGTAGGGTTAGGAGTAGGTGTAGGGATGGGCTTTAGGGACAGGGATAAGTAGCCTATTGTAACGCTTGGTTCCCAAAGGACGATGAAGACAACAAAGATACAAACAAGAGGATTTATTCCGAACACGATTACTAGCCAACATACGAAATAGTGTGCATCAAACACAAACAATAACCGACAGTGAACACAGAACAGAGAGGAAAATACACAGATGAATAAGGAAGACAAGGTGATAACAGCTGAACATGTTGAGTGATGATGATCGCTGGCAGGTGCGGGTAATGGAGGAATGAGTGCAGGTGTGAGCCGGAACAGGTGACTGTGACTCAAGGCAGCATCCATTTATGATTTTAATAAATACACTGAATATGTTTTTATTATTGCACAATACACTGAGGTGCAAAAAGAATCTGCCACTATTTGAACTAAGCGCAAATAGCATCTAATAACTAATTACACTTAGAAAAAATAAATAAATAAATGAGTTTCCTATTGGTAAAATATTGGCTATTTTACAACATTTAAATGTGGCTCATCAGATGAGAACTACTAAACTATCCATTTTTATAAGACGTATTAATCACCTCTTCTTAATATGTACATTTGACTGCACTAATTTTAATTTTAAGTGTTCAGTATAATAGCTTATAAGTGTGAAGTCTTAAAATCATTGTTCCAGCGATTGTTCTAAATGTAATGGCTAAAAAAACTTTATTTGACTTATTTGAAATTTATTTAGCTTTCTTGATCCGGCAAGCTGTAATCTGATTGGCTGGTTTGATGCAGCTTCTGGGAGTCTGAGTGCATAGGTTTATATCAGTCCACCCAAAACATGTTACCATGGTTGATACAATAAGCATTTTTGAGGAAGAACAAATCACTGGTTTTGCTAAATTTGACCAGCTTGATTTGATCAACTCAATGAAAATTGTGTTTAAGGGACTTTGTAGCAAGTAAACTTGATTGCCGTGAACATAATTGTATATTCAGCTTAGTTCTCTCATCTCTGTGTCAATAATCACAAGAACCTCTGCTAGTCATTTTAAGAAGGACCTGCAAGCGGAAAAGAAAATGTGCAGGTGAGGAAGAGGGAAATAAAAAGTATAGTGTAAGAGAGAATGTGCACATGAGATACTGACATCCCACTTCTCTGGCCTTCCCTCTCATAAACACTGTTGTCAGCCAGCGACACAGGGACAATTAATCTCTGTGAGGCAAAAAAACACAAACACACAAGCACAAAAGCTGTCAAGATGACAAGACAAGGCAGTTCAAAAATACCACATTTTCATTGCCATCAAATACACAAATAGCAGTGATAAACTTGTTCAGGCTGAACAGTAACAGATTGCCACTGTGGGATTTTGTTCATATGTCCATAATTGAGATTTTCAATTTGGTAAGATGAGCTGTAACACAAATTTGTTTGTTTTCAGAATGGAGAACTAGTGCCCAGAGACAATACATTAAAAAGTAGACAAGTAAAATTGATATGAGGCTTTCAAAACAGGTAAAAAAAAAAGAAAAGAAAAAAAGGTCACACTATTTCGATAGTCCAATTTAGACATTCTATTGACTATGAGTAACATTGCAAGGCTGAACGATTAATCATATTTTAATCGTGATACCGATATATACTTTTCTCGATTAATTAAAAATAATAGTTGTGATATTGGCCTGTCCTGTAAACGTTTTGACAATTTGACATTTCCATTATGTTGCACTAGTAACGAGCCTCCACTATCTTTCCTGCTTGGGGTTGGCAGATCTTAAGGGCGTAAAACCCTTAAACTGAGCTTTTCTTAAAATGATCCAATGTATCCAATGTTTTACACCAATGGATATGTTTAAGTTTAGCGATGTCCATTGTGAAATTCATCTTGAATGAAAGTGTCCTTCACGAGGCTGCGTCTGCGAATTTCTGCTTAATCTGCGAGCGAGCTTCCTATGTGACTAACTGTAATAAATCCAAACATGAATCTCAACCATATTGTTTGCGATGGTTGATGAATAAATGCACTTATGCAACCGTTGCTACAATAGAAAGTAAAAATGTAAAGTTTGGAATTATTACAATTAAGATTAGGAGCCACTGTGTATTTATGTTTTATTATTATTGCTTTGATGAAATTATCATAGCTGGATAAATTAAGTCCATGTGCCACCTACAGGGCTATTAGGTAAAGTGAAATGTAAAATGGCCTTTATAACTTTACCACTTTTGATAATTATATAACAAAAGTAAATATTAAGTGTGTTAATAATGGTGATTAATAAACGTGATAATTTGAAATAACTGTGGTTATTAGTTTAACCATTATTGTGCAGCCCTACTTTGCAAGTACATGTCAACTTATTAAACTAACCTAACAGTCTACTAATACTCTAATGAGAGTTACAAGCATAAAGTGGAGTATAGAAAGTGTAACCAAAAATTTTTTAAATTGAAATACCATTGAGATGACAAAGGAAAAGTGTCCCAAATAACCTGAATTTACCTTCATGTTCCTGTGGCTTCATTTATAATGAGAATTGGGTCATTGGCCACGAGTCCTGGGTTTGATTCCGAGGAAACGTAAACTGATCAATTGTAAGTCACATTACATTTTCCTTTTTAATATAAACTTAAAATATCTCATATAATAGGAAAGAATTGTGGTCAAGGAAGGCATACAAACTTCAGCACAAATGAAATTCGATAGCGTTTGCTTCCTGAAAACCCCAGCACTCTAGCAGTGCAGATGTAATTATTCAACAGATATTTATTACTGTGGTGTTTGTTTGAATGTACCGACTTGTTTTTCCAGTGCCACGTCTGTTTCACCTTCTCTCAGTTCTTTTCATAAAATCTACAGTACCGGCAGAGCACAGCGAAGACTTCTAATAAGCCTGAAATCCTCTTGTCTCACTCCACAAGTAGAGACGGCGCATGGGGGAGAGAGGGGGAAATGCATACCAAATCAGAAATCATTATTTTTGCCCTTCAGAAGTGCAAAACAAAGGGCAACAGGTTAGCTGGTGGAAAGTAGATGGAATTTTACTGCCGTCATTTGTGTCTAGGTGTGACAGAGACAAATGGAGAAAAAGAAAGAAATGTCTGTTCTAACTGTCCTTTTAATCCAGCACATTCCAAACAGGAGATAGACTATAATAAAGAAACAGCTCTTGTATCACAATATGAATGGTAAAATCAAGGTAAACTCAAAGTTAGCATGCACAAAAATGAAATAAACAAATAAAATGCAGCACTTGACCTTGTATTTACCAGTGCATTTTATGTGTTTTTTGTCATGAAGCTGTTGTATGACATGTAGTCTCATTTTGTTTGAGGAAAACACATTTATTCATGAACCATGCAGTGTTGCCAGATCTGGTTAACGATTTCCAGCCAAACATATCTCAAAAACCCACCCAAATTATTAAGTGCCAAAAGAATGTGATATGATTTATATTGCCGTGACAACCAAGGTGTATAATCCCATTCGCCTCCTTAAAACTAAATGATGATAAAATAAAATTATAAAAATAAATCAATTCTCCTGCCAGGAGAACGATACAAAAACGGATCAAAACATGGCAAATACAGTAAAAGCATTTCCCATCCTGTCCACATGACGATGGACAGGAGTTCTCCCATATTCGATTGCAATTAAGTTATTCAACTGTGCTCTTGTAATTATAGCTATTTACAAAGAGCTGAACAGATAAAGGATCATTATTAAATTAATAATAGCCACAGAAGAGGTGCAGTTTTTGCAATTAATACTGGTTTTTAATTATTTATTAATACAAAACAATTATGAATTTTGAGTGACTATTCCTTAGTCCATCCGCACATGAAAATTGGACAACTATTCAAGGGATCACGGCATCACTGTCTTTACTGGGTGCAGGGCCGTACGCAGGGTTTTATAAATACAGAGGTCCCAAAAATGATCTTGCTAGGGGGGTTCGGGGGTATACCCCCTCGAGAAAATATCTGATCTCGACATGTGCATTTTAAGGTGTTTTGAAGGCCAAAAAAAGGGACAACAGTAGCTTTAAAAGCATGTTAGTGGGCAGTAGCATGAAGTATTTTATCAGATATTTTTAAACATGAGAATCAGTTTAAATGTCGCAATGAATGATCCACACTACAAAATGGAAATTCAGAATGTTTATGCTTATTGTTGACAATACACAATCACATATTTGAAACAGGAATGGCCTTAAATAAGAAATGATTCAAAGATTATTTTGCATAGATGTTACATTTCAAACAAACGCCAATGCAATCCTTCTGTGTCCAGAGGCATATGAGCAATTAATATGAGCATCAAAAATCAGTTTCAGCTACTTTTTCTTTCCTAAATTAATCAATGTTTTTGGACTAATCTGTTAATTTAATCAATGGTTCAATTGCATTCATAAAGACAGTCACTTGTCGCCACCTTCTGGCTTAATGATGCAAGTTGTGCAAACACAGACAAGCGGAATGATACAAACAGTGAAAAGTCTCAGAGCTGATACTGGGGAAATATTCGAAAACATTCGAGGTAACGTTATACAAATACATTTATACTGTAATGTGTGTTGCGTTTTGGGATATTGTCTTGGCAACTAATTAATGAGACTGATTGAGAAATGAGAAACACCGGGGCGGGAGCTGTATATTGAGAGACTGGGGGTGGAAAAAGAGCGCAAAAGGAGTTTAAATGGAGCGCAAAAGACGATGGAAGGAGGCTCGGTTCCAGTTGTTAATAACAAAACGGCGGTACTCACCTTTTTTTTGGGAGGGGGGTGTCGTTCGCGGTCGGTTAGGATATATAGATAGCGGGTGCGGGGAGAGAGTATAGAGATGGGAAGTTAGGAGTGCCGTCGCTACTGTGCTGAATGCTGATGCCATTTAACTGCAAAAGCCCGGCTGGACTTTGCCCTTTTGGAACTGACCAATGGTGGGATTTCCCCTTTTGTGACTGAGGCTACGTTTACACGTGGATGGCTATTTTCATAAACGGACATTTCTCCCCTCTTCGTTTTCAAAAATAACATTGTGCACACGAACCTGTGTATATGCTGTCAAGAGCATGCCAAACCTGTAGGTGGCAGTGTAACGAGAAGCTCAAGCCCACCTTAGCCAATCAGAATCCCGAAAATAGTCACATTCTGTGACGTCGCTGCCTAAAACTCCGTTTTTCTCTGTTTACATGCAAACATGCAAACAAAGATTTTCAAAATCTCCACTCTGGCCGGAGTTTTTAGAAAGAATCGGTTTCATTGGCGAATCCTCAGTTTGCGTGTAAACGAAGGGTGCAAACGAAGGGAAATGTCTCCGTTTTTCAAAATAACCATGTACGTGTAAACGGGGCCTGAGACTGTCAGAAGTCAACGTGAGTGCTTAAGTGACGACACACCGCGACGACACCGCTCACATATATTTAATAGGGTGCTTGTGTTGTTAAATTGAGCTTATAGTTTCCACTGTCTTTGATCAAACTGATTATTTCTGTCGGTCATTTAAAACTTCTATCGAAAAACAGCTGTTTAGTTTAGCTACTTGTATGATCGTTAACTGAAGCGTGAAGCGTCGCGTTGGGATTCGCATCAGTGTTGCCAGATTGGGACGGTGATTTCCAGCCCAAAAGCTCGCCAAAACCCGCCCACTACAAGAAAAAACTGCCCAAAATTTTACTGCCAAAATAATATGATATAATTTCATTACCATGTCATTCAAGGTTGATAAGCACAATTTGTATCTCCTTAAAACAAAATAACAATGATAAAATCAAATAAAAAATTAAAAAAAAATTCCAGGAAAACAGATCAAAACAGGGCAATAATTAAGGAGAATTAGCCAATATGACTAAAATGTTCAGATGGAAACTGTCAAAACGGCAATCAAGAAATGAACCGATGACTTTAACCCTCGGAAGTACACATTGCAGAACATAACGCAGAATTTAGCAGTAAAAACGGATTCATCGATTCAAACCTTTTTCAGCAGCTGTCAGGGTCGAGTATAGTGCAGTCTGGATGGTGTAAAAGTTGCCGATGTCTGGTAAGGTTAGGCTAGTGTGCACATGACCATGGACAGGAGTCGTCCCATATTTGATTTAATTTCTCTCTCTCCTCTCAGAGTTATAGTCACCATCGATATCTCCCACCACATGTACGTTTTTAGAGTTGCTCACTATCTCACTCTTTACTGTGCAGATACAACTTACTGTTTAGTAGGCTATATCACTTTGGCATTAGCGATCACTTGAATATACGGAATATACAGCTACAACTTATCGCGCTCATTCGCATCTGCCTGCTGATCGCTGATTGGCTAAAAGTGCGTGCTCGTCGGTGATGTCAACACCAACGCCAGCTGACTCTGCATGGGCGTGTGTGTACAGTAATGTCATGATGACTGATTTTATGGACTACATGCACACTTTAGTTTAGTTTTTTAACTAATTAGACTTTAAAATGTATATGTTTGAAAACTGCCGAACTGACCCCAAACCAGCCCAAATTTTGTCCACCCGCCCAAACCCTTTTTTACCCGCACAATCAAATTCAAAACCGCCCAATTGGGCGGGAACCCACCCAATCTGGCAACACTGTTCGCACTCAGTTTGCACTTCTGTGAACATAAATCCCGCTTGCTTTGATTGGTCTCAAACATTTTGACATTGACGAGCGGGTGTTTGAGTGCTGAAGCAGCTCAGATGAGAACGTCGGTTATCGTCGCGATGGGCGAATCATTGCAGCACCAAATTAGCCTAGATATACACTAAAAAAATACACCTCGGGGACCTCAATGGTGGGTACGGCCCTGACTGGGTGTTTTCACACGAGATTGGATTAGCTACTAAATGCACATCAGAGGGGATTTAGAAGTGGGTATACGCAATGCCGACTGAAAAAGAAGTGGGTATACGCCGTATACCTGCGTATACCCTGCACTACACCAGTGGCTGTGACAGATGGGTCCACAGCCAAGCGTGCTATTCAGGTGAACCCAGCATCTGCGTATCAGGGCAAGGTTAATTAATGTGCTAGCAATTGATTTCAGGGATTTTCAGCTTTTCAGGGATTTACGTTTTCCCTAATGTTTTCTGTTCAGAACATTTGATTGACTGAAAAGTTAAGCAAGGTAAACTCGATGTGCATCCCAGTCCCACATGTTATAGGAGAACTATACATAAGTAAACAAACTAACACTGAAAGACAAGAAATGTTAATTACAAATATACATCTATATCGGTATTTACACAATACTGGGAACTATGAAAGTTGTTAAATTAGAAATGAATTACATTACCTGTACTATGCATTTCTGTTTATACAGTAGCCTACTCCAGGAATGAGTCCTACAAAATAATTTAGCTTTTTTCTTTTACACGCGCACACACACACACACACACACACACACACACACACACACACACACACACACACACATAGGTTCATAGTACAGGTAATGTGGCTCATTTTTAATTTAACAACTTTAACATTATTGTTAGCACCCACTCACTTTTGCACGTGAGTAACTGTTCTCTTTCACAGGTTCACTCAACAGCGATGACACAATGGAAAACAACCTTGGGTGGTGCTGATTGTTTGAACCCGTATAGAATAACACCAGTTCATTGGCTGAAGACGCGGGCGCCTCCTTAGTGGTGCAAAGCCATTCACTCTTAATACAGTGAACGCACCATCTGCTCATCAGATTTTCTTCATTTTCTTTATCTGGCCCATGCTAGGTAAGCGTTTTTCTATTGGATATTCTCTTTTTGTGCTTCAGCGACTGCATATAGTGGAACTTGCTTCGTTCTCCTCTCAGTGAAGCACAATGGATCTGCATCATTGCCAGCCGCAGTGCTCTCGCTACACTGCAAGCAACGATCCACACGGTAAGTGTGTGAAATGCCTCTGCCAGTCACATGCACGCAAGGCTATTCATGGCGCTTCTAGCTGCAAGTTTTTTGAAAATTTCAAGCTTGAAACTTTCCGCGCGAGGCTTGCTTGCTTGCTTTGAAAAAGATTTGTCCGCTCTCCCCGTCACTCTGTGACCAATGAAGCAGCTGAGGCCCTTCATTATCCAGGTAATTCCACGACACAGGAGGTTCCTCAGGATTGCCTTTGGGGGAAAGGCATAACAATATCGGGTCCTTCCATTTGGTCTGGCTTCGGCTCCGCAGACGTTCTCCAAGTGCATGGATGCAGCTCTGGCCCTTTTGAGGCTCCAGGGCATCCGTGTACTAAATGACCTAGACAACTGCCTAATCCAAAAAGTTAGTGTGTCGTCACAGGGATGTCCTTCACCACCTCTGGTCTCTTGGTCTCAGGCTGAATGCAGAAGAGCATCTTAACACCTTCTCAGCAGACCATTTTCTTGGGTGTCCAGCTCGATTTGAGACTGTGCACGTAGGTACACGTTTATGCATTTGGCACTTTTATTCAAAGTGACTTGCATTCAATATACACATTTACATTTGGTCAGTTTTTGCTTTCCCTGAAAATCGAACCCATGACCTTGGCATTCCTAGTTCCATACTATAGTGTTTGAGCTACAACAAGGTAAAAACAAAAGCTAATGGGAATTTCCTAATCGCTTTTTGTTGGTACTGTATGTAATAATAATAAACACATATTCTGAATTCTGAAATATTTGTGAAATATTTGTGGGAGCTTCAAAGAGAAAGTAAAGAAAAATACAGTAAATATTCATTTTTGACTTTTGTTAATAAAGTCTGATTCATTTTACTCAGGATTTTCAAAACAGTACATCATTTACACCCCTAAACACAAAAACACATACACACAAAGCCTGAAGCTTGAAGGCAATAATTTATCATTACCAGCCTTCACTATGATGGAATACATTCTTGACTGTGGCAAAGGGTGCATTATTTTCCCTTAAACTCTGGCAATTTCTGTAACTCTCTCTTTGCTACGGCAAAACCCTCCTCAGGATCAGAAATTAGAATCTTCCTCTTCCTCGCGGCACTAACAGGAGTGATGGCCATGAAGGCTGAAGACTTCTCAGGACTCTCTTTGCTAACCCTCTGCGCTACTGGAAACGGAAAATAAAAATTGCTCAAGCAACACAAGCCCACCTCTATAAATTAGAGTGTGAAAAACATAATTTATCATCTGCCTGCGGATAGCCCTTTTCAGCTGACTCTATGAAATAACAGCGCACATAAACAGCCAGCATAAAAGGGCTACGGCCGCACCCGAGAGAGAGTGCATTACACCATGAATCAGTTTATTAACGTCTGCCAGTGGCACAATGCCAGTGGAGGTGAATTTATTCATTCGTAAAGATCTGTTTACGACGTTTATCTACACTCTGGTGCCAGACCACTAAAATGTAACAAACAACCCAAAGATAAAGACATGGCATGAGGGTTTTTATAAAGAAATGACATTAGGGGGAGACATAAGCTCTGTTCCAAAACATAGTGAGCTGCCTCACTGTCAGATGCCTAGGCAGAAACCTTCATTCTAACAAGTGTGAAACACCATAACTGAGACAGTTGAAATGGTTACAGTCCTCACCTGAATCACACATGACACTCACTGCTGATTCCAAAAGAGTTTAATGTTAGCATGTTTCTAAGCTAATGAAACAACAATACCAGAACACAATAACCAACTTTTTTTAATTTTTGTTAACATAACATTTAAATGGAAAAGTTTGTATTTAGGTCATGTGACTGGTATTTAGTATTGAATTAAATTGAATTAATTAGTATTTATAACAATATGTTTGTCTTGACCCCCATGTTGGATTATTTATTTATTTATTTATTAATTTGTTTTCCCTTCTTGTTGGGAGTACACATGATGACCACAATGTCACACAAGGTTGCAATAACAATGACAAAACCCTATAAAATTGATTTTATTAATAAATAAAGGGGATAGAAAATGCTGAACAATATATAAGAATGAAAAACAATGGTTCATTCATTCATAATTCATTTACGCGAAACATCGTCATTTATCCTGCAAACTGAATGTTATGGGTTATACTTTAATGTATGCTATTTGCAATTGCGTATATGACAACATAGTATAGTATACAACACTCTCGAAAGTAACGCTGCCTTTACTCTCCTTCTACTCTCTGTTCATAATGCCAAATTGGATCCGTGTTTTTTTGTTCATTTTGATATCATTTAACTGATTCATGTGGAACATTCCCCCCCCCCACCCCAAAAACACGGATCCAATTTGGCATTATGAACAGAGAGTAGAAGGAGAGTAAAGGCAGCGTTACTTTCGAGAGTGTTGTGTATGCAAATTGAACTATTCTAGCTCTTGTTTAAATTTATCCCACCATTGACATCTGTTGTCTTTTGAGGCATTGCAACAATAAACCAGATTTCAGTGCCTGAGCTCCTTCTCTGAGCAGCTGAGCTCAAAACCTTGATCTCCCTCTGAGTATGTGACACACAGGGCTTTGCTCATATTTTATGCCTACTAAATAAACTCAACAGATGTCTCCCTTCAAGGTAGGTGCTTGATAACTAACTCTGTCGGTTTCTCTTTAATGTCGTCATTCATCGTAGAGAAATGAAAGGGGCTGGCTGGCTGTTTGAAATATCAAAGGAAAAATTCTGGCTAACTAATCATTCCATCAGTTTGATTTGATCAGATTTGATCAGTGGAGTTCTGAGATAAACAAACTCCACTGAGAAAAATAATTCTGCTCTGTTTGATGCTCTGCATCGAAGTCAACAGGGGTTTTTAAGTAAAATTTGACATGAATTATGTATCACATTCATGCTTACAAAACTGCAATAGGATTGTGTTCATGCAAACTAGTGATTTGTTGGTGTCTAAGTCATAAAGTTAAGTTTATGCTGCTTTAACATGCAGGGACAACTATGATAAAGCCATTATTAGTTGGATGAGTGTGAACCATTCAAATCATTGCTCTGGTGTGTGATGAACAAAGATGTAACTCGCTACTTAATTACAGTATTATGATGTATTGTTGTAAACTAAGCTTGTCACAACTGTTTCCTGAAAGTGTAAGATCTTTGTTGCATATCCGTTATCTGAACCACATTGGTTAGAACTGTAATTTTTTTTAAAGGTGGATTAAAAGCTATTATTTCCATCCACCTCTTTTCATACACATTTTGGGATATTGCATAAAAAACACTGGATGGAAACGGTAAGTTATGCATAAATTCTAAAAACTGCACATAAAAACGTATGCGCTCAACTGAGGCAGATACATTTTTTATCCGATAAGGAGATGCGCATTAACTACGATGGTAACACTTTTTCCGAATTAATCCCTCAATGCTTAAACTCACGTGACTTTGCCTAAACAGTGGATGTGATGGGATTACTGGACTAACCATTGGCCCAATTTCTTTACACAGCATCATTTTGAAATGCCTGGGCCAAAGTCTGTCATCAAAATGATTTGGTTTAATTCCCTGCCAGAAGCGTCTCTCACGAACACCAGGGGTCTCGTTTACAAAACTTTGCGGAAGATCCTTACTAAAAGTGTACGTGCACCAAAAAATATTCAGACTTATAAAACTGTGCGTACGTCAAAACCTGCGCAAAATTCCCGTTATAAATTCCAGTCAGCGGAAGATTGTGCACACATGCGTTTCCTCCCTGAAATAACCATATATGGAGCTTACAAGTTGTAAGTTACAACGTCTAGTTTTACTATGCATATGCTCATCTGCATATCATTTGCATATGCTTATTCATCCACATGATACCACGTTTAGCGGTACACGTACAAGACATTAGGAAAATATGATACGGATGTGCGTCACATTACATTGATAAAAATCATTTAGTAGCCTATTCTTGCCTTGTTTTTGAATAAATAAATCAAATAGTATTAAAGGAGAACTCCGGGCAATTTTTAAGTTAATCTTGATCGTTATACCTTTGTGAGTACTGTCTATAGAAAAAAAAACGAACCAGATTGGTGCTTGCAACACGGAGCTGCTATAGCTAATGCCCAGAGCTCCCACTCAGCTAAAAGGCAGTTATGGGGGCATATACATAAAGAGTGTCTTTGTGCCTCTTAACAGACACAAAATGCAATTAAAATGTCTGCCCAACATGAACAGGGCCCTTACATGACAACAAGATGCGTTTAGCAACTTAGCCATTGTTTAAATTCACCTAAATAGTGTTTTAGACGGCTAGCTGTAGTCTCGCGCTGAAGTCCCGTGGGCACTCAGTTGTAGCCGGAAAAAGGTAAATAGCAGTGTGCAGGTGCGGGGAGGAGCGTAGTGTGTGAAGAGTGATGATCGAAGTTGCTCACTACCAACAATTTTCAACCAACAATTTTCAATCAGGTTTTCGTAAAAAATACAGCACAACTACAGCAGCCCTAAAGGTAGTAAATGATTTCATTGACTCTTTAGATAAGAAACAACACTGCAGCTCTTTTCATTGACTTATCTAAGGCTTTTGATACTGTGGATCACGCAATATTAAAACAAAGACTTCTCAGTGCCGGGTTGTCAGAACAAACAGTCTGCTGGTTTGAAAACTATCTATCAGGTAGATCTCAGTGCATACAGGCAGATGGTCTCACTTCCAGCCCTCTTAGTATATCCAAGGGTGTGCCCCAGGGGTCAGTGCTGGGACCACTCCTATTTATATTATACATCAACATTCTTGATCAAAATGTCTCCAACGCAAATTTTCATTTCTATGCCGATGATACTGTGATATACTGCATCAACTCCAAACCAAGCTCTTTGTCAGCTACAACTTGCTTTTGATATTGTACAACGTACCTTGTTCGATTTAAAACTTGTTTTGAATGACGACAAAACAAAACTTATGTGGTTTTCCAGTGCAAAATCAAAGTCACAGAACTTTTTACCTATCACTACTTCTCAGGGCTCCGGGATTGAGTCTGTATCTCAAGTATCTTGGTATCCTAATTGATGATTCACTCTCTTTTAAACCTCACATTCAGCAGTTGGTAAAAAAACTGAAGCTGAAACTGGGCTTTTATTTTAGAAACAAGTCATGTTTTTCCTTTGAGGCCAAAAGGAGGCTTGTTGCTGCCACTTTTATGTCAGTGCTGGACTATGGCGATGTTATATACATGCATGTGTCCATTACAAGCTTGAAATTTTTGGATACTGTTTATCACGGAGCTCTTAGGTTTATCACAAACTTTAGAGCACTTACTCATCACTGTTCTTTGTATGATCGGGTTGGTTGGTCTGCATTGTCCACCCGTAGACTTAATCATTGGTACATTTTTATCTACAAAGCTATTCTTGGTCTGCTTCCCCCATACCTTCAATCTTACATCAAAAAGAAAGGTACAGGAAGATATTGTCTTCGTTCTGAGGACTTATTATTTTTATCTGTCCCTCAAGTCCGGACTGAATTGGGAAAAGGGGCGTTTAAGTATGTGGCCCCCTGCGCTTGGAATCAGCTGCAAAATGTCCTGAATCTTCAGGAGACGGTTTCATTGGTTGATTTTAAATTACTTTTAAATGACATGGAGGCTACACAAACTGGCTGTAGATGTTATGACTGACTATTCGGACGATCCTTGCTGTTGTTTATCACTTGTGATAAATATATATGAAACTTTGATATTTTATGACCTTGTAACTCACTATTTATTACCGGCATAAATTGTTATGTTATATGTTGATGTTATATGTTTTTATGTCTGTAACCTTGTTAATTGTGCTGCTGCCTGTCTTGGCCAAGACGCTCTTGGAAATGAGATTTTTAATCTCAATGAGTTTTTCTTTCTGGTTAAATAAAGGTAATAAATAAATAAAATAAACTTATGATTAGACTCATTATGAAGATTTACGTCAGTTTCACTAAACGGCCCAATGCGCTCGCTGGCGCGGACATTTAAGAAGGGATGGATTTTTGCTTCAAGTGATAGGCTTGATGAGGGAAATTATATTTGTATTATATATTTGTATTATCTTTCTGTATAATTTTCTTAAAATTTTCTATCTAAAAGTGACCAAAAAGACATTTAACTCCATCTCACCATTGGTGTCACCAAACTGCTCCGTCTCCAAAACGTTTCATACGCATGGGTCAGAGTTTGCGTGCAGGTATTGTTTTTATAAAGCACAACTTTCATGGCCTGTTATGTGCATACGCAATGGTTATAAATGAGGCCCCAGGCATCTAAATACAAGATTACATGACAGGGTTTAATCCTTCATTTCATAAGTCATTTAGGATGTAGGAAAAATTAGCCACTGTGAAAGTGAAAGTGACATTATACTAGATATTATACTGTTAAATCTATGTACATTTAAGTAGAATTCACACAAAATTATGCATTTACATATGTGGCTGCCTGATCGAAATGAGTGTTTTTCCCTTTAATTGTTGTGGCGTCACGAATCTACATAACTTCCTGTTCTGTCTCCTCCTCTTCCCTTTTGCATTGTAACTGCATGGGAGAGGTAGGTTTCTTTTGACTTACTGATAATCTTATTTAATCTTTATTGTCATTTTTGCTTTTATATCTATATTTTCATATGTATCATGTTATTTTACTTACCTGTGTAATTATTTTCATCATTTTACACTTTTTGATTCAATCTCAAAGAGGCTATGGACTTTAGTGTCCTTGCTAGCGTGCCCGCCTCCCACACTGGAGACGCTTAGGGTATTTTTTAAGTTGGTCCAAGGCTTTTATTTTCTCTTTTTTTTCAGGGTAAGAACAGAAATCTTACAATATGTATTTCCAGAATATTATCTGAGAAAGTAAGTAGACTTCAACTGACAGTGGCATATTAGCCAGACATTTTATTTGCTTAATTTTTCCATAGAAATATCATGTAAATACATAAATACAGCCAAATCGAACTGTACTGAATATTAGCTCTAAATATAAATCATTGTACTGTAGGCCATGTATGACTAGGAGTAAATAAAAATAATAATAATTATTATTATTTTAATGTACTGGCTGTATAATTAATTTCTACTGAAAAAAAGGGAAATTATCTACAGTGAACCTTTTATGGATTATTTTATATGGCTTTCATTAAAAAAAAAAAAAAAAAAAAAAAATTCTATAACATTCTATAATTGCAGATACATTTGGTATCCAAAGTCATACTTTTTTCTGCTTTTTTCAAATGGATATATTTTTTATTATTTTAATTATTTGTTACTCATTGTCATGGATCACAATATGTTACATGCCATAAAAAGTCTTATATAGCTGAAAATATCTATTATATATCTTGTTGTCTGAATTAGTCAGTGTATTTTTTTCCCATCATGTATCATTGTGTAATCACAATATTTTATTTTACTTTTCTTTTGGTAATATTACATTTATTTTATTTATAAAATCCCTAAATAGTCATTTTCCTAATTCTACAACAATAAATTGTTTAAAACCTATCTTATAAAAATGTGTGTCTATAAATCTTAATTCTGTTACTGTACCATTTGCCTTTAAATTGGTCAAATTATCTCCCACAACTATGTATGATACAGGAAAAGATGTCACTTTCCCTCATTGATAAGATCGGAAGCACTGAAAGGTATGTGTGCTCTCCCTGAGAAAATAGTTTAATCTAAAAAGTTCTTACAGCAAGTGTTATTTTCTAAAACGTCAAAACTGTTACCACAATATCAAAAGGAATACTCTCTCCATATATATATATATTAGTTGGGCCATTTTAAGATCATTTGGAGTTCCCAGTTAAATCCAGTTAAATTGTTTCTGACTGAACAGGTGTCACAGTCACCAGACTAGTCACCACCTCCTTCACTACATTTCCCAGCATCCTCCTTGGCCCACACCTGCACCACCTTCACAATCACCTGCACCTGTCAGCGATCTCCCTCATTAACTTCACCATAAAACCCCTCACCCTGTGTTCCCTCATTGTCCAGTCTCGTTTATCCAGAGTGTGTGGAACATTTGGAGCCATACCTTCTTTGTCTTTACCTGTGTTCTCTCCAGCATTCCTCTCCAAGCGATCCTCTCCAGTGTCTGTGTCATGTGCTCTCCTCTACCTTGTGTTTGCCATTTACCTGTTTGTCTGCCCACTGCTGCTAAATAAACTCTTTTACCTGCTCTTCTGTCTCCGGGTCCTTGTTCTGTAACAACAGGAAGCTGATGTCTCTGATTCAGTCTTGAAGAGTCAGAGCACAGCAGGAGTCTCATTATTGTAGGTTGGGAAAAAAATGTCATCTGTCTCTTCAGAATCTTGCTGTATCTGCCAACTGAGTCCCATTTGAGCCTCATCAACAGAACAGCTCCAGGCACGCAGAAATGTCTGCAGATTTATTAAAGGCTAATTCAACTGCACGCTGAAAAACGTGGTGCTCTCTTGATAGCATTCCGGCAATCAAGTGTTGGCTCTTGTAGAGAATCTGTCAGATTATTTTAAACAGACATTTCACTGAATCAGTGCTTTCAAGGTCTTGGTGATTTTATTTATGACTCTTGCTATTTTATTTATAATCGATTGTTTACTGTCCATCATTTTAGTAACCATTTCTTCATCCTTCTTCACAACCCTCATTCCAGACACATTTATTTAAGGCAGGAGAATAAATAGTATCAGTTTATTTTTATTTTTTTAATCAAACGTATAACCTTGGATTTGCTAGTGCCATACTTTGCTTGTTAGGCTACAAGAACAACAACTATGTTCCAAATCTAGTTTCATGCTTTGCTGTCTAGATAGGCGGCTGACTTCTAAGGCAGAATCCTAACCAAAATGAAACTTGAAAGGTGAGTGATTTGGAAGACTCTACCTATGCAATAACACTCAACAATGTTGCTAAGTTAACAACACAATACTCTAATGAGCATTTTTCACTTGATTTAACAATACACATTTCATGAATGACTAGGCAATCCCAGAATACGTCGTGAATGGATATATGCAATTGTGCCCTAGAATTTTGTCAAAACAACATGTAGCAGTATGAGTTCCTCGTAACGAGCTGGCGTTCTCTTGGCCAATCACTGCCACAGGCTCCCCCCATAAATACAGGTAGTAGTCCCTCTGACTGCCCTCTTGCTCGCTGGTGACGGAAGTGCGTCATACTTCCGGGTCACTCACTCCGTTGCTCTGCTGTGCTACAGGTAAAGTAGCGGCTCTGCTGTCTCTGCCTTTATTCCATTGTTATCAGCTGCCGTTATGTTTACTATGTACTGAACGCTCATAGATCTCCGGTTGGCGGGCCAGTCCTTCACTCCGTCGTTCAACGCATTCAAAAGCGGATGTTACTGAAAGCTGCCTGTACTGTTTGTACCCTTTGAGCTGCCTCCTCCTGGGCGATACAAAATGCTTCTTGATCGGTATGTAGGATACATGGTGTAGGATTTATTTGTTTGATTTGGGGCTAATTCATTTTTTTTATTAAATAACAGGAACCGGGCTGGTTCGACTGGAGATTGACTTCAGCCGCAGAGCATTTATTCACTAGCTGCTGTTTTGCCTGGATTGCTGTTTGTTTAACGTGCATATTGAACATTGTACTAGTAACTTTAACGTTATCTGATTGCTGCACATCCGTCCTGGAGTGTTGCTTGTCTAACGTGCATATTTTGAACATTGTATCAGCAACTTTACTCGATCGTGCTGCCTACCCGTCTTGGACGGCTGTTTCCTCATGTGTGTTTTGAACATTACGTACCAACAACTCTAACGTTACTCGATCATTGCACAGCTGTCTGCCTAATGCAGATTTTGAACATTGTATCACCAACTTTACTCAATCGCTGCATGCCCGCCCTGGACAGCTGTTAATGTGTACGTTTGGAACATTTATACCAGCAACTCTACTTGACCACTGCCCGCCCGTTCTGCCTTCACGGCCACTGGGCAATCACGGCCATACGGTCGAATGTGTGAGCCTCCAGTTTTACGTGGGCCAGTATTTTAAACCGTTTGAATGCAGCTAAAGGGGTTGGCTCTTTACAGTTATAATTTGGTTGAGAGGTTTATTTTCCTTTTCATTATTTTGTTTTCAATTTAGTTAAAATTTGCATTATGGTTTGTTTCTTTATCAGTGACTTTAGTTTCTCATTAGATAAACTAATCCAGTTAATGCATTTATATTTTGTCTTATTCTGTCTTTACTGAATTTGTTTTTCCTTGGCCAAGGTCTCATTGTACTTCAATCCATATTCATTATTTTGTTTTTCTTGGTTTATTGAGAAGTGTTTTAGAATTTATGCCTTATTTTTCTAGTGTGCCTTCTGGAACCATTGCTGGTTCTGGCAGTTTGGTTATTTTGTGATTTAAGATTATTTCAATTTGTTTTCTTCATTTAAATATTACATTGAGTTTCTTTCTGCTGAGTGAATTCCCTTTTGATCGTGTGTGTTTGTGTCCGTTTCAGTTGCTGAGAGCCGTGGTGGTGTTGGTGTCCGGGTGGTGGTGTCCCCTTCCTGTGTGCTGTGTTGTCTACCCCGTTTTCTTAGCTGTGTTCACTGTTGTGTTTTTCAGTGTTTGTGTGTGTTCACGTGGTTGACTTTTCCTGGGATTCCTTCCTGCCTTCGTGACTCCCTTCTCCTCCACTGGTAAGCCTCAGCAGCAAGCATGAATGTGTTCTAAATTGTGTTTTTAAATTATTGAAAAAGTTTGTTGCCCATTTTCAAAATTGAACCGTCTCTGGCTGAATTGTATGCGTACCTGTGTGTCCTTAAGTGTATTAGTAATATTGCAATTAGGAAATAAAGAATCATTCTCTGGGTGAAAGTCCCAGGGTGGCGTAGTCTGTGTTTTTGGGGCAGGTTCCACCTAGACTATAACCTCCTCTGTTTTTGTCTGCTCTCGTGACGCCACAAACGCATCTCAGAAGACCTTTATTTTCTTCAATAAGTTCAATGCAGGTTTCCAGCTAAAATGAACACTAGAGGCAGCAAACAGCAGCATCTTTTATTCATTTTCACACAAAAATATGATTACATGGGTAGATTATAGATTAATTCATTTTCAAACATTACAATATTTTGTTACACCCAAAAAGTGTAACTAATTGCATTACTTAGTCACTTATGGAAAGTAATGTTACATTACTTTTGTGTTACTTTTATGGGCTTGCTTGTTTGTTTTTTAATTATATATATATATATATATATATATATATATATATATATATATATATATATATATATATATATATATATATATATATATATATATATATATATATATATATATATATATATATATATATATATATATATATATATATATATACATACATACGTTTAACATGCTTACATCAGCAATAAAAAAAATAAAATAATGTGATGTTTATCCAAAGTCATTTTTGCTTATTAGCAAGGATTGAAGTGGATCATTGAAGGGCAGCAGCAAATACATTGGTTAATAAAGAGAGATTAAATACATGAAGTATATTTGTGTAATTTGATATATTTAATTAATGCAGGTTTGCATATTCTGAGATTGCATTTCACTGTATTTATACATTTTTGAGAAACATTGAATCTGTGAGATGAGTAAATGATTGCTCACATTTATCCTAAATCTACAATAACCATCATTTTCACACAGCACACACAATGCCTGCACATTTATTCATCTCAACACTGGGACAGGAGAGCTGTCTCCCAATAAATGGAAAAACAAAGTAACTTCCATCATTTATTTGAAAAAGTAACTCAAATATTTTTTGTAAGTTTAAAGTAGTGGATTACTTTACTAGTTACTTGTAATGCGTTCCCCCCAACACTGCTCCTGGGTATGTTTAGGCTTTAGTGTAGGTGCTAGTTATTTTCAAACCCAACAGAGCATTTACCTTTTAGTCTTACTCACCGGACATTTCGCTTCAGAACTGCTGCGATATGTACAACTACCAACGTAACAAACTGCTTCCAGATTCACATTCATCCGTTTTGGATAAAACAAAGGCATGTTTTTACAATCTTAATCTTTAGCAGAGAAGTGAATTTTTGTTAACTCTCTCGCGAGAAGTGAATCAAACTGACACTTTACATGTTTTGTGTAAATGGCTGGTTGCTACAGAGGTCACACTCTCAGGTGCATCAGAATTAATCAAAAAGTGTGTGTCCTTTCAAAGACTGTGAACAACTCAAAGTTTAGGGGCTTTCGCACCTGAGGAACCTTTTCATAGTTCCTAGAACTATTGGCAGAAGTACACAGATTTTGGTGTGTTCGCACCGCCGGAACTAGGAACGTTTTTAGGTCTAGGAACTCCTTTTGGAGGAACTAATTTCGCTCCTACTTGAGAGTAGGGTCTAACCAGAACAATAGGAACTATCCGTGACGTTCGTGTATGCTGAATGCACGCGAAACACCAGAACCCGCGATTTTTAAAAAGGCTGTGTAAACACACTGATTATATAGCCTATATATTTACTCTACAAACTTGGAAAACAGTGATAGATGGGCCTCTTAATCTTTACGCTTAGGAGAAAATCCAGCGCAACTCTGAGGGGACCAAGCGTTCTCAGCTCCATCAAAATAAAGGTCTGCCACGCCGTCAAAATAAAAGTCACAACTTGCGTCACTTCAGAGTTCACACTGGCAGTGCGAATTCAACCACGAATATGTTCCTAACGGAACCATTAGTTCTTGGGGAACCACCCTGGTGGCTAGTTCCTAGAACTACCCGGTGTACTCTGACTCAGAAGACCATATGATGTTCCACAAAATAATTTATGCAAAGAGTTATGCTTGAGGTACAACCTAATTTGAGAATTCTTAAATATCCATGTAATAAAGCAGAAGAGACCTTCTCCAGAGGTTGGATAAATCCGTTTTCCCAGTGCAACAGGAGTACCAGTCCATCTGGTTCTCCACAGAAGGCCGAAGCGGGCTCAGCTGATGAGAGCTCCATGCTGTGTCAGGTGCTCGGCAGGGCTGATTGCTTCTTGTGTGTACTCTGCAGTGGGTGATTATAAAAATGCCTCACACTAAGTCTGTCATGTGGCACATAAGTGTTTATCTGAGACTCTGATTGCAGTGTAAGGACACGGTTTGGTTGTCAGGCCTGATTCCGATAGGGTCTTTGATTGCCCGTGTGTTAAACGGTGACCTGCTAGTTGGAGACCCATGCCACAATTTCAAAAGATCCCATTGCAACATTACTTCACAACAAAGTGGCCATGAAGATTACCATCATTCAATCCACGATGCGAAAAACAAAACAAAAAAAAAACATAAGGGCAGCAATTCATAATGATTACTAAGAATCAAATGCCAGTTCTAGGAAAACTTAACAGTAGCACAGCAGACAAAAATGGCTAAGTGATTATTCAGGGTACCTTATCATAAGCAGCCCTGTTGAAAACAATTTATGATGACAGATTTAGCATTAGCCTTGACTTTGTTCATTAATCGCTTTTGATAAATCAGAGTGGAATCAATAATGTTTGAATGTGATCGCACAATGTTGATGATAACAATAGGCTATATGTGACATTTCTGAACAAGCTCCTGAACAAGTTAATATTTCATGAGTGCGCTCTCAGAAAATGCCAGTTGAGTATTTGTTGAAGCCAAGACACTAGTGGTGCTTCAAATAAATCAATACATCCAATTGAAAGAGACTAGACTGTGACTCATGTGTGTGGATCTGTTAACCTTGCAGGATCTTAAATTATGAAGATGTGCTTGCAATAGAAAACAACAGCTGAATCGGATCCAACAGGGCCAAGGCCAAGTTTTTCTCTTCTGGCTGGAAGACAAAAAGATTCAGAGGTTCTTTGTGACAGCGCAAGACAAGCTTAAACCAGCATACATTTTTAAAAAATCATTTTGGTTTAGACTGGTTTGGTGCTGGACACTAACAAAACTTGACTGGTCAAGCAGCATGGTCTTTATAGCTCAATAAAGGTTTGAGATAAGGTTATATAAAGGTTAAGATAGTGAGGGGACACCAGTATCAGCATTAAATAATAACTTATGTTGATGACCAGGTTCCCTTGAAAAAAGAAGTGTGCTTATTATTGAATTTGTACTCAAACTTTAAGTCTTAAGTATATTAAAAAAATAAATAAAACTGCACTTGCAGACAATATAATATTAACTAAATAAAAAGGCCACTTAAGTGTACTTAAGGAAAGTACACATTCATGCACACTCTTTTTTCACAAAGAAAGCACATTTTAGATAATTGTTTAATTAATCTTGTGTCATGCTTTTAAGAAGTACACGTATTTTGATGTTGACTAACATACTGAAGTACATGTAAAATAATTAAAACTTATGTGTTATTTTATATAACTTTTAAAGTTAATATATTTTAAAAATACTAATTTGCAACAACTATATTTACACAGAGATGCAAGGTGATTACTGGGACCATATGTAGACAATATAGTGATACAATTGTCATGTCTCTTTTCAAATATAATAAGTCTTTAAGTGTCTCTTTATGAAAGTATTATTCTATGCGTTATATTAAACGCAAAATGTCCATGTGATAATAGACACGTATATGATCAAATGATTTAGGGACAGAGAAAAGACAGTTCCAGAGTTATAGGATAAAAGTGCCACCTTGTTACTGATTCTCACCAAATTTAGTACACAGCCTGATCTTGAGACCTTCTACTTTCTGACAAATTTTGTAATGGTCAGCCATTCAGATATGACATTACAGCCCTTTTAAACTTGACCTTTTAAAGCATCCCTGAAGTGCCAGCCCCATCAGCCCTGTGAAGGCCTCATCGACATGACAGCCATCAGCACTGATCCTCAACAAACCCGTCTCCATCCCGGCGTGACTCCGACTTCCAACCAGATGGAACTGGATAAATATTCTGAATGTTCTGATCCTGAATCATAATCATACACTGTTCGCTCATTGGCCAGAGGAGAACTGGCCTCCGACTGAGCCTGGGTTCTCCCAAGGTTTTTTTCTCCATTCTGTCACCTGATGGAGTTTTGGTTCCTTGCCACTGTTGCCGTGGCTTTTGGCTTGTTTAGTTGGGGACATTTAATATTCAACAATATTATTGATCTGCCTTTACTTAAGGTGGACAATGATGTAATTTTCTTCTAGAAACAAACTTTGTTGTATTATTTTCATGTTATCACTGTGAAGCTGCTTTGATGCAATCTTCAAAATCAATATTGTAAAAAGCGCTATACAGGTCCTTCTCAATAAATTAGCATATTGTGATAAAGTTAATTATTTTCCATAATGTAATGATAACAATTAAACTTTCATATATTTTAGATTCATTGCACACCAACTGAAATATTTCAGGTCTTTTATTGTTTTAATACTGATGATTTTGGCATACAGCTCATGAAAACCCAAAATTCCTGTCTCAATAAATTAGCATATTTCATCCGACCAATAAAAGAAAAGTGTTTTTAATACAAAAACAGTCAACCTTCAAATAATTATGTTCAGTTATGCACTCAATACTTGGTCGGGAATCCTTTTGCAGAAATGACTGCTTCAATGCGGCGTGGCATGGAGGCAATCAGCCTGTGGCACTGCTGAGGTGTTATGGAGGCCCAGGATGCTTCGATAGCGGCCTTAAGCTCATCCAGAGTGTTGGGTCTTGCATCTCTCAACTTTCTCTTCACAATATCCCACAGATTCTCTATGGGGTTCAGGTCAGGAGAGTTGGCAGGCCAATTGAGCACAGTAATACCATGGTCCGTAAACCATTTACCAGTGGTTTTGGCACTGTGAGCAGGTGCCAGGTCGTGCTGAAAAATGAAATCTTCATCTCCATAAAGCTTTTCAGCAGATGGAAGCATGAAGTTCTCCAAAATCTCCTGATAGCTAGCTGCATTGACCCTGCCCTTGATAAAACACAGTGGACCAACACCAGCAGCTGACATGGCACCCCAGACCATCACTGACTGTGGGTACTTGACACTGGACTTCAGGCATTTTGGCATTTCCTTCTCCCCAGTCTTCCTCCAGACTCTGGCACCTTGATTTCCGAATGACATGCAAAATTTGTCCAAAAGTCCAGTGCTGCTTCTCTGTAGCCCAGGTCAGGCGCTTCTGCCGCTGTTTCTGGTTCAAAAGTGGCTTGACCTGGGGAATGCGGCACCTGTAGCCCATTTCCTGCACACGCCTGTGCACGGTGGCTCTGGATGTTTCTACTCCAGACTCAGTCCACTGCTTCCGCAGGTCCCCCAAGGTCTGGAATCGGTCCTTCTCCACAATCTTCCTCAGGGTCCGGTCACCTCTTCTCGTTGTGCAGCGTTTTTTGCCACACTTTTTCCTTCCCACAGACTTCCCACTGAGGTGCCTTGATACAGCACTCTGGGAACAGCCTATTCGTTCAGAAATTTCTTTCTGTGTCTTACCCTCTTGCTTGAGGGTGTCAATGATGGGCTTCTGGTCAGCAGTCTTACCCATGATTGCGGTTTTGAGATATGAACCAGGCTAGGAGTTTTTAAAAGCCTCTGGAATCTTTTGCAGGTGTTTAGAGTTAATTAGTTGATTCAGATGATTAGGTTAATAGCTCGTTTAGAGAACCTTTTCATGATATGCTAATTTTTTGAGACAGGAATTTTGGGTTTTCATGAGCTGTATGCCAAAATCATTAGTATTAAAACAATAAAAGACCTGAAATATTTCAGTTGGTGTGCAATGAATCTAAAATATATGAAAGTTTAATTTGTATCATTACATTATGGAAAATAATGAACTTTATCACAATATGCTAATTTATTGAGAAGGACCTGTATAAATAAAGGTGACTTGACTTGACTTGACTGTTCGTACAGCTATGGAGTTACAAGCATTTTCAGTTGTACCTCACCTTTGGACAAAATTTGACAATATTTGGCGTGTGTCTTCAGAATGTCATGTTATCTATGTGTATCAACTTTTGCCAAGTTGGGACATTGCATTTGGCAGTTAAGGTTCAATTCTGGAAAATGCACAACACCATACAAAGTCACTTATATTTTTGAAATGCTTCAATATATATATATGTATATATACAGTGAGGAAAATAAGTATTTGAACACCCTGCTATTTTCCAAGTTATCCCACTTGGAAATCATGGAGGGGTCTGAAATTGTCAGTGTAGGTGCATGTCCACTGTGAGAGACATAATCTAAAAAAAAAAAATCCAGAAATCACAATATATGATTTTTTAACTATTTATTTGTATGATACAGCTGCAAATAAGTACTTGAACACCTGTCTATCAGCTAGAATTCTGACCCTCAAAGACCTGTTAGTCTGCCTTTAAAATGTCCACCTCCACTCCATTTATTATCCTAAATTAGATGCACCTGTTTGAGGTCGTTAGCTGCATAAAGACATCTGTCCACCCCATACAATCAGTAAGAATCCAACTACTAACATGGCCAAGACCAAAGAGCTGTCAAAAGACACTAGAGACAAAATTGTACACCTCCACAAGGCTGGAAAGGGCTACGGGGAAATTGCCAAGCAGCTTGGTGGAAAAAGGTCCACTGTTGGAGCAATCATTAGAAAATGGAAGAAGCTAAACATGACTGTCAATCTCCCTCGGACTGGGGCTCCATGCAAGATCTCACCTCGTGGGGTCTCAATGATCCTAAGAAAGGTGAGAAATCAGCCCAGAACTACACGGGAGGAGCTGGTCAATGACCTGAAAAGAGCTGGGACCACTGTTTCCAAGGTTATTGTTGGTAATACACTAAGACGTCATGGTTTGAAATCATGCATGGCACGGAAGGTTCCCCTGCTTAAACCAGCACATGTCAAGGCCCGTCTTAAGTTTGCCAATGAGCATTTGGATGATCCAGAGGAGTCATGGGAGAAAGTCATGTGGTCAGATGAGACCAAAATAGAACTTTTTGGTCATAATTCCACTAAACGTGTTTGGAGGAAGAAGAATGATGAGTACCATCCCAAGAACACCATCCCTACTGTGAAGCATGGGGGTGGTAGCATCATGCTTTGGGGGTGTTTTTCTGCACATGGGACAGGGCGACTGCACTGTATTAAGGAGAGGATGACCGGCGCCATGTATTGCGAGATTTTGGGGAACAACCTCCTTCCCTCAGTTAGAGCATTGAAGATGGGTCGAGGCTGGGTCTTCCAACATGACAATGACCCGAAGCACACAGCCAGGATAACCAAGGAGTGGCTCTGTAAGAAGCATATCAAGGTTCTGGCGTGGCCTAGCCAGTCTCCAGACCTAAACCCAATAGAGAATCTTTGGAGGGAGCTCAAACTCCATGTTTCTCAGCGACAGCCCAGAAACCTGACTGATCTAGAGAAGATCTGTGTGGAGGAGTGGGCCAAAATCCCTCCTGCAGTGTGTGCAAACCTGGTGAAAAACTACAGGAAACGTTTGACCTCTGTAATTGCAAACAAAGGCTACTGTACCAAATATTAACATTGATTTTCTCAGGTGTTCAAATACTTATTTGCAGCTGTATCATACAAATAAATAGTTAAAAAAATCATACATTGTGATTTCTGGATTTTTTTTTTTTTTAGATTATGTCTCTCACAGTGGACATGCACCTAAGATGACAATTTCAGACCCCTCCATGATTTCAAAGTGGGAGAACTTGCAAAATAGCAGGGTGTTCAAATACTTATTTTCCTCACTGTATATATATTTAAATAATTTTTGCCAGCATAGTCCAAAGCTGCTTGGTGAAAAGTTTGGTGAAGATCAGATGAATGGCCTAGAAGGAGTTTGACAGCATTTTGTTCTGAAAATCAGAAACAGCAGAAAGATTTTATAGATGGAAATAAAATCTGAATTAATATTTTAGCCCTTATGGCTAAAAGAGATATGAAAATCTGAAGAGATCTAACCTTCAGTGCTTGGACCCCTAAATACATGACATAAACATTTCAACAGTAATGAAATTAAAGTATATTTTAGTTTACCTTAAATGCTAGTCAGTACATTCAGCAGGAAAATGTAAAAATATTTCAAAGGCAAACACACTCTAAAGCAGTGGTTCTCAATTCCAGTCCTCGTGACCCACTGCTCTGCACATTTTGTATGTCTCTCTTATCTGACACACTCAGTTCAGTTCATGGAGTCTCTCCTAATGAGCTGATGATCTGGTTCAGGTGTGTTAAATAAGGGAGACATACAAAATGTGCAGAGCAGTGGGTCACGAGGACTGGAATTGAGAACCACTGCTCTAAAGCAACTAATTGTATTTAATATAAATTTAAACTAGAATACATTTTAATTGGATTGAGGTTAAGTTGGTTGTCTTATCTACCACTCTATCTAACTCTTAGCAGAGTTCACCTAATAAAAATGCCATTGACCCAATACACACATGGCATTATTATGAAATTAAATGTAGAAGTATAACTTTGTCATTGCGTGTTGGGGTATGATTTTCAATTTAACTATTATTTTGCATACTTTATTATTAATATTTTTACCCTATTCAACCCACACCCTAACCTAACCACTAATCATCATCAACAACAACAACAAATTCTTCTCTCCAATATCTTCTCTCAACAATATCTTCTCTCCCACTTATAACAGGACAGCTGATTAAAGCATTAATGCCAATCAATATGAATCTTCAGAAATAAAGACTGATTTGGGAAGAATAGAAATTGTCAATGATGGAGTAGGAGCTGTTTATCAGCATCTACCTTGTTCATTTTACTAAGCAAGAATGTACATGTCGTTGTGTGACCTATCAGGACAATGGTGCTGATCTTAGGTCAAAACCTTCTCCTGTATCTTCAGAAATGAGCCATTCCAACACAGAAATGGCATGAAGAGACTGCCAAACAAGGACATTTTTATAAAAAGATAAAATTATGCTATTTGATAACACACAATGTGGCTCATTATAAGGATATGCAGTCTATAAGCACAGTTGGTGTACCTAAAGATGATCTTGCTGTTTGTTATGTTGGTGCAGTGATACTCGTCTATTTTTATTGTAAGCATCAGTAGGAGAAATGAAAAAGCGCACACAATAAATCATCAAACATGTCAGAAGCAATTGTTTCAAAGCTCACCACAGCCTGTCAATTAAGCCTGCTTTTCATGCACCTGACAGTATCCTTATTACAGCCAGAAGCAAACAAATAAAAACCAGGCAAATGAGAAAAAACTAAACAAAAAAAAAAAACATTTATGGTGTCTTGTTCCCTTTGCAGCAACAGATGAGCTCCATCATTGCTTTTTTGGTAATCTTTTCCCCTTTACTTTCTTCTTTCTGCGTTAATCTCAGTACAGTGTTTCCTCAAGGCCATGGATGTGATATTGCTGTTTACCGGGGGTCTGCTTGATTAGTAATAACTGTTTTCATTTTTGGGGCTTTGGCAAAACATTAATCAATGGGGCAGCTGATTAAAACTGTTTAGGAAAAGGGTGGGAGGGACGAGGAGTCAGATAGGAGTGAAAAAAAGAGAAGAGGGGAGAGGAGATGATTATAACAGAGATTGTCTTATTATTGGGGAGATGACGGGGTCTGGGGTTTTAACATTGGAGAAAGCATAACGGCTAACTTGGATCACATAAGGGACCTCAGCCTATTGTGTAATGGCAGTCAGTTACAGTTTTCGTTAATCAGTTTCTTGTGGATTAGCGTGTTGCATGGTCATGTGAATAAATGTTCTATATTTTGTGTTATATTGCTAGTAAACGTACAGTAGGACTGCATTGATTGTGGAATGTGCTTTTTAAAAAAAAGAGTGAATATCTCTATTCGCTACAAATTACTAGTCACTGGTAGGGCTCATCAAACTACATTTATGATTGCACTAAAAACTACGTATTTAATTCATTAAAATTACATGTATTTTGTTTATACCTTCATTCATTAAAAAGCTTTATATCATCATCATTAGACACACATCAGTCATAAATCATTACCATACATTCTAACCTGGCAGCGATAGAAAGAACACATCATTTTTTTAGTTTCATTAAACAGCACACAATATAACACAATATTTATAATTTATTCATTTTCTCTTTGTTCATTAAAATGCATCTCAGCATCATATGCAAACATGCAGTTATAACAGTCATTGCAATTCAAGTCTTATCATAACTGGTAAAATCCGAAAGCCAAAGAAAGAAACATCTGTATTTTTACTTTTTTTAGACAATATACAATATCACTTAATATTACTATTAAATACTATTGTAATGCCGTAAATGAGTCCTACCTGTCGTGACATTCTCTTCTCTGCCTTGCCTCATAAAATAACTTTTTTATCATAGTAAAATCTACATATCGTTCCCAACAAAAGTATTGTTTAGAGTAAAACATGTTGAAGATTAGCAGATAGACAGTAGATTCATTAAATGATAAGCTATTTCCTCACAAAAGCAGTAGTGAAGCCTCTTCTCCATTGACCTCTGGTCTCCTTCCCTGCGTGCCGCCAAAGCCGCAGCGTTAGTGTCACATTATGTTCAGTTAGTTTCATTATCATGGACTTTTAGTTTGTTTTCATGTTCATCACGTGTTCCTTTGTTCAGTTTTCCCACTCATTATTAGTTAATATGTGTCAGCTGTGTTCTATTAATCATCCTAATTTGTTGGTCACTCACATTCATTCTCTGTCTGATCACTGTTACCCTGCTTGTTTGCCTTCCTTGTGGATATTTATCATTAAATGTTGTGTTGGAACTTGATTATTCTGTCTTCCTGAACCCACATGTGACAGATAATCAGTCCGCCCAAAATGGACGAACGGGCTAAGTTTGTCATCCTGGCACAGGAGAGCCATACCTTTTTTTCTTTTGTCAAGGATTTTCTTTGTTTGGCCATCACCAGCTGCCTGGATGACGAGACCCTAAAGACCCTATTCCGGATCGGGGCAATGTTCCACCAGCATATCAGCCTCCCAGACACCACAGGGCTGGACTGGAGGGAAACGGTCATTCGGTGTCTGGAGAGCATCATGTCCTGATTTGGAACCCAGCCAGACCCAGAGCAAACTGCGACCCAAACGATCGTGGAGAAGTCACGAGAGCTCCCCACAGATCGAGCAAAACCACCCACTGCAACGAATGAGCATGAGGATAAGAGGCCAGAGCTTGCCATCGCCCCGGTAGTGAAGTCTTAGTGTGAATCTGACCAGGGGTGTGTCCATGACACCAGGGATCAAGGGAATGGAACGTGAGGACTGGCTGATGGATTTTTATGGAGACTTGTCGGTTCCCACCCTATCCCACCCAGTACCTGAATCCTTTGTGGACCATGAGAATTGTCTGGACAATATTCTGCTAGTTTGTTCGGAAGAACCACTGTTTTTGGACTGGGAGCTTTTATTTTCATTAACCTGCATAGACTGTGTCATTGTGACTATGGCTTTAGCAAGTCTCCTCTCTCCGTCACCACAATGCTCAGCCAGTCCTCCAACCCCATCGCTACTAGATGTCTGCAGCCCTGCACCATCTCTAGGGATGCCCTGCCAGGACGTCGAGCCGCAGGTCATGCAATCACTAGCAGCGCCTGTCCCAGAGGATCCTGCGGTTCCGCCTCTCGCCTTCGAACTCTTCTGTGCCATCGGCCAACCACCGCCATCGCCGTCAGGGGATCGTCATCCAGCCATCACCATCCTTTTTTGTTGTCTGCCTCTCACCATCCCTTCACCTTCACCTCATCCTCCAAAGCCCCCTCCAGCCCTCCCTCTGTTGTTCTGCCACGGTGCGATATGTCACATTATGTTCAGTTAGTTTCATTATCATGGACTTTTAGTTTGTTTTCATGTTCATGTGTTCCTTTGTTCAGTTTTCCTGCTCCTCATTAGTTCATATGTGTCAGCTGTGTTCTATTAATCATCCTAATTTGTGTTTGCTATAAGCAAACTCACATTCATTCTCTGTCCGATCACTGTTACACTATGGGCCCTATCTTGCACCCAGCGCAACGCATGTATCATTTGTACACCGACGCATGTATCATTCCTATTTTGCACCCGCGCAAAGCGCGCTTTTCCCTCCACAGAAGCACGTCGCTAAACTAGGGAATGAACTTGCGCTCCCTGGGCGGTTCAGCGCAAAAAAGGAGGCGTGTTCCGGCGTAAACGTTCCTTCATGCTATTTTGCAGGTTTAGAAAACAATTGCGCCACTAACCAGGAAAAAATAGTTTAAAGTCAGTGGCGCGTTGCGCATGTTATTCATATGCTATTTTAAGGGCGCATGCTTGGCCATAATCAATGTAGCGTGTGCACAACGCGCACTTTGATTCTCTCATCTACACAGAAGCAGCAGTTTTCATTTTTGCAAATCATACATTATTACGATAGATAGATAGATAGATAGATAGATAGATAGATAGATAGATAGATAGATAGATAGATAGATAGATAATTTATTATAAAAGCATACATCTAGCTTACACATTTACCCAAATTATCATACGCCTTTTTAACCGAAGTTAATTTGGGTGGGTTTCTCCATCCCCAACGTCCCTGACGAGAGCGTTGCTCTCCTCGGCTGTAAACCGCTCCTGGCGGCGCCTGGCAAATCCGCCGTTATGATAGGAATCCGCTTTAGAACAAGTGCGCCTGCTCTTAAAGGGAATGTGAGATGACGCTCTGATTGGTTTATTTCACGTTACGCCCAAACCACACCTATGAATAATGAAGCTCTTCAGACCAACCCATTTTAGATTTGCGCCTGGCGCAAGAGTCATTTATCCCGCCGGGTAAATAGCAACAGCGCCAAGACCCGCCCACAAAGTTACTTGCGCTTTGCGCTTTGACACTTGCGTTTCAGATGGTTAAAATAGGGCCCTATGTGTGTTACCCTGCTTGTTTGCTTGCCTTGTGGATATTTATCATTAAACGTCATGTTGGAACTTGATTCTTCTGTCTTCCTGAACCGACACGTGACAGTTAACATTTGCTGCTATGCTTTTTTGACCAAATGTTCCTGGCTTGCCTTCCAGTGACTTTGATTATAAATCTTAAGCCTACACAGGCATGTTGCCTTGTACACATTTAAGTAATAATAATGTATTTAAAACAATAAAAAGGAAAAATTGACATTTATATACTGTATGTTCCTGGACTTGCATGATGCATCCTTGCAAATTATTCCAAAGAAAAACATTAACAGTTTGAAATACTAAAAATGAAAAACTAATTATTAAGGAATAGTAGGGAAATCACTAGTTAGGGATAATCTTTTGGATTATTTTTAGGAAAAAACAACAAAAAAAAAACAGCTTTTTCATATTTGAAAACTTTGGACACTTGACTATCCCATGAGGCCACGGGAGAGGATTTGTGAATGACAGTGAAGCGACACAACTGACGCTGGTAGGTCACATGATAATGACAACATGGTGAATGTAGTATATCCGGATTACATTCATACTAACTACACACATTCATACTATGTAGAATGTACTTTTTTTTTAGTGGTCGTGAAGTAATTAATTATTCAGAATAAGTACCTACTCAAGAAGGTATGCAAATTTGGACACAGCCCATTTTTTTATGCCCTTCCCTGGCTAACTTCCCTTCATCTTGTTCACTTGAAAGTACATCATTGCTTCCGTTGCACGAGTGCCCACTACTGGTGAAACCTTGCAATGTGTTTAAATGGAACACCCTAAGCCAGGGTTCACCAATCTCGGTCCTAGAGGGCTGCTGTCCCTGCAGAGTTTAGCTCCAACCAGCTCCAACACACCTGTTTGAAAGTTTCTAGTATGCCTAGTGAGACCTTGATTAGCTGGTTCAGGTGTGTTTAATTGGGGTTGGAGCTAAACTCTGCAGGACAGCGGCCCTCCAGGACCGAGATTGGTGAACCCTGCCCTAAGCCCTAGTCTCAGCCTCAGATGTTACACCCACAGACAGTAGGCTGAATGTCTGTGGCATATGGCACACAAAATGTGAACCACTTCAGGAGTTTAGAAGTCGTCATTTGGCTGAATTCTACAGGATTTCCGGGAGATGTGTATGTCACGTTCTTTAACCGCATGCGCACCGTCACGAATGCAAATGCGGCCCACGATATGCCGACCACATTTAAAAAATAAATTCCAGTTTTACAATTTATTTTTTGTTTTTAAATTAAATTAAAATCGATTAAACAAATATAAGCTTGAACCATAATGTTTTTTTTTTTTTTTTTTGTCATCTAAAATCATTTTGGTGATCATATATTATTTTCAGACATGCACAGACCTACTATGCAATTAACGAACACTTACAAGCGCACGCTTTTGACAAATTTGATATTAGAGTAGAAAAAAATTAAAAGAGGAACATACCAATAAAGGAACACATGCAAACAAGAAGAGTCGTAGAATCAACAGTGAAGGTAGGCGAGTACCCTGGAAGAATGAAAGAATCAGTTTTGCTGTCAATGAGCAAGATGGGCAGCCTTTCTGATTGCTCTTTAGTAAAGTACTTGGCATATGCAAAACCTACGTCGTCAAAAGACATGTGAATTCTACGTGTTTATTTGATGTACTTTAAATAGATTAAAATAACTGCATCGGCTCACACGTGGCTGGAATGCGGCCAACTCGGCCGTGGTAGTGGATGCTGTGCGAGGGATTGTGACGTGACAGAATGCTTGATATCGTTATAGATTGTATTTACAATGCATTCAATGATGTTTGAGCGCATTGTTTGTGTATCTTCATTGAGCATTATTATTTGATTACTGCAATGTCAGTGTAAAAATGTCAGTTAGCTTTTATTTGGTGAAATACATTGTTGTCATTTTCTATGACATACTGTATTTTAGGAGAGTTTATTGAATAAGGGAGTTTCACTTTGATATGAATAAAAATGACACAAACTAAAATAACAATAAACTATAAATCTGTAAAAAAAAAGGCTCAAGGTAAACTACAAGTATTATGCGATTAAATGTCAAAATAACTCCAATATCATACACTAGTTGTGTGGGATAGGGGGTAAATTAAGCGTGATCTGCTGTGACATCACAATCATGTTGTTACGTGATAACTAAAGAAAACTGAGGACTCAATTGCAAAAGAATAGTGATTTATTTAATAAAAGAAACAAAGTAAAACAAAAACCCACAAGGGGGAAAAACATAATATAAAACAAAACAACAACAAACATACCGGAGAGTCCCGGGAAAACAGGAGACGTATACAAGACAATGATCCGACACAGACTGCAAACACAGGAACTTATAAAAGGGACAAATCAGGCAGGTAATGAGGGAACAAGAGGTGGGGCAAATGAAACCAATAATGAGATGACAAGGAGGGTGGGATTGAAACAGAGACAGGAACACAAACATTAAAACTGTTACTTGGATCTAACTCAATAAAATTAAGACAACATTTCCCAACTACTTTTTGCAAGTTTAGTGAACTAACTGATATTTTGAGTAAGTGCAACTTAATAATATGCATTTCAATGTATGCAAAAATATTAAGTAGCATTTTCAGAAAAAGCCAACAAATTGAGTACAATCAATGTAAAAAAAAAATATCAGCATATTATACACATTAGACTTAATTCAAATAGGTAACATTTAAATGAAAAAATACTAGTTAATGTCTTCTGATTTATTAATTTTGACCAATTTGCCCTTTCTTTGTTTTGGAAGTGTAAACGGCTTCAGTTGCTACTATGTCAATTTCCAACATTTATTAAATCATATCCAAACAGTAGCAATGAGCTGGACGGTGTAAACATTCAATAACATCTGTATTCATGCATTAAAGAAAGCATGACCTTAGCTTAGAAATTGCTGGTTAGTAAAACACCTTTACAGTACAGTGTGTACATAATATTGAAACATTTCAACACTTACATTACAGGTCACAAGCATGAGCATCTGACCTCAACTTAAAAAGTACAGCTTAGCATAATACCTTTACAGCGTGTGTGAATATTTTGAAACATCTTTAGTTAAACAACTCACTGATCCCACTAACTGACCAGTTTAGCTGGTGTGTAAGTGTAGAAGAAGTGTAGCTTCACAGCAGGGCTATTTTGTGTGTATAAAATATAAACTTTTTTTCACACCAGAAAGTATGACCTGCAGCATAGTATAAAACATGACAAGGACAAACCATTAGAACATCCTGAAAAATTCAACGTTATGTCCAATGTATAATGATGTTGAACAAACAAAGAAAACAGCTGTTCACAAGTGCAGAATGACAGTCCATGCCAAAAAATTGTCTCTCTCACATCAGGTGAAGACAGGTGTTATATCAGGTGTTATAGCTACCTGAGATCAGCCTGTGTATTGTCATTCTTAAAATCTATTGGCTGACCCATAGACCAGTCACTCCTCAAAGACACACAGCTGGGCGCTGGTTCTGATCTCTCCTGCTGAACTGAACTATAACAGAACAACGAAACGAAAAAATTAATAAAAAGCACTTGAGGAGGGTTTAGACATTGTTTTCAAGAAATTTCATTTAAAACAATGTATTTAAATAATAATAATAATAATGTCACTGTTTTTTTCTTCAGGAGACATCTTTTTTATTATATAAAAGGTTGTTTAATGTGTTTATTCATACCTGCATCCTTTAGAAAAATCTTCATCTCTGGATGTGTGTGTGTCATCCATGATAAAGCTGAACAGTTGAAACAGTCTGATCTCCACTGACTCTGGATGGAAATGACGAACAAACACAAAACTAATGTAATTAAATATTGTTAAACATCTTTATAATTGATCTGACCAGATCGTGAGAGTTGGAGAAATAAACAGATAGAGATCTTTTGAAAAATCATCATATACACGATACACAAAATAAACCTCGTTCATTTCCTTTCAGAGAAAATATTAATGTGGAAGTCACCTCGAGTCCGCGAACAGTAACCTTTATCAAAATGTATCTACATAGCCAACCGATTCACAAACTCCTCCATCTGTACCATCGAGTAGGCTAGCTGAAGGAATCGACTATTTTATTAAAATGGCGAAACATCCGCTTTTGTTTTTACTTACGCTATTCTGTGACGAAAGGGGCACGTGATTAAACTGCTGAAGTCGCTATGTTGGTTAGTAGTGTTTTAATGGTTGCCCTTATTGGCAGATGACATGAGTTTAATCACCGGTAAGGTTTACAGTTAATAACTCCAGTCAGTTTTGTGTGCTGATAAACTCAAAACTAACATATTTATTACACGGATTAAAGGGTAACTAAACCCTAAACCAACTTTTTTTAGTTAATGATCTGTAAGAAGGGGGCTTTATTAGTGCTGTTCATTGATTCAAGTAATTTTTTTGACATTTGTTTTTAAAGTGTTTTAATTTTACAAAATATGGTGTAAAAACGTCTGAGTGTGCCCTCTTCAGGTTGAACAGTGGCTCCTGCAGTTGAATTTTCCTATTGGAAGTTGTGGTAAACCAGCTAACCACGCCCTTGCCTACAGATGCACGCCCCCTCTCCACTGGGCTCTGCCTACTTTTCCAGCATTTTTCAAATATTGCCAGTGGGTGGAGTTTTGTAAAATCAATTTATGGTGAAGTCCAATGAAATTAATTTTATTATAGAAAATATTAAGTTACGAAAATATTCACACTTTTTACTTATTGATAACTCAAAAAACAAAGAAAGAAAAATAAATTAATTTATTGAAATAAATATAGTTTTTAAAATAAAGTTGCATTGTGGCCTATGTTTCTGCTGTCTTATTTGTCACAGACCTGAAAACAGGTTGGCCTGATGTGAAACAAGTGTGAAATGTAACTCCCTTCTACTGTATATAGAGCGTCACAGTCCCGCCCACAGCCCGAGAGAGCTTAGAGAGGAAGTAAATTTCCCATTCATTTCTCCCATTGACGTTTTGGAAAAATCCGTATCTAAAGAGTTTTAGAGCATGTCTGAGAATAACCAGCTACGGCTGAACTCATAGGCATACAACATATCATTTCGAGTGAAAAAACGACGAGAAAATCCAAAAAAAGTCAAAGGTACAAGACTGTGTACATATTTTCATTTCCGAGCGAAGGAACTACTCATCCCATAAACCACCGCGCCTCACTGAAGTCGACTGCAGCCACAACCGCGAAAGAGCCTTTTCAGCGACTTTCAAATCTGACGACAGCCACGCGTACTTTTTCTTGTGCAGTTTATAGCAGTTCTTTCAGTAGTAATCGTGTAAATAGACTGGATGGCAAGGCTGGTGGTCCGTGGCTCACGGATGCAGATCTGGCGGTCCGCGGCGTTCTGCTCATCAGTTTCAGCGGGCCACGGGCAGGTTGCTGACAAATGCCTCAACAATTTCCCACTTGTGGTCCATGCTCATTTTATTCATGAAGTTATAGTTCATCCTTAATTTTAATGTATTTTCTTAATAACAACAAGTGAAAATTAAAAAGTGATGGTCAGCAAACCAGAAAGTCCATCATATTAAGTTTATTAACTTGCCATATAAGTCTACCGTGCAAAAAACGCAACACAGGTTTTTTTTTAAAGCTGCAGTCGGCAAGTCTGGCAGATTGAGTGGACATGCCCCTCCCCCACTACCAACGAGCACCCGCCCATCGTCAGTGCGTGTGTACCTGATTTTCTGTGAACGCGTCCGTCTCTTCAGCATCGATCAACACCATGGACTCGGAGGTAGGCTGCCCTGGCTAATCTATCCATAGATAGCAATAACCGAGTAATTGGAAGCTTGTTAGTAGATTTTCTCTCCGCCATCACGCTTCGTACAATCTTCAGGCGAACTTCAGGCGTGTCGTGTGCATGTGATATTGTAATATGCGCGTCTGCGCGAGGGAGGGGGGATCTGTGGCGTGTGCACGAACTGTGATTGACAGTCAGATCTCACACCCCCCTGCGCTGATTGGACCCGATGAGACGGGAGCGGTGGATTTTTGCAAAACAAATAACACGCTCCAGGTGGAGTTAGAAGCTCGGGTTTTTTTCTAAAACCACCTTATTTATGTTGTTCTGTCGGATTATAGTGTCAATTTCACTTAATTTGATCAAAAAAATGTTGCCGACGGCAGCTTTAATGATCTTCAGTTTAACCAGTTCGCGGGGTTTAACCAGACAGTTACACGAGCTCCACCAATCAGATGCATCACTGTGGGATTGTGGGATTGTTCAGGATTGTGGGTAATGAAGTACTTCTCCAAGACATCGCGAATAAAAGGCATTTATCTCAAAACAAGGTTAGTGCCCCATGAACTTTTGGCGTTTATATGAGCATATACAATCGCTTAGTACAGCCGTAGCTGGTTTTAAGTCTACCATGTATGGTTACGTTTTTATGGCTCATACCCCAACTGTCAATGGAGAAATTGTATTGAATTTTTACTTCCGGCACCGGCTGTGGGCGGGACTGTGATGCTCTATTCTCCCTATCAAATGAGGTAAACTACCATACACTGTAAAAACTACTACAGTAAAAAAAAAAAAAACATTCATTGATTAATAGTAAGCAGACATTCAGCAGATTCAGCTGTCGGATTTACCATTTTAAAATTATGTTATGCAAATTAAAGTTTTAAATTGTAAAATGTACAGGTAGTATTTTTTTAATGTATTTTTTACTGTATTATTCTGGAAACCACAGTTTAGAGTTTTTTTTTTTTTTTTTCTGTAAAAACAACAGGATTTTTTTCCAGTGTAGTTTTAACTGTGCAAATTATATAAGCTTGTGTAAAGACCACCCATTGGCCCAACGAAGGAATCCAACGTTGTGGGCGAAGGTATAATGCGTGTATGTCTTTTCAGCGCTCCAGTGAAGTTCACTTTATTTATTAGAATTTGGTTTCAATATTACTTTAGCTCTACGCTTAATCTGACTCCAATTTCAAATGATAATCAAATTTAAATCGTGTTACGTATTAGAAAATAATCAGAAATATTGATTATGACTTAATTTAGATATTTCATTATTCTGAGTATCCAATACTTTCAATTATTCATTCATTAAGGGACCCGATGCCGCACAGAGTCACACGTGGATCACGTGGTTTACGTGGATCTCACAGACACAGTCTTGCCAGTCTGATCTTGGTCAGAGGGTGCAGGGTTTGCTAATACCTCTTAAGTCGGTTGCCTACTGCTACTACACAAAAAAGTGTAGTTTATTTAGCCACTTCCGTACAACTTGCCAAGTCAGTGATAGACAGAAATCAAAAGGTCTTCAGATGACGTGCCTACTGCTCCGTTCATATGCGCCTTCAGTTTGACCTATCCTGGACACAGATCTGCGGTAGCACCAGCTACTAGCTACATAGTCTACTAAAATTATAATATAATGATTTCTATATAATTAATATAATGATATATAAATAATGATTTCAGGAGAGTCCAGACTAAATCAAATATAACATTTTATTTGTCAGGTAAAACTTGTATGATGGCAATTACACAAGTAAATGATTAAAAGCCAATTCAGAAATAATAAATACATGATGACATCACTTGCTCAAATATTACTCCAGTGTAAGAAATGCATTCCTGACTGAGACACGCAGTGGTGTGTCAGTGTGTTCCGAGTGTAAGCCTCGGGTAAGATCGTTGCGATCTCCTGTCCAGGGTGTGTTTTATTGCTTTATTGCAGGGTGAGTTTTATCTCAGCTTTTGTCTTAGCAGGAAAATCAGTTCTTACACTTGTTTCTGCCATGGAATAACAAAAAGGCAATTGTGACGTTTTATCTCACAATTCAGATTAAAAAAAAATAATAATAATTATCTCACAATTTTGAGTTAACTATTTCACAAGATTGGGACTTTATAACTTGAGTTTTATATCTCGCAATTCTGACTTTTTTTCCCTCAGAATTGTGAGGTATAAACCCAAAATTGTAAAAAAAAAAAAAAAAAAAAAAACTTTTTTAATTGTCAGAAAATTCGCATAATTGTGAGATAAAAAGTTGCAATTACCTTTTTTATTTTTAATTCTGAGAGAAACCATAGCAATGGAAATATGTTGGAAAGTGAACAAAAGACTATTAAAGAAAAAGACAGAAAGAAAACAATTTTGTTCCAGCTAAAATCATATTACGAGACAAGGTTGAAAAGGTTTTCATCTGGGTCTCTGTTGTGTGTTTATTGTCATCCAGCGACTCTCTGCAGCCTTGGCCAATAGACTAACACGATACAGTATTTAACAGTGTGAAAACCCGTGCGAATTCATCATCCTCCCCCACAGCACTGCATGTGCAATATAACGCAGCAAACAAATGAAACACTGACACAAGGCACAATCTCTTTCCTCCCATAATGCATTGCAGAGAGCATGCACGAGGTATTCACTTGAGGCCTGATTAGGATGATGCAGATGTACTGTATGTGAAACATGTTTATTTGCCCAATTAGCACCCAAATAAGTGACAGATGTAATCTCTCAAATATCTCCCATAATGGAGAGAAAATGAAGGGAGGGAGAGCGTGAAACCCCTCCTCCTCTTCTTCCTGAAGCTCATAATGATGAAGTCTGTATGTGTTCTGTGCCTCATTAATGTGTGTCAGCCTTGACAGAAGGAAGGACATGCTGGAAACAGTAAGGCTGTTCGCTTGCACTGCATGAACACATTTTTACTGCCTATGCTACAAACAGCTATACACAACAACCTTGAACTGGCTGTACACAACATGTGCTCACAATAAAAGAGCCTGTGAATAGAAGCACACAAATCACAGCTGACTGTCTAATAGAGTCTAATAGAAGCTCTATTGTCTAAATGAATCAGCACAACCAGGGATATTGTCATGTTGCCATGAACTGTGTATATATACACACACACACATACATACAGTTCATGGCAACATGACAATATCCCTGGTTGTGCTGATTCATTTAGACAAACAAGGTTTCCAAGTACAGCTCATGATGACGATTGAAACTTGTCAAACATGCCAATACTTAATGGCCTGGTTTCACAAGCAGGGCTTAGATTAAGCCAGGATTTGTCCTTAGTTCAATTACAACATTTATATAGCTTTTATAAACATTCCTTAGATAAAAGCATTACTGCTGTGCATCTTGAGACAAAACGATGACACTGACATATTTCAAGATTTGTCAATGCAAGTTGCTTTCAGTCAAACATGCATTTTGATCTGGGAGTATCTTAAGCATCTGTGAAACCAGGGAAATTACTCCTAAAGAGTAACACATCTTTGCCACTGAAGCAACAACCAAAGCTGCTGGCCCTGCCATGGCCATGTTTTCTGCAGACCACACAGGACTTTGAGTTTATTTGAGCTTTTAACCCCAGGCTGAAGAACAGATGAAACCTCCTCCTGGCTGCTGACACGCATCACATTCAAAGCACTGTAGTTTGTTAGACTGTCACAACATATTCACCAATGCCCTATGGTACATTTCAAGTCATAATACAAGATCCCAGAAGCCAGTCATCTCAAACAGGCTGATGATTGGACTAAAGTTGGTTTCATGCATGCACATATACAGTACCTGTACTGTATATACAATCCATGTGAATCCAAATGCAATCCATGGTCTTTACAGCCACTGATATACATTTACATGCATTGGTCCAACATCAATCAATCAATCAATCAATTTTTATGCTACCGTTCAAATGTTTGGTGTTGATTTGGGGATTCGACACAAAGACTGAATTTAATTGATCAAAAATACAGTAAAAACAGTAATATTGTGAAATGTTATTTGAATATATTTGTTATTGTCTTCTATTTGAATATAATTTAAAATGCAATTTATTCATGTGATGTCAAAGCTGAATTTTCAGCATCGTTAATCCAGTCTTTAGTGTCACATGATCCTTCAGAAATCCTTCTAATATGCTGATTTGGTGATGAAGAAACAATTATTATTATACATTTTGAAAACAATTGTGCTGCTTAATATTTTTGTTAAAACTGTGATACATTTTTAGGATTCTTTAATGGATGAATGTTCAAAAGAAATTTTTAATGAGTCGTTGCTGAATAATAGTCATTTCTTTAAATTAAAATAAATAAATACTTTTACATCTACTGAAATCCCCAAAACATACGTTATACATACATAAAAAACAAATACAAAAAAAACATACACATTTTATTTTATTTTGTCTGTGTAATATTTCATCTGACTATAATAATCTGCCACACATCACAAATCTGTTTACTTTTTTTAGCCCCTGGAAATTTTTAGATTACAGAAGTAAAATGGATTTTGAATGGCTTTCTATGTCTAAATACCTTTTAGGGCCACATAAATATACAGGGAGAGAGCGAGAGAGAGAGAGAGTGAGTGAGAAATTGTGTGTGTATGTGAACCCAAACTTTACAAAACCTTAATAAATGTATTTCTCTAACCTCAACTGAAGGTGACATTAATCATTTTCTTTAGTTAGAACTTCCATTCCACCTTGAGAGCACCTCACCCGTTTTTATCAATATTAATGGTTCCCTCTCCTTACTTAGCCAAAGCTATTTCACACTTGGTTAGCTAGACCATGAGAAGTGTCTCAGGGGCGGTATATTTAGCTGGCTTCCTAAATATTTTTTTTCGAGATCCCTAATCACGGCAGCAAACCTGCCATTTGTGCTAACAGCCTACAAAATCTCACACAAGTCATTTATTTTCCCCGAATGGAGTAAATTCTCAGTTCATACATGCTGCTAAAACCTTTAAGAAGTGCTTTGAGAATTCTAATTGGAAAGTGTTCAATAATGCACACGCTTCCGAGTCCGAGAGAGCTGTCATCCAATATTTCTCTGTCTGAAGATGAACAGCGCTTGATGTCAGAAGGAAGAAAGGTGTCTATGGTTCTTACAGCCAAGTACACACATACACCCACGCACTTGTTTATCAAGTGCTAAATGGATTGCACAAGGTCACTTGGCTAATTGGCTGACCTGTGTATATTATAACATTGAAATTCATTTGAAATTGGAATCAGCATAAAGAAACAATTTGCAAATGCAAAGGAAAACATGACATGCTGAGGTGTTTTTATGTACTATTTGTGATTATTTTGATTAATAAATAGGCATTTCATTCGATTCAACTTTCGAATAGATAGGCAGCCCTAAGATCAAAGCATCGCTTCATTTGAAATGAGAAATGTGGCTTTCCTATGTCCCATAAGGTCTCTGTTGGGACAATGTGTTTTCACTTCCCTCGCAGACGACCCTTAGCTGTCCTCCTCCTCAGTCTCCTGCATGCTGCCAGCAGCTACGCCTTCACAATTCAATTCCCATCTCTAAATGAACCGTTCAGACTCACTGCCTGGGCTCTGACCTTGGATTGCTGAATATAACCAGGAAGGGCATATTTCTCTTCCCAGTCCCAGCGCACCTCGGATCCAGAACAACCTAAACATATGTTCTTACAAGACCTTTGAAATGAATGATAGCCTTCATATAGGGTTTCATTTGAAACTGGATAGTGATTGTTTGGTGCTAATAATTCAGTTTATGAAGTTTCATTGTTGCTATCTGCCATACTGCGTATGCCACATGTACAGTGTTGGTACAGCTGGCTAATCGGAGGTCTGTAATGTCTGTATAAAATGTGTTTAATGCGTTTGAACTTGTTTTGAGGATGGCACTTTTGGCATTGTTCGAGGATCTTGCTGCGCGTCTGTAGAGACAGATTTTTGCTGAGAGTGACGAAAGAAAGGGGTGTGTGGAATGGCCTTACACTGTAAAAAATAAAAAGTTGAGTAAACTTAAAAAAGTAAAGCAACCAGCTGCAAAGCATTTTTGAGTTTACTCAACTTCAGTGGTCGAAGTTCATCCAACTACCAGTCCAACTCAAAGAAACGAGTAAGCACAACTACAGAGGTTCTGAAGTTCAGTAAACTCAAAAAAGCTTTGCAGCTGGTTGCTTTACTTTTTTAAGTTGATTCAATTTTTTGCTTTTTTAAGTTGATTCAATTTTTTACTTTTTTAAGTTGATTCAACTTTTTCAAATATATCACCCAGATACTTGTATAGCCTTCACATTAAGAATCCAAATGCAGGGAGTAAACTATACTGTAAATACAACACAATACAAAAGACATTGCTATCATTACAGAACTTATTTATTGACAAATATTCTGCAAAACACATTTTCTATTTGCATTAGGTACACATATTATAAGGTGATGAAGTTCTATTCCCCCCTTTCTAGATTTATAAAAAAAAAAGAAAAAAAAAGACTATGCACAAAATTAGAGTACAAACTGGAATAAATAAATGCTCAAACCTTACAATTATCCATATGGATTGCAGCTACTTGGACAATCTTTTGAAGGACTATGCAAAATAAATCAGCCTTGCGGAGCACTTTAGGTCAAGATAAATAAAAGTTTTTTTTTTCTAAACAAACTAAACAAATTTTTTCTTAACCAGTTACTACTGATGTATTTTAATACTTTAGAATAGTTAACATTGGGGCCATAAATCAAGCCAAAGAGGAGAGTAACAACTGTGGCAAAGGTCTTGCACATTATCTGGCCCAATCTGCTCTTATAGTACTACAGAGAGGCACCTTATATTTGGGTTTGAGTGGATAGTGGCAACATCATCTTCAACGATAGTTAAGATCCTCATCTTCTCCCCTTGTGAATGTCTTCTGGCTCTGTGTCCTGCAGTAGAAAATAAATCAGCATAAAATTAGGGTCAATTTTTTTTTTTTTATTGAATTATGTTAGACCACAGAGTGTTCCTAAAGGTCTGCTCATGTAACTTCACTTGAAAAGTAAAGGTGGTCATGTTTTTAAGCATGTTCAAATTCAGCCATAGAGCTAAAACTGATAAACGGAAATCATTTCCCAACTCCAAACAATGCCATATCAGCATTGATGTGATTGCCTGTGGCACTCGTCCACAGCAGATTCCACAGCCATTCTGGTTTAATGCTTTTTATTTTAGGTCACCCAAAATCGTACATGTATTAAGGCACACATTCTGTTCATCACCCAAAACTGGTCATATTGCATCGGTGAAGATTGGTTTAAATCACTAGAGTCACATGGATTACTTTCATGCTGCCTTTTTAAATCTCCTATATTCATATTCTTTCATATTATATTAATTTTATTTACTCTGCTATTGCTACATTACTGTTTAACCTTATGATTGTGCACTGTATTGTTTTAACAGGTTAGATATCAGAGGGAATGTCTCCGGACAGTGTTGTGAAGCAGTAATTTTCCACTGTCTTTGCTTTGGTAAAATAACAACTTGTTGAATTTGTGCTATCAGGTGAAGTCAAACTGATCACTGAGAAAGTTTCAACTACGATTATTTAATAAAGTAATTTTTACCATGACTTTGTCTGTTGATGATAAGTTTTATACATCACACAAAACCTATCTCTTAACAGCATCTGGTAAATAGGTGAAATATATCAGGTGTGAGTGTATATGCTGATGATCTTCTTACCAGGCAAGTCTTCAGGATGTTTCCAGACTTTTCCCTCATAAACAAAGGCAGACCTTTAAGAGCTGTAGACTTTCTTTGAGGAAGCACATTTGAGTTTCTGTGTCTGAAAGACAGAAAAACAAATACGGAACAAGTTATATACAAAGAGAAGCATGGGAACCTTGAAAAAGAGATGGCACCATTCAGCCTTTAACCAGAGAGATATAATCACATGCAAAATAATTACTTGATGATCAAGTTGGTCTAGGAGGATCTTCATCTCATCTCCATACGCTCCATCACTTGCTCTGTACAACTAGATGTGTATTAATTTAAAGCTGCAGTCGGCAAGTCTGGCAGATTGAGTGGACTTAGCCAAAATTTTGAATGTTTACAACTCTCATGCCCCTCCTCCCCACTACCAACGAGCACCCGCCCATCGTCAGTGCGTGTGTACCTGATTTTCTGTGAACGTGCGCGTCTCTTCAGCATCGATCAACACCATGGACTCGGAGGTAGGCTGCCCTGGCTAATCTATCCATAGATAGCAATAACCGAGGAATTGGAAGCTTGTTAGTAGATTTTCTCTCCGCCACCACGCTCGGGTTTTTTTCTAAAACCACCTTATTTATGTTGTTCTGTCGGATTATAGTGTCAATTTCACTGAATTTGATCAAAAAAATGTTGCCGACGGCAGCTTTAACTAAGAGAAAAAGGTGCTCTTCGGATCAGTTTGTGTGATCCTGTAATACTCAGCAGAGACCCTGAAAAACAATAAAACATTGTTGAAATAGTAAGAATTAAGTGTAGACCAACACAAGTAAATTCAGTTCAACTCACCTGATCTTTTAAAAAATAAAGGCCACTGTTTTAGCACATCCAAGGATCTTGTCACTGTACTGATATTCTTTAGTCTAAAAAGGACAGATACAACAGAACAAAGATACACAATTTTATTAAACAAAACAACAACAAAAAAATCAGTTACAGTAGGTTAATTTAACATGTAGTAAAAATAATACAGAAATTGAATAATCAAATGTGAAAAAGAATCAATGCATAGTTTTCACTGTATTTATTAAATATTACAGATATTAAAGATACAAAAGTTATTATAAGAGCAGTGAGCGAATTGATTAACATTAAGGATTTAGCCTAATATTTGTTTAAGGATACACAATATTTTTATCTTATTCACTTTAAAACATACCACACACATACTACCCACTCTATTATTTAATATGCAAAGCTAACATGCATATTTTTAACATAACACATTAGTTTTGCATAGGGCTATATTATTACATTTTTCCTCTAAATTGTATTGTATTTAATTATATTGCACTACTGTAGAATGCCTGAGCCTCAAACTAAGTATGTACAAATTGTAACTGAAATTTGTATATGTGACAAATAAACTTGAAATTAAATTGAACGGACTGCGGTCACTTTAAGAGCTCATGGATCTAATACTGAAACATCTAGGTTTCACCAAATTGGTTATGTTCACTTAAGACATTGCCGACTGTGTTTACTTGAATACTTTTTTTGTTTTGTTTTTTGTTATTGACATAATTGTATGTGTATGTCACTATTAAATCGCAATACGCCACGAAAGATAGCTGACTTCGCACTCAGATTCTGTCCGAGTCCGAGAGAAGCAGCTTTCTGTCTCTCAATCAGCGCAAGCACCGCATTTATGTCTTTATTCACGGCTTACTGAGCTTAACATTTTTAACATATTTTAAACACCATGCACGCGTCCTTGTCCTTCCTTTCTCATTCAAGCATGTTTCCTCACTCTAACGTTAGTCTGGGTAACATTAGCATGTTAGGTAGCTATGTGCTACGTGGATAATCTCTTACAATAGAAACTTATCGTCACCGCGAAATATATCTTTTAACATAATACTATATTTTATCAACATATGTGTGCAATTTATAGCATATTTTCATTCATAAAGCTTAAAGAAAACTTACCACAATCAGATGAAATCCAGTCCCTTCGATAGCGTGGTTGAAGGAGGAAACCCCGAGTAACGTACAGCGAGCCAGACTGCGCATGCGCGATGACGGGAAGTTAAACGTTCGAACTATGAAATCAAAATATTAAGTTTTCTCAACTTAATTGTTTGTGTTCATTGGACAAAATAGTAGTGCACTTGCAGTTAAATAGTTTTTATAAGTAAACTCAACATTGCAGTCAAAAATTTGCCCACTCAACTTAAAATTTTAAACTGAGTTAACAATTTGCAAGTTGGATTTTTTACAGTGTATATGGACATGGTTTGGGCGTGTTTTATGCAAATTACTTACCTTGGGCACGTGGTCGCTCATTTAGAATCCTCTGAATTCATCAACATTAGAAAGAGGTAAAAGGGGTCATGAACTACATTGTTTTATAATGTTTCCTGTGGTTGGCTGAAATCTTTGCATATAAAGTATAAGTATTACAAGCGGAATTCTCTCAAAAACTTTTAGCATGCTTAAACTTTTATTACAGCTCTCAAGGTTAACTAATCGAGTTGATGCATGTGATTTAAGTTTTGAAAGTGTTGCGGCATTATATTTTTATCGTGGGATGAAAGGTTGCAGTGATGAGCATTGTACCGGATGCTTTCATCATAACTAACAGTGCAAACATAATGTAAATAAGAGATTAGTTGATTATTATGGGAGTTTTGGCACAAGGCCAGAACCCAGTCACTGATAAACACGCACTGTTTGATTGACAGCTCCAGCGATTGAAAAGGGAGCTTTATTTGATCACGTTCTATATCTAATTTAACCACACTTTTAATAACAGATCATCTTACTTTAGGAGAAACAATGTGAAGACCGCTCACATTAGACCGTTAAGTCACTCACTGGTTTGATTTACTGGCACATAGACAAAGATCATCTGACTGTACATGATTCATTACATATCAGAAATCACTGGTCACAGATCAGGCATTAGAATTAACAGTTAATTACATGTTGTGGCATTACTGTCGAGTCCATATCATAAAAGTCTGTTTGCAAAGCCTGTGCCAAAATTGCTTCTGTTTTGCCAAATAATCCACAGTGAAATGTACCACATACAAATAAATAATGCTCAACTGAAATTCACATTGTTGAGAAAATAAGTAAAAATAACCACTTTCCTAGTATTAGGATCTTTTGGAAGTTAATGTTATTTGTGGCCCATCCTGTATAGCTCTCCTCTCGTCATCTCAACACGCCAGTGGGCCGGGCCAAAGTTGCGACGATGAAGTAGGCTTTGATTTTCTTCTGCAGAGGTGGTCTTTCACTACCTTATACCTTATTACGTCATAAAGATGCACATTCCAGGACGAGTCCTTCGCTGGGCTTGGTAACAATAAAAGTTATTTTTAGAATAACAAGGAAGTTTTCAGTTCTAAAACTTACAGGATATTATTATAGTATGATGTAGCATCTGGGCCAATCAGACACACACAAATTATTCATTATATTTAATGAATAATACAGCAAACTCACTCTCCCAACAAAGGTCTATGAAACTTGCAGAGAGTTGTGACTCTCACTTAATTCTTGCTGAGAAGGAGAAATAAAGCATTTTAATCCTATATATTCTATATATAACCACTTGAGAAATGTATAAACATGTATCTAATTTTCCCATCTCATGATTTTCCTTTTATGTGGTTTGGCCTATGTATTCATTCAACTTTTGGAAATTTTGGATTCATGTTTCAGACTTGCATACTTCAAAATCATGTGTAGCATGTTTAGTCTCTATAAACTCCAGTCTTCATCCCCCATTTGTTAATTTACAGAACATTTTGCTTACTTGTGATGCATTAGTATGATACGAATCTTGAAGATTATTTTGTTAAACACCCAATCAAATTGCATGTTCAAAGGCCTGCTTGAACAATGGTTCATAAAAAAAAATCCCTCCAAAGAGAACAACTTCTTATTGGCTCACAACCCTCCAGAGGGTGTGACATATTCACACTTTAAAAATCACTGATCACAAGATCATGTCTCTTACTCTCTTAGTCCCTTTCTGAAATGCTGACGTGAAGATGATGTTGAACTAGAAGTTTTCTGAGGACCCCGAGGCTTGTGCCAGGCTGCGGCCTTGTCTTTCCATTCACCAAAGATCCTCTGACTCCCACTGGTTCTCTCTCATCAAGACCACATCAGCAAAGATCAGCTGGAGCCTCAACAAATTGCATCAGGACAGTTTAATTAAAATGGGCAAGACATCAAAAGTAGTCTCATTATTTGATACATTAAGTGTCCTTACCCCTTTTTAAGAAGGGCGTGTTAGAACTACAGTAAACTGATGGTTTGCTCAAGGCTGTTGATCTGCTGAATTTCAAACAATGCTATAACTCCTTGCTTTCCTGTATTCTGCGTCAGTCTCTCTTTCCCTTGGTAAACTGTATGCATGTATGTATGTGTATGTTAGAGTAGTTTAAGTGTTTAGACTAGTTAATAAAGTCTTATTCATTTCACACGTAAAGTTGTCCGTGTTTCAAGCTCAGATATACCAGAGTCCCTAATCATGCAGATTTTGACTACTTGTTCTTAGTAGTACTGTAAGGAAGACATTTCCCATGCCCCGGAAATGTACATTTCTTAGAATTAATAAACAATAATGAGTGTTCACGGGACAAACAGGTTAATTGATTGTAATATAAAGTTTACAATATTAAGTTAATTCTATTAACTCAGTGGTTCCCAAACTTTCAACAGGCATGTACCCCCTGAGACATTATAGATCTTCCAGAGTACCCCCAACACCACCAATTGTTAACAAGTTTTTTTTTTTTAATTAATATTTATTTTTATCAATTTTGTCGATAATAGTGAATAGAATCATGATACAAATCTCATCAAAAGTCAACATATGATACAAATAGGGCTGTGACGGTGGCAGTTTTTTACCACCGCGGTAGTAATGGACCCAAATACCGGCGGTGTTGCAGTGGTCGGGGGGTTGTTTTGAAATAAATAAATAAAAAACAAAGAAACAACACACTAAAGCCTGTAGGCCTAAAGCATTGAAATAAATATCAGTAAATACTGGTAACTTACATAATATAATAAAGTTGAATCTATTTATAAAAAATAAAAAAATAAAAAAATAAAAAAAACTTTCCTTTAATATTTCCACACAAAGACGCATGATACATCCTACCACTCTGCTCTTTGAGAGGGATGTGGGACACGAGCAGGAAAGAGACCATCGATCTATTTTCTGATATCTACATGTGTTCTACTTGTAAAAGGTATGAAGAGCGAATTCTATCTTCCACAAGGGCAAAGCATTTAGGCTATGTTTGATATTGCGCTGCCAGAGAAAGCCAAACTAAAATCACCCACGTGTGTGAAACGCGCTTTACAAATGAACTTGACGCGCCTTACCAATTATCATATGTCTAATAGCCTAACAAGCACAAACTGTGTTAAAAAGAATTTGACGTACAAGTAAAAATGTAGGCTATCTGTCCTACAGCGTTTTTCTACTTTAACACAGTAAAGAATACGAAAATAATTTACCTAAAAGCAAACAAAGGAAGAAACGTTTATAATCCCCTTTGGAAATGGGTGAGACGCGAGTGAAGATATGGGAAAAGAAACAAGAGATTCCATGCATTTTCGTTTTGAATTGTTTTGTTTAAAAGTAGACAATTCAAGCTTTCTATAAGGAATAACTAATGGAATATTTTTAAATTCGCTAATAATCGGGTGACCAGATCGCAAACCAGAATTCAAAGCCGAAAAAGCTTAAGTTTATGGGCTCGCGCACAACTCTCTCATTCGTCATGAATTCAAACTTTTCCATGGCTGCGATATAACATTTAATTGCTAACCTATTATTTCTTTTGTAAACAAAGCTTTGTGTGTCATAATATTAATGTAAAACAGCATTCATTTTTTTGGCAAACCACCGCCGGTAGGCCTACTACTCAGCCACCGCGGTGGTGCGGTTGTCAAGATTACCGGCAATTCGCGTACCCCTTGAAATCAGTCCACGTACCCCTGGGGGTACGCGTACCCCAGTTTGACAACCGTGGTATTAACTGATCCAAATATTCATAATCAATTATAACAAGCTATGATTGATGTCGTATACGCCGATCCAGAGCATCCCAAACATGTTCTATGGGTGACATGTCCGGTGAGTATGCTGGCCATGCAAGAACTGGGATGTTTTCAGCTTCCAGGAATTGTGTACGGATCCTTGCAACATGGGGCTGTGCATTATCATGCTGCAACATGAGGTGATGGTCGTGGATGAATGGTACAACAATGGGCCTCAGAATCTCGTCATGGTATCTCTGTGCATTCAAAATGCCATCAATAAAATGCACCTGTGTTCGTTGTCCATAACATACGCCTGCCCATACCATAACCCCACCGCCACCATGGGCCACTGGGTCCACAACGTTGACATCAGCAAACCACTCACCCACACAATGCCATACACTCTGTCTGCCATCTGCCCTGTACAGTGAAAACCGGGATTCATCCGTGAAGAGAACACCTCTCCAAAGTGCCAGACACCATCGAATTTGAGCATTTGCCCATTCAAGTCGGTTACAACGACGAACTGCAGTCAGGTCGAGACCCCGATGAGGAAGACGAGAATGCAGATGAGCTTCCCTGAGACAGTTTTTGACTGCGGTTTCTGACTACGGTTTCTGAAATTCTTTGGTTATACAAACCGATTGTTTCAGCAGCTGTCCGGGTGGCTGGTCTCAGACGATCTTGGAGGTGAAGATGCTGGATGTGGAGGTCCTGGGCTGGTATGGTTACATGTGGTCTGCGGTTGTGAGGCCGGTTGGATGTACTGCCAAATTCTCTGAAACGCCTTTGGAGATGGCTTATGGTAGAGAAATGGACATTCAATTCACGGGAAACAGCTCTGGTGGACATTCCTGCAGTCAGCATGCCAATTGCATGCTCCCTCAAAACTTGCGACATCTGTGGCATTGTGCTGTGTGATAAAACTGCACATTTAGAGTGGACTTTTATTGTGGCTAGCCTAAGGCACACCTGTGCAATAATCATGCTGTCTAATCAGCATCTTGATATGCCACACCTGTGAGGTGGATGGATTATATCGGCAAAGGAAAAGTGCTCACTAACACAGATTTAGACATATTTGTAAACAACATTTGAGAGAAATAGGCCTTTTGTGTACATAGAACAAGTCTTAGATCTTTGAGTTCAGCTCATGAAAAATGGGGGCAAAAACAAGTGTTGCGTTTATAATTTTGTTCAGTGTATATTTTAGATATATGCTTCTGTTGTCCAGCGAAGCATGAAATATAGTTTGCTAGAATAAGCATCCAGTCCAAAAAAAATAAAAAAAAATAAATAAATAATCAATTTGACTGAAGCATTTGATGCAGAGTGTATGCAATGTACAATATCATTAGAAACTAACCTAAAGAGAAAGAGGGTATTACATGAACGTGCATGACCACAGACAGCATTATTTAGAGCTAGTCACAAGAGTAACTCAATTTTGAATTTTTCGGATTTTTAGTCCATATGATTGTCAAGCATGTTGCTTATAACACATCACCCCCAACACTGTGCAAAAACATCTGGGTCTTTTTCGATGGTGCTGAGTCCTTCTGCTGTGAGTCACACAGTCAAGCCAGTGGAGCGTAACTGTAAGGATTTGCCCTTAAACCAGCAGTGTTCCTAGACAGTCATCATGTCTTTAGACGGCTCATGCAGTAGCAAAGCTCTTTCCAGTCACTGCACAAAATGATGATGGCAACTGCAATCTCCGTTTAAAAGGGTTGTTATAGGTAAATACATCAAAACATATGCTACAAAAGACCAGATAAGACTTGGTTTGCTATTTCTCTAAAGGATTCTTAATTTAAAGGAACAAACCCGTTATAATTTACTCAACTTCATTACATTCCGAGCATAAAAAGATAATTTTGAAGAATCTTTACATAGTGATTGCTGCTTGTAGTGCAGAACTAGTGCAGTTCACCTTTTAAATGGATGATATTATGCCAACCCTAGTATTTTTACCGATTCCTCAGCTCTATGTGAGACTGACTGACGCTCAGAGGGGTTTTTGCCAGAAAACATATTTGACACATAATTCTTGTTTAAAGTTAAACAAAGAGCGGTCCTGCCCTGGAACCCGGCCCTCGAGTCGTACAGAAGCAAACAGAAATATTCAACTTCCTGTAGATGCTGTGTATTTATTAAAGGTCAGTGTGACATTGGCTGAAATAATATTAGTGTTTTCTTCTACCTTTGAGTGCTCAAGCAACAGGTTTCTTTAGCTTTTCCTGGTAGTTATAAATCAAGTAAATCAGCTTGCAAGGCATTTTAAATACGATCACATAATATTTTGCTAATTGCACATACAATGCTAAGGAAGTAATCATCCCTCAAGGAACAAACACACTTTTATGCTATAATAGAGATGTTTTTTTTATAAGATTGATGGATTTTCACTTTTTTTGTGAGGTGAAGTCATATGATAAACCTTTGTCATTTAATGTAAATTTGTCAGATAGAGCATGTGGGTATGAGGTGTAGAGCAATCAAGTAGTTATCCATGACCACTAAAACAACATTTATTTAACCCTATTAGAAAAAATCCTCTAGCAACATATCTGCAAAATTAAATTAGGTTGCTTATTGCATGTTTTGCAACACTTTCAAAGTGAAATGTCCAGTCAGTGGTGCTAAAAGCGTGTTCAGTTTTATACAAAACAGATTAATATGTATCTGGCAATGTTTTATTACCTTTGTTGTATCACAGCAGTTCGTTAATGAAATGCCCGATGAGTGGTGCTAAAAGGTTAAAGGGTTAGTTCACCCAAAAATGAAAATTCTGTCAGTAATTACTCACCCTCATGTTCTTCCAACCCTGTGAGACTTTCGTTCATCTTCGGTACACAATTTAAGATATTTTTTGATGAAATCTGAGAGCTGGCTCACTCCTTCATAGGCTTCTATGTAATCGATATCTGCCATCCCAGAAGAGTTAGTAAAGACATCGTTAAAATAGTCCAAGTGACTACAGTGGCTCAACCTTAAGTTTATCAAGCGACGAGAATACTTTTTGTGCGCAAAAAACAAAACAAAAATAACGACTTTATTCAATTATTAATTTTCTTCTGCGTGGGCCTCTGACGTGAGTTCACTTAGTGTGCAAACTTTTGAAAACGGGTTTCAAAGTGCAAGTTTTTGAAAACGATACCGCTACCGTCCCAAAAAGAAAACCCTTTTTTCTTTGTTCTGACCCCGTGATATCACAAGTATTGCTGGTATTGTCCAAAAATAACTTTTTTTTTTTTTTTTCACGCACCTTTCTGATCGTGTAAAGTTGCACCAGAACAATTACACGACATTTTAAAAAAAAAAGCTTTTCCATTTTTAGTAGATCGTTGTCGTGTAAACGTACCCTTGTAAACAATATTTTTTTTTCCCCAAAGATACTTATCCTGCTGATGTCTGTTCAAGAAATATTATAGAAAAAAAAAATAGTACTGTTTTAGTGGGTCTCTATGTCTGGAGGTAAAATGGCGACTGTGAAATTGTATTGATTTTTCACCAGGGTATTTTCTCCAGGGTGCCTCCCAATTTGTTACATAACTACCCGCCTAGGGTTGGAGAGTCAGTAACAAAAATGAAATAAAAAAATAAAAAAACAAATAAACTTGGAGAGAGAACCAGGACAACTCAACCTCCCATCCCAGAGTCAACACAAACACCAGTTCAAAATAATGTTGTTTTAATTTGAAAAGATACGAAATGATACATATCACAGAGATAACAGAAACAACAATGTTGAATGAAATGAACAAACATAGGGAATAAACTTCAGGGGAGAGCTAGGCCAAAATAACAAACAGAACTTAACTAACTTATCCAAAATAATCTATAAATGACCTAGAATAAGATAATCCCCAAAAGAAAATACATTAATCTTCCCTCTCTTCCTATCTGCCCATAACCTCCTCATGAAAAAAATAAAAATGCATAAATAAATAAATGAAAAAAGAAAAGAAAAATAGTTTGTAAAAACATGTATCACTGATGTAATGAAGAAAAACTGTATTCCATATGCTGTTAACCCAGAAATTGTCAAAATAACATTAAAGGTGAATTGACTAAAAAGAAAGGGAACTTTGCCACAACAGGCCAATGTTTACAATATATTTCAAACCATACTATGTTCCTCTAGTGTCGTGGATGAGGGTGAGACTCAACGTTTTCTTTTTTCCTGAGAGGAAACATCAATTTCTTGCTCTTTTTATTCCCTGAAGAAAGACTAAAAATCACCCCAAGGTTCCAAATCAAATCGTTTTTACTTCGCCACTCTTCATTAGGAAGAGTCAACAAATCCTTATCAGCATTCTCTACCATTTCAGCATAGATAACTGATTATGTTTGGGAGCCATGTGGTATTGGATGTGCATCTTGCTAACGGAAAGATATACAGCGCTAAATTAAGTTTACCTTCCGCAGGCTCGACCAGACAGAGATGCAGTGACCCCTGTTGCAGAGAAAATAATCAGAATGACAGTGGTGAATGAACAAGGGACCCATTTTTCACTCGGTGGCAGCGCGGCGGCTGTTTTGTCTGTGTGAGTTTGCCTGCATGCATTCATTCACTGGCACGTATCATACACACACACATACACACACTCAAGCACTCAGCCAGGCTGTGTTACCCTTGAGCAGACCGTATTACATGTTGCCTGCTTTATTTCATTGAAATTATGAAATTGAATGTTCAAATTCCCACCGTTGCTGACAGCATCATGCAGTGAAGCACATATTTTCTATTGTAGGAGGTCTGGCTAGCTGTGATAAAGGCCCTGAAAGCATGACGCACAAACACTGCTGCAACTGTGTGAGCAACATTCCAAATTAGCAGCTGCATTACGTTCAGCTTGACTTGGCTCATCTATCACACCTTAAGATTTATCTTCATTATGTGAGATGAAGTCTCTACTCCACATCTGCTCTGTAATTTTCCACAACTCTTGCTACTTAAACAGTGTCAGTGTTATTAAACTCATTATTCTGATTAAGGGTGGGTTTTTTTCAGCGTAGGGCACTTCTGGCCTTCTGGACTTTTCAAAAATAAACTCCCTTAAAACAAACTCTCACTAGTTTGTATAATTTGTCTACATCTTGTAGTGTACTTCTAACAGTGCATGCATGTGTTCATTTTCTCAACAAATAATTTCCATAACAAATGGTGTATTATGTTTAACAGCTTTCCATGATAGAAATTACACTTTTTGGGATAAAATGATAGACTCCTTTCTTTAAGTCTCGTTTTATAGCTAGCATTTTATGTATTCTAAATTTAGAATGAAACATTTTCACACATTTCACAAAATTTGGACTTGCATATGGGATTTCAAATTTTAATTATGGTTCATTTAAAGATAAATTTGCTGTTTGAAAATGTTTAATGAAAAGAATGACACAATTTATCCCTTCTTGCTAGGACATACTGTTTTGCAAAATGCTTTTTTATTTTTATTTTTATTTTTTACTTTACAGTGGCATTACTGATGAACTTCTCCATGTTCAATGTAAAAATATGACTAATTAGTATTATTTTTTTTTTCATTATCAATTATTATTAGCTTTAGCAATTAGTTTCAGAACTAACTTTTGAAGAAAAAAAAAAAGTGGTGAAATCTAAACTCTTAATAATTAAAGGTAGGCTACACTGTATTTTGTATTTTTTTTTTTTTTAAGTTAACACAATTTAAATGAGTCAACACATCATCAATCCTTCTTCCAAAATGTGTTTTTGTCTGACTCTGATTCACTATGATAAGCACTATGATTTTCACGGGAAATTGCGTACATCCGTCACCCACCCATGTGTGTCTCATCATATTTATAAATAGAGAAAAGTTGCTTTGGCGCGTGTCTGGTGTCAGTGTGGCACAGGTTAGTTGTCACAAAGACAACTTTGGCCCGTGTAAGCCTGTGCATTAATGCGCCCCGGGTAACGTCTTCAGCTACTCAGCTTGAGATCCTTTCCACCTAAATTGGTTATATCTTTTAAGCCTTGTAGTGAATGTTTTATCAGCAGTAGGATAATCTCTCTCTTTTTGTGTTTTAGTTATAAGAAAGAACCAAATTCATCTGCACAGTCACGCAGAGCATAAGCACAACCAAAACAATGTTCTTCTGCAAAATGCATGCAGTTAACCACTAGAGGGCCAAACGTTATACAGTAGTGTACCTTTGAAATACTATATTTAAAAAATAATAATAGTAATAATTAAAACAGAATATTTAAATACAGTTGAATGTGGAAGCATGTATTTTACAATGGAAATGAATACAATGTGTCAATATAATGAAAAATGAAATCATTACATTAGACATTTTTAAAGGTAAACTAAAAAAAAAAAAAAACATCAGTAAAGGTTTCAACTTTTAATGTGACCTTCATATAAAATGCAACCTCTCTCTGTGACATAAAAGTGCCCTGAAACACCCTTAAACTGACATCAAAACTACCAAGCACATGATTTGCCAGTGAAATAATGTATGTCTCAAAGACTTGCTTGTGTAATTCACTTTGAGCCAGCAGTTTAGTTGCAGTGACACATTTGAAGAAACTTAGTAGATCAGCCAATTTATTTCCCAGAATGCTGTGGTTATTTATTTGTGTCTTTAATGGTGTGGCTCTTTGATACAAAATGTTTCATATGTTTTTATCATGCTGGCCTTGTTCCTCCAACTGGCTTGTGTCTCTGGACAATGACAAGCTTATTTGCTAGTTGTAATGTGGCTGTGGGATCCTTTTATCCTGTTCACCTCATCATTCAACAGAGGCTGATGTGGAGAAACTCACTTTGTTAGAGAGCACACAATGTGCTTTGTATATAGGTCATAGGGGCAGTTTCAATGGTTTTGACAGCCTGGATAAACCACAACACCATATTGTGGTGATTGTTTTCATTTTCTATGGACTGTTGCAAAAACACACTTTAGAAAGCTTAATATTATAACTCCCTTCCAAGCTATTTTTAAGGTCCCCTTGTGTTTAACGAGGTCTCCTACAATAGGTTTACATGCATCCAAGGTCAAAAAACACGTTAATTTTCTCATAATATACTTTGCAGCATCACCTCTTTTCTCACAGTGTCTGAAACGGTTCAATAAAGTATTCAGTCTCTCTAAACTCTTCCTTTCCAAAAGCCTACTCTGCTCTGATTAGTCTGTTGTGATTGGTGAACTGCTTACATAATTCTGTTTCTTTCCTGTTTATTATTGTGAAGCTGCTTTGAAACATTTTCAATTTTATAAAAAGGTTAGTTCCAGTCCTTGATTTTGACTGGTCAAAACACAGCTATGACCGCTTCACCCAATGGTTCTATGTATCACTACACAACACCCCTAGCAACCACTCTTAGCAACGTAAACATGTTTGTTCCCATTGATATTTTTCATTGAAGCTTATAGATTAGAATATTGTGGGAGACCGAGTAAGCGAGTGTACCTGCATTTACAGTAGATATAGCATTTTCCTTAAGGTCAGTCCTATATTTGTAATAAAAAATACATTTGAATGTCTTCCGCGAAATCTTGTCCTTTGGTCAATGTCAATGTCAATTTTATTTCTATAGTTCAACTAAACACAACACCAATTGACCAGTGTGCTTTACCAATACATACACACAATACAAAACACACAATACAATACCATACATTTCATCAGTGACCATATGCTAGTTCAAAAAGGTAAGTTTTTAGCCAAAAACAGACATGATGGAGCAAATCTAATACTGAATGGTAACGCATTCCACAATCTGGGAGCAGCCACTGAAAACGCACGGGCACCCCTACTTTTCAGCTTTGATTTCAGAATACGTAGCAATCTCTGATTAGACGACCGGAGAGACATAACTGGATGATGTTCTATCAGTAAATCTGAAAGATAAGGAGGGGCCAAACCATTTAAAGTTTTAAATACTAAGAGGAGAATTTTAAAATCAACACGGTATCTTACAGGCAACCAGTGAAAGGAGCGTAGCACTGGAGTAATATGGTCCCGTTTTTTAGTACATGTCAGAAGTCTTTTCGCCGCATTTTATACCATCTGTAAATGAGATAAGCTTAAACCTAACTTTTAACAGTTAAGGGGTTTTCCGTGCCCTGATATGCTAGTCATTTGTCAGTTGTGTCTTGTGTTCACAAGTTTCAGTCCTTTCAATATAAAAGTCTTTCTCTACTCACTGACTCACTCATAAAGACAGTCTTTGCTGCCATCTAATGGTGAAATAATGTAACTTCTGTTGCTATTCACGGTTAGGGACTATTTTTTTTTCCAGCAGAAGGAAGGGTTTTATTGATTTTACTTCATGAAAGTTGCGTTGATACATATTTTTTTAGCTTTAATATTTGTATTGTGCGGTAACCGTTTAAAAAAAGCAATAAGGTACTCGAGGCTAGTGCTGTATTGTGAATAAGTCATGGTTGAAGGGCCGCTTCGCGTCGTGCCTAACAACACCCTTCAGCCGTGACTTATTCACGATACAGCACAAGTACCTTATTTCTTACATATAAAAAGCTATAAAAATAAAGGTGACTTGACTTAAGACAGATTCTGTTCTTGGGTACTGCATCACAGACACAAACCTTGTAAACCTGCAAATCCAGTGGCTAGTTCTTCCATGGAAGAACTTATAAGCGTGACTTTTACTTTGCCATTTGGATTGGAGCTTGCTGTTTGGAAAAGCTCTTGTAATTTTTGTGTGATGTATGCATCAGACACTCTGCAGGCATGATGCCTGAGGCTATCAGTCACCAAATATAGACTCAGTAACCACAATTGAGAAAGGCAGCCACAAAAACCCCTTGAAAATCTAAATGACTTTGACAGGATCACACTCTTGAACAAGAACGAGGGTCTCTCTCACTTTTTTTTCTTGCACCAAAGAGATAGCATTGTCATTGGGCGAGGATAGGCATAATGAGATGAGGAGACTTTTCAGGGATGGAAATTCTAGCCAAAAGACACTTAGCTAAATGAAGACCTGAAAATAAACACGACTGTTCGAATCAATTTTGTCAGACCCTATATTTGTTTTCCTCTCTTTCCACATTAATCCAATTAAACAAATGACCATCAAAAATTAAAGGGAATTCTGTAGTACCAAAAGTATCACATTAACCCTCAGGGAGGAGCATAGAAGATCAGAAAAATCATCCAATTTCAAGGGCAGAAAGGCAGATCAAAAACAAGTAGAGCAGCAAACGTCCCTGTGTAGAGTTGGCCTTGAGGAAAGAGTGGGGCAGTGGAGCACTGCTGGAATGACAGCTTCTTCCAACCCCCCAAAGATGGGATGCTTTTCCCCACACCTGAGGCTTGTTCCGCTGCCAAGATCATTCACAGGGACCAGATGGAGCGCATGGAATAAATGAATCGTTGGGGGGAGGGAGGACTCTGAAAGGTTTTTCAAAGACCATGTTTAAATTTGCTACTCCTTGGTCCAAGTGGACCTAGTATGATTATAAGCAAAAATTAATGTTTTAAAGCAAATGTTTGTGGGGATCCTACTTAAAATATATGTAGGCCTACTATATTGTCACTGTTGGGAGGAAACCTCATATCTCCACATTTCGTCATATTTATTTTTTCCAGAAATCATTACTATTGGTCACCCTTTACGTCTGTCTTTTGCAAATATTTAACCAATGAAAAGTATTAAAAAGAGTGTGTTGTGACTAAACTACTTAACTCCATTGGATCATCAGTCAGTCAGTAAAACCTTATAATTCCACCCTGCCTCTATTGTGAATGTTTGGACCCTCTCTGCTTGTCTGCAATGTAAGGGTAAATAAAGAACTGGTTCTTTGAATAAGTACAGTGTTTTCTTCACTCAAGAAACACTAAATATAAAGGCTAATGTTTTATGTATTTGATGAGCAGGGAACAGTGTCTTAGTCTGGCATTTGTCATCGAACTTGAATTTCTTGAAAGAGGTTTAACTAAGAAGAAGTGTTAAGGGCTTGTGATTCTTTTTACACTACTCAAAACATTTACCGTCCAAACGTGTTTTTAAAGTCTGAGCTGAGGTAATAAAGAAGTCTCTGTCTCTGTCTCTCATTTGGATTGGAAAGCCGATTCATTAAGGTGAAATGCTTCATACGGACAATTAATATAAATGATTAAAGTTGTGCTATTTTTCACTATGTAAATTAGGTTGTTTTTTCCCCAAATGGGGTTTGAGAGCCCTCGGGGTTTGTGAGGGAACTGCAAGAGGTCTGTGCATTTATGAAATGGCTAACTGTAAAATGAAAATAAACAAATGTGGCAGCAGCATTAATCGAAATAAAACTGAAATTGTGGTATAGCTTAGTGCCCTTATCAAATCAAAGGCTGCAAATTAATTAAGTAAACAGTCTGTGGTGTGTTTCACTGTGTTACACGTGAGCAACTTACAGTTTTTCAGAATGCCTCGGTTCACATGAAATGCTGCTTCTCAGCAGCTCCATCTCTGTATGTGCAGTGAATTTAACAAGCATTTTGGGAGCACAGTGTGCACTAGGTTTACTTTATGTACATAAATTTAATTTTCAAATCTGCTGTGGATAGTTACAGCATTTCACCGGTACTCCCCAAAAAATAAAAGCTTGCAGAATTTATAGAAATATTAGTATTTTATATATATATATTAACAAAACAAACTGTGATTGGTTGATTTGCATGTTGGGAGTCCAGAGCTTCTGAAAGTCTGGCTACGCTACACTTTATGAACAGTTCCAACATGATATGCTATATTTCTCCTTAAATTATTTACTTTTACAAAGTAGTTTGACTTAACTAGTTTCAAAGCACTTTCCTCATTAAGACTATTTTGATAGAATGTGATTTTTAAAGGGGTCATATAATGGTACATGCACTACAAGCTGATTGTACTGAAATGTGTGTTGGCAGTGCCTGTACACAACCATCATAAAATTATAAAAATCCACCCAGTGTTTTTTTTTTAATCTTCTTATATGTTTTCCCCCCATCTCAAATCAAGCGTTCGATTTTGTGACGTCACAAAATCGGCGCCCCTCCCACGATTGTTGATTGACAGCAGCGTTTCAATACAGACCCGCCCTCGCTCGTGAGCGAGCTGTCAATCATAGTCCGCGCGGACCGGCGCGGTCATTGTTGATACGCTGGAGCACTGTCTATGAGCAGAATGGCGTCTAAGCGATTGTGGTGTTCTGTTCTTGGGTGCAATAAGGAACACAGCATCATTTTGATGTTCCTAAATCCGAACCGCTGAAGACGCAGTGGCTGAGTTTGTTTTTCGAAGGGAATATTCCCCACGATCAACGTCAATGCTTTCATGTTTGCGCGAATCATTTCACACACCAGACTGCTTTACAAACGAGGGTCAGTATAAAGCTGGTTTTGCTAAGAAGCTGCTCCTGAAAAAAGGAAAAAACTATTTGTGTTCCTGCTGCACCTGCAGAAGAACTGAAGTGAGTGTAATGTTTTATTAACCTTTATATTAATATTTATATTAATCTTTGCAAATCGCTTGCTGCACGCTTCACGATTGTTTACATTCAGGATACATTACGGCATGTTTTCTATGTACGACGTTCTCAATATAATTCATAATCCCACGTTTATAATGAACAACGCGTTATGGTTATTGTGTTATTGTGTTACAAAGGGTGTACGCACAGAACAGAGGGGCGGGGTGAGCAAAGCTCATTATTATTTAAAGACACATGCACTTAAACGGCGTGCTGAAAACAGAGCTGTTTTTGACCAGGTAAAATTGTTTTCTTACAATACTAATGAGAATTTTTAATTAAAGTATATTACAAACTTTTAATTTAGACCCTAAAGAATCACATTAGCTTGTACAAAAATGGCATTATATGACCCCTTTAAATAAATTTTATTTATTTATTTATTTATTTATTTATTTCTTTATTTATTTATTTATTTATTTATTTATTTATTTATTTATTTATTTATTATTTTTTATTTTATTTATTTTTTTTTGGGGGGGGGGGGTCTTTTCCTTTTGTGAAAAGACTAAGAAATCAGGATCTTCCAAACGATATCTGAGAATCTTAAAGTACTTCAAATGGACAGGACCTCCCTCCTCAACTGTGTTTGGGCTTAATCCCCTGAAAACCCTGATCAAATTAAGCCTTTTAAACTGTCTGACATTTGCCATCTCTTTGGTGGTCTGCTTGTGTGCGTTTATATAAAATAAAGTTTGTGTAAACTACAGGGAAGATATACATCTCCTAGCTTTGTGTATTTCCCTCAGTCCATTTGGATTAGATAGAGATGATTCTCTTTTATCTCCCAGAATCTCTTTATGCATTTCAAATACAGCTTTCTCTATAGCGTGTCTGTTATTTTATGCATGTGTTATCCATGTCGGTGTATTCTCAACACACTAATGAATCACACCTACCCCCATTAACCTCCCAGGAAAATGAAAACACATTGCTCCTCACGACAGGCGTTATGACATTGTGTATACAAGCTGAGATAAGTGTCTGGTCCGGTACTGTAGGTGTTCCATTTAAAAATACCCATAAAACACAAGGCGAGCTAATGGGCAGAAGGGGCGTAATGCACCCTGATAATATTAACCCTGGACAGAGAGAAAACGATGACTTTACACATGCCTGCCGGTAATTATCATTTCATCAGATGGAATACTTTCATTCATCTCCATAATTAAAAAAAAAAAAAAAAAAAAAAACAGGATTCTCCAAATGATGCAGAATTAATAATTAGTGATAACTTTGCATAATGATGGTGGCAATGTTTTAGGTGGACATCTGCTGATATTTCTAATCAGACAATTAAATGGGAAAATTGCCAGATAATAACACATAACAAACAGACTATAATGAAATATAATCAAGGGAAGGAGGTTTTTCTGTTGTGGCCTCCGCTTCACTAGGTTGCCGTTGATTATGCATTCACGTATCATTTGTTGTAATACACGAGTCAAAATGTTATTAGTTTTCATTGTAGTGGGAGCAACAGTTTTTAAACAAATTTAAGCTAAAGGTTTAAGCTAAAGTTTATCACTTGTGTGCCAGTAGTGCCTCCAAATTACAAAAAGTATTGTTTTGAAACAATTCGTTTCTAAGGATGCTGATTTTTTGAAGGCAGCTGTCAGACTCTGAGATGGCGAACGGGAACATGGTACATGTGTAACATTAGCAATACATTATTAAATGTTTAATAACGTGAACACGTTTTCGCTGTGCATAATGCATTCTGATTACGTTCTTCGGTAGAGTAACATGCAGTGCTACATTTGAATTTAGCCATGTGAAGCATCTTAGGAAGCAACATAATTGCTGCCTCCTTTTGGGGAGGCACACTTCTGATGCCTTAAATGCTGTCTATGGTAGCAGCTCTCTGGGTTTTGGTCTGGTTTGGTTTATATATATGCCCCTGTGTGTTTTTTCATCTTCTAAAAGTTCCTCACTACTGCAGTCAGTTTCTTCCCCTGGCAGTCTTAGTGCTCAGACAGCAGCAGCTCTGCGTTTGACCTTGAGGTTCATAACAAATGGCTGATCTAGCATGGTTGATGCAGGCCTGCCGTTTTTTCAACTTCTCTTTCTGCTCAAATATGCAGTGTTAACTTTCTGACTCTTTCTGGCGGATGCAATAACAAACAGACACTATTTTTCTTTTTTATAAGAAATATTGGTGATATTGTGCTGCATGTCAGAGGAGGTGAGAGAGTTGTGTTGTTAAGTTGTATGCACTTTCCCACATGTTTCCCTTTAGGCAACATGTATGTAAATCAAAATATTAAGAATGGAAGATACTTGCTCCAGTCGATGGCAAAATATCTTTAAATAATCCAAACATTCCTGATGTCATGTGAATTCACTATGCGCACCATCCGATTCTCATTTCCAATGTTTCCCAATCCTTCTAAGCCAAGAACTTGCAATTAGATTAAAATATTAAGAATATAAAAGTCAAGTTAGATTTTACTATGAGACATTGCCAAACAAATTCCCTCCAGGACTTTCCCAGCTCATTTCCCCACTTCTAGAAAACATTTTAATATTGTATGTCCCCAGCTAGCTAGCATCACAATGATTGATGAAGCAAATAATGTCATGAGGCTCAAGGAAGTTAACTTTGAAACTGAAGTGAGACGCAGTCACTCATGGAGACAAATATACCTGCAGCATCTTTAACAGTGCTGTTTCTGTCACTGCGAAGCATGCAGTCCTTATCTTCTTGCTAATTGGTTATGTTTGACATGGATTTATTCTGCTTCCCTTATTTGATGGGATTAGCTCACTACCCCTCCAGCGCATTTACAAATTCTCAACTCGTCTCTCACATTTCTCTACATTGCTTTTTCATTTAACATCAGTGAATCTGCTAGTTACTAAGTCGATATCTAGCATTGCATTTACACGGTTGTTCATTAAATAAGGCTGGACATTATGGATGGTCATTAAACAGCAGACTAGGTGACTTATTTCCCAAGCCAGTGTCAAACGTGCACTCTGCAGTTAAATTCGATTGTCAGTTCACCTTGTAGTGCTTAATCCTTTTTCTGTACACACACAGTTCAGTAATTTATGGGAGTGACAACAGCATTCTACAACCGAATTAACTCCCGATAAATGCAGGTATTGACAACTGCATTTTACAAAAACTCTACGCTGTGCGTATGGAACCGAACTGAACAACTAGTTGTTAATAACGTATTTAAATGAGCATCAGAGATGTGTCTCTCTTCTGTATGCAGACATGGCAACATTTCAAGAGCGCGCTCTATGAAGCAGCCTTACAAACAAACAAAACATGACACCTCTGTAATTGGTGGTTTAGTTAAAACTGCAGAACATTATTAGACTGGGTAAACCCAGCCCGATCTGCCGACGATTTGATTTCGCCCTGCAGCTCAGGCTGGAAACCTGTACATTTTTCTATCCTGCTTCTGTTACAAATCTGCGTGGACCAATCACAAACTGGCTTATCCACCTGGCGCGCTATTGGCGGGTTTAACACGATGACGATAGAGAAGCACGACCGTCAATCTAATTCCTTTTAACCTCTCGATGATGCTCAATGGCTTCTTTAGTTTAGCAAACAAATCGCTCGAGTGGGTGTAAATACCACTCACTTTCATGTTTTTTTTTTGCACAACCTGCAAAAATCGTTCGATGCCATTGCTGCTTCTGCAAAACGCTGATCAATGCTCCAAACCAACACGTTTGTTGACACGTTTCCTGCCTGGAGTTTTCGCGTCGCTCTGCAAAGTACGTCACCCGGATCATTGGTCTGATTGGTTGAAGGACTATCCAATTGCGTACAGTCATTGGAAAAATGCCCATTGATCATGCCTCTTGGGCAGTAGAAAATACAGAGCAGACTCCCCAGACTAATGCTCAATCTTAAAAGATTGAGCTTGGTCTGGTGAAAGCCAGAATAGAACATTATGAGTCTTTGGTCACTATAATTTTTCTTTTGGCAAAAATAGCGGATACCAAATGCCGGGACGCCAGAACTTTTCTATAGTTACCATGCTGTCAATTATCGCTATTTCATAAGTGAGCCATGTTCCATACACACACATAATGATCATTTAAGGGATTCACTCCCATATTTAAATGTGGTTGTCACCCCTGAAACTTCAGTGTGTACATGGTCAAATTGTAGTAGCAGTAATACTTCTACTAATTATAAGAATAAATATAGCTGCAAGCAGCAATTATCGGGGCCAAGCAGAACAAGACAACAAGACAATAAGACATTCGAACATAGCTGGGAGTGTTGTACTAACTGCAGCAAGGAGCAATTAAAGACATTTAAAGAAGAATTTAGTCAAAATGTCTGAAAAAGTATATACATTAACTCAAAATATGATTTAATGGATTATCACTTTCGACCAATAGGTGGCACAGTTACACAACTTATGTGATGTGGTCAGAGTGAAGTGACAATGACACACACAAAGTTTGGTGTCAGTATGTCAAGGCATTGCAGAGATCATGCCTCAAATTTGCTGCTGCGGTATACGAAAATGGTTTCGTCAATCGACACGAAATCCATAACTTTTAGTCGGCACAGTCTGGAGATGATACGATTCGATTTTGGTGAAAATCGGAGCAAGGGCCTAAGAGGAGTTCGAAAAAGTAGGTATTAAATGAAAATCAAGATGGCGGACAGGAAGTTCGGCCAAATAGGGTAAACTTGGTATCTATGTTCTCAGCACGACCCAAGGAATCTATTAAGACCAGTGGCATTACAATAGGCCGATTTATTCAAAAGTTATTAGCAGTTTTTAAAAAATAATATCCAAAAAGGTACACAAAAGTTTATAACTTTTGACCAAAAGGTGGCACCGTCTCAAAATATGTTGGGTACCTTCAGGGGATGATGCTAATGGCATATTCTGAGTTTCGTAATATTACACCAATGCATTTACGTATAGCATTTTATTTCACAAAACTGTATTGAAGTCAATGGGAATTTCATGTTTTGTTCTATTATAGCGCCACCAAGAGGCTCAGTCCCACCATTTTTTTTATGTGTCTTCAGAGTGAGCCCATACATATGTGTGTCAATTTTGGTGAAAATATCTCAATTCGCTTCGGAGTTATAGACATAGACAAATCAATTTGAATTCTATAACTTTTTGTCAACACCGCCTGAAGATGATCTGGTTCAATTTTCGTGCAAATCGGACAAACCGTTACAGATACAATAGGTGCCTCCGCACCTTCGGTGCTTGGCCCCTAATAATAACTTGAAAAAAAAAAAAAAAAAAAAATGGGAGTGAAAAGTAGCTTTGACAAAAGTCAATGTGAATGCAAATGGAACAATTCTAGACACATGAACACAACGGGGTTACTGTTTTTACTGGCAGCAGAACATAGGCAAACACTTTGGATGAGAACTGTTTTAGTGTGATAGTAGGTCTTTTTGTTCTTTAATCCTCAATATCTTGGCAGCAGAAACATGAGGTGTTAAATGTTTACTATAACGCAGTACAAATTGGAGCTGCAATATTTGTCAAAAAATAATCACAATAGTATTGTTTGTTCCAAGCCGTGCAGTCCATTCTCATCCCGGGAAATAAATCACAGAGCATTACAAGACAGTAGACATGCGTGTTAGAAAATGTCAAGCCACTAACCAACCAGAACATGATGTATTACAACCTCATTCTCCCAGAATACTCGAAGTCTGGTCTTCTACTTTGGAGAGCAAACTGAATCTCAGAGAAATGTCATAGAGAATCTGCCCTGCTGACCGGAGACTAAACCAGACAAAAACGTGCACCCCTGCTGTCTCTGGCCATTTCAATGCAGGGTCTTCATCTAATGCAATGTGGCAAAGTCTGCACTTTGGTTCACTTTTACATGGCCACTGGCCAGCTATCTCTAAACCTATGGAGGTGATTTCAAAAACCACTGAGTGTTTTTTCTACCAAAGCCCCCTGTGGAGCTACAGAATAATGCTGTAATATACAGCATGTAGAGTCCCAGGGCAAACACAAACCGACAGGACCCTGATTTGTTGTTCTAGTCTTGTTGAGGCTTTCAGCCTTGATCTGTCTCAGAGTTTTATCAGTAACAAAAGCTCTTTGGCTGAGAAACCGCATACTTACTGAGTAGGTACTTAATTTCTATAAGTACTTCCTTAACGAGCGCTAAAAGAGTAGGTACTTTATAGCCTGATCTCGTTAAGTATGAATGTGAGCCGTACATCATCCGCCATGTTGACGTTATCATGTGACATATGACGTTATCATAAGCACAACAACTTAAAAGATATGAGCAACAGGTTTAACTCATCTGTATGTAAATATCTTGATATTGACGAAACTTGCTCATTTTGAGATTTCTTGAAGAAACAGCTGCCCATTTATTTTGTGATTGTAGTATAACCAATAAATTATGGGTTGATTTAATATAGTTCTTATATTTTTAACCCACCAATGTGACCGACAGTTTTATACTTAAAGATATTATTTTTTATTACGAAATTCCCAAATCGTCATCTCTTGAATATGTTGTTAAATCTCTTTATTTTATATGCAAAAATGTTCACCCACAAGCAAAAGCTGATTAAATCTCCATTGTTTTCCTCTTTTTCTTGTTGAATTTATCTATAGTTTTATCCCTCAGGCTTATAAATAGCAAACAAAAAAATGCATTTTCTTTCTGTATTATGATGAATTATTCAAAGATATTTATCCTTGTCACTGTGCTTTTTTCCCCTGTGTATATAGTCTTATATTATGATGTACGCAAACCCATGCTATTTGGGGTTTTTTTTTTTTTTGGTCATTATGATTGTTCATTGTTGAAAGACACAACCATGGTATGTTTCCTTGATCTTTTTGTAATTATAAGTTCTGCAATAACAAAATGATATGAGCGATAGGCGCACTAACATCAGTAACTCGACAGCCCTATGTAGAATTTTCTTTTTTCTTTTTTTTTTAAATGGTTGTTTGCTGCGCTGTGCTTCACAATCTGAGGCAATAAGGGCCAGTGGAGTGATGGAGGGTCTCATCCATGGCACCATTTCCAGGATTCAGCTCTGGGCTCCTCATCCTCAGTGATGATGATATACCAGTCTGCAGAAATTTCAGAATCCTACAAAAATGCACAAAACATAATAAAGAACAGACATGTTAACAGCACAATGTCATTTGATTTATGCATTACAAGTAACAAAATTATCTTACTTTTTATTTTTACTTCAGGCTTTCCTTTTATTTTCCCCACAAATGCCGCCGTCATCCTCTGCTCCACCACAAAAGCTCTGCAGCAATTGTAAAGAAATCAAGAATTAGAAAAGTGCTGTAATAACTCTGTGTGAAATTACAATAAACTACAACTTAAGATTTAAAGTTTTTTTTTTATTCATTTCTGTAGTATACTCACTCAAAGCCTTCATGAGCCACTCTCCACCAGATAAACACACGTTCATCTGTTCCTGTAACATCCAGACAAGATTCACGTTACCTCTGTGTTTTATGAGCTCAGTAAACATTTACATGTTGAGGTCGATGCTGATGTGTTAACTCACTTTTTATGCAACATAAATGTTCCTCAATTTATTAACAGTACCAATGGACAAATAAAATAGATAACGTAAGTTTAGCTACTTTATGTAGATTTGTTTATCATGTAATATAAGCAGTGTTGACAACAGCAAGTTCTCCTACACAATAGGGCACATACATTACTCACTCAGATGTCCATTTCATGTTGTGACATGCTTATCTGCAATACGTATCGATGGTTTTCCATGTCACATGTTAATAGACATTTAAAATAAGCGTCTTTAAGATGTATATGGTTTATGTAAATCCAATTTAGTGACGTACGTGTGCTTACTGGAGCTCCCCTGTTAGCTATACATAAGCTATACAGTAAAATCACAACTATACTATATTGTCGTTGTAGTTCAACACATGCGATTTTAACACAAGGAACCATGTTTACTCACATTTGAAAACACCTGCGTCGCTGATCTCCGCTATGTTTGATAATGACATATCCTCTCCCGTGGCCTCCTTTACAGCAAGGGCCCAGGGACACACTTTACTTGCATCACAAGTGCTTTCCAGACTAAACGTTTGGCGCCTCTAGCATTGCCTAAAACTCACCAGTTCCTGTTTGGCGAGGAAGCAATGAGCCTCAGTTAAAGGTATTGTCTCACTAGTCACCACAGGCTAAGAGTTTGGTCTTCCCAGACATTTGAGAAGCTTTTTGTTCATTGCTGAATGGCAAAAGTCCTCGCCGTGAAAAGGTATGATTGACTTCTTGGCATCAATTACCGTCCAACATACATTGAGCTTCTCTATCCAAACATTAGGTCTATAAAATGCACAGTTGTCAAGGAAACCATCCAAGGCAGTAAAGCCAAGCCGTAAGTGTCATTCTATACTGACCAGACCCCAGTGCCAGGGAATCTAAAGCGATTTGTGGAATAAATAGTGTCATTGTGATGCTCAAGATGCAATGATTCCATCTGAATACTAATATCTTCGATGTATTCTTGTTTACAGAGAGCTCAGTGGTGGGCTTCAAAACTAATCAAATTAAACAGCTAAGAAATTGTTATCCCCTGAATGAAAGATACGTAACATTTCTTTCTAACCTCAGATTCAGATCACATTTGAGCACCAAATCCCATTTTAAGCCACTCAGTGAGCTGAGATGAGTTTAATTTAGTTTGAACTCAACATCTCTGGCGCCATGCCTTGCATGCTGATTAGGGTGTCCACCATGACACCGGTGCCACAGGAAGATTTAGTTTAACTCTGAAACACGCTGTTATCAGGAACACTGCCAAATGACTAAGCAGTAAAACATCCGTTTTTTAGCTCAGCTGAGGTTGTAGAAGCACCTGGGTGGTCGGTCTACATGATTCTGAGATACGAGGTGTATCGCATTATGCGCCACTATATGCGTGAGTGCCATCGGAGGGCATGACCAGCATACAAGACTGGCATTAGCATGAATCCTCCTCTTGTCTTTTCTGCTGGGGCTGTTCATTTAGTGTGATTAATTACAGAAAAAAATAATGCAATGTAAATTCCGTACTCAAATCTTTCTGCAATGTCAGGCATTTTAATGTGCTAGGGATTGATGTTTATTTTTTTATTTTTTTTTAACACTTTAAGTTTATTTTTGTTATATCAAGGTCACATTAAAATTTACTTTTTCCATTGACTTATTCATTTTGTAACTCTATAAATGATTGTTAAACTATATTCTATGATGATCTTACCAAAGAGTGAAATAAACAAACCATTTCAATATTTATTGTGTGAAAATATTTTTCCATTTTAAAAATTAAGACTATTCCAGAATTTTGATGTAATTTCTATAACATCAAGGAATTTTGTTATAAAGTGAATTTGTTTACCAGAACAAATGTGAGTGAAGAACATGAAATATGATGCATCTATTCATGTGTGTATAGAGCTTATTTACTAGTGTTTAAAAGTGTGGGGTTGGTACAATTCTTTTTTTTCTTTTTTTTCTTCTAACAAATTCAATATTTTTATTCGGCAAGATGCATTAAATTGATCAAAAGAGACATTTAAAATGTTACTTAAATGTTTATTTTATATAAATGCTGTTCTTTTGAAATTGTATTCATCAAATAAGCAAAATATTAAGCACCAAAAGCGGTTTTCATCCGTTTACTAATAATAGCTGCTAAATATTCAGCTTTCCATCACAGGCATAACATTACATTTAAAACCTATACACTTTAAAAAAATAATTCAGTGGCTTAGTAAATACAGTGATAATTAACTTCATTAACTCAAAATCTCTAAATATCATTTCCTTGATGGTTTGAGTTGAACATACCAAAATTTTGTCTACAATTTAGTTATATTTAAGTGTTTCTTTTTTGTTTTTCACTAAAAGAATTTAGTATTTGACTAACCAATTATTTATTTATAATACACTTAATATATTTGTGAATTTTCTATCAAAATATTTGAGAATGGAGAATTAAACTGATCTGTTTCAAGAACCACAAATATTACTTAATTTAAATCAATATTATTAATATATTTAACACACTCTTATGAAATTGAGTAAGTTGAGTAACAATGCACCCCTCCCCCACCCTCTGACTTAACAACTCATTGGTTGAGTGAGCGCGGGCTGTTTGAATTCTCTCCAGAACTGAAATGAACTCTAGAAAGAGTAAAATGCCAAACAATAAAAACATAAAAAGGTATGCGTTTTCACACAGATTATGATTATGGGGGCAGAATCTTGAATTAAAATGACTTATTTTCATATGGTTCCTTACACAATTAACCTCAATCACTTTTAAAGTATCATGTGTTTCTCAAACACAGGGACACCACTGCACATTTTGTGTCTTTCTCTCATCGGACACACCCAATTCAAGTCTTCCAGTCTGAACTGAATTATTTTTGTTTCCTTGTGTTTGAATGGTCAAATATGCACACTTGTGTGTCAAAATGCTTGGTTTTGATAGAATCCTCTTAGACATTTGGTTATGTCTTAAGTGAATGTAAATAGTTGAGAACGAAAACACATATGCATCAGTGGCCTATTAGATCCATGCATTCGGTCTTAAAAGTGACAGCAGCTGTAGTATATTTCTGCTGCAGTCTGTGTGTCATTGTTAATCAAACAACATAATTTTTTTTTTTTTTAAATCTCTCACTGAATCACACAACTTTAAGGATAACGTCTCAGGTTACACATGCAACCATAGTTCCCTGAGAAGGGGAATGAGAGACTGCATCCAAAGACACTTTGGGGGATGCCTCTGGCATGACTATGTCTGAAATACGTGTATCAAATGCAACAATGACATCGGCCTGTAACAGCCCGTGACATCAGTCTAGTGCAACCGTGAGTATAAAAGGGCACCTACAGTACACGTCATCAGTATTTTTGTTGGAAGGAGACATGACCAGGTATGCCCGAAGCATGGCAGCGACATGCAGTGTCTCGTTCCCTTTCTCAGGGAATCATGGTTACATGAGTAACCTGAGACTCTTTCGAATGGGAACACTTTGGGGAACGAGTACCCACTTTGCCATGCTGAGGGAATTACTGCCTAGATGGCCATGACAAGCACAAAGAAAGGCTCAACGGACTTAGATGCCGGAGATCAATCCCTCACTTGGGTCAAACATGGAACTGTCAGTGACTATTCCCTAGGGCCACAACCTAAGCTTCATGCAATATGCAAGGAAAACATGGCGTTTAATTCTTCCTCACCGGGGTGGGTGCCAGTGCCCGTCCTAAAGGCAGATTTCAAGGTCTGGTCATGCCAGCCTTCCTGTCAGGCATTACCTCAAGGGAATACTGGCAAAAAAAGCATAAGTTCCTTCTCCTGTTCTATATATATGGATCTGGTTCAACCCCAAAAAACCCAGGGGAGCTCACAAACGAGTTACTAGGAGTGCTATTGGGTATTGAAAAGTGTATTCCTCTGGTGCTCTTCAGCTTGGAGATCCAAAATGTTTCCCAAATAAACAATAGTTCTGAGGCACTCACAAGGAATATACGTTTATTTTAACTTGGCTATCCATTAAAAAACATGCCAAAATGTTTCGGCCTCTGTGGCCTTCTTCAGGGCAAATTCAAAATGGCAGTCTGTAGACTGCATGCTGTATATCTGCATGTGGTCACATGACCTAGAAGCACAGGTGCTCATCTGCACAGGTATTAATTGCAATACCTCAATATTAATTGCAATACCTCATTTGTTGTCTATAGACTAGAATGTCCTTGTGGCTGTTTTTATATTGGAAGAACCAAGCGTAAGCTTAAAGAAAGATTAGCAGAGCACAAATATGCTATAAGAACATGCAACCACCAATACCCTAGGGCTCTACATTACAAAGAGGCGAACCACAGAAGTAGCGATACTCTAAAACTCTTTGGGATAGAACATGTTAAAATATCACCAAGAGGGGGAGATAGACTTAAAAAAACTTTTACAAAGAGAATCCTTTTGGATTTATACTTTAAAAGCCAATCAATACCCTGGTCTAAACTTGGAATTGGATTTTTCTCCTTTTTTGTAACTGACTATATGCACATGTCAATGTTTTGCTGTATGTATTTATCTATATTGATATTTCAAATTGTATCTTGATGTGGAAAGTGGTAAAATATAGAAAGTGTAAAATTAGTCAACATCTGAGACTGCACATATTTATTAGAGCATGAAATGAAATTAAATATTTTTCACAATGTAACCTTTTTCTGTAACTTGTCATATATAAAGTAACCTTTTTGTTATATGTATCTATTTATATTGATATTTTAAATTTGATTTTTATTTTTAAGTTTTAAGTTTTAGTATTTTAAGTTTTATTTCAGTTAGCCTAATAGCTAGTTTGATTTGCATTGAGAGATGATCTTATGGAAAGTACCCCATGCCAAACTCTAGGTATGGTGAAGGCTATGTGATGATGTGGGGCTATTTTAATTCCAAAGGCCAAGGGAACTTTATCAGGATGCATAGTATCCTAAAAAAAAAAAAAAAAAAAAAAAAAAAATACTTAAAAATAAAAATCTGCCTGCCTCTATGGGAATTTAACATAGGGGTGTCCAAACTTATGCACCCTGTATTTTAAGGAAGAACATTTATTTATTTACGATACATTATTCATTCACAAAGAAAATTGGTGTCCTTAAAGGTTGGATTTTTCCTAATTTTTTAAATTAAGGCATTAAGTTCAATTTCCAAAAGATGATTTTTTATTCCTCTTTTTAGTCAAATTTAGCATGGGTGTCTAAACTTATGCATAGCACTGTATCTGACAATAGAATTCAAGCTTGAAGTACAGCCTTCAGTCTTAAATACGCTGCTTTTTATTTTTAAAATTACTATAAAAAGCACTTCAGTACTAAAAACACAGAAAAAAAAACAGAAAATGAGGATGAGCTGCAATAATAACTTTTGACAAAATATGGTCTGTCTTCACTTTTCTTGCAAGGGGTCTTCTAAGGAAGGATGCTACTAGTTATGTGATTATAGAGTGTGAATGTAGAATATTATTTCATGGATCATCTCTAAGAAAGTGAACATGGGACAGACACCAGATAGCACGAGCACTACCGACAGTGTGAGATGTGGCACCTTGAGAGTGTATTGCTCCTTGTCACAGCAACCACATATTTCTTAGTGTGAGTTTATGCAAAAGGAAGACAATGCAAAGCGGGGTCATTTGTGAAAACCTATTAACATATCAGTGGTGTGTAGTGGACTGTCACTGGATTTACATTTTATTCCTTTTAGCCCCGTGTTTTTAAATAAATACAACCCTAGGGGCAGTTTAATTGTGTCAATAGAAGTTCTGCCTTCTCTTTCTACTGCGAATATAGAATAATACACTATAAAAGCCTTGCAACTGATCATATAATAGAGAGTTTGGCCAAAAGTGAGTTTGACCAAAAGAGAGCTTGAAAGTGACATCACATGGTTCTAACTGTCATCTGAAACATAAGCCTTCTTGAAATGCATTTCCAGTATTTATGAGCTAGAATCAGCCATCCATACACAACACGCCCACCACAATACTTCCTCCCACCTTAATGCACTTGTACTTCAAATGCATTATTGATCGGTCTGTTACGCTCCATTCGCCTTTCCACTCGTCTCCATGTACATACATTGGTATCAACCGCACAGCTTTTGTACACTTTGTTGCGATGGTCACCATTATTTAAAAGCAGTGAGTCAGCACTTGAGGTGTAATTAAGGAATGCATTAAACAGCAAAGAGCACCTTTGTGCTAAATGAGGTTGTGCAACTATGGTGCTATAAAGACTATTTGAGAGGAAGGGACTGCTTTCATAAGAGCCAAGTCATTTTTAAAATACATCAGCCAAAAGTACAATTTTGGCAGTATATAACCAGGCTCGTGACTTTGGCTTTACATGGAATATGATAATGTTTTGTAGAATCTCAGTGCTGTTCTTTTACACTAAATGAAAAGAACATTGTTTTAACACTTTATGGGATAATCTCACAGTATAACAAGCAGCTGTACAAAATATGATACGAAATATGATGTGAAATATGTTTTGCCAGTTTATCTCTTTTAATTCTTTGTATAACTGTATCCACTGTACGTCCGACTAACTGGACTGTATTCTTCCTTTTGATTCTAAACTGAGCTCCGATGGCACTGAGAATTGTGTAAGAGCAAAATAAGATACACCAGTGTTTTGCCAGATGAGAAGTTTATTATGTATCATCTTTTACTACTTTAATTCATTTTACTCCAATTCATTTTATAACTGTATCATTTATCTCTTTTAATTCCTTTTATAACTGTCTAAAATTTCCCTTGCTTTTATTTTGTGCTTATTTTCTATGCAAAGCACTTTGAATTGCCATAGTGTGGTATTTTAATTCCTTGCTATGTAAAGCACTTTGAATTGCCATAGTGCATGAAGTGTGCTATATAAATAAACTTGCCTTGCATATATTTTCAAAACAGCTTAACATAAAATGCATGTGTCTACATTACAAGAGATCAGTTCCTCTAAGGTCAGAGATACTGTGTCCAAGTATGTATTTTAAAAAAAATGTACATATACAAATCACACAGTTACAGTGAGCATGTCAAAGTAATTTCTACAAGTTGTGAAAATGAGGATTACAAAATATAGAAAATTTTACAAAACATTTTGTGCTCCTATATATATATATATATATATATATATATATATATATATATATATATATATATATATATATATATATATATATATATATATATATATAAAAAAATCATACTGGACTGGTAGAGGACATACTTGGAACAATATGTTGAGATAAGTAAATGCCAGAAGTTTTATTTTTGGTTGAACTATTCCTGGGTGAAAGTTTTACTCTCTACACATTCCCCTGATGTCATTAGTGTGTACTTGAAATCATTGGCCTGTCAACAGCTTGAGAATATTTCAGCAAACTAAAACAGGACAAGCACAGTCGCATCTCAAAATAATTGAATACTTGCCATCTGAAAGTGGGCGGAAGGGCAGTCAAAACTTCACGTGGCAGTCATGCTCAGCGTTTCCATTTGTACACAGCTTTAGCACATGATTAAGGGTAATTGGGCCCATCATCAAATCCCCATCACTGCTTACAAATGAATCTAGATCATGCCATGCAAACACCTCTGGGAAAGAAGGCCTGTATACACAGACTAAATGACTGGGGGCAGTTAAATGTAGGCTGAATTCAAATTGTCTGGTGCATTAGTAAATTGTGAGCTGGCACCATCTGCATGGTGCAGGAAATGGGCCGTCATTCAGTAAATATGGAAAAAGAGTGAGCACAGAGGCATTTTACTGCAATATCAGGATTTGATCAAAGCATCAACCTTTGATTTGAGCCAACAAGAGCGCAGCTACATGGACATCAGTCTAGGTGCTATTTGGCACAACCGCAATGTGGTTTTAGAAAGTAATTTGGTACTGAGAAAATATCTCACAAAACACAATCTATGTGGTAGCAATTTTGATGTTGACCAGGATGTTGATGCATAAACATGAATAACAGGAAGTCCATGAACTGTGGGAACTGAGGTTTCATGCGTGCATGGGTGGAAACTACCCCAGATGTGTCCTGAATGCTAATCACATTATCAGACCCTCATAGTGATGGATCTGCCAGACCGAGCAGATAATGTAATAATAAAATAAATAATGAGTGATGACTCTTTAATTTGGACCTGAAAGATGAGCCCCTGGACATGCTCTATTGATCTCACTGCCCTGCATGTTTCGCTTAGTACTGTGTCCCCTCTGCCCTCCAAGCGAGTTCCACGTGGTAAAGTAATAGTGGTAGGTTGACTCTTATTAGATATGAAGCCTTCTGAGGACGACTTATTTTTAGTCATATCCTTCCCTGCTTTGAAATAGAGTAAGTGGTTTAACTATAGCCAAGAGGATTTCTTAACCATATTGCCAGGATGTTCACTAGGACAGAGTACGCCATCAGAGGACACCTCGGCCAGCCCGTCAACCATTGCAAATGCATTGTGAATATTATAGCAAAAGCTTTGAGGTTCTATGAAAAATAATTTGGTAACAGCACAGTCTTCATTAACATTAGTTAATGTCTTCGTATAATAAATTAACAGTATTGGTCAAAATGTATCTATCTAGGTTTATGGTCATTAAAAAATATATATATTTAAAACATTTGTAGCATTTCAAGTTGTATAAATAAATGAACATAAGTTCATTCATTTATTATGAACAAACATGACTGTAAAAAATTGTTAGTTTGAGATAGTGCATTAACTAATGCTAACAATTGTAATCTTTTAGTAAAGTGTTACCAGGAGTGAATTATATGAAGTATTGTTTATTTTGACAAATACAGAGATTGTGATCTGATGAACATTTAAAATAATATTGCTGCAGTTTAGATACTGTCAGGGAACACCAGACTCTTTATTGTATTTGACAGTGATGAATTAACAGAAAGCAGGCGAGTAATGGCATAGTCAGAATAATGATGAGCAGATGAATATGAACGAGTCCCTTTTCTTTTACGAGGGTGACACCGGAGCAATGATGACTGGATCATGATAGTAGAGAGAGCACACACCTCTTCACAAGATTATGTTGAGTAAACAGGTACATGTTATATTCCAAAGAGTAACTTACAGGAGATTGCTGGAGAATCAATAGGCCATCCAATAGGTAAATAAAGCAGATAATTCTGTTATCTGTAGTTGAGACCAGACAATGCGTAACTGTGAGGTGTGTGTATAATAATACAATTTTCAGTGATAGACCTACCATTACAATAACTGTCCTGTTAACAACCCTCTGTCGATCTGACTGTCTGTGGGTGGGGATACAAAAATGCGCAAGTATTAACTGTAGTTCTTATGAAAGATTTCAAAATGCGTCATCCCACGGGCTTTTACTAAAAAATAAATGTAAATTTCTCAGTCCAGGTAACACAGAGAACAAATAATCATTGCTCATTTACAAATACTACCGACAATACAAAGCTGGTTGAAAATTGGTGAAGTTACACTTTAAGTCTGCGCATCTAAACTATTGATTTAGAAGAAAAAATATTCAAATATATATATTTTTTTAAAACAAAATTGCGGCTCTGATAAATTTTTAATAGTAAAAGATTATGAAAAAAACTACTTACATTTTTGCATGTTATAGTCAAATGCTGAAGTTTGAACTCTCTGGAGAGAGTTCTTGCTGGTTATTAAGTTTTCTGTCAAACTGTAATTATTGAATCTTCTGTGCTGCTGTTATATTTTCACCAGCTTTAATGCTAATCTCCCTGAATCCTCTCAAGCACTCTATTCATAAAGCAGACTGTCTCCCAGCACCATATGCAACCCTGCAAACATGTCCAGTCTCCGGCATTGCAACCACACTGCTGATTTCCTTAGGCTTTGTGGAAAACATGCAGGCCATTTTTTTGAGGTGATTTACTGCAACTTGTCAAACTAGCGCTTGCACAGAAGGCTGGCAAATAGGCAGCACTCTGTTTTTACACAGACAAGGGAACACTGGGGAAAATAAGCTTTAGATGTTGTTAATAGAAGTGTCCTTTAGTGCTAGAAATCTGTTATGATTATAATAACCCTGTCACAGCATTAAAAGGGAAGAAAAAGCCTTCCGTATACATTTCTAAAAGATAATTTTATGAATATATAACATATATGACACACAGCTCACATAAAATGTACTCTTGTAATCTGAAATTTTATAGTAAAACAGGATATCCAAAATATAAAAGAACATAACTTTATGTTATATATATAGGTTGAGACATTGTATTAACTTGTATTAATTGATCAACTTAATGCTATATATATTTTAAATAATGGTGGCTACTGATGATCATTTTCAATAATACCAGGAACATAATAAAACCGTAGATCTGCCCTATCTGCCATTTGCCAGATAAATAGATGGCCCAGCCTCCAAACCCACACCATTTGTTGAGCTGTTGCCATGCCAGGCTAGTCAGAATGTGCAAACAAACAGAGCAATGTTTTGATAGAGACCAGTCACAGTTACACTTATTTGGGGGGAAATGAACATACAAATAGCTTGTTTATAGCTGTCACTGCATATTAAGCTGAAATATAAAGTTATTTAAAATGGGGAAAAAAAAGTCACAGTTAAGCTTTAAAGAGCTCTGAGGTGTGAAATAGTTCACTGTACCTCTGATTTACATATAATCCTCGCTTCTTCTTTAGAATAACTATATTTACCCCGGCAGCTCTTTCTAACCTCCTGAATTGTATTTGCTAAGAAAACCTTGACCATCTGTGGCCTGGTGAAGATAACAGGACAAATGTGCCCAGACTTTGAAATTTACCCTTTGACTTTGCACTGGAGATTAGCACCCTCAATATGGGGGCTCCCCAAGAGGATTGAAGGAGCTTTGAAATCTCAAATGAAGAGTTAGAGGAAGCCCGGCCTGTAATCCTCTTATCTGTAATGCATCGGGTCCTCTCCCCCTCCACACTTATTGCAGAACGACTTCATAACTCTCTGTGTCCTCTCCTCCTTTCTGTCAACATTTGTGTGGGGGTGCAATGGGCCCCTGTGATAGCTGAGAGTATATGACTGGTGCTTTGGTCTGAGGGGTTGAATACACAACTTTTTTTTGTATAATAATAATAATAATAATAATAATAATAATAATAATAATAATTCATTACATTTACAGTATATAGCACTTTTAACAACACTCAAAGTACTTTACATATGGAAGATGATGGCAGCCATAGAGCACAAGAATGCTTACCGTACACCAGGTTAGAGGGGGAGACCGAATGATGAAGCCAATTAGTATATACTATGTGTATGATTCCATAGGCCATGAAATGGTTTGAGGTCAATGGGCAAGTTTGGTCAGGATGCCAGGGTTAGATCCCTACTTTTTATTTGTTATAACCACAGAGAGTCAGGACCTCGGACCTGAAGTGTGAAAGTTGTGAAGGATGATGTATGCGTCACATCACCAGCTGTAGTGCCCTTAATCTCCACCGGAGGGCACTCCTCCCTAGTCATTTAACATTGCAACACAAACTACGTTTCCCATAAACCTTTGCCTGGATTGGTATTGTGTGATTACATCCACCTGTGCATCATTACTTTCTTAACCCGTGCAACACCTCCTTTCTTTTAAATATGTTACTCTGAGGGGGTTCAATAGAGGCAGAATAGTCTCAATTATAATTCACGCAAAAAACATAATTCATACATGTGTAGACAATTTCACATGCATGAAACCTAATACACGTACACACACACAAAAAAATGTGCGTTTAAAAAAATATATAATCACAATGCGCAAAATAAAATTATATATTCATAAAATACATTTCACAAATGCAAAACACAATTTGTAGATATACAACTGTGCACAAAAACCTTTGAATGTTTAAAATGTACGAGTTTATCCTTGAATGTGAATGTGCAAATCGTCATTCATGTGTGAATCGCCTTGGATTTGTGTGTGTGTGTTTTCTTGAGACTTTCCTGGCAGCGCTCTCCTGCTACACAGATGAGTCGTACTCTTTAGCCAATCAGAATCACGTGAGGGCGGGCCTACCTGCATGTTATGTCATAGGCTAAGCTTTCGACCACAGTTCGTGGCTGAGTAGAGGTATGTGCAGTTGAACGGTTCATTTATGTGTTTACTGATGTTATAGAAGTTCGAGATCAGTTGAAGCAATAGTTTATGAACTATTAACTGATGTAAGCAAGTGCTGTGGTAATCAGATGTCCCATATGTAAAAAATGAAGAAGAATGATGCTTGTTTTGTTGTATTTTAGCTGCTCGCACAGCTACAACAATCATGCTAATGATTGCAAAACAATCATCTGTGGCCAATACCCACCCCAGCTCTCCTTAGCACTGGCCTCATCGAGATTGTTCTTTAAATACAATTGAATAGACCTATTTTAATGAGCACCCATTGTTTATTTGCTGTGACGATGAAATAAATGTTTGTTTTTCATTGTTTGGTTAAATATGAGTTTGGTAATTTTTTTTTAGTCTAAGGTGCACATTAGACTGATGACAAAAGGCACCAAGAGTTTTATTTCTTTATTTAGAATTTACATCAACTATATGTGACCCTGGACCACAAAACCAGCCACATGGGTAAATTTCTTGAAATTAAGATTCATAAATCACCTGAAAGCTGAATAAATAAGCTTTTCACTGATGTATGGTTTGTTAGGATAGGACAATATTTGGTCGAGATACAACTATTTGAACATCTGGAATCTGAGAGTGCAAAAAAAATCGAAACATTGAGAAAATCTCCTGCAAAGATGTCCATTTATGTTCGCGATCATGCTGCATTCACTCACAAAAATAAATGTTTTATATATTTACGGTAGGAAATTTAACAAATATCTTAATGGAACATGATCTTTACTTAATATCCTAATGATTTTTGGCATAAAAGAAAAAACGATCATTTTGACCCATACAATGTATTGTTGGCTATTGCCACAAATAAACCCGTGCGACATGTGACTGGTTTTGTGATCCAGGGTCACATATTAGTTTATATCCCCATTTTCAAAACTTACCTTCTGGGTTCATGTCTGCAGCATGGTTCCAGGGGTGGGGGTTTAAGAGGAAGTGCGGCCTTCCTGTTCCTCATTTTATGCCATCCCAAGGAATTCTGCGTAGTGTAGGAATAGTCCATTTCCCAGTGTGAGCAGGGGGTTATTGTTTAATTGTTTTATTTTGTTTATTTTGATAGTATGTAGAAATGTATTGTTTATTATTTGTATTACTTTCCTTGTAAAAATTATGTTAATGTATTTTGGATATTATTTTCATTTAAGTTTATGTATTATCTATGTGTACATTATTTAAATTCCCTATTATTATGAAATGGTTGAACCTTTCAGTATAAAATAATCTATTTTGTCTGTTCAGTCAGGTCTGGTGAGGGACCTCCGTGAGAATGGTCACCTTTAGTGGTTTTGTTTGTTATTTTTGATTTATTATTATTTTGTTTTAAGTCAATACAATTTTGAATGGACTGCAAGCAGTGTCTCCTGCCTTTGCTCTGGTTATGTCCCCACATTATGGTGGCAGCGGTGGGATAATCCAGAAGGGGAGCATTGCTGGGTGAAATGGCACCAAAACGGGCAGCGCGTACTGAGACACTAGTGCAAGTAGACCCTGGAGAAGATGGGCCGGACGATGGGGCTAGTGGAGGTGTTGTTGAGCTGATTCCCTCTGAGAGTTCTTCTAAGGACATTGGGGAGCTCAAGGATATGTTCCAGAAATTCCTGGTGGATCAACAAGAAAGACAAGTTCATCAAGAACAAGAAAATGCATGACAAGAAACAAGATGGAGGTCCTTGCAACATCAGTTTCGATTACTGCAGGGAGAAGTGACTCCTCATACCTCGCTGAGAAATCCACCGCCTGGGGAGAGTGAGGGCCCAGACACTTCTTCCAGAAATTCTGATGGAGTTCGACATTCAACTGCTGGGGGTCCATTGAAAGAGCCAAAGATGCAGCAGCTCAGTGAGATGGATGACACAGAGCATTATCTGACTACCTTTGAGCGAATTTCTACCGTGTGCAGATGGCCTCCAGAGGATTGGGCCATTCGACTAGTTCCTCTACTCACTGGCAAGGCCTGTGCTGCCTATGTGGCTATGAATGTGGACGAAGCGAGTGACTATGGGGAGGTGAGAGCTGCAATACTGAAGAAATATTCTATCAATGCTGCGACCTATCGACAGCGGTTTCGTTCCATGGAGGTTCTGATGGAGGAAACTCCTAAGGAATTATATGTTCGGTTGAAGGATTTACTCTATAAGTGGGTGAAACCTGCAGAAAAGGCAATGCAGCAGTTTGCAGAGATTGTCATCTTGGAACAGTTTTTGAGAATGTTGTGTCCTGAACTACAAACCTGGATTAAAGAGCATGATCCATCTTCTGCTGAGTAGGCCACCAGGCTGGCGGATGTCTTTGTGGCAGCTAGGCGAAGGGCTGAGCCTTGGAGTTTTGCTCGCTGGAAGACCGCAAGGGACAAGACTTCCTCTCGCAAGACAACCTCACTGCTAGAAGTGGGTAACAGGAAAATTAAGTCATTTTATATATATTTTATTACCAAAGGATTGGGAAACCTGCAAATTAATAAAACGTGTACATCAAATAGGATGTCTTAAATCTTTTAATTGAAACATTTAATAATGCATGCATAGCAGAGCTTTATTCCTAGAGTGTGTACATATAGTCCGCAGGAGACAAATGAATACAGTAACAATGCATCACTTTCAACCTCAAACAACTGTCAAAATGGATGGCTTGCAACATGACTGTTTAGAAAGAATTACAGTAGGAATGGTAAGATCGCAGTACTGATTGTTGCAACTTCATACATCATCTGTCTCAGAAATCTGAAACAATAAAACTACATAATATATGCACCTTAAAACAAAAGAGATGTCTCCTATAGAGGCACGTCATTACATACATTATCATCAGTTGAATGTGTGGTGGACAGGACATGAAAATTTATCAATACTAAAAATAAGTGTGGACTAAACGGCAGTTAATAAACTATTGCTTCAACTGATCTCGAACTTCTTTAACTTCAGTAAACATAGAAATGAACCGATCAACTGCAGTGCACATACCTCTTCTCAGCCATGAACTGTGGTCGAAAGCTGATGATGTAACATACAGGTAGGCCCGCCCTCACGTGATTCTGATTGGTTGATTGAGAAGCTTAAATCTGATTGGCTAAAGAGTACGACTCATCTGTGTAGCAGGAGAGTGCTGCCAGGAATGTCTCAAAAACACACGCACAAACAAATCCAAGGCGATTCACACGTGAATGACGATTTGCACATTCAAGGATAAACTCGTACATTTTAAACATTCAAAGGTTTTTGTGCACAGTTGTATATCTTCGAATTGTGTTTTGCATTTGTGAAATGTATTTTATGAATATTTAATTTTATTTTACGCATGTGAATTGCTTTTTGTGAATTTTTTTTTTTTCACGCACGTTATGTTTTTTTGTGTACGTGAATTAGGTTTCATGTATGTGAAATTGTCTATGCATGTGTGAACCATGTTTTTTGCGTGAATTATAATTGAGACTATTCTGCCTCCATAGGGTTCAACAGATTTTTGACATATACTTAGGGCTGGGCGATATATCGCATGACATTGTTATGCGCATCTCGTCAGTAAAGCCGGTTCCTTGATTAGTAGTAAATCGCCATCACCCGCTTTCAAATGGAGCGGCATTTAATACACAGAGCCGTAGTTCACTGACAAGCTGAGCCATATCGCATTAATTATCGCGGACGTATCGCCTGCGATAATGCAATATGGCTCAGCTTATCAGTGAACTACGGCTCTGTGTAGTAAATGCCGCTCCATTTGAAAGCAGGTGATGGCGATTTACTACTAATCAAGGAACCGGCTTTACTGACGAGATGCGCATAATGTCATGCGATATATCGCCCAGCCCTACATGTACTGATAAATAAATCTCTTCACAGAACAACTGATAATTTAAACCCATTTTATTTTCCCCACCAGTGATTAATACGTGTACCAAACAGACAATAAATACAGCAAAGCACTCTCAAAGGTCTTTGTCTCTTCAATAATGAGTCAATGAGATGAAGTAAACTTATCGTGAATGTCCTGTCTTTTGATAAGTTGAAGTGATGATGAAGATGAAATGAGTTTCAAATCCACAAGGCTATTTGAGTGCGATGTAATGGTTGCAATCCTAAGATCGGCGTTCAGTGAATTGTTGCGCCATGTTGGTTAAGGCCATGTGCTGTAGCCTCGTTGCCAGCATGGACTGCACTTGGATTCAATATTTCTAGTATCCAATCAGTGCTCACAAAAAGATGACATGTGGCAATTAAAAGTCCTTTCTAGAAAGAAAGCAAATAGCTAACATCAATGATCTTATGAAACAAACAACGTCAAGTATACAAATCCATACTCACAGTTGAGCAGAAACTGAAAGAGTTCTCAACAAAGGACTTTAGAGGAGCAAGAAGGTAATGTGAGTTCAACCATTTGATTTTCCTCTACCAAACAAACTGACTTACTCTATATATACTTTATATGTCCGGTTACCTCCAGGCAATAGCGCCCTCAAGCTGCTCCTGTTGTTACTACATGTGACCCAAATACATCACACTAGACTAGGGCATCAACAAGAGTAGCTAAAATACAGTAATACAACAAGTAACATTTTGTCTGTTACACCTGGCACATAAAAGCTGTGTGTCTTTTAGTCAGTCATGGTCATTTGTTATCTTTGTGAGGATGTAAAGTATGTTTTGCCCTGTGTTCCTAGTGTTCTGGATTTCTTGTTCATATTTGGATCATCTCTTGTTTTCTCCGGATAGGACAACGTAGGTCTTTCTTGAGCTGCCTGTATTACCTCAACTTGACCACAGAGGTCGTTCCTCTCTGCTCTACCTGCTCTGCCCTGGCTTCCCTCACCTCAGTCTCCATTTCTGCTTCCACTCCATGGACCTGGCCATCCATCCCTCCCACAGATCCACCTCCGCTCCAACTCCCTCCTGGATTTCTGTTATTGTCTGTTATTGTTTGAGGACTACTCCCTAGACCTTTACCATTGCATCACAAACTCTGTTTTCCCATAAACCTTTGACTGGACTCAGTATTGTGTGATTGCATCCACTTGTGCAACATTAACTTGTTAACCCGGCCTATAAAAGCTGTCTGTCTTTCAGTCAGTCTTGGTCATTAGTTGTCTTTGTGAGGATGCAGCGTATGTTTTGCTCAGTGTTCTGGATTATATCTTGTTTTATTAAATTTCTGCTTGCTTTTGGATCCAGTCACTCCTCTTCCTTGGATTGGCTACGTCATTGGCTGTATGATATTTCAATACATTTAAGTAGTTATATAAATGCTAAATAAAAAAGTTATAATAAATGTAATATATACAAATATTTATTAATTTAATACTGAATCAGATGCTGAAAACCTTTTGTAAAGACATAGTATTTGCAGACATGGAAATGTTATAACATTTCAGGGAAGAAAGTCGCAAAAAGAGACTAAATAGTTTCTACCTATTTATGTAATGATGTAACCAAATGAAGTAGTTTCGTACGGAGTCCCTAAACGGACATGGTGAAGGAAAAAAAAAATACCGTTGGTGCCGTGACCTCCTCTCATCACTCTGAACAAGGTCACTCACCTACAAGCTGCAATGCCGCTGACAGAGTCAAGTTGTTTTTCCCTCATCCATCACTTGCCTTTTTCATCATCTCCCTCCCTTTCCCTTTTTTCTCACTACGTTTTTCCCAATCTGGTTTTCCCAGTCTCTTTTTATGATGAAGCCGCAGGGGGTTCTTAAGATTAAATTAGAGAACTGAATTGACACGTTAACACATTTCCCCTAGTTCAACGTAAAAAGACCCATTATGTGTCATTCTGTTCTGTCTAATTCTAAAGACTGTCTAGAATAACTTAAAAGCAGGGGGAGGGGGGAGGGGGTTATCAGTAAATAAAAGCAATGAATATAGAGAATATTTGTGATGCAGAATAATTATTAAACTACTGGCTATATTTCCTTTAGTTAAAGGATGATGTGAAATATTTAAGAGCCTTGTGAGTTTAAAAAGAAAACAAAATATTTATGCATTCTTATTAATTTAACCAGACATAAATAGAATAACACAGCGATGTGAATCATCCCAGAAATCATTTTCCATCTCAGTTTCACAATTTTTCTCTTTTTACCTAGTCCCAAATGAACAGAAGCGGAAGACTCAAGCAGCCTGACACGCTGGCACAAACAGACAATAATTGTTTCTTTGGGAGTAATTGGGTTTTCAATGCTCGCTGACACGAGAGAGGCTTTTTTTATTTGTGCAACCCAATGAAGTAGAGAACAATGGCATCAAACAGATAATAATTCTGCTCAAGCATTAATAGTCTGACCAAAATGGCATTTTTCAACTTTTGAGCCAAATCTAGAATAAAACGTGAATAACATTCTGAATTCTGAATCTTTTATTTAGTTTTTGTATCTTTCTATAAAGATATATTAAAATACTTTTCATGTTTTCACCTTTAAAGACTGTGATGCATTATGTTTTATAATAATGAATGTGACAGGTAATACCATTATCTATATAAGCTTCAAGTATTGTGTTACCACTTTAGTTAATCAGGAGATGGTTTCTTTGTTCACTTTATCTTGTTACTCTAGTGTGAATGTGTGTGAGCTGCATTAAAGGTGAAGGCTTGAAAACAACGTTCACAGACACAGGGCAGACACACCAGAGCAGGATGACAAACAGCAGACATTTAAGAATGATGCGGCACCTCACCTGTGGATGCATTATTAAAGGCCAGAGGATGGAAAGTGAGAGATAACGAGCTCAAGATGCTGTAATGAGGCAAGGCTCTACCTAAAGGCCAGATCCGAATACGTAACTGGGCAACAGAAAGTCAACTCCACAGAGATCCGACATCAAGTGTTAGCATCACAAAAGGAGCAGTAGCCCAAAATTCAACAAATAAGCAGTATAATAAATCACATTGTTGCAGAACAGAAGAACAGTAAGTAAGTATGCATGCTATGGACAAATAATTCACATTGAACAGGCTCATGATCACATCACTGCACTCACGTGACCAATCTGCAGTAAGTGAACAGGTGCATTGTTGTCAGTGCTAAACTCATGGTCAGCAGATAAGTTATGTCTGGACACATAGGCTATGTTTGAAGGGGAGAGCCGCTATACCTTTCTTCCTAGTCAGGCAGTAACTTAATTGACAGCATTTCTGTATAAAGGTACCTCTTAAATTCAAAGTTCGCACTGTAAGAAATGTTTCTAAGTGCAATTTTTCAGAAGTCTTGAAATTAATTTACGTTTTTTTTCTTAAGTAGAAAATGACAGGCCTTGGTTTTATCCGATTTTTTTGGCAGTTCTTGCCAAATACTTGCTGATTAACTGAATGAAAGCTGTCGTTTTGTGAGGCCTGCAGATTACCATAATAATCATAGTACGTAAACGCAACCTATTTTCGCAGCAACTGGCCTGATTGGAGTTAAGCAGTTGGTGTTTTTTTTTTGTTTTTTTATGTGCCGAGTGTCTAAGGCAGCTATCCCACCTCAATCCAGGAACATGGCAGCGAGCTCTCACCTGTTGTTCAATCAGTCCAGCACCACTGCCTTAGGGAGCCTCTGGCGGTCAATGCTCCTTCGTGCTGTCCGACCTCCTCAGCACCATGACACCCCTCAGCAGCGAGGGCTCTCTGACAGCGTTCAGGGTTTTTGTCACCAATGTAGCAAGGTTAGTTGTTCAGGGAAGAAGGAGGCGGGAACCAACAAACGTTAAAGCGTAACTTAAATTATAAAATAAACAATCACAAAACATAAATGTCCCAGGCCTGGTCCTCTCTCATCCTTCACTGTCGTCACTCCTCCTTTTATCCAACCAGAGCTCCTCCATGAGATATGAGGCTGGTGCGTTGGGCAGCTGCTTTTCACAGTAACTAATTCTGTTACTTTGTTACTTTCTATGGAAAGTAATAGGTTACATTATATATGCATTTATTTTTCTCACCTGGGCTTGGCTTGCATTTCTGTTTGTTTTTTAATTACAAAAAAAAATAAAAAATACTATTTTCGGCAAATGTAAAGGCCCTTTCACATCAACAGTGAAATGAATAAGCCGCAGGCTGAAGAAATGCAAATTCATGCCTGTACAGTAGAGGACACAGCTCAACCAAACATTTCAGCTTTGCTGCCACACACACGGAGAAGAATAGGATGCAGGAGAAGAAAGTTCAACACTCTTAGTTCAGCAATAAAAACAAAAAAAAAAGTAACTCAAATGTGATGTGTAACTAAAGTAATTTTTGCTTATTGGTATGGTTGAACTGGATCATCGAAGGTCGGCAACAAAGACATTGGTGTAACGCGTGGGTGTTGTAGTAATCACACGAAGACGAAGAATACACGGAAACAGGCTTTAATCAGATAATCCACAAAATACAGGTACGAATAGTGGGGGTAACATATCCACATAACGTGTATGCCACCAGACAAAGAATAGAACCAAGGAAGTGTAAATACACAGGAACTAATGAAATAATTAACAGGACAGGTGAATAGAATCAATAATCAGACACACTGGTTAACAGGGTAAAATGACAAGCACAGGGAGAACAGTACCAAAACACATATGTTATCAAAACATAACCCTGAAAAATGGTTAATAAAGTGACATTAAATACATGAAATATATTTGTATTGTTTAACCAATTTAATTATTGCAGGTTTATGTAATATTCTAAGTTTGTATTTTACTGTTCTTAATCATTTTAAGGAATACTGAATCTGTTTTAGTGCAAGGGACATGAGTAAATGCATGTTCACATTTAGTCTAAAACTAAAAAAATAAATAAAACATACTAACAACATGAAAGTGGATAAATGATAGATTTTTAAAAATGGGGGGGGGGGGGGGGGCATTGCATGCTTCTTGGTAGAAAGTTAATGAAAAAATAATATTTATAGATTCATATTTCTACCATTTTGCACACATGGGATTGTAATAGGATGTATAGATGCATCATGTTACACAAACATTGGATTCCGACTTGCGTTATACCTTCCTATTTTTGGATAATGCCTTAGACAACAGCATTTTTCAGGTTTCGAGTCCAGCCGTGCACACACAAAGGGTAATAATCGCCTGGAAGAACTCAGAGTTCTGTCTTTCTTCTTTGGGGTAACACAGGATGTAGTAAACCGCATTGAGGAAATGAAGCAAAAAGAGATCCATCTGCTGGCTGGGCACAGTTGGAAATCTTTTACACACCAAAACATTGGATCCATAAATATGTATGAGTGGGTGGAGGTGGTAGGTGTCCACTGAAAAACATGCAATTCCAAATGAAATCCTCAGGTGTGGGAAGCTCTGTGGTTATATCTCTCATCTCTCTTTCTTTTATCATCACTTTCGTGGTTGTGTGTGTGGCGAGACCTGGCAGAGGACTGATATGATTAATCGTACACATGGTGTGTGCGGCACAGGTGTGCTGTGCTGTTTTTCAGAAAACAATAAGACATCCGCTTCAACCTACGAATCACCCCAATCATCATGTTCTTCCAGTTTCACAAACCATATCATCATCATCCACGTGTCTTATAAATGTACTTATTTTCTTGCAAGTTACACTCATTTTCATCATGTTTATCATGCAGCCTCCTCAACCTTCCCAAAACACAGTGCTAAAATATTTTGAAGCTACCTGGAATCTGTTTTTACCACAGTAATTACTGTCTCCCAATGGGCATTCATTTGGAGGACAAACTCCCTAGGGAGGAAGGAGAAATAAAGAGATGTAAAACTGAAATTCCACCTTGAAAACTCTTCACACTTAAAAGTACAGTGGCTAATGACAGTTTACTTTCTTGAGAGATGATGGAGAAGAATGTCAAACTGGAGTTTAACTTTTGTCTGAAGATAATGGGCCCTATCTTGCACCCAGCGCAATTGACTCTAGGCGACGACATCCATTAGTCAAAAGTCTAAATGTACATGCATGTTGCTCACATATTATGGTAGCCCTGTTTGTGCTAAATAGAGTGTAATTACACCTTTGCCATTAACCCCCTGAGGTCGGCTATCGCGCCGGCGCGATAGGCTCGTTTTTTTCCTTATCAGTGCAAAAAATATATATATATAGATATTAATTTTTATCTTATATGCTTTTCGCCAAATAAAGAAAAATAAACATAATGCGAGTTCTGCCTCCTCTCTGTCAGTGAAGTCCATTCTGAAACGCGTCCGAAAATGAACCATAACTCAGCGAATACTCAGTCAAACAGACATACAGACACACAGGCATGAAGCTTGAATTCTCTTCTTTTAACCCTCTGAGGTCGACAAACGCGCCGGCGCGTTTTGCTGGATTTTCTCCACATTGTAGCACTATAAACTTAAATTTCTCCGTCATTTATGGTCATACAGAAAAAAGAAATATAAAAAAAGAATCTGTGATATTTCTACTTTTGTATGTGTCCACTTACAATCAAATCAAAACATTGTGCTTTTGTAAAATAAAGAAAATAAACAGGGTGTGCGTTCTGCCTCTCTGTCGCAGTGAACTTTTTTTTCTTGAGCACGTCTATAAACTGAAACAAAACTCTGCGAATACTTGTCACACATTTATGAGCCATAAACCTTTATAAACATATAAGTGTGTACTTTTAAATTATCCGATTCAAAACGAAAACAAATATTCTCTGTTTAAGTAATTTGTATAAAACCAACAAGATGTCCAGATTCTCAAACGCTTGCTCATTACAGTTAATTTGGCCACGCCTACTCGCGCAAAAGAGATTCACATGCAAATCTCCACATGGAACGCGAACGCGCTCATTACCTCAACAACAAAACACTTCACTTCACTTTTCGTCGAGTTTGAAAGACGTGCCTGAGCTTACATTGGATTTACATCAGGAGAAGAAGAACGCGATTTGAAGACAAGAAAGATAAGGTAAGAAATTCTTACATATTAGTTTGCTATTGTTGCATAAATTTCACATTGCAGTTGAACTGTTGCTAGATGGTGAATATTATAATATTTAGACCCGTGTTTACTGTTACTGTGTTTGTGGATATCTGCTCAAACGTAGATATGTATTTGGTAACCATAATGTTTTATATTTGAGCGTGATCGCGTTTGAATGTATCTTATTTTGGATCGTGATCACGTTTGAATGTATCATATTTTGGATCGTGATCGCATTTGAATGTATCATATTTTGGATTGTGATCGCATTTGAATGTATCATATTTTGGATCGTGATCGCATTTGAATGTATCATATTTTGGATTGTGATCGCATTTGAATGTATCATATTTTGGATCGTGATCGCATTTGAATGTATCATATTTTGGATCGCGATCACGTTTGAAAAACAAACAGCTTCATGTTTTTACTATTATCTCATTTCATATGGACCACGAATGGAAACATTTTAAGTAACATGATAATCAATATATTTTTCTCTAGCTTAGTTGTTACTTAAATCTTTTGGAAGATTTATACTGTTATAGGTTATTATTATTTTATCCAGCACTGCGCATATTTAGCTTATCCCTACAAGGCACAACAAACCTGGTGTTCACTGTTCATTATATCTTGTTGGAAACATTTGTGTGTGTGTGTGTGTGTGTGTGTGTATTCTGTAAATTTTAAAAAACAATTTTAACCAGAAAAATCTAAAATGTATTCCCAAAATCGTGCAGGCCTTTCTCTTGATATCAGTATGTTCACTTTTTTTTTCAGGGCCCAGATGACACTGAGGACTGCTGAATTCAAAATTCACATGAGTCTCTGTACATGGTAAAGTGAAAATCAAACACCTTGGAAATTAAAGGTATGTATGTTTTTAGGAATGGCACAAAGGTCTCTGTCTTTGGATCATTGTTTTCAATAAGTGCTTTTTTGGCATGTGTTGTGTATCTTTGGACGATGCTGTGTTGTAAATAAATCCAAACAATTTAAAAGCCATTATTTTTTAAATCTCCTCATTTACAGTATTGTGCAAGGTTGCCCAGAATGACAGGGCCTGATAGCTCCTAATAGGGCCGTTAGGGGAGGTTCTTTGTCTTTCTCAGGTGAGAAAAGCTTACATATTAATGAGCTCTCGCATAAGGCTTTTTCACACAAAACACGTCGTAAAATTTTTAAATCAATATATTGTCTTATCTGAATGAGCAGTCAGGGTGATTTTCACATAGTTTTGCAGCAAATATTCTAGGCTACGTCATACAATTTTCAAAAGTCTTGTGAAGAAATAATCAGTATGGGTTTCATGGCCTTATTTCAGTGAGAATTTTTTTTTGTATTTTCACAAACCACGCATAAATGTCATTATCTAAAAACTACAAACTTTTACATACATGCTGTTGATATATTATTGTAGCAGAGGTTGTGCTGAATACAGTGTAATTAGACTTTAACCATGAAAATGTCACAAGAAACAGAAATAACCAGAAATGTCAGAGCATGTCAGAACACCTCCAGGGCCCAGAAAACTGCTCAGACCTCAGAGGGTTAAATGAAGTAATTTTTATAAAAAACAAATATTCTCTGTTTATGTAATCTTTATGAAAAGAGAGAGATGTCAGTCTTTCTCATCTCAGCTAATTATTTTTAATGTGACTCCGCCCACGGAGAGCGCGCGCTATTCAAACGCAAATGACTGAGGCGATCCGTGCAAACTGTGAACGCCCCCATATCAGCTGGAGAAAACACATGAAGCTTATACAGATCATTGTACTTGTTTACACCGTCTCGCAGCGCTGTGAGGAATAACAATAGTAATGGAAAATGTACCTCAGACGTGCTGGTATTTCGAGGAGCAGTTGAGCTGAAGAATACTGAGGAAGTTTTTTTCATTCTCAAGGGAATCGCGTTTCTGTGTGAATGAATGAATGGCAGAGATGCGCTGTTTACCACAGCTCGCACACTCGCGTTTCTGTGTGTGAATGAATGATCTGCTTTTAGCAAACTGTATTGCTATACTGAGATGAGTAAAAATCGACTGAAATATGTTGAAATAAAATGTATTTGTATAAGCAACGTATTAAACTGCAAATTAACATTTATATTCCTTATAATAAAAATGAAAGACCTATGTTACAGACATATGAAAGACAACATTTCATTGACTAGTTTTGGATAGATTATATATTTTTACTGTAAAATATCTGCCACCTCAAATAAGCTTTTGTTTGTCAATTTTTGCTAATATGTTAAATATAGTATATTTGTCAATGTAGGCTTTATTCAAAGTAATGAATCCTTAACTTTGAAATATGTATGATAAAATGTATACTTTAGTTTTTACAAAGAAAGATTACACTTGAATTGTTGTTGTAATTGTAACCTTTTTAATAAAAAATATATATATTTACAAGGTAGATGTAAACAAATGTTAAAAGGTAAATATGAGCCTTTTCTTTAAATAATTTTTATTGTGTTTTATTATTGACAAATTTGGGGAGAGGATACATAATCCAAAACTGAAGATACAGTATGAGAATTAACTGCACATTTACTAGACATGTTTTCCTTGGATATTATACAATTTGCAAGGACAATTTGTGGAAAAAAAATAAATAAAATTGAGATGCTTCCAACTGTGAACCAATGCTCTTGCATTCTTTCTTGTGGCTATAGGTGACACACCTGAATGAATGGCTCATTAAGTATGCGGGCCCCATTGTCTCCTCAGGTGTGAATCACTAAATATGCATGATGGTGTTGAATCGTTGATGCCCTTTGTGTATATTGCCTTTCCAAACTAAAAGTGTTTTACAAGATTTAAATCAATGTATTGTGTTATGTCAGTGGTCTTCACTATATTTTTCATGCGAGCCGCACTGATAGGACAAAGTCAGTAGGAGAGCCATTTTACCGCAAAGTATAAAAAGTTACATCCAGTCATAAATACCATGTCTGCCTATCAATCTGTCACCCCTGAACAATACAATATGCAATGCAATAAATACAAAAGGGTGAAAAAAAACCCATTATTTATGATTTATCAGTCAAATTTGTAACTGAGACAAGATGATTTCCTTTAATGAAAAGAAAAAAAAAAGGGATTTCCAGAAAATATTCATCCCAGAATGAAGTTATTTTTTTCTATATTATCCCATCTTGTAGGCCTATCTAACCAACCAAGAGCGCATGCAGCGTTAAGAGCTGGAAAAACCGCCATATAACTGGCATCTCTGCAGAGACTGGATATTTACATGCACAACTTCTGTTTCAGTCGGACTGAATTCATTCCGATTGATGAATCTGAATGTATTGTAGTTTACATGAACGCTAAACATCGTGATGTGATACATGATCGGGTTGATGTGCGTGTTTATAAGTCAAAAGTTTCAAATCGGAATATGAACATATGAACCGTTGTGCCGTGCTGTTTGTATTTATCACGCAATAAAAATGCCCAAAGTCGTCTGTATGATAATCTGAAACAAGTACTGGTGAGCCGTTGTCCTGCTTCACTTCACAGATGCTGAGTGAAAGGAGAATTATAGAATGACAGGACACTCATTTATGTGACACTTTATTCATCAGGAGAACAGCTCGTTCCGCGCGTCAAACGTCGTCCTTTCAGTTTCGGTTTTCAGTCGATCAAGTTTTTTCACGTTCTCTCGATAAACCACCTCTTTCAATCCGATCGAAATTATTTGTAATAGAGCTGACACTTTGAGTTTTTAAAGGGTTATGTTAAAGCCCTACTTGTTATTAATGGTTTTATGAAATATCTCTAGTGAATGCATTATCATATCAACGTATTATATTTACCGTCATGCGAGCCACAAATTAAAGCTTGGCGAGCCGCATGAGGCTCGCGAGCCGCGCAATGAGTAACACTGTGTTATGTGAATGATTAGGCAGGATGATTTTCACATCATTTTGAAAAACTCTAGGCAACGACATCCATTAGTCAAAAGTCTTATTGACACATATTTAGTATGTGTTTTGTGGCCTTATTTCAGAAACTTTAGTTTTTAGTTTTTTCAATAACCATGCATAAACATTATTCTCTCAAAAATACAAACATGGTCATGCACGTTGCTCACATATTATGGTAGCCCTGTTTGTGCTAAATATAGTGTAATTACACCTTTGCCATTAATATGTTTATAAGCAACTGAAAAAAGCACAAATGTCAGGGCATGTCAGAACATCTCAAGGACCCCAAAAACCCCTTAGACCCCAGAGGGTTAATATGTTTATAAGCAACTGAAAAAAAGCACAAATATCAGGGCATGTCAGAACATCTCAAGGACCCCAAAAACACCTTAGACCCCAGAGGGTTAATAGGGAAGCGGGGAAGACAAACAAAGAGAAGAAACTGCTAGCCGGTGGCCACAATCAGTTCACTAACACAAATCTCTTACAGCCCGCCGGCTAGTGGTCAAAAAAAAAAAAAAAAAAAAAAAATAACAATAAACAAAATGGGAAAAAAGTGTCTAGAAAGCAGCACCTGCACATACATACACATTCAAACACATTCAAGAGAACAGTAGCCGACAATCTGATTGCTGTAGCCTCTATAGAAACAAACAAACAAACAAAAAAGAAACAAGAGAGCCAGTTGAGTGCTCTGTGCGCCTAAGATTCATAATCAGTCAGTCTATTTACATATAGCTACTAAACGCACGCGCACACATGGAAAACACAAGACCCATAAATTAAATACTGTTAGATCCTAACCACACATGAGCCGGTAGATTTACTGAGAGAAAAAAAAACCTCTACCATTACTTCTTTCAGTAAAGACCATGAAGCACATAACTTTGTTACACATTTTGCTTTTTACCAAACACATTATAATTAAAGCCATAACATACCTTTTTGCAGTCTAGCGATTGGGTGAGTAGACAGTGTTCCGCGCTTCACGCATTCACCAGGGTCACTGAACGCTGGCGAACATAACAACGGAGCCTCATTACAACTAACGCAATAAACCAGCAGGGATACGCTAAAACAGATAGAATAAAAGTGTACATCCTCTACGCTTGTCACTCTAGGCATTCCCAACGTGTTTTGGAAATGCGTGCACACACACAAAACAGTAGCGCCATTGGCTATCACTCTGTAACACCTTAACACATCAAGAAAACAATAAAACCTCCCTTAGTGCACTGAACCCAAGTAACCATTATAGTCATACAACAACAGATAGTTTGGACATACCTTGCGCTACAAACAGCACCCCAGAACACTGCTGCACTCCAACGCGTTAGTACCTAGCTACAGTGAATGGCTACCGGCATGAGGACCCCAGGTGCCTATACCTGCCTGCTCTTAATTGCCAACCTCTCCCACCCACATTAGGTGACGTAGCAATACGGGGAAGAGTGAAAGTGAGCGAGGGGCGGAGAAAGAGGGAGAAGAGAGAGGAAAAAGAGAGCACCTCAAATCCATAGGCTATAGATAGATAGATAGATAGATAGATAGATAGATAGATAGATAGATAGATAGACAGTTTATTATAAAAGCATACATCTAGCTTATACATTTACCCAAATTATCATACACCCAAATTAGCTTCGGTTAAACAGGCGTGTTTCTCCATCCCCAACGTCACTTCTCTGTGTTTTACGGCCCTGACGAGAACGTCGGTCTCCTCGGCTGTGAACCACTCCTGGCGCGCGCCTGGCAAATCCGCCGTTATAATAGGAATCCGCTTTAGAACAAGCATGCCTGCTCTTAAAGGGAATGTGAGATGACGCTCTGATTGATTTATTTCACGTTACGCCCAAACCACAACTATGAATAATGAAGCTACTTCAGACCAACCCATTTTAGATTTGCGTCGGGCGCAAGAGTCATTTATCCCACCGGTATAATAGCAACAGCACCCAAGACCTGCCCACAAAATAGGGCCCAATGTGATAGGTGATGTGTCTTAAGATGTTGTGGATTGTTGTCAAGATATTACTATGTAGTTGCTAAGGTGTTCTGTCATTTTTATTTATTTATTTATTTATTGTGCAGTAAAAGGTGGTTACAAAGGTGTTCTGGGAATTTATTTATTTATTTGAGATACACAATAAATTGGTACCTAATCAGTTATCTGTGAACATACATAATTTTAAATTATATTATATGTTTACTCTTTAAAAACACTAATCGTTTAATACCACTTTAAAATGTTATTCTTAATCAGTTTTCAAAACATTTTTCATGCTATTCATTATTATATTGTGATGTCTGAATTCACTTGTAATTTTTAAAATGACTGATTTTAGTTTTTAGTGCTTTAGTTATTATTTATTCAGACAAAATAGTACATCATCTACTTTATTGTTATCAACCAAAACATGAAAATAATTATCAGCTTATGGGTGTAAAGTTTTTTTTTTCTGTTTGGGTTTTGTTTGCTCTGTTTCCATTTGCCTGTGTTCATGATCATTAGTTAATTAACTCTACACCTGTTTCAGTTCCTGTTAATGATCCTGTCTATTTGTTCTGTTTGCTCATTGTTCCGTGTTGTGTGTTCACTATTTTTGGATCAAAACTTCCCCTGTTGGAAGTTCTTTGTCATGCTCCTTAATTGTATTGCCACACCACATAACAGAACATGGAACCGAAAAAGATATAGTATGGACTCAGCAGTGTGGCGCCTCCTCCTCCCAGAACACTGGAATTTGTTGGGGTATTTGGGCTGGATGCTCCTGCACGGCGACCTCCCCCACACACCGAGCTCGTCCCAGAGCCAGAGCCAGCTTCCATCAAAGCCCCAGAGTTGCTGCTAAGTCCATCTCAGAACCAGGAGCGGACCTGTGCCTGATATATGTGTGGTCCACAAATCCAGTTCCCACCCAAGTCCCCACCCTCAAATCTTCGCCTTCTTCGCCCATCCCTTACGGAAATGGTCGGTCATCACTCAGCTTATGCCACGGACTTCCGGGTTTCCAGCTGCGCCTCAAACCCACCACCACTCCAGCTCCACCGGGCTCCTCCTATCCACCACCTCGGCCTGTCAGTCCGTCGGCTCCGCCCCAGCTCTGCGTTCCCTTGTCTCCACAATGGCCTGTCTGCCCTGGGACTCCTCCAGCAGCTCCCCCTTGGGCTTCCAGTCCGTGGATGTCGCCCCTGTCTGTCAGCCTCTCTGCTTCACCGGTTCCTCTAGGCACCCTGGTTCCGCCTCCGTCAGTCAGTCCCCGGATTCCACTCAGCCCTTCAGTCAAAGATCATACCTGGCTCCTCCCACCGTCGGCTCCACCATGGTGTCTGTCTCCACCTCTTTCCTGCCCATGACCAGCTCTGTGCCCATTCCGAAGTCCATTCCCTCCTCAGGTGTACTCATTTCAGTGCTAGGATGTGCCTTCCGGAAGGGGGAGCTACTGTAATGGTTTCATTCTGTTTTGGTTTTGTTAATTCTGTTTCCGATTGCCTGTGTTCATGACCGTTAGTTAATTAATCATCTGTTTCAGTTCCTGTTACTGTATTGTACCGAATCTAAGACAATATTATGTTTTATAATCAGGGTTGTCTTATATTTGGAACAATACGAATTATCCTGTCTATTTGTACCTTGAGTTCTGTTTTCTCACTGCTCCTTGTAGTTTGAGTTTAAGTGGTTGTTATTCCTGTGTGTTCGCTATTTTTGGATTAAAACTACACCTTGTTGAAGTTCTTTGTCGTGCGCCTTATTTATACTGCCACACCACGTAACAATATTTAAAGGTCCCGTTCTACGTGATCCCATGTTTCAAACTTTAGTTAGTGTGTAATGTTGTTGTTAGAGTATAAATAATATCTGTAAAATTATAAAGCTCAAAGTTCAATGCCAAGCGAGATATTTTATTTAACAGAAGTTGACTACATAAAACGGCTCGATTGGACTACACCCCTCTACTTCCTTCATTAGTGACATCACCAGAACCGTGTTTAGACTAACCTCCGCCCACAGGAATGCTCCCTCAACTCTACTGGCTACTTGTGCACTTCTTATAACTTAGGCTACTGTGTTTACTCAGCTCTTACGGTGATTTTCTGAAGTAAAACTGACGCTTCATCTTTTGTGTGATGTACAATAAACTTTATTAAACTCATCAGTACGTTTGATCATCATTCGGACCTGGTCCGAAACAGCAGACTTGTAGGCTGTTAATAAATAATGGATATATACAAGCAGATGACAAATACGTTATAATAACCGTAATTAAACTAAACCATACCTGTTTCATCTCTATACAGCACTCTGACTCTGTAGGCATTATTGTCCGACTCGAAATGAACGCCGTTACTGAGAGTTTCTGATATTATCATCATTCCGTGAGATGAATTTGTCCTGACAGACTGAGCGCGAGCTCATGAAGCTCCGCCGCCTGGGTCGTCCAGCAGCAGCTCATTTGCATTTAAAGGGCACACACTGAAACAGCTCGTTTTTCTGAGCCCCAAAAAATGTCAATTTAAACATGCTGTAAAAAATGATCTGTTGGGTATTTTGAGCTCAAACTTCACATACACACTCTGGGGACATCAGAGACTTATTTTACATCTTGTGAAAAGGGGCATATAACGGGACCTTTAAATATCGTTTTCAAATGTAAAAACATACTATTAAAGGAACCGTATGTAATAAATGTATTTCAATTAATCATAAAATGGCCCTGATATGTCACTTGTAACGGTCACCAGCTGGAGTGCCTTCAAGAGCCACCAGAGGCCACTCCACACTAGACTGTGATCACTCCTTCAAACACTACATTTCCCATAACGCACTGCCCGGACTCATCAGCACTCATCTCTTTCACCTGTTTCTAATCACCTTGTTTCACTCACACCATAAATACCTGGTTTTCACATTCACTCATCGCGAAGTCTTGTTGTACTGTTAGTCTGCATTTCTGAGCGTTTTTCCCGTGTTTGTTTTCTGTTTTTGACCCTGGACTGTTTACCGTTTCAGACTCTGTTCTGCCTGCCCCTATCTGGATTGTTTATTGGACTCTGGTTATTGCTGCCTGCCTTGACCACTGCTTGTTTACTGGATTACGAGTTTGGATTACCCTTATTTAATAAAGCTGCGTTTGGATCGATCTTCGTGTCTCGGAGCATTCGTAACATCACTAAACATTAAGAAATCATGTTCATTTCAAATACTTATATCACTGACAACAGTAGTCCGGCCAGGATATTGTCATGTAACCCGCCTAAAAAGGGGTTAACCAGTTAATTGTATTCAATTATTATTATTAATTATCCATATTTTACGTATTATGAGTAATGGGGGTTTTATTTTGAAAAATACATTTTATTTTGTGGGAAACCGGAAGTAGCACGCTAAAATACTTCCGTTAGCTTAACATCGCTAAAATCAGGTGAAGCACTGTTTCGGGTTCTCCCACGAGTTGAAAAAAAAAAAACTGAGAAGAAAAGAAGTTGGAGAGCCATCCAAAAATCGCTTTTATCTGTCCTGGCTTCTCATACTGAAAATCCTCTCTTGGTCAGGTCTTTTCATGAGGCGAGCAGAAGTCCCAGAAGCTCCAGTCCTTGAATCATACCAGGTGAACCATTGATCCATAGATGGCGAGCCTTTCCAATGAACCGTGAACTTCCACCACAGCATTCCGGAAGCCTGTGGTAGGATTGTGTCAGTTCAACAAACCGGCGCCAACAAGATTTTCCCTTTCGAATATTTACCCTTGACTTTGACTATCCCCCTTTGACTAACTGACTCAAACTCTGGATTGAACTTTGGAATCCCTAAGAACAATTTCCAAGGAACATTTTCCTAGGGGATACACCGCTCTGCAGTAATTTGAAAGTGATTGCAGTACTAGTTTTGGCCACAATCTTACATATGGTTCCTTTAAATATATGTTTTGTCGTCCAGCAGGAATAGTTAGGTATTTTTTCACATCACCAAAATGAGCAATAATTAGACTGATGTTTTGTTTGAGCAACTCCACTAAATAGAAATAAAGAATATTTTATATATCTTTTCTATCATTTCTTTTCTTATAAATTATTTCACATAGACCATTCTCATCAATCTATACCGCTTGACGGTTCTTTATCAAATAATTTATGTAAACTGCTAAATATTTCAATCTGGATAGCATTTCTGGCAATTTCTGTTCATAAACAACATATGCTCAATTTACTATGTTTAGCAGCTTGGCTATTCTTATGAGTTGCAAATTTGAGACTCTTTAAATGTTGATGAATATGTATGAATAAGCTTCTTTCTTTTTTTTTTTTTTCAAGAAAATGTTATGTGCCCAGCTGTGAGTTGAAGACAATTTCAGAAAAAAAAAAACCTATACTTTTGGGTATAAAGAAAGGGGTCCATTCATGGAGGGAAGGTCAGAACACTGCCCACTCCTCATGCCTGCCAGTACTGCTTTCATGATGAACGTTCTGTTCTGGTAAAAGTCATTTTCCCTAAAACCTCAAAAGATTGAAGACAATTACAAACCTTGGTTTTGCTTTCAAGATCTTCCTGCTATTAGCCATTTCCTTAATTGCGGCTGTTCTGGTAAATACTTGAAAAATGGATTGTTGTATGTTATAAATATAATCCAGAATTAAGAATCTGCAGATGGAGGACATTCTGTACATTTGAAAAGGATGTTCATGATCCATGAAGTGTTGGTCTATAATTACACAACATTTGATTCTGCAGGAATAAAGAAGCCTGTGGCCAAACCTTGAACCTCCATTTATGAATCTGTTCATACACCCCTGTGACCATAAATGTCTAGAATCTCATTTGAATTCTGTCAGGCAAATAAGAGAATTTGTGTTTTCCACTTATCATAGTTCATTAGTTTGATTTTACATCCTCTTTGAGCAGGACGCAGTAAATATGCGAGATGTCAGGTTGAATTGTAGAGTGCTTTAGGCAGGCCTCGATTCAAATGATGGCCTCCACTCACAACGACGTGTATGCTTGAAAGGATGATGAACTCAACAATAGATTTCTAGAATAGATTTCTCTCGTTTCTAAATCCCCTTTCATCCCCATACAGTTCAGCAGAAATTGTCAGATACATTCAGTATCTTGGATTTCAATAGCTATTCTTGACTTCCTCCCTAAACAAAAATCTAAAGACAAGTTAGTTTATCCAGTCTTTACCAAATGCAGATATTCAGTAATACCATCCAAAACTTTGATTACCCATTGTACTTCTTAATCTGAATTTGAAATCTGAATCAGAATCATTAATCCAGTCTTCAGTGTTAAATTATCCTTCCGAAATCATTCTAATTGATTTTGATGCTCAAGAAAAAAGTCTTCTTTTTATGATGAAAACAGTTGTACTGCTTAATATGTATGTGAAAACTGATCAATTCTTTTTCAGGATACTTTGATGAATATAAAGTTGATAAAAATGTGGATGGATAGATTTTTACATTTTTATATTCAAATAATTGTCAGTTGTTTCATATAGCATGAGGCATGAGTATGCCATTGATTTGTAACCTGATTTAATTACACAACACGTCTTGTATCTTTGTCTTTGTCCCCTTCAGATCAAAAGTTATTAAGTTTTACTGAGTCTCAGGTGTAGTTTAGTTCATGGCTTAGAACTTTTTTTTTAATTACTTATGGAGAAATTAATCGGGAAAATATTCCTGGAGCCAAAAGCGCTGAAAAAATAAGCGGTCAGTGTTGCACTCTATTGAGTTTCAGTAGAAGATGTGCCTCTCTTTAACCATTAATTGACAATCACATTTATATTCTATGCATTAATATGCTAGCGACGCTAGGGGGGAGACAAAGTTTTGCAAGACGTTTATTGAATCAGGCCGTTTCTTTTCTAAACATTCTCAGGAGAGCAGAATACAGCAAAAGCAAATTAGATCTTCTCCTCGCTGGGAGGTCATGCATCTGTACGCATCGGGCCTAGCAATTCTGAAAAAAAGAGGCCACTTTGTAGAACTCTGATCCCCTGAGCAATGAGTACAGTCAAATACAGCCACAGAATTATGTCCCTGCCCTCACCTCAACTCACTTGCAACAATTACCGTCCCATTGACTTGCAAAGCAGGGTTTGCATGCTTTCCCTGTGGGTGCCAGTTAATTATGGTGCACACAGGAGGACTAAAGACTGATGGTGAGGCGCTGAAGTTATTATCCTGACTGGATTTATATTCAGGCAGGAAATTCTTTCTGATATTTCCCACTTAAAGGGACCAGCATCATATTACAGTCTACTATGTAGGATAAACACATTTTAAATGACAAAAAGTGGAAATACAAATTAAATTGCTATCATTAATTCAATTATCGGCACAGGCACTAGATTGACTCACCAGACAGATAGAGGAGATATTTATCTCATCATATATGAGATATATCTCATAATTATTTTCATATCTAATGGTCAAGTTACCCCCGCCTCCCCTCCCCTCCTCCCCCCTCCCCTCTCCTCCCCCCTCCCCCCTCCCCCCTCTCCTCCCCCCTCCCCCCTCCCCCCTCTCCTCCCCCCTCCCCCCTCTCCTCCCCCCTCCCCCCTCCCCCCTCTCCTCTCCCCTCTCCCCTCTCCTCTCCCCTCTCCCCTCTCCTCTCCCCTCTCCCCTCTCCTCTCCCCTCTCTCTCTCTCTCCCCTCTCCCCTCTCTCTCTCTCTCTCTCTCTCTCTCTCTCTCTGTTCATGTGCATTTGCCATTGTTGAAAGGGTGTTAGATGACATGGGACAGGACAGTTTTGACTGGCTGGGGATTCTGTCTGGCCTTTTGGTTTGTGTTGAACAGTTGTGCTGATGCAGCCACTTTGTTCCTCGTTGGACTGATTAATAGCACAAAGCTCAACATTCTCTGAAGGGACGCTGAGGCACTTGGAAACAGTTCAAGATTATACCGGCCCCAAATTACCTTTAGTAATGTCAACTATATGGGTGATGGACTGTAACATCTATACATCCCAGGCCTGGTTTATATTAGAGGCAGGTAAACTTTATTTTTTTTAAAATATTAATATTTATTATTAATATTTACGTTTTTGAAAGAAGAGTCATATTTTTACCAAGGCTGCATTTATTTGATCAAAAATATATCTTACTGTTCTGACACTGTTGTATGAGAACTGAACTGAGCTGGACGATAATATATATATTTATTTATTTTATTTTATTTTATTTTTTTGCAGAACTTCCTTAATAGATGAAATTAACTAATTTAATAATTGATGATCTTTGCAACATAACTGAATCATCACTGAACTGACTTCAGCTGAACAACAGCCAAAATGCATAATTTTCCTGTTATCACTGTAAAGCTGCTTTGAAACGTTCTGTATTTTATAAAATGCTATATAAATAAAGGTGACTTGACTTATAGTCAAAAATAGTAATATTGTGAAAATTATTTATAATATTTCAAATTATTTTATCTGTAATGGCGAAGCAGAATTTTCACCAACCATTACTAAAGTCTTCAGTGTCACATGATTCTTAAAGGGATAGTTCACCCAAAAGTGAAAATTAGCCCATGATTTACTCACCTTCAAGCCATCCTAGGTGTATATGACATTCTTCTTTCAGACGAATACAATCAGAGTCAGCTCTTCCAAGCTTTATAATGGCAGATAATTGTTTCTGTTTTGAAGTTCATCAAAGTATATCCATTCATGACAAAAGTTCTCCACGTGGCCTTGGGGGGTTAATAAAGGCCCTCTAAAGCAAAGTGATGCGCTCGTGTAAGAAAAATATCCATACAGTATATCCAGTATCCGCTACTGAAATAATCTAATGTGCTGATTTGGTACCTAAGAAATATTGGGTTTCCATGTTTTAGGTGGACATCACATTGACGTAATGGTTTGTATTCTGTACAAATTGTATATTCTACCCCCCTGCACTAACCCAACCCCTAAACCTACCCATCACAGAGAACTTTATGCTATTTTCGATTTTAAAAACATTTCTGTGTGATTTATACGCTTGTTTCCTCATGACGACCAAACAATTGTCCCCACAAGGTCAAAATCTACTGATATTACTACAGTACCATACAATCCATATGGTCATACCATATGGTCCCGATAACGTAGGGAATACCAGGACCACACACACAACTAAGTGCCTAACCCGAACACTTACCCTAAACCTACCCTTAACCTAATTATAACCTCATCCCTAAAACCAAGTCTTGACCCTCAAACAGGCCTTAAAAGGGGTCTCAGATAGTGAGGACTGGCCAAAATGTCCTCACTTTGCTCTCTTTGTCCTCACTCCAATGGTCTAAAACTCAAACTGGTCCTCACAAAGATAGTTGTACAAGTAAACACACACACACACACACACACACACACACACACACACACACACACACACACACACACACACACACACACACACACACACACACACACACACACACACACACACACACACACACACACACTTAAAATAATCATTATTCATGTAATCCAAGACAAGTGGATTGAGGAAATGTACCATTCTTTTTATACATTTAAATAAGAACACATAATTAAATGAAGATCAAATGACAATATAATCATACTGTAGCCTAGTTGTAATAGTCAAATATAATTTTAACCTGTTTGTTCCTTTGAATGACCAAAAATGTTTTCAGAAATAATGTATGGGATCTACTAATTGTCTTGTATATAGAAGGTTTATTTTCAGGGGAGGAGCCAAAAATGAAATGGGCTGTTTCAAGCTGTTGGTGATAAGAGAGTTTTGTCTAACAGTGATGGTAAAATGAGTTCTGAAACCTGACATAGCCACACTGTGCGCTGGAAATTTGTTTACAGTACGTGTCTGCAGACTTGACAAATACATTTGACAAATATGTCATGTAGCTAGTATCTAAATAAATATGAGCTTGTAAAAGTTGCATGCGTAATAATCTAAAATGCTTTTTAAAATACACTACAAATACTTACTAAACACTACATTTGTGATAGTGATGTTACATCATTTCAGTGGTGTAAACATCTCAACATAACCAGTTAGATAGTATCATAATTATTATTAATATTCTAGCATGTTTTTGTTTGTCAGAATGATGCTGTAAATCCACAGAGACCATCCATTTTAGCCAATTACAGTTAGAAAAATGCAAAGCACTGACACTGACAGAAGGATGTAAATAGTAGCAGTCAAATCATTATAATGTTATGTTTTGTTCAGTTTATTTATTTTCCAGGAAACATTCTTAATTCATTTTCCAAAGACTCTTCTTAATAGAGTTTCTTCTTCTTCTTTTTTTATGAAGATCTATCTTGTTTATCTTATATAATAGTGTTCCATCTCCATCAGGAAGTGATTTATTTATGTGTTTATCATGAACACTGATTTTCAAAATAACAGCTCTAAGAAACTCTGCAATGGGCACTCAAGAACTTTGCTGACGGATGGTTGGGGGTTGGGGGTTGGGGGTTGGGAGTGGGGGGAGGGGGTTACAATTAATGTCCGCAGTGAATAAATTGTTGTGTTTGGAGCACAAAATGCCTCACAATACCCAGGAGCAGGCAACAGTTAGCCGTGACAAATTTGGAGCTAATCAGTTTGCTTATTCCTGGTGCTCATAATGAGACCCATCGGTCATGGGAATTTAAACAGTCTTCTTGTCTAGATCTTGCTTGGCTTGACTGAGTTGTGGTTGAGAAATGTGTAGTTGACTTTGATTAGCATGGAAGGTGGAGTTTAGCATACTAATGCCGATGAGGGGCACTGCGACAAGCACCCAGACTGTCCTATGGGCTTAAATGGGCAGCCAGAGAAGAATGGAAGCAAAAAACTGATTACAATGTTCTGTCAGGGGGGCTTGAGGTGGAAGAAAATTGCTACATCTATTATGTGGCAATAAGAAAAACTAGGAGAGCCAAATGTTTAATTGCCAAGCAACTTTGTGAGACTGGGCTGTAAAAGTAATAGCTAGAAAAATGCTTTTCCTTATAGGGGCAGAAATGGCGTTCAATCAAATGAGTTAAGCCTTGTTCCAGCCTCTCGTAGAGGTTTTAATCTTCATGTTTTGACTGTGGCAAGTTGTCTAAATCATGCTTTGTATGATGTATGATTAGTTTAATAAATGCTAATATGACCTGTGATAATTTGTTACAGTTATTTTAGTTTTAGTCACAGGTTTTGTCTTTTGACTTGGTTTAGTCAATATGTCATCATGTCATATTCATTTTAGATTGAAGCTACATTAGGGGGACATATATTTTTAAATAAATGATTATCTGATTAAATAATCTAATCAGAATTATGTTTTTCTGGCGAAAAAACAATTGAATGAACGAACAAACAACCTCAGTTAGAGTGACAGCAATAAATTAGGCAGAGAGTAAGTAATTTTATCATCTGAATAGAGATGTTGTGCTTAGTGTCTGCTGAAATAGATTGTTGATTGAGGTTTTACTGAAGTTTTTTTTTTTTTCAAGGAATTTTTTATTTATTTTTCCAAGGCTCTAGTACACAAGAACAAGCCTATGATTCAATCTGGAAATAAAGCAAAATAACTGAGCAAAATGAGAAATAGTCCTTAGATGCCATTTCTTTAATTTATAGCAAAACATCATTAATTAGATCTCAGACAGATTCATTAAAAGTAGTTACTATGGTAGTTAAGCAGCGAGTTATGTCGTTGGACGGAAAACGCACCCCAGGGTGTTTACACGACACAGTTTTCAAATGAAAACGGAAAACTTTTTATGCGCCTTGGCTGTGCATTTACACAACAGAATTTTGGGGGCCTGAAAACACTTTTGAAAATGGGTTTCAAAGTGCAAGTTTTTGAAAATGATAACGTTATCGTATCTGTGTAAACTAGAACAATTGAATTTGTAAAAAATGGTGATGTCATGCACATGCGTATTACGTGTTCAGTCCATAGGTGCGTAGAGTTTCTTTACAAAGTGACATCGCCAACTACTGGCCTGGCAGCAGAATACAGCACTTTTTAATCAGATCCGTGTGAACAGGAATTGTTTTGACAACATAGTTGACTGTATGCAATAAATACAAAGGAAAAACATTTCTGTTGTCAGTACATCGTTGTCGTGTAAAAGTATCCTAAATGTGTCAGATAAGAGAGACATGCATAATGTGCAGAGCAGTGGGTCCTCAGGACCAGGATTGAAAACCGCTGGTCTAAACTATGCAAGGGTCTTAAATTGCTTGAATCGCTCATTCACACAACCGCCAATGAACTTACTCATTGGAATGAATTGGACTGTCCAATACTAAATATTAGAATAAAGGGTATTTAAAGAGAGAATGTTTGGTTCTTCTTAATTTGTAAAGCTGTGTGTGCATATGCCATGTTAGGGTACTTTTTATATTTCCTTTTGTTTTTTATTATGCTGGACTAACTTTGAATTTTTTCTTCTTTTTTTTTTTTAAAAAAACAGTGCAGTGTTACTTTTTTCTTCTCATATTTTCTTCAAAAGTACACTTTAAAATATGTTGGGCATTTTTACTAAAACAAATAGGTTACAATTTATTTTGATAGTCCACTTAATTAACTTTGCAACTACATGTATTAGAAGTATTAGAAGACTGTTAGTTTAGTTAGGGTTAATAGAATAGGTTGGCATGTAGGTCCTGTTTACACCTGGCTTTAAGAAGCGTTTTGGTCAATTGGATCACAAATGGACGACGCTAAATACAGGTGTAAACGGGGTCTAAATCGTTTTGAGCTTGTCCAATTCCAACCACTTCCAGAGGTAGTCGAAAACGCTTTCGACCAGATTGCTTTGGTAGTGTAAACGCTCATGTGATTGAATGTGTTCCAACAACAACAAAAGACCACCTACTCTACGCCTACTGACTTAATGCATAAACATTATGGGAAGCGCGCTAGTCAGATGGGATTTAAACTTTGCTTTAATTTCAAGTTTATTTTGAAGAAGAAAAACTTGCCAAGCACAATGTTCTCTTACCATTCCTGATTTCTAACATGCACTCACAGGGTTCTGCATGGTCTTGCGACTGTCACAGCAGAAATGGAAGCTGATGCTCTCAATGTTTTTACATTGTTTCCGGTCGTGTTCATATGTCAATTTACAAGCCTATTTTGTCTATTAGATTGAAAGATCAAAAAAAAAAAAAAAAAAAAACATTTACCCTCCCATAGATTCTCCCCTTGAAGAAATCAGCACAAAATTGGTTGAAAGTGAATAAAAGAGACGGATTAAAATACCAGGTGTAGACGGGAATGTCTCTCTCTCGTCTGCTTGTGATCTGATTGACCAAAATGCATCTTAATACCAGGTGTAAACAGGGCCTTAGCGTCATAATTATTATAGTTTTATTTGTGGTTTGAGGACTTTTTTGTTTTAGTGCCAGAATTCCTTCTTTTTTTTACAGCCATATTAAATATCCAGTCGTTCATCGCAAGATCAGCTGGAGGAAAGAAAAGCATCCTCGTGGGAAATGTTTTGTTTATCCCTACTGACTGAACACCAATCAATACGCTGCTCAGAACCTATTAGCCTCCCTGAACTGCTTAACACAAACTGACCCCTATTACCCAGTGCAGTCAATGATGTCTGTCACTATAATACTCTTAATGCTATTTTCCATTAGAGTTATCAGGAACATCAACCTGTTGCTGTTGCTTAGAGTAGTTGCTTAATGTATTCAATCTGCAGAAAGCTAGAACAGCCAAGGCTACACTCCCCTTGTTTCATTTGTAGTAAATCGTGACCCAGTTGCATCTTGCAGCTGCAGTGTTTTTAGTTCATGAACTGCAGATTTAAAGAGCTCTGATTAGATCACCATGTCCAGTAAAGAGATGAGGGTTCAAGAGTCTTATAGCTGGTGTTGTTGGATCTGTTTAAGTCTTGTGCTGTGAAAGGGAAATTCAAAGTGATTGTTGACTGATTTATTGGTAGTGGTATAAGGTACCTTATCCTTCACCTCACAATCTTTTAGCAGGTTCTGGCTAACAGGTGGTAACTTATAGAGGGTGAACACATAATCATATAATGAAAGTAACAATAATCAAATGTAATGTATCATGCAGGGACTTCTGGGAATGTCATTTTACTGTTTTCACCATAATTTATACTCTAGTTTTTACTTGCAAAAAACATTACCTTGTTAGTTTCAGCCTATTTATTCCATGTTCACTCATTCACTCACTGCAAAGTTTTGTTTGTGTCACACTGCATCTCTGAGCATTTTCCCTGGTTTCCTGTCTCTTGGTTTTTGGATTTCTTGCTGTTCCGTGGATTACTCTCTTGCCTCTGATCCCTGCCTGGTTTGGTTTGGTTTGGTTTGGTCTGCCTACCTGTGTTTTGACCCATTGCCTGTACTTTGGATTACGCCTTTGGATTGCCCATAATAAAAGCTGCATTTGGATCTCACCTTCGAGTCTCGGAGCAGTTCGTGACAGAGAGATACGTTATTTATCTAATAAATGTAATCAAAACTAATTTGTTTTATTTACATGTATATTTAATTGACAATTGCAGCTATTAATTGACTGTTAACAGATTTTAAGCTATGCAGTTACTGTTATGTCATATGAAAAATAGTTTTTGATTTGGTTTACTATATTAATTCATAGTCATAATAATTACATTATAGTGGTCTCTTGTGCACTTTCTTTCCCACGCGCAGCCACATAGTAAACACTCCTGAGGTAAATAAAGTAAATAATGACAGAGCATCAGCTGCTTCTCAGCACTTTTACTTTGTCATACCCATTCATACAACAGAATATGCAAATGTAGCATTGATCGCCATAACCATTCAAATATTTTCACTCTCCACTTCCTGTGAAGTGATGTGTCTATATTCCCTTATTTCCAATGCCATTCGCAGTGCCCTTTAAACAGTTTAAAACCTTGCTGTGTATTTATATAGTTAATTAAGAGATGGCACACCACCATCTTGCTCTGACAAAAGTGACTTGAGCGACCCTGAAGTCAGAAACATGACTTCCCACCTCATAAATACGAACTTCCCAGGAGAACTTGATCTCACCAGTATGCTTTTTGTCAGCTAGCCCTATGAAAATTAGCACCTTTTAAACCAAGGCAAATACTGACAGCGGCCTCAAGTCCTGCTTTATTCTCCTGGTCAGAGAGAATAAATGGTCTACCGTCCCAGAGGAGCTGAAGCAATAGAGCCATATGTAGAGCTATCAGGACCCCTGCACATTACAGATGCGCTAGATATAGGTATGTTTCCTCTTTTGAAAGAATAGCATTTATCTTCAGGTACTGAGCCTCCTGATTGAGCAAGTTAGTTCTCTTTGTAAAGATGTCAAAGGCTGCAGTCGGAATGTCCACTTCCAGTGGAATGCCACAGCAGGCCCGTGTGATTCCTAAGGTGCTGAATGTTGGGGATATGTCAGCCTCACATGAACACTCATTCTTCAAGAATGCCCAGCCTGGGAGATTAGATCCTCCATGTGCCAGATGTTACGATGTAATAATCTAATTTCTCCTCCGTCAGCATCTGGCATTGTTGCTGGTGATTTAGCTTGATGATTATTCGTGTTATTATTGTTATTCTCCTGGAGAATGCCATTTTACACAAAGGGTACATTTGTTATGTAGTTTGTTTGGGAATGTTTAGTTACTGCCACTAAAGGGCTTTCATTTACAAAAAGTGAATGCAAGACTTGACTTGAATAAATAAATGCATTAAGTATTATTTAAATGCTTTAAAATGTGTCTATTTAATATGCACGGATGATTGTCATGATGGTTTCCCAAAATGTGCATGTTTAGCACATTTAGCTTATTTAGCTTATTATTTAGCATTTCCTCTACAGACATCTAGTTGATTCAATATTTACATTAGACAAGCAGACTCCTTCTGTGCTATTGTAATTAGCCCCTTTGAGGATTCGTCATAACCTGTTACAGAAAACACCTGATTTTGCTCTAGGCATGACATAAATACGATGGCTAAATCTCTGAAAGCAATTACAGTAAAAATGTCATGATTGTTGCATTTGGATTTGCATATACTCTCAGGAGGAATGCTTGGATTTCTGAAATGAATTGAACTATTGTGATAGTGCATTGTTTGATAAGACGTCCTCTGAGCTTCTATTGATACATCATTTAAGGCTTTGTGGTATGTTTACACACACATATATATATATATATATATATATATATATATATATATATATATATATATATATATATATATATATATATGTTCCTTTTTTTTCTAAGAAACTGCTGACAATATGTTCTACAATTCCCTGGACTGAATTACTCTCAGATGTACCTCCTTGATGCAACCGCATGAAATATCCCACTGCACAAGGCTAATGAATAAATGAAAGATCACACTGTATATGGATTATGTGAGGAAGAGGAATGCAAACTTTGGCTTGCTTAGAGACACTAAAAAAATACAACTGAAATTAAACTAAACAACTTCATGAACCAAGGTAGGAAAAACAAACCTTGAAATTGCCTTGGAATGCATAAATATTTTATTTTATACAGATCATAGTCTTAAGGCCTATTAACACCAAGGACGATAACTATAACGATATAGTTGTAGAAATCATTCTAAGGCCGTGTGTCCACAAAAGACGCTCTGCTGAAAACGCCTGGCTGTGGGCGCTTGAGAGCGTTTTGGCAGTGCAGCGTTTTTTCAGTTGAGACGCTTCGTTGCTATGATACAGAATATCCGCAGCACAGTTTACTTGTAACTGAGTTCGCAGATAATTTGTTTCATACTAAAAATTTATTTTTCATTCATTTTGTCTGGTTAGCTCTGCTGGTTGATGTCGTTGTACAGAAAAAATGTTGTGACAGTTGGTCGGTGTGGTATTTGTCCCGCCCCTCCTCCACTGTGATTGGACAGCTAGGTAAAAAGTGACAGTGATGAGCGCTGTGTTTTACCCAAAGTTGAACATTCTTCAACTCTTGGCGACCTGTAAAAAACGCTGAGCGCTCAGCGCTTCAGCGTGAAAAAAACGCTCAGCGCCTCGCTACGCTCATGGCGTTTAAAAAATGCGGCGTTCCCATTGAAAAAAATTGAAAAAACACGCCAGCCGCATGGAAAAACGCTTTGGTGGACACACGGCCTAAATATAAAAGAATGACAGAGTTCACACCACAACTAGCTATAAAAATAACGGCACAGAGGAACAATATAGTTGGAACCAACTTTGAATGATAAAATCAATGATAGCCAATCAGAATTCATTCTGCTTTAAAGTGCTTAAAGGGTTAGTTCACCCAAAAATGAAAATTCTGTCAGTAATTACTCACCCTCATGTTGTTCCAACCCCGTAAGACTTCCGTTCATCTTCGGAACACAAATTAAGATAATTTTTGATGAAATCTGAAAGCTGTCTCACTCCTTCATAGGCTGCTAGGTAATCGATATCTGCCATCCCAGAAAAGTTAGTAAAGACATTGTTAAAATAGTCCAAGTGACTACAGTGGCTCAACCTTAAGTTTATCAAGCGACAAGAATACTTTTTGTGCGCAAAAAAAAAAAAAAAACGACTTTATTCAACTATTCATTTTCTTCTGTGTGGGCTTCTGACGTGAGTTCACTAGAGTGCCACGACGCAAGCGCGAGAAGTGAGAAGATGACGCAGATGGGTCTCAATGTAGTGTTTAAAATGGTTCTAAAGTGGGCATTTCCTGGATGTTCGAATCGCGAGAAACCAACGAGAAAACGTAAAAGTGCCTTACCAACACAGAAGAAAATGAATAGTTGAATAAAGTCGTTATTTTTGTTGTTGTTTTTTTGCACACAAAAAGTATTCTCGTTGCTTGATAAACTTAAGGTTGAGCCAATGTAGTCAATTGGACTATTTTAACGATGTCTTTACTAACTTTTTTGGGCCGGCAGAATGAAATTGCCTAGAAGCCTATGAAAGAGTGATCCAGCTCTCAGATTACATCAAAAATATCTTAATTTGTGTTACGAAGATGAACGAAAGTCTTATGAGGTTGGAACAACATGAGGGTGAGTAATTATTGACAGAATTTTCATTTTGGGGTGAACTAACCCTTTAAGCATTTAAAGTGATGATGCTGATATAGTTATCTTTATTGTTATTGTTATTGGTGTGAATGTGAATTAAGGCTTTGTACAAAAAGAATGTAAATGTTCAAGTGTTCAAAATAATGTTATAAGTGACTTTGTGAGCATTGTGAGCTAAGTTGATCGGAACATTGGTGCCGATGGATCTACGATCTACTTAGGCTCATGATGCTTTTGAGAAATGCAGCCCAATCAGTTTTTGCTACCATGTTCGCATTGGTCGCAATAATAATGACACAATCTTGCTTAGGTTCACCTTCGATGAATTTAGCTATGGATGTTTTGCCACTGATTGTTTTATATGAGGGCAGTATGTGAAAAATAATGTTTTTTTTTATTTTTCATTTTTACATGCATGTTTACCAACTATAATTATATTCACCCAATTCACAAAATAATGAGCTTTTAAAATAGCATCACATGACCATTTCAAATATATTTTAAAATACCTTTGAGCAGGCAGATTTTTATTTATTTTTTGCTCAGATTTTATACCCTAACATATATACCCTAGTATTTCATCTGATGATTACAGCACATCTGAAACAGTTAAAATCAGCTACAATAGTGCATGTACAGAATTACAATTGGACATAAAGGCAAAATGATTGGAGTTGCTCTGCAGTGGTCTTTGATGATAATTGTAGATGCTATCAAATGAAATGTAGGGTAGATTATTTATTTCCATTTCTGTGTGGTTGGTGTTGGAGTTCTGATTGAAAAGAAGGCACCACACTGTTTCTCTCTGATGGATGGTCTTACATTCTAATGTCATACATCAGAGGAACATTTTCTGGTTGAAGCCCGCTGATGCTTAATGCACAATGATGTCTATATCTGGATTCTGGAGCAATCAAAATATACTGAGTTGAAAATATTAAAAGTAAATACTTTTATTTGCATTATTCAAATAGTTTTATCTCTAATGTCTGATTACAACATAAATATATTTTTATCTGTCAATCCGACTCATGCATAGCACATATATTTTTACACTGGCATGGTGGGATGTGAATGGATAACGTCTACAGGTCTAAATGTGTGCACATCACAATTTCAGTCCCAAAAAGGAGAGCAGTCAAAAACTGAGGCCGAAATATATCATTATTTTTGTCTGTGAGCTTCATTTAATTGATGGCAAGCTAAAAGCTTTTTGACTTTTCAGCAATACTGAATTCAGCACTTTTGAGCATCATATCGATATTGAAACCAGATAGAGCAGTTCAAGTGTTTCTAAACAGACTGGAGAAGTTTTTAGACATACAAGATTGATCCAAGTTTATACATATATTTGGTATATTAGGTAGTGTATTTGAAATTGATTTTTTTTTTTTTTTTTTTTTAGATGTCTATTATTATGGCGTCCATACAGTTTGACATGTCAAAATACTTTTTTGTGCCACTGTTCACACACATACACCCATGAATGATCTTTTCTTAATTGTATATATTTATTTATTTATTTATATTTAAGAACTGTTTGACTGATTGACTGTTGACATTTGACACACCTTACTCACAGTTTTGAGCATATTTTATTGTTGTGTTTAATATTTTAATTTTGCAGTCAACCAATCTTGAATTCAAATAGTGCGACCTATGCTTATGTGCCGTTGGCGTATCCAACATCTATCATAGGGAAGTTGCAATGGCAATGCTCTGGCATTAACTTTTGGATCTCAGAAGTTTTTCTGAGGATATGTCACTATTTGAAAATGAATGGCAGGTAATATCCAGCGTGGTGTGTGTTTTAAAACCAGCTAAATGAATGTAGGTTAGTGAAGAACCGCTACAATTCAGGAAATTAAAAAAACAAACAAAAAAAAACTTTTTTTTTAATAAATTTTTTTCTAATAAATCATTTTCGGAATGGTAATGTTAGAGAAGAATGCATGAACAGAAATGTTAAAATACTGATTCTGCTCAGATTGAACCGACTGATTCGATTGAACCCCCCTCAGTGGATGGACCATATTGAAAACTGAAATGAAACCCTTAGAACACAGCACACAAGACTACTGACAATGCGAATAAACCAGACATAATCGTAGTCCTCTGAGATGTGATACAGTTATACAAAGACAACTGTCAGATAGCATGCTATATTAAAACAGACAGAGAGGGATCTGGTTGTTACAGTGTGTACAATGACATGATCATTTGTCAATAACCAACCACAACAATGATCACTAAAGTGATCTCAATTGATCAAAGGAATCCTCACTAAGCAAGTGAGATGACTCAATGATTTAACACTTCTATAAAAAAAGCAATAAAACAGATGGACTACTAGAACAGAGGGCACTGATTCAAAAAATCTTGTCGTGAGAGACAAGTAGTAATATTGTATCAGTCAGCGAATCAGTGAACTGCTCTTAAATGGAGTTCATGAGGATAACAGGCCAATTTATCTCCCACATCCTTTTACCCTTAAGACAGCAAGCTCTGATCAGGTTATCAAGGGAAAAAATAACTTTTCTCACAACACCACTATAGAGATGATTTCTCTTACGCTCTCAATGTACTAAAACCCATCAGGGCCCTTTCAGCCTCAGGAGGGAGATAAGAGTAAACAGGCTTGTAAACTGTGACACTACACTTACACTGTTCCTTAGATTAATGGATGGAAATATACAATACAATCCTACTGTTCTGCTTCACATCTCTGAATCTCCCTTCTCAAGAGATCAAGGTTTTGATGTTTAAACTGGTTAGTACCTGGATGTGGTTAGCTAGTTCATCCAAAATACTCACACCCTTTGAATTTCATTATATGGAGAAAAACAGGTTAACCCTTTCGCACATAATTTTATTATAGTTTGTTCAAGTATTTTAACTTGAGCATAAGGCTGGGATCACAAAAAAGGGTCCACACAACAGTGTAGTGATGCACAAAGCACCACTCACACAGAAGATACTTTCAAACCAAGGAGCTTTCGGTTGGTCAATGAATTTGCCTGATCAACTTAAACATGAGCAAAATCACATGCCCTCACATGAAAATCCTGATCGCGTTGATTCCTTTTAAAAATGACTATTTCACCAGTAAAATTTCACTGAGCAGTGGTAAATGTGACCACAGCTTAAGTTTTAATAACTGGTAATAATGTGAATCTTCTTGTTACTAGTTTGTGAAATATATGATATTCCAATTCTTAAATATGAGTAATTAAATGGATTTTATTGTTTTAAACACACCTTGTAATGATCATATTAGTTTAGCGGTAAGTTATAACAGGCTGTGCTGTTATATTTGTTTACTCTGTCAGGCAGCCAAAGTTTGTCAGATTTACACAAAATGAATCTACTTCTCCCAGAAACACGAAAGATCCTTATGAAAAAGAAGTACAGTTTAGCATACTTTTAAAAAAAGTAAAGCCTTCTCAGTTTAATCTAACAGTTTGTACATGTACATTGTACATGTAAAGCAGTACATGTATTATTATTTTTTTATTTTTTTTATGTATTTTTTAATATATAAATAGAAGAGAAGAGAAAGTGTTAGTATTACTGGATCAAGTGCTGCCGAAAAACATGTGTCTTCAGTCGTATCTTGAAAATGGCTATGGACTCAGCAGCTCTGGTTGAGTTAGGCAGATCATTCCACCAGCAGGGAACAGTCAAGGTAAAGGTCAGAGAAAGAGATTTTGTGCCTCTTTGAGATGGCACCACAAGACAATGTTCACTTGCGCAGAGCACAAGATTCTGGATGGCACATAAGTCTGAAGTAATGAGTTTAGGTAAAAGGGAGCAGAGCCAGTGGTTGTTCTGTAGGAAACGTCAGTGACTTGAATTTGATGCGAGCAGCAACTGGCAACCAGTGCAATTTTGTGAGGAGAGGAGTGACATGCTCCCTTCGGCTCGTTAAAGACATCTCTTGCTGCTGCATTTTGGATCAGTTGCAGAGGTTTGACAGTGCAAGCCTGAAGACCAGCCAGGAGAGCATTACAATAGTCCAGTCTGGATAGAACAAGCGCATGGACAAGGAGTTGTGTAGCATGTTCTGATAGGAAAGGGCCTGATCCTCCCAATGTTGTATAAGGCAAATCTGCAGGACCGGGCAGTTCTAGCAATGTGGTCTGTGAAATTCAATTGATCATCAAGGTTCCTGGCTGACCTTGATGGAGTTATGGATAACGAATCTAGGTGAATGGAGAAGTTGTGATGAAGTGTTGGGTTGGCAGGGACCACAAGCAGCTCTGTCTTCACAAGGTTTAGTTGAAGGTGGTGGTCCTTCATCCAGCTAGAAATGTCTGTCAGGCAGGCTGAGATGCGAGGTAGAGTTGTGTGTCATCAGTGTAGCAGTGATAGGAAAAGCCATTTTTCTGAATCACAGATCCTAGTGATGTCATGTAGATGGAGAAGAGAAGTGGTCCAAGCACTGAGCCCTGAGGCACCCCAGTAGCTAGATGTTGGGTCTTAGACACCTCACCCCTCCACGACACCCTAAAGGACCTACCTGAGAGGTAAGACAATGGTAATGAACCATTGCTGTACACTTCTCAAGATGCCCTTCATCTTTAGGATTGACAGGAGGATCTGGTGGTTAACTGTGTCAGCAGAAAAAAGGCAGCAGAAAGATCCAGCAGGATGAGAACTGAGGATTTGAAAGCTGTTCTTGCCAGTCTCAGAGATTCAATTACTGAGAACAGGGCAGTCTCAGTTGAGTGTCTGCTTTTGAAACCAGACTGATTGTTGTCCAGGAGGTTGTTATGTGTAAGAAAGGAAGAAATCTGGTTGAAAACAACTCGTTCAAGTGTTTTTGCGACGAATGGAAGAAGGGATACTGGTCTGTAATTTTCCAGATGTGCTGGATTTAGAGTGGGTTTCTTAAGCAGTGGGGTTACCCGAGCTGTGGGAAAGGTACCAGTTACTTCTGCCTCTGAAAGCAGAGAGAAGGAGGGTAGAAGGTGTTTGTTAGCTGGTAAGATGTGTGTGTGTGTGTGTGTGTGTGTGTGTGTGTGTGTGTGGTAAATTGGCCACTGATGGTGGTTGTTTTATTAATGAAAAATGTGGCAAAATCGTCAGCTGTTAAGGTTGATGAAGGAGGAGGAGGAGGAAGATGGTTGAAAAGGGAGGAGAAGATTTTGAAAAGCATGCTAGAGTCAGAAGAATTGTTAATTTTGTTGTGATAGTAAGTAATTTTAGCAGTAGACATATTAGCAGAGTAGGAGGAGAGGAGGGATTGATAAAGACCAAGGTCAGTAGGATCTTTCGATTTGCGGCACTTCCTCTCTGCACCCCTGAGTTTAGAACGATGTTCGCAGAGAACATCAGATAACCACGGGGCAGAGGGGGTGGCGCGGGCTGGCCTGGAGGAAAGGGGGCAGAAGTTGTCCAAGCACGATGTTAAAGTGGAGAAGAAAGCATCAGTTGTACTGTTAGTATCTAGTGTTGAGAGCTGATCAGGTGGAGGAAGTGTGGATGAGACCAAATAGGATAGGCGAGAGGGTGAGAGTGAGCGTAGGTTTCGCCAAAAGGTGACCTGAGGAGGAGTGTGTGTTGTGTTCTGAGCCAGGTTGAGGTTGAGAGTGAGGAGGAAGTGATCTGAGGTGTGCAGTGGAGTGACCAGTGTATGGTCAGTGGAGCAGTAGCGCTTGTAAATAAGGTCCAATTGGTTACCTGATTTGTGAATAGCCGCAGTAGATACTCGTTTAAGGTCGAATGAGGCAAGCAGAGTGTGGAAATCAGCAGCCTGAGGTTTTTCTAGGTGGATGTTGAAGTCTATGATGATAGGTGGATGTTGAAGTCATAGAAGAACTATGAGAGGGGTACCATCCTCCGGGAAGGATGAGAGTAGCACATCAAGCTCCTCCATGGAGCTGCCAAGCTGACCTGGGGGACGATAAACAACTACAAAATGGATTTTAATAGGACTAATGATGGTAATTGAATGCGATTCAAATTACGTATTTGTAATGAAGTTGCAATTTAGTACTGTAACACGGGGTCTCCAGCACGCATGGCAAGACAAAGTATATAGCAAAATATTATTTATTCAAAATTATTAACACTCTGGAACAATAAGGGGGAACATAAGAAACAAGCAAACCACATAAACGTATGACACCGAACAATGAACAGAAAGAACTCAAGGCTTAAATACACATAGGGGTAATTAACATAAACAAGAAACACATTCTTAACTTAATCTGAAACCATGAAGACAAACAGGCAAACAGGAACAGAACCAAACAAAAACACAATGAAACTAAACCTCTGAAGTAGCTCCCCCCTCCTGAAAGGTGTGTCCTCACACAGATCACACAGAGTCCCAAAGGAAAGGAATTCCATGATGTATGCAGAGCGATGTCAACAAAGAATTTTCTAACGTTAATTTTGGTCATGGCTTGTTTTGAAATACGAAGACAATTTGATGGTAGTCGTAGAAGTCACACTGCATAACTGTCAAATATTCTGACACTGCCAGAATTTTATTAGAGGTAAAAAAATGTATCGCAACAGTCATTAAAGGCACACTATACAATATTTGTACCTTAATATAACAGCTTCGAAGTCATTTTGATGGTAAACAAACTCGTAGTAGGGCAAGTCATCCCGATAGCAAAGCAGTGGGGGACGCCACAGGCAAAATCAGCAATGCAGGTTTGAGAGGTGGCGCCCCGCCAAATCTTGCGAGAATCACGACTTGCTTTACGGCACAACATCACATACATCAACAACATATGAAGCAGCCTCTATGGAAGACACTAGCATGCATTTCAGACGTGAATCATGGCAGAGTTGACGAAGAAAACGAAGAAAGCGCGTTCAGAAGAGTCAAGGAAAAGAAAACGAGAAACTGACTGCGTGAGGAACCGGACAAGAGTCCCAGGTTTCATTCGTTGGCGAGAGCTAAAAAGCAGCAAAGGATGCAACAGTGATGCTGACCTGGCATTCTTGTTGATGGACTAGTAAGTAAAACTCTCATTTGTAAACTTGCTTGTGTTCTATGTAGTATGTTACGCGCTTGCATGTTGTATGTCATTTTTTACAAAGTTGTTCATTCACATCCATTGTTGATAATAAGACCATTTATTTTCTATAGCATATTAAAATGCTTCAAGAAAAAAATATTCAATAAAACATACAATTATATAACCAATGCATTAATGAAAGTGGAAAAACTGGATTTATACAAAAATGGTTTCATGTTTATATGACTTGAGGATGGTTCTGATGGAGTTAAAACTACTCTGGCCTACAAACAACGAGGCCTTCAGCAAAAATAAATAAATAAATAATTAATTGAATTTAGGTAATATACCAGCAAACTCTATTTACATTTAATGCATTTAAGGGAAATTAGGTGTCTTGTCAGGAGCAGAATATCTCATGTAAATTGCTCAGCAGTGGATTTACTGTAGAGAGAGAAGCACACAAGAGAAAATATGATTCAATTTAACATATTTATTTCTTTGGGTTTTCCTTACACATCCCTAATGTTGCTGTATAAATGAATAGCCCTGAAAAAAAAGCACAAAAAAAAATAAAAAAATAAAAAAGTGCAGCCAGTCTTAGAAAGAGAGGATTATGTATTATGTGGCGGCTTGCTTTATATCCACCATGAGGTCTACTGGGATGTGTGCCCACTAGAGATGGCATGAATCAAATGGCTAACGGGTCAAAACAGCCCTGTAACCTCAACATCCCAATTAATGCTAGACAACACACAAAACTCGGCATTATGGTGTGCTGTGGTAATGCATTTGACCTTACTTGCAACATTTGGCGGCCACTTAGAAATACCACAGAGACAGGACTTTTGCCCTCCAGTGAAGTACAGACTGAGACTCACCATGAGGAACAATTACAACAGCCTATGTACTGATGAGGCCTAGAAATCAAGTCCTTATTAGTTTAAACCATTGGTCTCAGTAGGGATATCAGCCACATACCTTCTTTGCATCTCTATTTAAAATGATGACTCATGCACAAGTTCCTCATCTCAGAAGGGTAACTGATCTGTCTTTGTTCAAATTTAGGACTTGTTATTCACAGTAATTTTGGCATGGTATCCATGGCACTAATGTAAGCTGTACTATCATAAGAGTGTTAGGCTGTATTCCCCACCAATGATAATCCAAGCTCCCAACCAGAATGGACTTGAGATGAGCAGCATATGATGAAATACATCTAAAGTCAATTTTGCATTGTCATCACTGCCATAAAATGCTGAGCACACCTCTCTTCAGGAGACAATTCTTCCTCTGTGCTTGTACAATGGTGTCTTCGCAAGTTGAGGAAGGGAATAAGTAGGGAAGCTAAGCCTACATGGAAAGTCCAGACCCACATCACAGAATAAAAGCAGTCATCACCGAGTCACTATGCCCATCGGCTCGAGCGGAGAAACTTAAAGAAGCTTGCATCCCTTGAATCCGGACCAGAAAGGGATTGCACCTGCTTGACCCTGCTGGGCACCACGAGAAAATGAAAGTGGTTGGCGTGCATGACAAGGCACACCTGAATGTATTGGTGCCTCATCACCACTGTCTCCAAATGCTGAGCGCACCTTTTCTCAAGAGGCCTGCATCTTCACCCTGTGCATGCACACTGGTGTCCTTTTGGGTCCAGGAAGGGAGCAGGCAATACGTCTATTCAGTTTGTTCATGTTCAGAAAATAGGTTTCAAACCAACTAAATAAACCTAATTCTAGCATCAAACAGACTCAAGGAAGGCAGCAGTGAGATTAGCAAGGCTTGCTGCTGATCTAATGTTTAATCAAAGGGAATTGGGGACATCTATTCACTAACTCTTTCATGTAAACACAATGAGTTCAATGATGTTTTGATCGCAAAGTAGGTGCATTTCATGGAAGCATTCAACCCTTTTGAAAAACCCACTCAATGTAATGGGCCTGGAGATTAGAAGGATCTGTGATTCAGTTCCCCTTGTCTTTTCAGATCTAAAGATATTATTTCAAACTCTTGCTGCTTCCGATGTTGAACAATAAATAGGTTTCCATCAAACAGACTTCGGGAATACTTGTCCAACCAAATTTTCCTGGTTGAAAAAATCTCTATTTTTCATAACTTTGAGAAGGACTTTCTCAAACAGAGACTTTCCAATGAATCAGAGCTAAGCCGAACACTAATCATCTCAAAGAGCAAGGAAACATGGAAGAACTAACAAAAGCCCAACACTGCAAACGTTAAAACACTTTCTGAATTAGAGTGGCTTCACGCATCCTTCAGACAACCACTTTGTGTTCCTCAAAGCAGAAGCAGGAAGCTTGTGGCCCAGTTGGTTCTACCCTCTTAAGATCCAGCTTCTTCAGAGTGAAGATTGGCACTTGTCTGTGCTTGCACATCGTGATGCTTTTCAATTAATTTACAGCTTACTCTCACATTTTGACTCAGGCAACTTTCTCTCTTTCTCTCTCACCCTGCTTTCTTTTTCTCACAGTTAAAGGTGTGAGGAACTCGTCCATGATTGCCGAAAGGCTAACCACAATCCCCCACTGCAGGAGAAAAGCTTCCTCCTCCTTCTTATGACAGTACATAGCTCCACTTGCACTTCACACTTCATTACCCTCAGTAATACTTTGGCACAATGATGTATGGTACTATTCAAATTCATAAGAGTAGCTCTTGGCAGAACCGCCTTCAAAACTTTCAAAGTACTAGGATTAAAGTTCACAAACATATATTTTTTTTTTCTTTTTTGTACATCATGATTACTTGACATACTCAATGTGTACAATATTTCAAGCTGCTCATTCCATATTGTCCATTTTGCGACAAATATTTTTCCAAGTTAGATAAAAAAAAAGTGTCCCAGATCAGATTGGAAACTATCAGGCACGTCAGGCTGTTCCTACTGTCACCCAGTTATTAACCAGATGTGAGGGGGAAAAAATAGATTTGGGCCATAATTAGAGGCAGTGTAAACATGGCACACTAGGTCATATGTTAACTTTGCCCTTGCCCTGATAGGAGGATTCCATATAAATGTGATAAATAGCATTTATATAACTTTACACATTAGCGCTCATTTACAATGACCTGACACAGGACTCGTAATTACTTTTTAATATCAAAGCGTGGGAGAGTTAAAGCAATTGTTCTGAAGACTGAACATTATCATCGCTGGTCTTCTAATCATTCAAGCAGATAGCTCTGTACACAGGGGACACCTGTCAGTGGACCGAATTAGATTTGTTACAACGGAAACTTGATACCACTTATCGTCCCTTTAATTTTCGCTGTGGCTTGTAGCAGTTCAGGCTTATCATTAATTTCTGGTTTCAGTGAACTGACATTTATCTGAACAGCAAAATAAATGAAAAAATGAAAGCTCACAAAACTGTATATCTCTATATTTTTGCATACTTACAACTAAAGGACAATAATATTTTATATTAATAATGATAATCATTTTCTCTATCAATAGTTTGACTTTATGTTTCTTCTCATAATACATAATTTTGGATAATATTCTATCAAACTTACTAAAATCTTTATGAAACTTTTTACTACCTGCCTGACTGCCTCATAAATAACAGTGAATAAATATTTTCCTACTTTTAAATTATTGATGCTTTATCAGTTGAGATTTAGAAATGAAGAACTTCACTGCAAGGGATGGAAAATCATTGTATTTATTTATTCATTACATCCTGCAGATTCCCTCAAATAAATCAATTTGCCCAGGTTTAATGTTCATAAAACTGGTGTGAGATGCAGTTCAACATTTGTTATAAAGTACATTCTAAGTAAGATCATTTTAAAGAGGTCATATTGTGCGAATCTGAATTTCACTTGAACTTTTCCTTGAAAACTTACTTTAATTTCCTCCCCCGTTCAGAAAAGATCATCCAAAATCCTTGGGTCCCTTTTGAGGGAACTCGCGCTGCGTCGTATGACGACACTTTGGGGAACGCACGCAACATGTAAGTGTCTGAAGCATGTATAACACTAGTCCAATCTTGATTGGTGCAGTGTCATGTGACGTAGCATATGCCGGCGGAAGAGAGTAGCTTCTGCCCTTCAGCAAGGGTAAACTGTCCATCTATTTGGTGTTGTTTGTCACTTAGTCAGGAGATGTGTGTTTCTGCCCCTCAGAGTGCTCCGCTCCCGCCTGGCTGTCTTTGGCGGCGTGGCAACTCAGGTCGTGGGGATCACAGATGGAGATCTCTCAATTAAAAAGACAGTTTGCCAAGCTCCAGCCATTTGCTTAGCCATATTGCTAAGCAAAAGAATAAACAGACAGGACAAAGTGTGTTGCCGTCAACCAATGCTGTTCCTGAGCTCAAACAACAGGTCACAGAGCTCCAGACTCAGATGACAAAGCTCAGAGTCCAAAAGAACCTAGAGCAAAAGAGTAATTAAATCAAAATGAAGCAAACAAACATACAATTTCCCAGAGAGAACCCTCCTACAGCTGACCACAAGCCACATCACAGGCCCAGGCCAGGTTACTGTTTTCGATGTAGTGAGGATGAGCATGTTGCTTCAATTTGCGAAAATGATCCAAACCCATCCCTGGTAACCGATAAGAGAAAGCAGTTGAAAGAGCACTAAGCCCTATGGGATAGACAAAATGGTCCATGTGCGCCGGAGAGCTTTAAACACTGTCCAGCACTTGTAGCGAGACATACAAGGGCTGACACTAGTCAAAATAGTCTCAAGAAGTCAGCGAATATGAGCAAAATGTCTCCAGTTGGAGTCTACCCAAAGGATTAATCGGCACAAAGTGCACTGCTCAAGTGAACATCGAGGGAAACCCTTGTCCTTGTCTACTCGACTCAGGGTCTCAAGTGACAACCATTTCCCAGTCAATCTGCCTGGATTAAGCATAACTTCTTTGGATAACCTGTTGGAAAAATGTTGCAGCAAAAGGTCAAGCAGTACCTTACCTGGAGTATGTTGAGGTGAAAATCACATCCCCCAGAGTCTTCCTTGGGTCTGATGTTAAAGTGTCAGCTCTTGCTTTAGTAATCCCAGAAACTGGTGGCACTGCCCAGCCAAATGTGCTAATAGGCACAAACGCTTTGGATCCTGCATATGACAAGTACATTGAAACCAAGATTTCAGTTTGTCAAGCTGTTCCATTTGGCTACATAACTGTGATTCAGACCACCGAACACAGATGCCAATAGAAAGAAAACAGTAGCATAGGAATTGTTAGGCTGCCTGGTGTTGACCTTACTTTTGTTCCTGCCGGACAAAATGTCGTTCTTTAAGGTGTGGTGAGTGTAAGAGGACAAGTAGCAGAAAAAAATGGGCTGTGATGGAGCCTCCTTCATGTTCACCCTTTCCTGGAGGACTGCTAGTTGCCAGTTGCTTACTAAACCTACCTCAGCATCCATCACGGAAGGTCCCAGTGGTGTTAAAGAATAAAACAGAGCATGACATTATCATCCCGGGCAAGAGTGTGGTTCGCAAACAGTCATGCTTTGCAAAAAGTGATGTCACACAACGTTGTGCAATATGTCAGGTTTAGTAAGAATTTCATTGTGTTGTGTACTACTGGGCCACCGTACTTTAATGATAAATAGGAGTATTTAAAATATTAATAAAATGTTAACACTTAAAATATATAAAATATGAACATTTAAAACAATAATTTTGAAATAAGCATCAACAAATATGTCTACCTATCTTTTATTAACCATTCACAGACCTCAACATTTTTACCCTGAATCCATGTTTAAGCTTGAACAAGGAACCCTTCTCCCATTGTGAGCGTATGTTGCATTAGCATATCTCTAATTAAAGTAGGCAAAGGTGGAGCTGACGATCAAAGACTGTTGGTTCTCGCTTCTGTTTTGTATTGCCTGCTCATTATCGTAAGGCAGCCTCTGATTACAGCTATTTGTGTGCCTCCATCAATCTGGGGAAAGCCAATTTGCCTTTTCAATCCTGTGATGAGCAAAGTTAAATCTAAAGCAAAACTATAAACACAATGCTTGGAGATGTCATGTTTTCAGCTGGACCATGTAATTGCCCCTTTACCCTTGTTAACATACTTACAGAGCTGTTTAACTATCCAAAAAACTGGAAAGGGCACAACACCTTATAATCATCGTCTTGCCTCCCTGACTTGTCTTTAAAAGGAGCCTGGCTTCATGGACAAAACTGGATTCAAAACAAACCCATAATAATAATAATAATAATAATAATAATAATAATAATAATAATAAGAAGAAGAAGAAGAAGAAGAAGAAGAAGAAGAAGAAGAAGAAGATGAAGAAAATACATAAGAAAATAAATAAAGCACTATGCTACAAGAGACTGTGATTTACTTCACTTCAGATTGACTTTACAGAGGTGCCGTGGTAACATTTCTGAAACACATAGCTCTGTCTTATTGCTTTTACAAAATAGTTACACAAATTTACTATGTTATATTGTAGTTATGAAAGAAATTAGTTGTTCATAATAATCACAAAATAAAAAAAGTAAAATAATATTGTACATTTACCTAATTGTAGGCAGTTTACATGAATATATTATTTAACTATGTTTTATTAAGTATCTTTATGAATATAAATAACACTGTATAATTTATTTTAAATTACATTTTACATTTTTTTATGAAATTATATACTACTACTGCTACTACTACTACTACCAATATTATTATTATTAATACTACTACTACTAATAATAATTAATTCTGCCGAAGTCAATTCTAGGCTGTTTACATTGATACAATTATACATTATTATTTAAATATGTATTAAATAATAATTAATGGTAATTAATTACTATATGGCATTACATTTTATTTATTTATTTATTTATTTATTAAACTTTAATAATAATAATAATAATAATAATAATAATAATAATAATAATTGTATTATTTAATTTTCAATGTGTCATTTTATATTATTTATTAAACAATTTAATTAATACTTTTTCAGTAAATAGTTATATTTATCATTAATTATCAGAAACATTCTTCCAAGTAATGTATGCATTACTCTGTAGTATGTACTCTGCATTACCAAGCAATCTAGCAACTATGTTTACTTTTTATAAAATATACAGATCAGATGGATCATTCAGTTAGATTTGAAAGAGATTTCTCTTGTACAATGTCTGTTATACAATGACTTCTAAAGTGGCTCATCCAATTAGATGTTATAACTATTCATTTCATATGGCTTTTTTTCATACTGGATAACTAGTTTTATTAGTATTAAGGATATGAGAATGACAGACTCATCTTCAGATCATTACTAACTGTTTCATGTTTAATTTTAAAATTCCTGTTGATCGTAATACTCATTCATCAAACCCATATTATTTTCAGAGACACAGTAGGTGTTCACCATATCAAATCGCACAGTAATATAGAAACAAGACACATACCGCAACCAAAGAACACCCTGATTAAAAATGCATTAATTGCACCACCCGTAGACACACTACCCACGAGAAGCCAGACAGAAGAGCAATGACTGGCGCTCTTCTCTCTAATGGATGATATGGGAGATGTTTGCAAATGAAAGTGTACGATCGCCCTTCGTCCTCCCAGCAAATATCATCGACCAGATACAACATAACTGATTGTGGCAGAGCTCAACCGAGGGCACATTTGATAATGGCTTTCATGCTATCATTTGTGAGAGAGAAATTGTTTTCTCAACCCTGGATCGGTGTTATGCAGATGAGCCCATTATCTACCCATTTGAGCTTATGTCTACCTGCCTGTTTGATGGAGTTGTCTACGACTGGCTCAGCAAAGATCCTCGCCTCGAGACCTTCTCTGGCTCCATGACTCCAGATAGAGGTCGTTTTTGTTTATGGCAGCAGAATAAATAGGTTGATGAGATGAGTTTGTTGATGGATGGTATAGACGGAGGCTCGAATATCTCTGTGCCTAATGCATTGATTCTCTTCCCCAGACCAGATTAGGATGTCAGGCACCAAGACTGGTTCCCCTTGTCTACCCTTAATGTAATCTACTATTGATCAGGTGATGTAGCAGTGCAAATATAACCTCTCTATATTAATATCTTTCTTTCCTCTGTTCAGCAATAGCCCAAATAAAGGATGCATCCATACGCATCAGGCAGGCAGCGGCTCTGTAAATAAGCAGCTGTTGTTAGGATTCAGCCCCAGTTGCTGTATTGACCCACAAGGATTGCAGGCTTGCGGTCATGCTTCGAGTAATGATGTGATGAATTGTCTCTCCTTGGAGTTTAAGAGTGTAGCGATAGCAAGATGGTCCTTTAGTGGTCCCTTTGTGGATTGTTGTTTAGAAGTGGAAAGAAAGTGAAAGTACATTTGGAACAAATAATAAGAAAATACATCAGAATTCGCTACTTGGATTTTAGGATACAATCCTTTCTTACCTGCACATAAGGCAATACACCACAGGTGAAAAGAGTAACCATTTTAACAAACAGATTTCACATACTTTCCTCAGTTGATTAATCACAGTAGAATAAAAGTCCAATACAATAACTGTTTCCTAAAATATGGCACTATCTTAATAAATATGCAGATATCTAAATAAACATAATTAAATGCATGAATTTCCATAACAGAAATCAGAACACTGGATAAAGCCAGGTTCAAAAATGTTTAATTTTGTTGACATACTAGAGAGTTAAAGGTTTTTACAAAGGGGATTTTTAGTTTCTCTTTTTATCAATCCATAATTCAGAATATAGTGTCAGATACAGAGCCAGAAAAAAGAATCATGTTTTAGGAATAAAATGTTGCTACCGTTAAGGCTTTCAGAATTTAGGAAATAGGAACAAAACGAGAATAACTTAGATAAAATTTGTATGAATTTTAAGTGAGGTTAGAAAAAAAATTAGAATATGCAGGCATGCTCTTTAAATGTATCTGTTGATGTTTTCATTAGAAAACATGTTAAATGTCTTTTAATTTTAATCATCACAATAATCTTAACACATATCAGATTATCAGTCTTTCAGTTCAATGTCTACATGAAAAAAAATAAAAAAATAAAAAATACAGGTTTGCATTTTCAATTTCCATTTTACACAAAGAAGTCACACAATTATCATGACTATGTTCCAATTGTTAGTGGGAAAAGCACAACTGTTTCATTAATTTCCTTTAGAGGAAATGGTCAAATCTCTATCATCCTCTTCAGTGTTAAAAATGTACTGGCAATAAAACAAGATATGCTATTGTTCCACATATAACAGAGAAACTGACTAGTGCAATTTTCTCTCTGCAGGCAGGCTTTGAGTAATTTTGATTAGCACCAGCTATATGTGGCTCTCTATTTCTGACTCTCTTTGAACACTTTACCACTTTATTACAAATTGCCATTTTATTATCAGGATTTAGATATTTTGTTTTGTCAGTGTTTGGGAAACATTTTTTTAAGCACTCATAAAGCATATATCATACATTATTAATACCGTCACAATAACCCATTGTATCTATGACACTGGTTTTACTAAAGATAAGTGTAGTCAGCACTTTCCACTTGTAGGGTTCAAATATAGGACTTGAAACTCTAACTATTTTTTACTTAATTTTAATAAAAAAATAAAAAAATGATCAGTGAAAGGAGGTGATACCATCAGAAAATGCGTATCATCAACCAGAAGAGATCATCAAACTAATATAGCCATATTTTATGAGCTGTTTCATTTCCTTTCAATGCATATGTGTTACATGTAGGTTGCAATAAGGTGAGACGATGGAGATTTGCAGCAGTATCAGGTTTATTCAACAAAACCCTCAAATTAAAACACTCTTCTCTAGATACAAGAAACAGAACATGCGATAAAAACATGACGAGGACTGACCAAGAACTGAAAGATACAGGGCTTAAACACACCTGACATGAAACCAAGGAAACTAATGAACACAGGAAAATGACTAAAATAAAACACAAAACCCATGAACAGAACACAATTCAGACTACCTGTTAATAACTATTAATACAATTATAACTATGCAGCTGTCTACAACAGTATTGCATCAGGGAGTGCATTGTAATCTCCCTAAGGAAAAATTCGATTCATTCATTGCTATAGGAGAGGAAGAATTTTCTAAACTCGTTAAATCATCTAAATCGACAACATGTATATTAAACCCTATACCGACTAAGCTACTGAAAGAGATGCTTCCAGAGGTCATAGATCCTCTTCTCAATATCATTAATTCATCTTTGTCATTAGGATACGTACCAAAAACTTTTAAGCTGGCTACGTATGTTAGGGTTAGGGTTACCGCTTGTTAAAAAAACACAACTAGATCCTACAGAATTAGTCAATTACAGGCAATTACATTTTTGTGTGGATGGGCGGCTGGAGCTCGTTAAGGGTTTTCCTGTTAGAACGGTGTCGTGTTAGCTACCCTTAAGTTTATAACTAATGATCTTCGCAACGGAAGTGAATCAATCAATCAAAACTAAATTTAGCTGGACTATAACGTTATCCTAGAGCTGTTGTAAAGCCTAAACAATCTGTTACGGTAATTTCCTATTATCTCTGTAAAGCTGCTTTAAAACAATCCAAATGAAGGTGACTTGACTTGACTTGAATGGGTAACCGCTGTGCAGGAGTACCCACTCCACATACTCATTAAAGCTCCCCAGAGGCTCGTCACCTGGAAGACATGCCCTGGTCTTTAAGTAACAGGGTGGCACACAAAAATTTGGACAGTTCATATTTATATTTTTGTCTATTACAACAAGTTCATAAATTAATGGAAGTTGTAGTAGCCTATTTTAACACCCACTAACCAGAAGTATGGACAACCCCTGTTAACTGGATACTTGGCTCAATGTCCTAAGGAGTACCTAGAATCTGGTTTAATGCACTGAGCTAGGGCCAATGAAGAGATGCAGAGTTTCGAAGGAGGCAAATCACACAAACACACAGTATTTTTGTTAATAGGTAAATTTTATATTAGATAATGACATAATACATAAAATAACGCAAAAGACATGCAATTTTTGTGTCTCTAATACGTTCATAATAATGGGCTACATAATATAGGCTTCCCACGAACAAGACATATTTAATGTAGCCCATTTTTCATTCATAATTTTGTTATTTTGTTATCTAGTACATTCAGATTAGATTTTAAAGTATTCATCTTTCACCTTGAGCTGATGAAAACATCCCCACTCCAGTGGCACTGATATATGACTGAGCAATAGATAATTAACTGCATGTTTCTTGGGCTCTGTTCATTATTTCTGTCCTCAGCCTCTCTGGGGAAAATGTTCATACATCACATATGCATGAAAGATAACAGTCAGTGGTGAATTACTTTAAAGAGAGATAAGACAATATTCCCAACTCAGTGTAGGGGTCAGAAGTACTTATTGTTAAGATCAGGAAATTCAGACCACCCTTGAGAAGTCAAAAGATGGGATATACATGACAGGAAATCTTTGTTGCCATTTTGCAAAGCATTTTTGATGTCTGCTAATGTTCATTTTAATCAGTTCCCTAGGGCGAGGTGTCGATCATGTATGGAATAAACATGTTCACTTTGATGATAGAGCAAAGCTTTCCAATATCGCCCTGCTTCCCTTGTATCGCCCTGTGATCCCGCTATGATCAAAAGTCAAAGATAAACCACAGCGTTCAGCTTTCCTCTCAAAACATAATTGAGGTTACTTTTTTTTACATTTTTGGCATCAGTTTAGTTTGCCTCACTAAGTTCTGGGGTCACTGCATAGCAAGTAGATTGTGGTAAGAGGTTAGCTGGATGCAGTGATGAAAATTGTGCATTGATTTCCTTTTGCTGGGAAAATGTTAGTAGATGTAAATAGTTTGAAACACTTATGCCCAGACAACCCAGCTGAAAAATCTAGCATAGCATAGGATTCCATTCTGGTCCAGGCTGCTTTATGGTCAGCGCTAGTATAGTGCTTGTTAGTGCTGGTAAATTACTGGTCCAGGCTGGTTTATGCATGTCTAGCTGGTGGACCAGCATATGCATGCTGTTTTCAAGAAAACGGAGCTGGTGGAGCTAATTCATGGTCTTGCGGGATTAAGTGTGAGTAGGCCAGCTTTCTGAATGCAAGCAGTGTTTTGGGGGCAAGCAGTGTTTTTGCTTGCATATTTCTATATTTAACACATTATTGATGTAAAGGAAAAACAATTTAAGATTAAAACATGATTTATTGAATTTTATGACTATAACTTTGTAATTTACTTTGCTCCCTCTGCTGAAATTATAACTGAAAATCTTAATTGTTTTAGTTATGATTACATTATTATTCAGTGTCACTGGTAAACTGGTAAAACATTTCAAAGCATCAAAGGAATTCAGAGGTGTGGACTCGAGTCATGTGACTTGGACTCGAGTCATGAATTTGATGACTTCAGACTCGACTCGACAAAATGTACAAAGACTTGCAACTCGACTTGGACTTTAACATCAATGACTCGTGACTTCACTTGGACTTGCGCCTTTTGACTCGAGAAGACTTGCTACTTCCCATGAAAACTGGGGAAAAAATGTTCACACGGCCGCGCCGCTCTCAGTTTATCTGCATCTGTGAAAAAATGTGCACCACCTTGTATGCATGCAGAGAGCACGCGCGCTGCCTGCACGACATCCAATCAATGTAGTCCCACGCAAGACAACCAATGAAGCGCAACAAGCAACAACGCATGCTACGATTTTGAACGAATGCTAAGCACCTTATCGGATGTACCGTAACTTACTAGCTGCTACATAGCTGCCAACTCTCACGCATTCACCGTGAGACACACGGAATTGACACTTTTCACACGCTCTCACGCCACACATCCATTTTCTCACGCACAGAAAAATCGCGAAGCAAAGAGGACATGGAGGCCGACAGACTAGACAGAGCAGGTTAGTTATGATATAAAAAAATCTCTGCTCTCAGATTCTGTCAATTTTATTACGAAATTCAGACAATAAATACTGTTTTGCCGCTTGTAAATGTGACACAACAGATCCCTAGCGGCACGTGAACCGATCATCTCTAGCTGATAGTAAATAACGTTAAACACGAATGAACACTGTTGAAAGATATAGTACAACTTACCGAAATGTATATTCCTCATTCATAATATCGACCCATCAATCAAAGGGGTCAATAAAACAGCTGGAGAACAATCATGTCACATAACATTTACCTCAGGAAAGCCATTTAATGACCATAATAGGCTATAGCACGTTAGTTGGCTAGAAAAAAAGAGCTATAGAGAGTATTTTGCTAAATATGTGTACTAGGCTATATTGCATGTTTATTATATTTTTACTTATATCATTAAATAAAGTTGTTATTATAATAAAAAAAAAATAATAATTCTGCCAGCTGATAGGGCTCTCTGTATGTTTACAGCATTAGGTGAGTTGTTTTTTTCTTGAGAAAAAGTAATGCCTATATTGTGTAGCCTACCTAATATTTATCAAAATGAGTCAAAATTAAATCAAATCACAATAATTGAATTGAACTGAAATAATAAAAAAGCGTAGCTTACCAGAAATTGAACCATGTAAACATTGTAACATGTTGTCACTAAACCTAATAAAATTCAGTTTAGTTACTAAAATGTTTTGACAATCACAATACACTTATTGTGATGCAAAAATCAATGGGACCCAGAAACTGCTTGGTTACTGACATTCTTCTAAATATCTTCCTTTCTGTTCAGCAGAAGAAATAAATTCATGTGAAATTTTTTGTGAAAATTACATTTTCTGTTTTTTACTGTATTTGATTAATGTTATTGTATAAAAAGAGGTTTAAATAAATACAAATCTTACAGACATACATGATTTGTATAAATTTTATTTCTGTGGTAAGAGGACTTGAAATGACTCGAAACTAAAATGGTAGGACTTTGGACTCGACTTGAGACTTGTTGGCTTTGACTTTTGACTCGACTCGGGACTTGCCTCATCTTTGACTCGACTTGACTTGGGACTCGAGGGCAAAGACTTGAGACTTACTTGTGACTTGCATAACAATGACTTTGTCCCACCTCTGAATGAATTGTCAAAGTCTCCTGTTTCAAAAGATCTGTACACAAATCCATTAAAAAGAGCTTGTGTTCATCGTAATTCCAAAATTTTTAGAGAAATTAAAAAACAAGAAAATGCCTAAGAAAAGCATAATCAGAAGCAGTTTGTTTAATAACAGGTTATGAGAAAGAGCTCTTTCAATGGGACAGTTAATAACAACTTGATAATGAATGTTCAAAACTGAAAGTTGCTGTTATTAAAGACTTTCATAATCATTTGGGAACTCACGTGTCAAATTCCAGCTGCCAGTCACTGATTCTAAAAAGTGCACATAGTAAAAGTTATGTCATTGCAGTCAGTCATGAAATATTGTAGACAATAGTGATATCAGGCACTTTCAACAAATGCTGAAAGAGAACAAATTTAGCCAAAGTCAATGGCCAAGTGCCCAACTAAAGGGCTTCAACAACCTTTGTACATGTGCCAAATGAAATAAATAAATCCAAACTTGTTTGTAATAGGTGAATATGGTAATGGTGTTTTAGGAGTTGTTTAATCATCCTCAAGTGAGATATTGATTTTATTTGCAGTTAATTTCATCTAAGGCTGTGTGGCTGTGAGTCAGCTGTAGTCTAGTTGTTGTGCTGTCAGTTTGTCTCTTTTAGTCTGTTCTTGTTATTCCTCTTATCTTCAGTGATTCTGCTTGTTAACTGCAGGTGTCATCATTAATGGTCAATCCTCACTTGTAGAGTGAATCTTTATTTCACTAACTGCAACATTGCTTCAGTGTTACTTTTACTCATTGGGACCATATAAAAAGTGAGCAGTGTTTGGATTTTACTGTGGACCAGTAAACATATAGCCTAACCAGCAACATGCATTTTTCTTTATTAAACAATTTATTAAAATGAATTTGGAAAATTATCTTGGACTTCAACTACGAACACACACTAAGAAACGTGATATGTAACACACAAGCAAGTTTTGCTGGGATAATACTCAAGACAACATACACCGTTCCATCAGCAACCAGCATCCCATGCTGGGATCCAGCAAACCACCATCCCGTGCTGGAATTAAGCAAACAGCATCCTATGCTGGTCCCAGTGTGGAAAACATACCTTATGCTGGTGACTAGCAATGCTGGATTTTCAATGCTGAAAATCAATAGGTACTATTTTGATCGATAGATAATTTGGTAGGTATCCATGATTCAAGGGAGTGCAAGAGTGTCCCTGTCCCCCCTGAGAAATTTAGTAGTTATGTAAACTGCAAAACCTTAGAAACTCAAATTGAAGGTTATAAGCTGGAGGTCAATTTTATCAGCAAGAGACCACTAAAAGTTACACTAAAACTAAAGTTCATTCTCAATTTATTTATTTATTTGTTTGTTTGTTTGTTTGTGTGAAGTCTTGATAGCCTGAATCTGTAATTCAGTTCACTGCAGTACCAACACATTCTCTAAACATAAATCATATATATATATATATATATATATATATATATATATATATATATATATATATTTTAATGCTGAGGAATCATTTTGTTTACCATTTATGGAAATATTGTGCATTCATAGTGTGCTTCATTCTCATTTGTTTCCAGTTGACATTCATCTTAGTTAAGTAAAATTAAAGTACAGTTAATTGCATATATTTTCTAGAGTCTGGACTGCCTGGACCCCGAGTGCCATTTCAATTAGATGGAATATCCAGGCAGTAGTCCTAGTAAACAACAAGACCAGACAATCTCTGTGCGTGTGGTGCTGGCTTATGTAGAGCGGTAGATCAGGATGATGGAAGACAGGTGTGTTGATTGAGAAGAGTGTGCAGGTGATGATGACCAGGGAGGATTATGGGAAATGTAGTGTGCAGAGGTGACAGGCATGGTGATAGGTGATCCTGACAATTTTGTTCTCATCTCCTAATAAATTAAATGCAAAAAAAAAAAAAAACTTTTTTTTTTTTTTTTTTTTTGCATTGACCTGGAGATTGGAATTTTTTTTTAAACTGTTTATCAGCAGGCTATACACACAATGAACATGTCTTTATTTTCATGTTCATGACATTGGACTCATTGATTGGACTCATTATTTAAACATACAAAATTATGTCAAAAGTCATTACTCCTGACCTGTATGTAAATTCCATAGTAAGGTTTTTTTTCTACCTTTTCCCATTCAAATTCAAACTTGAAGAACCTGCAAAAAAAGGAAGTGTAGTTCTGCAGTCCGCACAGCCCCAGCGGTTACTACAGGCAATGTGTCTCACCAAATCACACCTACTAAGAGCAGGTGTTCACACACAGTCGTTCAAAGACAGAGAGACAGCACGCAACGAAATGGAACAGGCTGGAGTTCCCCACATTACCATAATATGAACTGATTTATTTGTGGTTTGTGGAATGTCTAACACAAACAGCTCGACTGAGCTGAGACAACATACAAAGGCAAATTATGACAAGTAGTTTATAATAACTATAATTGACTAGTTCATCAATACCCCATATGAAAATTAGTACCCGTCAATGGGTAATAATTGCTGTGTCAATACTTCATCTAGCAGAAAATGAGGTACCCATCCAGTTTAGTTATCAGTTTTGCGGTCCCTCGTTATTGTTGTTGACAGACAGCTCTATTTACTCTGCAAATAATCTCTTTTATAGAGTCCCATATGTTTGGACAAAGAAGACATTTCTGCATAAAATGGGTAAAAACATTGGTGCTGTATGTGCAGCTATAAATGGAAATTTCCACCACAGAATAAAAAGATAGTTTTTTTTATCTCAAAATCAGGACTTTTTTTCTCACAATTGCAGGTTTATATCTCCTAATTCTGATAGTGCACAATTGTGAGTTTATATCTAACAATTCTTAAAAAAAAAAAAAAAATCTGAATTTCAGGATATAAACTCAAAATTGTGTTTATATCTCACAATTTGGACTTAATAATTTGCAGTTGCCAGATCTCACATTTCTGACTTTTTTTCTCAGAATTGTGAGATATAAACTCACAATTGTTTTTTTTTATTCCATTATGGAAACAAGCTTCCATAGTGTTAGTTACTGAAAGAGCTTGAAATGTTATCTCCTGAAAAAAAAAAAAAACATTTTATCAATAATTACCAGATGTAAGAGTTGTATTCAGTACATTTTCATGTTCATGGACTTTCATTTTGTTTTGATTTGTCACGCGTCTTCTTTGTTCAGATTCCCGCCACTCATTTTTCTCTTTGGTTACCGTATTAGTTTTATGTTTCAGCTGTGTTCTATTATCCTCGTTTGTGTTGCTACTTAAGTTTTTCCTTCAGCACTCCTTGTCCGGTCACCGTTATACCTATGTGTGTGTTATTCTATTACCTGTTTGGATCGCTACCCATTTGGATTATAAGTAAACTGTGTGTTGGAACCTTGATCTTCTGTGTCTTCGTCTACCTGCCTGCACACACCCATGACAGAGGCATTTTATCACAGAAGATATTTTGAAAAAAAAATGTGTTCGTTTTTTTTGTTTTTTTCATTCAGTGAAAGTCAGTGGGGTCCAATATTGTTTTGAAACTAAGTATCTTTTGTGTTCCCTGAAAAAAGTCATACCAGTTTGGAAGGACATGGGGGTAAATGATTTTGAGTTTATTATAGAGATCATTACTTTAAGCACCCCTGTAAAAAGCCATCTCTATTATGTAACTTATTGATGTGGTATAAATAAACATCACTAGATTCCAGTTTAAGCCAAACCAAAACTAAACTATGTATCAACAGTATTTGAGGCAAAAATGAAAGAGCACATTAAACAAGAAAATAATTCCATTTAATATGAACATGGCACTGTGCTTGGAAGGATCAATATATATATATATATATATATATATATATATTAATTGAAATATATTAAAGTTACTGGCTGTAACATTTTCTCTTCCTGGCAAATAAATCCTCTGATAAGGACATCTTGTATAAGTGCTTGACATGTTCGAGTCATACAACAATTAATGTCAGGACAGGGATGAGATTTAGGATGCCAAATAATATAATCTAAATGCAAGCACATCTACCCACAGAACAGAGCTCTTCTGGGCCTTCTAATGGGCATTCTTATGCATGTCACATTTTAAAAGCCATGAATTATGATGTTCATGCCATTGTTCTGGTCATTTCACACTGGAAATCTATATTTTAAAACCACAATTCTACTTCAGAATATTCCTAATTGACCATATAGAGCTTTTCCTGCAGTCCATGTAATGTGCTGTGATAGAAGCATTGCTGGGGTTTTATTGCATTTAAAGACACTCAGCACTGTCTAATGTTTCTTTTACTGCCTGCAATGTGAACTGAGTTTTACCTGTTAAGTATATAGCAGCAGGCAATAACAAATGTACTAGTCTATTCCTGGTTATATCTCAGCAAGCGCATTAAATTCTCAATTGTTCAGTCAGAGAGGATTGCAATACCTTAGGCATATTAAACAAGGTTCTTATCAAGGTTATTAGTCACAATTTCTTTATTTTTGGTTGGTTTTGAATTTCAGTTTAATTTTAGTTATTTTATGAAGCACAAATAGACTTTTTGCTAAAGATAAATAGACTTTTTAAAACTATTTTCAGTATACCCTGTGTGGGGGCACTTACACAAACCAATGTTTTTTGTTTGTTTGTTTGTTTGTTTTTCCCTTGTGTGTGAAGCAAGCAGGGTCGAGCTTCCATTTACCATTTTGATGTATATGTGTTTATCAATGTTTATATGTGAATAAAGCTTAAATTAAAAGGTTTGACCATATAAAGTGATAGTTTAAAAGTACTGTTAGTTTTTTTTTTTATTAATATTTTTCATTTTGATTTAAGTTATTGTAATTTTTTTTTTTTTTTTTATTTCTATTAGTTTGAGTACTTAAGGTCAATGTATCAATGATGACAGCAATAGCACAATTCGAAGATTTAAAATTTGGCATTATCTTTTATAATTTTATTTCAGATTGTGTTATTTTAGCACACGTTAAACTAAATGAAAATAAGAAATGTTTCATTTGCAGTTAGCTAAAACAAGTTTAAGTTTTATTTTTTATATATTTCATTTTATTTCAGTTCACATTTATTTTTGTAACGATGAGGCAGGAACGAAGCGGAGAGAGAATCCACATGCAAGCACTACTTTAAAGGGGTCATAATGGTACATGCACTTTTACAAGTTGACTGTACTGAAATGTGTGTTGGCAGTGCCTGTACCATCATATAATGATAAAAATCCATCCAGTGTTTTTTTTTAATCTCCTTATATGTTTTCCCCTGTCTCAAATCAAGCTGTGTGACGTCACACAGTCGGACGCCCTTCCCAGGATTGTTAATTGACAGCAGCGTTTCAACACAGACCCGCCCTGAGCGAGCTGTCATCATAGTCCACATTGTTGATACGCTGGAGCAGAATGGCGTCTAAGCGATTGTGGTGTTCTGTTCTTGGGTGTAATAACGAACACAGCAGTCATTTTGATATTCCTAAATCCGAACCGCTGAAGACGTAGTGGCTGAGTTTTGTTTTCGAAGGGAATATTCCCCATGATCAACGTCAATGCTTTCATGTTTGCGCAAATCATTTCTCACCAGACTGCTTTATAAACGAGGGTCAGTATAAAGCTAAAGTAAAAAGTTTTTCATGACCATTAGCTGTAACATCAATCTGTCAATGAACTAACGTATACATCAGTAAACACATAGCGTTCGTATCTCACTACTCTACCCTGCCAGTACTTACAAAGATAGATCAAAGTGACATTACGTTAACCAACCATTCAGAAACGTCCTGTTCGAGCCTTAATTGTCGAACTTCTTCGGGGCCGTCATCTTGTTCCGGGTCCGACTCCGGTTCAAATTGAGACGGTTGCACAAATGTGTCCTCAAAGACTCCCGCTGCCATTCTTTCTCCAAAATATACCCTCAACTGTTGTCAAGGCAACACTCCACCTGTGTGTCAAAACGCCTCACAGAACAAAGGGGCGGGGTGAGCAAAGCTCATTATCATTTAAAGACACATGCACTTAAATGGCATGCTGAAAACAGAGCTGTTTTTGACCAGGTAAAATTAGTGTTTTCTTTCAATACTAATGAGAATTTTTAATTAAAGTATATTACAAACTTTTCATTTAGACCCTAAAGAATCATATTAACTTGTACAAAAATGGCATTATATGACCCCTTTAATAAAACAAACAGGTAATCCAGGGCAAACAACGGAACTCAGGACAAGAACATGAAATAGCAACAAGCAACAGCTACAAGCTACAACGACCGACAAACAACAACTGAAGCACAGAGGTTTAAATACACAGGCAAACAAGCTAAACAAGATAATAAGGGGGCGGGGCTAATTAGAAACACCTGGAGAGACTAATAAACAAGAAAAACTACAAAGGACTGCAAAACATGGCACAGAACAGGAAATAACAAAAGTCCACACAAGACAAGGAGAACACAAGAGGAGCCGATTCCGATTCCGGATGCTCCTCAGGAAAACAGTCCAGGAGGGTGGTGGAGCGTAGGCGGACCCGGGGGCAGGATGGAGGGCCAGGCCCATGGAGCGGAAGAGGGCCTGGAGACTGAGGTAGGACGGGAAGCCAGGGCGGAGCAGGCAGTGCAGGTGGCCAGTGCGGAGCAGGCAGTGCAGGCGGCCAGGGTAGAACAAGAAGTGCAGGCGGCCAGGGCGGAGCAGGCAGTGCAGGCGGCCAGGGCGGAGCAGGCGGTGCGGGTGGCCAGGGCAGCGCGGCCTCCATGGTCCTGTCAAGGGACACACTGCCCCCCCCCCAAAAAAAATGTTTTTCTTGAGGGCAGCTATGGGATTCTACTCAGGAACAGGCACCGGCCCAGGAACAGGAACAGACACTGGCTCAGGAACAGGAATAGACAGCGTGGCGACGGCCATCTTGTCCAGAGACACTGGCTCGGCGGCGGCCATCTTGTCCGGAGACACTGGCTCGGCAGACGTGACTTGAACAGTCTCTGGCTCGGCAGGGCTGACGTGAAGAAACTCAGGCTCGGCAAAACTCAGACGTGACGTGAACAGTCTCTTTGAATTGAGGTTATACACATTTCAAAACACAGTGACACACGAAATTGAGATTTTGTGGCCAGTATTATCTGCCTTGATGTACTTGTGTAGAATATGATCTGGGCCTAAATGTATTTGGATGTTTTACATGTTGATCAGAATCCCCATTCCTGATTACAACTTCTCATATTTTAAAGCATTTGAGCCTTGCATTTAGATCCAATTCATCTTTTTAAAATGGAGACTCTGGATGAGAGAGTCATCTTTCATATTAAGGCTGGTGATGTAGTTCTTGTGAACTCCAAAAAAACTGGCACCTCTAATGGTCCATAACTGTATAAGTTCACTCTGATATATTGAAACATTTTCCATTTATCACTTATCACAGATGCCTAGCAGTCTTCAAACTGCCTTTCGTTTTCCCTGAACATGTTTTCCCTCAAACAATGCTGTGCTGAAACTATTCTCAGGGGTTGAGTGTGGTGCTTTTGTGAGAGTTCTTGCAAAATGCTCTGTGTTCACTCTGTGATAGGAGCCAGAGAACAAGTATGTACCATAGAAAGCCAAAATATCAGGGGCATTGAAAGTTGTTTATTGAGTCTATGTGAAAGTGAGAGAAGCTGTTGGATACGCAAGACACAGGCAAACATCTGTACTTTGTGTCAGAGTTTGGCAGAGCGCACATTGAGATGAGATGTTTTGTCAGTGTGAATAAACAGTTGCTTTATGGAAAGGCAGATTACGAGCATAAGGAGACGTCTATATGAATGCCTGGTTTCCCCCAGGCTTCAGGAGCTGGAATAGTCATGCCATTTCAAGCAATATAGCTTCACGTAGATGATTAACTACTTAAAAAAAAAAATGAAAAGCCATACAGCTTGCTGATTATTCTGTGGCTGCAGTTTGTATTCCACTGCTTTAAATATATTCATTCTTCAAAGTGGACTCAATTTCTTGTATGTGAAATATTTTAGCATTTCAAAGTTTAAAGTATTATTGAATAATTGGATTTCAGACATCACCATACCTTGGGGGAAGGTGAAATCTAGGGCATGATGTTTCAATATTGATATCTTTAAGACAGAATTTAAGTCAATAATAGAGCCAGGGGCTGTATTACAGAAACATCCTAACTCAGAATCCTATCCCATCTTACCATGGTAATTTCACTTAGGAAACAGAATATTTTCAAATCTTAAGTCAAGAATTCAGATAGGAAAAATCTGCCCTTCAGGAAGGTTCTCAACCAGAGTGGTCTTGAGGGAGGGGGACGCAGAGTTCCTACTTGACCGGGCAAGATATAGTTGGGGAGGAGGGAGTTTACTTGACCGGACAAGAGAGAGGTAGGGTACAGGGTCCTTACTGGTATAGGCATGAAAAAGATGGGATATGGGCTGCATCCAGGACCAGGCATGAGAGAGGTGGGACACAGACTGCTGACTAGAATGGGCACAAAAGAAGTGGGGTACAGGATATTGACTTGAGCCAGTATGAAAGAAGTGAGACGATGTAACAACAGGGCAAGCATTGTGTGATGATCACCACTCACCACCACTGCTGTTAAATGGCAAACATGCATCCCCTCAGGAGACTGTTTTCTTCCCTGTGCATTCACAACAAAGTATTTGCAGATCCAGCAAGGGAGCGGCCAGGAATGCTGCCAAGCTACACTGAGCTGTCAAGCCCACAATCCAGTGGGAGAATGCGTCACAATTGATGGGGCAGGATTTTAGGCTTTTCCCTGGATGGTCCGCAGCACTGTGGAAAACAAAGACACTGTGAGAAGTCTAAAGCCCCTTGACCTCAGGGAATGCACCATCACACACAGGACCCTGCCCTTAATTGGACCAAACTCCTCTCTGAACTCCACAACTTCCACAGAAAGTATTTTCACAGCAAGGACACCAGAATAGATTTAGTTATTGCTGTATTCTCTACAAATGTTTTATTCCCCCATAATTTTTAATACTTTATAAGCAGCAAACATATCTTGTGTAGCTGATCAACCAGTATGGTCTCTCTGGTGAATCTAGATGAACATGGAAGTCTTGCTTGTTATGAAGACTGAAGGGGACAACAGTACTCCCATCTCTTGTGCCGGGGATCAGGATTCAAAATACAATATACTGATCTTTAGCTTCTTTTGACAAAAGAATAGTCTATTTGTCCATTGAAGGGCTAAAAGAGAATATTGTCCTTCAGACTTCAGAAATACAGGACTCACTGTTGGGCTTTTGCTATTGGTCAAAGGTGAGGAAGGCAGACCTTGTATCTGCCTATAAATTATATTGAATTCTTGACTACCACTGAAACATGCTGTGGGTATAGTGATTCCTGTCACTCAAACTGCTGTTTCCACTTTCTCTGATATTTATTTCTCAGGCCAAGGTAAACTATAAGTCTGCTTATCACACTATCTTGGAAATTCTTTATCTCAGCCACCCTCTTTTTGATCTTGCCGTACACATAGTATGGCTCTTTTTATGCAATATACTAACAGACGCTTCCAACTTTCTTAAATATACTCAGACCAATCATCCAAACATATATTCACATCTCATACCAATCACCTCACTCCAACTCCTGGAACATAGAAGGAAATCAAACTGATCTTATCTTCAAAAGATCTAGCTAGATCTACAATATATGTACTCTCTGCAATGCATTTAACCACATTCCACATTCAATCCCATTGACTAATATCCCCATATCTAATTCACAGTCACATCAGGAAAACCTTCAGACTCTACAGGATCATCAAACATTAAACAGTGTGTAAATCAAAACTGCTTAATATTACCAAATGAAATGAAGCGTTACCCATGAAGAGAAAACGACTGTGAAGCTTTGGGGGTGTTGGACTCGATCTACTCCATCTGTGTTTTGATCATCGTTCTGAATCTGGCGTAGTCTTTGACAAAAATGTGATTTTCTCAACTTTTTTGTTTAAAATGTTGCCTTTGTGAAACTTACCGACATTCAAGTGTTGATAAAAAAGGATGCTTGAAGCTAATAAAATGTTTTTAAAATTAGAATACAGTTAAAGGTATTTTTCAAGTATAAAAAAATATATCTACATTTAAACATAGTAGTATACTGCAAGTGCAAAAATAATATATAAATAGTAAACTATAAGTATAATGTTATGAAAACTTACAAGTATACTTGCAGTATAAACTACTAAACTAGTAGTTTACTGAGAGTACACTTCAGTGTGTACTTTCATAAACTAAAAAATGTACTACTTGTATTAAAATAGTAAACTACTAGTATACTTATAAGTTCACTTGTAGTACAGATGCATTACAAATGAGAAACCTATAGTTGTGTACTTAAAGTTTACTACTCTTACACTTACAGTACACTTAAACGTATACTTGTATATACTAAAAGTGGGCCAGTTTAGTCCCAAGCAGTATTAAAATAGTAAACTTACAAGTTTACAACAAGTACCCATTGATATTAGTATATTTACTACATAAAGTATACTTAAAATATACTTGGACATTACTTAAGTATACTTCATAAAATGAACTTGAAGTATACTTCTACCAGAAAGACTCGGGAGATAAATTGATATAACAAGTGTAAATTTATTAACAGCCCAGCAAGCATAAATTTATATAGTTCTTTGGCGTAGGCCCCGTTCTTAGCGTGCAATGCAAGGGTAGCGAAAGCTGCATATCCTGCCTGAAGACGAAGGCAGGGGCGCAGCCGACCCCCTGGAGGTAAAGGAAGGGACCATCCTGGTGGTGGTGGGGAGGATGAAGGGGAAGGTACCATCTTGGTGGTGGTTGGGGAGGATGGAGGTAATTGGCAGCGTCAGCATCTGCGAACTCAGACAAATGTAAGTACCAATCTTTTATACTGCGAGTGTTAACACATGATTGGATAGAAGTGAGGTAATACATGACACGCTGATTGAGTTTTCCTGGCAGAACTTACGCTAAAGCTTTCATTTCTTTTTCATCAAACTGCATAGATGAATATGTACAGGTCAGCACTATCCATGTTTACTCCTCTTACATACTCTGTACAGGTCCTCACTATCCATGTTTACTTGCATCTCTCTGAAAAGGATGCAATTTTAGGATGTCTACAGTGGTTCCCAACCCTGTTCCTGGATGGGAACAGTAAACATTTTGGATGGCTCCTTAAGTTGAATTCATGGCATTTTAATTTTTTAAGAGAGTTTATTTTTGTCATAAAACAACTAACAACTCACTAATTGCCTGTCATGGTCACCTGTTGAGAAAAATCCAAGAAAAGTATTGTACTTGCCTATCTACTTAAGTAAAAAAGTAGGGCAACAGTTAGATTTATTATAGTAGCTATTTCTAACCTAAATAAATATACAGGTCATACTAGAATAATTTTCTTACTTACCTGCCATATTCCTACCTAAAACTGACCTCTGAGTCTGCACTGGAACAAATATCCCATACTTACTGTAAGTTTATTTTAAAACACAATGTTTTTTTAAATAAGAAAAAAATTCTTTTGAAATTTGTCCTAAAAGTATAAATGTAACTCTCTGATATGTGCAGACACCATATCTCTTTAAATCTAACTAATTTATCATGTTTTTGTTTGATGAGAAAATGATGAGCAGTGAAGGAGAAGCAACTGACACAGGGGCCATGAATGTGGATCCACCCAGTGATTCGCCACCAGTCAAATGCCCGCGCCTTCTGTCCCGCTACAAGGCTCACAAGAAGCGCAGCTCAACAACCCAGGATTCAAGAATTGAAACACAGATAAGCAAATACTTTGATGCCACCCACAGATACTGACACTGACAATGCACTTGCCTTCTGGGCCAAAAACCATGACAGATTCCCTCAACTTCACAATATGTTGGTCCCTGCCTCCTCGGCACCAGTGGAGAGAGTTTTTAGTAGAGGGGGCATTATAATGAGACCCCATCGTGCACGTTTAGTTCACAAAATGTTGCAAACTCTCACATTTCTAAAATGTAACCAAACTCTACTTTAAACTAATTTCCCATTGATTATATTTGATTTTTTTTCTTTTCTTTTTTTCTTTTTTTCTCGTTAACTACACCTTTATGTTTATTCCTGATGGCGAGCTTGTGAGGAGTGTTTTGCCACTGCAGTTTATTCAAGTTTGGCATATGATGTCATCATTGTTTAAGTTTCTCCCAATTACAATTTTTGTAATTTTATGACTGAAACACCTGCTTTGTGTTAGGCGGATGGCAAACCATGGAAAAGGAGTTCTGAAAAAATGGTTAAGTTGATTTCAGCTCTTTAGTGTTTGTTCGCATTTATTTGCTTGCAGAAGACAAAGATAAATTCCCACATATCTGCAGTGCCTTTTGATTATTTTATCAAAACTTCTCTCATCGTACACACACACACACACACACACGAGAGAAGTGCCAATCATATGCATATTCCACATTTTATCATACGTGTTTCATGTAATGTGGGGACTTGCACTGGTCTTGGTCTTGACTCAGTCTCGGCCTGTCTTGGTATTGACTTGGTCTCGACCCTTCAAAGTCTTGGTCTTGTCTCGGCCTGTCTTGGTCTTGGTCATGACTTGATCTCGGTTTAGGTAGTCTTGACTACAACACTAGAGGTGACATCAAAAAATGTGTATTTCATAAGCAGGACTGGGACCCAATGTTTTTCTGGATGGTTGCCCTCTTCGTCCCAGCCAAGAATGCCCTCACCTAATTTATTTTTCTCTTGGATGAAAACCACATAGTCTGTGCTTCCACACTTGGTTTCATCCTAGATGACTGACTATTTTGTTATGGACCACATTAGAACAATTGCCAGGTTCCAACACTTCCAACAAGGAAAATAAGGCTCTTCCATGACAGCCTTATTCAAACTGCAGTAATTTTGCAATGCCCTTCTGGCCAGACTGCATCATACATCCCTTCACTGCACATCTTGTTGTAAACGAATGGACATTTTCACATTACACCTCTTCTCAGTTCTCTTCACTGACTGCAAGCACTTACTAGAATTCAATTCAGAGTAATTCCTGTCTCGCACTTGTGTAAATTACTTAGCACTTCACAACATTGAGCCTTACACCCTAGCCACTCTATGTGTCCCTGCATACTGTGCATGTTCAATATGTATGGGTAACAAAGACATGTATTATATAAAACAGGCATTTCTACATTTCACCCATCATTAACTGGGACCACATGGATCTTGTGATAGCATCTGTGAGAATTCAGTCACATGATTTAAGTTGCACCTCATAGATCAATAAAAGTATGGACTGGACCTTAAGACACATGGAATTTGTCTCCAATAACAACAGAGCCAAGGGAGTCTTTGTGGGTCCTCAGAGGGCCTTGATTAATAATTTTTTTGGGCCACTGTAAGTAAGTACATAACACTCTGTTGAAAGACTGTGAACTGAGTTTCTCTTCATGGATCACAGCACTGCTCTTTGTCTGAGGTGGAACTGATCCAATGTTATAATAGTTTGTTGACTTTTAAAGAACACACATATTAAGTTGATTAAAAACTCCTCTTGTGTATATCCCACATATGTTTTAGTAGCCACAATGGGAGAAATTAATTTGCGGTCCTTGCTATTATGTTGCTGCTACTTTTCAAAGTTATTGGATTTACAGTTTTTGCCTGTTGGATGATAAAACACCTAGACAATCCTCTACCAATGCCTGAGAAACCATACAGGATATGCTAACAACCCCAATAGCAAGGCACGCCATTTGTTTGAGTTTTTTTTATTATTATTATTATTATTATTATTATTATTTGTCCTGTATTCTGGTTTATTGCAACAAACATTGATTTCTGCGATTATTGCTTTTGTAGGCATCTGCTAAAAATGTAAATATAATGCATTGTCTGTTGCACACACATCCACTAGACGAATTAAATGTTTATAGCATGTACTGGTATGCAGTACAAAACGTTAATCCAAGAATACATTAGCTTCTATATTGAAATGTATATATCACAGGGATAAATTGTGATATTTGCCACATAAATACAATCACATTTAACTGTGTTCACAGTATGCGCACAGCCTGAGTGATTTTCTATCTCAGGTATTGTCTTATTTAATAAAGCTAAAATGGCATTATAAGCTTTAATAAAATGTGTGGTGTCTGCTTTTATGTCGAAGAGCATTCAAGTTGGAGTCATGTCTGAAACTAAAGAGATGCAGGTGGAGTTCTTTACTGTCGCAGTTTGCAATTTATAATCTGCTTACACACTTCTATTAAAACTAAATACAAATTAATTATATGAATAACTCTATTACAAATAGTTAGTGAAGAACCAACTCTGTTAATTTAAATTCACAGAACTACAAGTCTTCAATCAGAATGTGATGATAGAAAGCTCTGCATCTGAAACAACTTTCCTTTTCAGCTGATGTCTCAAATTTTCATTATGATGTCCTAAATCCTCTCTCCAAACACTTGACTTTATTCAGGCATGCAATGGCCACTTTTCACAATCCCTGTTTCATTTAGAAATGTGCCCGATTCCTGATTTGTAATGGTTTGAGAATGTCATTTCATATTGACAGCATCTTTTATTTACAGTAAGGTAAATGATGACCAAATCTATATGTATTGGCTCCTGACATACAAATTATAAATTTATTCGAAAGTAATCACACATTTCATTCACTGCAAATTCTTATGTAATATATGCTTACTGCATTTTAAAAATGACACAAGGGCACATGTGATGCTGAGTGCAGAAATCCTCGTGTTAAGATGATTTGCAATTTTTGTATAATTACATAGGGCTGTCAGGGCAACACTACAGCTGCCTGCAATTACATATGCACATCAACCACTGTGTTTATGAGCGAAAACGACAATCAGCTCTCTGAACAAAGTCTCTAGTAAAGATTATACTGTTTTGTGTGATTCTGTAATAATGTTTTTTTTTTTATTTTTTTTTATGTTTATTCCAGCTGTTTATTCAGTGTCTGTATTATTTGGATTAGGCTTTGTTTTGATGGTTGGCAACTTACAGTAAGGATGCCTTCAGCCATCTCTACGCCAAGTAAATGAGAAAAACAGAATGTATAGAAATGCTCATCTAATGTGCAGTTCATGTCTATTTTAGTCCATGTGACCTGTGAGACTTTGGGATGTAAAAATGTAATTAATGTATTTTTTTATTTTTATTTTTTTCGCTACAACACCTTGTAACGGTTATGTTCTGTTATGTCCTGTTATAGTTTCATTTTCACTCTTTTTGATCTGTTCCTTTTTGCATGATTTCCTAGTTAGTTTCCTCGTTTGCTAATTAGTCCCACACACCTGTTCGGTTTCATCTTGATTATGTTTCCTCATGTCTATTTAAGCCCTCATTTTCTGTTTCATTGTCGAGAAATTGTTTTATGTTAATGTGTAGTTGTGACTCTTATTCTCCTGAATGTTCTCCTTGGTCATTAAAAGACTCTTTGTTTATCTTTGACTTTGACACACCTAGTGTTGCGAAATTTAATTATTAATGTGCGTGCATTTGTGCTTGCTCTGTAGGGGGGGATTCAGAGCAATTGGGACACATTTTCCTATGACTTGGAAAAAGTATCCCAATCAACCTGAATTCACCCCTTAGTAACACATTTATTTGGGGTTTAAAATATTTATTTAGATTTGTTTTGCAACCAATGACGTGCATTTAGAGGTGGGGCTGTCTGCTTGTCTGAACAATGGAAGATGGAGACCTGCTTGAGAATAGTCATTAATATTGCGATTCCATTTATGATGCTTTGGGACGGAAATAACAAACATCACTTTTAAACGCTTACATTTTTACATCAAAACTTTTAAAAGCACAGGCCAAAGTCAAGGCCATTTTCCATTGCTGTTTTTGTGGAAAGCATTAGCCTGTGCATAAAACATTTTTAATCAGTAGTTTGAAGATTTTGTTACAGTAGTGAAGTACTTCCCAAATAAAGACTTCATACCTCACAAGATTATTTTGAACAATTTCCTCCACACTTTGTTTAGAAGGAACTTATTATATGAATAAAGAATGATGATTGGGTAAATGTAGAGCTGCATGATTTAAACAGCTAATAATGAAAGAAACTGATCAGTCTAGTGGAGGAAATAAAGGATTGCCTTTGTTATGTAGCTTTGTATTTCATAAGAGCGTAATGAGAGAACTGGAAAGTGTTTATTATTTTCATGCAGCTTCACTTTTTGAGCATAATGAGGCAGGACGTTAAGCATAATTTCATAATGTGGAAAAGGGACAGAGATGAAGGCCAATACATTTAGAAGATTGTTTAGTCCAGCAGTCTACAACTGGTGAGTCGTGTCCCATAAATGAATCATAGTTCTTTTCTGATAATAGCTGAAACCATAAATGCAAATAGTAAAATGCAGCTAATCATATAATTGTGCATAGTTAGCATAACAAAATAATTGGCCTATCAGGCTCATGCAACAGACAGGAAAACAATTTCCATATTTTTGCTTTTGTAATTAAAGACGCCATGAGGGTGATTGATGACTTATTTTCATGTTTGCATCAACTATCCCTTTAAGAGCTAAAATAAAATATGGTTTTATTTCTGTCATAAATGCCACATGATCCCATTAAGGCCAATTAGGCATCATGCTGCAAATAAATATAATTGAATTATCAAGCAGTAAATAATCATACACTGGGGTACAATTTGTGAGTCTGCTCAGATAATAATTATCTAACTGAAAATGTCTCACCTAATTTATGTTGATTTGAAAGGATGAGCTCCATTAAATCACGGAAAAGAATAGACAGGTTAAAGTTGCATATGACATTAGAATAAACACTATATTTTCATTGTTTAGTTTAAAATACTAAACAATGAGCATCTGCTTTAGGAGGCAGTGGGGATAAATGGCAACATGATTGAATACTAATGGATGTGTTTTTATGTAAAGTGTAATTTAAGCACTCATACATTTTCATACATTTGGATAAGTGATTACCCTGAAATCCCTGAAATGTACCTTTTTTTCCCCAGCCATTTTCCGATGTGATTCTGCAGTTTGTGCAGGTAGCAGCTTCCGAAGTGAGTAAGTTCATGGCAGAAACCTCCAGGGTGGGGGGTGGAAGAAGTGAAATGAGATTTGGGAAAGGTAGAGATAGAACAAGTGTGAGTCATTGGATCTGACCCAAATGTAAACTTTTCTCCCAGAGTTCTACCGCACTGAAACCTCAGGGCTTGTGAGATGAAAGAAGCGATGATTCTGGGTCAGCAAAAGTAACGTGTATGTTTTTTCTTCTGCCATCACTTTCTGCTTTGGGTATAATGCAAAAGAACTGTTTGGACTACCATTAAAAAATGTTTGCAGTCTTGCATGAAACACAAAGTGAAACCTGCTCCGGCTCTGTGGAAGAGGTCATACTAAATACATCTATATTTTAGGTACAAATATTTATTTACATGACTTTGTTGAAAAATTTGGTGCAGTGTGGTGCCACCAAAATAATTCTAAATAGTACCTGATGAACATTAAAGGCAGGGTCGGCAGTTTAAAAAAAAAAAAAAAAAAAAATGTTTTCCAAATTTGTTTAAACTTACTTTATATACCAATACATAATTAAAATGTAAGTACTCTGAAAAAGAGAGTATAAAAATTGAGTGTTTGTAGTCCTCTCGGGGCGCAATAAACACAGCTACTTATTTCCATTCGGAACGAGTGAAATGATTGGCTGGGCGACTGTCACTCTCCCTCGCTACCATGGCTACCACCCCTGCTGCGACAGGAGCTGCCCACATGCGCGCACCCATTTGACTCGAGGAGGGGAAGAGGCACGGAAGCTAGGAAGAATCACAATTATGGCAGAGAAAGAGCAGTCAAAATTCCCAGTACCTGCATATACAGTCAGCGAAGGCAAACAAGGCAAAAAAAGGAACTAGTAAGGTAGAAAGGTAGGCTACTTGTCTCCGGAGTGTTAGTCCTTTATCAGAGCCAACAGTGCTTTCATCGTGGAAGCTCTTACATGCAAAACACCGTATATGTTATGAATCTTACATGAAATTCACCTTCATCACAGTGTAACTGATAGTAATGGGAAAACGTGTATCAATGCAACCTGTTTTTAGCTCGTTACCGAATCAAACTCAATATATTTTAAACTTTACTATTATCGATATGCTAGCTTGATAGTGAGTACTAACAGCCATGTTAGTTGTTTATATTCATAATGATAAAGTTAGGTATTTTATTACATGTGATTCTGACATGATGTCACTACATACACTGCGCTCCTCTCCGAGCGGTCGGCATCACGCGTTCATGTGTTTTGGGGGCGTGGCTTTGGAAGGAGCCCAGAAGGGAGGGGGTGGGAGTAAATGGAATAATTAGCTGTGTTTATTGCACCTTGAGAGGACTACAGACACTCGATTTTTATACTCTCTTTTTCAGAGTACTTACATTTAAATTATGTATTGGTATATAAATAAAGTTTTAAAAAAAATTTAATTTTTTTTTTTTTTTTGAAAAAAACTGCCAACCCTGCCTTTAACTGTTAAAACAAATAACCTACTATAGCATAATTAAATATTTGCCGTACTCAGTGGTGGAAAGAGTACTGAAAAAAACATACTCAAGTAAAGTACCATTACATTCCAAAAAATGTAGTGTGAGTAGAGTAAAAAGTACTTGTCCTAAAAACTACTTGAGTAAGAGTAAAAAAGTAGCTTATTTAAAAGTACTCATGAGTAGTGAGAAGGGCATACTGAGCTGCGGATTCTACCCCCTTATAATAAACACTGCACTACAATTAATAAAGTAAAAAAAACTTTGTACATACTGTAATTCACATTATCTTTTGTTCTTTGTCAGAAAGATTGAAGAATATATATATCATCCATCTTTTAAAATGCATCAAAACAGTACACTCATCACCATTTAAATCATATTGTTTGAAAAAAAAAAAAAAAAAATGAATTAGGCGTAAGGCCACTGAGCCTGAGCATGCTTGTTGCACATAAAATATCAATGTTCATAACTGTGCAAAGAATTCAAAAAACCTTTAGAAACTCATACGATAGTTCAGCATCACACTGTCACGGAGTCACCAGATCTGCACACTCCGCCCACTCTCCCCGGAGTTCTGATTCACCGCACCTGCACTTCATCATCAACGCAAACTATATAAAGACACTTCCCTTTCACTTCATTGTCTGGTCTTGTCCTTACCTAACATACAGACTCCTCTACTCACCTGAAGATCACTTACCTGAACTTCACCCTCGAATCTCCGATCGCCCGTCATCCATCTTCTGTCTTCTGTCTCCAGTCATCAGTCTGCTGTATCCTGTCCCGCCATCTGCAAACAGATTATCCACTGCACACTCACCAGTCTCATCTGCTGTTCCACTCTGTGCCTCTGTTCAATAAACATCTATTTCACAATTTACCTGTCTGCCTCTCTCTGTATCATGACAGAAGACCAGACCACATGCAGAGTCCCACGGAGACTACAGCGGATCGACCCATTGATCCGTTCGCAGAATTGGTTCATGCAGTCCGCCTTTCCCTTCTGCCCACCGTATCTGACAACCCACCTACCGTTCCCACCGATGTCCTTCAAGCCTCATGCCAATCTCTCCTGCACTATACACCCACTGCTTCACTCGCTGCCTCTGCCAGTCCCATGGCCTGGCCAGCGACATTCACCTGAGGGGCGGAGGATTGCAGTGGGTTCCTGTTACAATGCTCGCTATACTTCGAGATGCAGTCTCACCAGTTTACCAGTGAATGCTTCCGAGTAGCCTTTGTCATTTCCCTGCTGTCTGGACGTGCACTTCAGTGGGCTCAGTCTCTTTGGCAGTCCAATGCACCCATCATTTCTTCACTATCCTCCTTCTTCAGTCACTTTAAAGAAGTGTTTGGCCAAACTGCCTCAGATTTGTCAGTTCACGAACAGTTGTTCAACCTGCGACAAGCCAATAACTCTGTCACTGCTTATGCCCTCCAGTTTCGCACACTGGCAGCCACCAGCAGCTGGAACGAGACTGCACTACTCATCGCTTTCCATCAGGGACTCAGTGCCAACATCCGCCAGCTAATGGTTGTGTATGATGATGCTATGGGAATAGAAAACTTCATCCAAAATACTATCCGGGTTTCTCAACGTCTCACCGCCTGTTCTCTCCTAAATCCCACTGCATATCCTCTGCCCTCGGCACCATCAGTCGCCCTTCCAGCACCTGAACCTATGCAGGTGGATTCATATCATCTCACACATGCGGAGCGTCAGTGAAGAATCCAAAATCAACTGTGTTTATATTGTGGGAGAGAAGGTCATGTCATCACCGCCTGTCCTGTTCGACCACCACCCCCCGCGGTTAGTAATAATAATAATAATAATAAATTTTATTTATGATGCACTTTACATTTCAACGAAATCTCAAAGTGCTACAGTAACAGGGGGTTAAAAACAGTCCCAAATGTCACAAAAACAATAAATAGCAATAAAACACCACAAAGTTAAAATTTAAATCATGAGAGTTAAAAGGCCTTTTGAAATAAAAATGTCTTTAGGCCCTTCTTGAAAACCTCCACAGTTTGTGGGGCAATTAGGGTCTCTGGGAGGGCATTCCAGAGCCGTGAGGCGACTGCCTGAAAGGCCCTGTCTCCCATGGAGGAGAGTTTAGTCCTTGGTTGGTACAGGCAGTAGGTAGAGGTAGAGGAGCGGAGGTTTCGTGCGGCGGTGTGTGGGATGAGGAGTGCACTGAGGTAGGCAGGGGCAGTTCCATTTATGCACTGATGGGTGAGGAGACATATTTTGTTCTGAATTCTGTGTTGAATGGGCAGCCAGTGTAGTAATTTCAGGACAGGTGTGATATGATCGTATTTGCGCTCGTATGATTGTACTATTCAACTTCCACCTCAAATAACCTCCTTGTCTCGTACCACTGTGCATATTCTAACCCACCGTATCTGTGTCTCAGTGCAAGCCCTCATCGACTCTGGCTCCGCGGGGAACTTCATCTCAGTCCAACTTCATCAGAGTCCTGAGGTGGACCATAAGGTGGAGATCCCTCCTGAAAACCGGGCGTTCCAGGATGTCTTCAGTAAGCGGATGGCAACCCAACTTCCACCACACCGGCCATGGGACTGTGCTATCGACCTGCTACCTGGGACCACTCAAACCAAGGGTAGAGTGTATCCACTGTCCATCCCGGAGCAGAAGGCCATGGAGGAGTATATCCAGGAGGCACTTCAGCAACAGTTCATCCGACCGTCTACATATTTTCCAAGCTGGACCAGTGGAGCGCTTACAACCTGCTTTTGTCACTCCTTCAGGTCACTATGAATATCGAGTTATGCCTTACGGCCTGTCCAACACACCTGTAGTCTTCCAAGGCTATATGAATGAGGTGTTCCGTGACTTCCACAACCGATTCGTCATTGTCTACATAGACGACATCCTCATCCACTTCCGGAACCTGGCCGAACATCGCCTTCATGTAACGCAGGTCCTTGAGAAACTCTGCCATCAGCATCTCTACCTCAGGCTGGAAAAATGCAAGTTCTACACCACCTCCGTCCACTTCCTAGGGTACGTCATAGACCAACATGGCATCCAGATGGACCAGAGGAAGGTGGATACCATCCAAAACTGGCCTCGACCCACTATAATCAAGGAACTCCAATGCTTTCTCGGATTTGCTAACTTCTAAAGATGATTCATCCACAACTAGAGTCTTCTCAATTCTTCATTAACCTAAGGCTCTCAAAAGCCGGCCCAAGTCTCCGTCCTTGACCCCAGCAGCCTCAGAAGCCTTCCAACAACTCAAACAGGCCTTCCAAACCACTCCGATCCTGGTCCACCCTAATCCTGATCTCCCGTTCATCGTCGAGGTAGATGCCTCTTCCACTGGGGTCGGAGCAGTCCTCTCTCAGCAGCAGGGTGATCCTCCCAAACTCCATCCATGTGAGCTGCTCGCCATTAAACTAGCTCTCGAAAAATGGAGACACTGGCTGGAGGGAGCACATTCATTCATTCATTCAAACCTTTATTTAACCAGGATAAAACTCCTTGAGATTAAAAATCTCTTTTACAAGAGTGTCCTGGCAAGTGGCAGCAGCGCGGTTTCAAATAGACATAGACACACTTTCACTCATCATATTCTAACAACAATATCATCATAAAAGACCTGAATCCTAAATCAATTTAAAAACAGTGACAGACAGACTGCCTTTCTGCAAGGTCCTTTAAAAAGCCTTTAAAAGAATAAAGTGAGACCAACTCCTTCAACTGAAGTTAATTTTGAAGCTGATTCCATGCAGATGGTGCTGCAAAATGAAAAGCCTTGTTGCCAAAGTCAGTGCGGGCTTTAGGGACTGTCAATAAGAACAGATCCTGTGAACGCAGGTGATATGTCCCTGCTGACCTCGGAAGGATATAAGTGTTCAGATAAGGAGGAAGAAGTCCTAATACTGCTTTATAAATAAAAAGATGCCAGTGCATCCATGCCGAACGGAAAGGGAGAACCACTCGACCCGAGAATACAGCAAACAGTGATGAGTGAGAGATTTTAAGTTTGTGATGAATCTTAAGGCTGCATGAAACACTGTGTCCAAAGCATGAAGACACCGGGAGGTTGAATGCATATATAAAATATCACCATAGTCCAAGACAGACAAAAATGTTGCATTTACAAGTTGTTTGTTTTGCTTCAAAAGATAAACAAGACTTGATTCTAAAGAAAAAAACTAACTTCAACTTCAGTTTTTTAACCAAATCTTGGACATGCAATGTAAAAGACAGTGACTGATCAATGGTAATGCCCAAGTACTTGTAATGTAACACTTCTTCAATTTCTGTACCAGAAAGTGTACAAATGGTTGGGACATTATTTTTAGTTGATTTTCCCCGAGTGAAGGTCATGACTTTAGTTTTTTTAGAGTTTAAAAACAATTTTAAAGTAGCCAGATTATGTTGCAAGATGTTAAAAGCAGATTGTAAATTTGTGATTGCTTGATCTAATGTGGACCCAGAACAATAGAGAACAGTATCATCAGCATAATAATGATAGTTTGTATTATCTATATTATTGCAGAGATTGTTTGTATAGATAATAAAAAGAAGAGGCCCAAGGATTGAGCCTTGAGGTACCCCTTTTGAAATATTTAGGGAGGCAGAAGTGAGACCATCTACTTGGACACATTGTGTTCTCCCTAATAGGTAACTGTTGAACCATCCCACTGCTTGTTCCGAAAGTCCAATAGAGATAAGTCTTTGAAGGAGTATTTTATGATCCACTGTATCAAAAGCTTTTGACAAATCAATAAACAGTGCTGCACAGTGCTGTTTATTGTCCAAGATTTTAACCAGGTCATTGACAACTTTTGAAACAGCTGTTATTGTACTATGTTGTTTCCTAAAACCAGATTGAAATTCATTCAGAATATTGTTATTAATTAGATAGTCTTTCAATTGCATGCTGATAAGTGATTCCATTAATTTGGCCAATACTGACAATTTAGAAATAGGCCTATAGTTATTTAAATTTGCAGGATCACCACCTTTGTGAAGGGGGAGAACATTAGCAGATTTCCAGATGGCTGGTACTTGGTTTGTGGCTAAAGAAAGGTTAATTAAATATGTAACTGGATTTGCTATCAAATCTGCAGCTATTTTTAGAAAATATGGTTCCAATTTGTCTGGACCTGATGATTTTTTTTTTTTAATCTAAATCCTTCAAGGCCTTCCTTACTTCTGGTACAGTTACTGTCTTAAAATGAAATAGTTGAGATGACAGTGACTGATCAACAGGACATGCAGTGGAAGAACTGGAAATTGGATTATGTAATGTTTCATAAAGGGAACTAGCAGCAATGAAATGATTATTAAAACTATTCAAAATTTCGTTTTTGTCAATGATTTTTTTTGTCATCAACAACAATACAAGATGGTACTTCTGTATCTGTTTTTGCTTCCGTTAATAATTTGATTGTTTTCCAGAACTTAAGAGGGTTATTTAAGTTTTTCGAAGTTTCAGAAAGGAAATAAGCGGATTTGGCATTACGAATTTTTACAGTACATAAATTACGTAAACGCCTAAATTTCAACCAGTCAGACTCGAGCTTCGACTTTCTGGCTTGAGCCCAGGCTCGATTCCGCTCTAGAAGAAGGTCAGATAATTCATTCACTCTATGTCTTTTCAGTGGGGCATGCTTATTCACCAGGCCTGTGAAACCATCATAAAAAAATGTCCAAGCATTTTCAACATCATCAATAAGGCTAATTCTTCCCCAATCAAAATCATACAGATCATGTAAAAAGCCCTGCACTGAGAACTGCTTCATTGCCCTCTTAAAGATTATACGCGGCCTTGTTTTAGGAATTTTTGTGTTCCTTACAGATGCTATAAGACAATGATCGCTTATATCATTTGCGAAAACAGAGGCACAGGAATATTTGTGAGGGGCATTTGTAAGAAAAATATCAATTAGTGATGATTTTTCTGGATGTTTTAGGTTTGGTCTGGTTGGGCTATTCACGATCTGAAAGAGATTATAAGAATCACAAAATGATTTAAAATGATCAGACATTGGCAAAAGCCAGTTCCAATTAAGATCTCCTAATAAGACAATTTCATTATAATTTAGACTTGTTAAAAACTCCCTCAAAGAGGAAAGAGTGCTACCATCAGCTGAAGGGGGTCTATAACAACCAACCACTGTAATGTGAAGACTCTTAGAAATTTCTAAGTCAAGGGCCAACAATTCAAATTGTTTGCTTATTGATTTTGAGACAATTACATTCACAAGAAATGACTTTTTTACATATATTGCAACACCTCCACCCTTTTTAGGTCGGTCTGTTCTGAATAAGTTGTACCCACCTACAGTCACATCCTTATCAGAAATAGATTTGTTGAGCCAAGTTTCACTTAAAACAAAAACATCGGCATTGGTCGAAAGTGCCCAGATACGAACCATATCTATTTTGCCAACCAGACTACGAACATTCAAATGACAAAATCCCAGGCCCTTTCTGCATTTAAAGCTTTCAGGGTTGTCATATGACATATTTCGCTCTGGGCCTGGATTTGGGTGAACATTTCCAGAAATTAAAAGCAGCAATATAAGCAAAAGTCTCTTTTTATGCAGTTTACAATGATGGTGGTTGTGAATGACTGCCAAGTTTAGAAAGGCTTCTCCTTGAACCCCCAGATGGTTTTGCAGAGCCATAAGAGCCATAACATCACTGAAGAAGAACCGATCTACCAGGTCCGAGCTATCCTGGACTCACGACGATGGGGTCCCAGACTGGAATACCTCATCGATTGGGAGGACTACGGTCCTGAGGAGCGCTCATGGATGAGCCTTTATGATATTCTTTATCCTACACTCCTCACCCAATACCACACGGAACACCCAGATCGACCAACTCCCAGGGCCCGAGGTAGACCCCGTCGTCCTACCCAGTTGTCAGGAGCCGCTCGTGGAGGAGGTGGTACTGTCACGGAGTCACCAGATCTGCACACTCCGCCCACTCGTTCACTCTCCCCGGAGTTCTGATTCACCGCACCTGCACTTCATCAACGCACACTATATAAAGACACTTCCCTTTCACTTCATTGTCTGGTCTCGTCCTTACCTGACGTACAGACTCCTCTACTCACCTGAAGATCACTTACCTGAATTTCACTCTCGAATCTCCCATCGCCCGTCAGCTGTCTTCTGTCTCCAGTCATCAGTCTGCAGTATCCTGTCCCACCATCTGCAAACAGACATCTATATTATCATGCAGCTAAGTTCATCATCCTGTTCTGATTCTCCACTGCATACTCCCGTCTCATCTGCTGTTCCACTCCGTGCCTCTGTTCAATAAACATCTATTTCACTATTTACCTGTCTGCCTCTCTCTGTACCGTGACATACACACACCATGAGATGGGTTAAATAGAGAGATTAAAAAACTGTGTGTGTGTGTGTGTGTCACAGTACAGAGAGAGGCAGATAGGTAAATAGTGAAATAGACAGAAATAGATTTCTCTCCAAAATGGTACCAGTTTTTGTGTTCTGATAAAGAAATGAGAATCACTAATATTATCAGTTTACCTCACCTAATGCACTGAAAAAGGCTAAGATAGTGAGCTAACACTAATTACACTGCAATTCCATGCCATTAACTATGTTACAATTTAAACATAAATGCACATTGTTCTAGAAGGGTGGCATCATCCCTTACATTTTACACAGAGCTACATTTACTCAAATTTTAATGCTGATAATATAATTTGTAAGGAAACTTGTGCATTAAATAGGGAAGTATATCCGGGGAAACTTTTACAAAAGAAACACAAACAAATGCATGTCTCTTTGTAGTCTCGGCGAAGCTGTTTTATCAGCAACATCCACAACAACAAATGTTGAACTTGAAAAATGTTTTTGCGCAAGTGCACTTGCTAAATGAAGGCGGATTGGATGAAATGGATCAATCAAAAAACGTTGTTTATTAACGAGCTGTAACGAGCAGTTCAATGGTTAATAAGGTGCACTGTATCCTGAATCTGGTCCTCCAATTTCAGTACAGAAGGTGTTTTAGAGTGTCCCCTACGCACCTTCACAGTGAGTTGCCGACTTCTCCAAGTGACTCCTGCATGTATATCATAGTAAGCAGAAATGTGAAATGTACCTCAGCATATTAAAGGAAGACGCTGATATTGAATTGATGCTTGAAGAATGCACTTCCACAGCATCCACGAGTAACAGCAGATAGCAGTTAACGTTGTCTATGCATAACAGTCACAAAACCAATTACTCAATCTAATCAAGTTGATGGATAAAAATAAAATTTTAAAACAAGCATGTAAGGAGTAACTACCCTTACGAATAAAAAGTATACTTCAAGTTCATTTTATGAAGTATACTTGAGTAATGTTCAAGTATATTTTTAAGTATACTTTATGTAGTAAGTATACTAATGTCAATATGTACTAGTAGTAAACTTGTAAGTGTACTATTTTAATACCGCTTGGGACTAAATTGGCCCACTTGAAGTATATAAAAGTATATGTTTAAGTGTACTATAAGTGTAACAGTAGTAAACTTTAAGTGCACAACTAGTTCATAATTATGTTTCTCATTTGTACTGCAAGTGAACTTATGAGTATACTAGTAGTTTACTATTTTAATACTTGTAGCAACTTTTAAGTATACTCTCATTAAACTACTAGTTTAGTTTTATACTACAAGTTTTCTTTAAGTGAACTTAACATCATACTTATAGTTTACCATTTATATATTATTTTTACTCTTTTAGTGTACTCTCAGTAAACTACTAGTTTAGGAGTTTTATTCTACAAGTTTTCTTTAAGTGAACTTAACATTATACTTATAGTTTACTATTTATATACAATTTTTGCAGTTGCAGTACACTGTAAAAAAAAAATCCGTAAAAATCCGGTACAATGTACCATATTAATTTGAAGGAATTTTCCGTATTTGTCTTTTACTTATTTTGAATTACGCGTTGCATTGTGGGAACTAGAATCTGGTCGGCGCGAAAAGTTTGAGACACAAGCGCCATTACACACACACAGATGACGCGGCCAAAGTTGCTTTTTAAAGTCGGATTTCGGATGTGTGGAAACCATTCTGACACTTCTGTGGTAAAAACCGAAAATTATATTTGGCTAAATGTCAAATAAGCTGTTTACGTAATGTTATTTAGTTGCCACCCGGCTTGTTAGGCAATGTCGGAGCCGTCGCGTTTATCGTTTTATGCATATCGTCACACATTGAAAGATTTAGTTCACACTCGTGGAAGTTCCCCTGATTGTATGCGTTATAGTGTTCTCGTTGTAACTGTTTTATTGGCTTTTATTTTGTCAGTGATGATGCGGTTTATTTCGTGCCGAGCGCACCCGTTAACCAGTATAAAGTGCAGTAACCTTAACGTTAGCTGTTACTCATGTTTTTGGAGCAGTTTAATGGCTTCAAACAAAAGCTACCAGATGAATCGCCAAGAAAAGGAAAGGCCATTCAATACTTGCTTTATTTAAAAGGCATGAAGATACAACGTGAAGAGACTGTGTGTGAAGATGCAGTACAGCTGGATCAAGGATAACGCCACATTTTCTGCCAAATGAGGTACGTTAATGTTATGTTTACGTTAGACTTTTTATTGTCTTGTCTTTGTTTTAGACAACACACAGACATTATACACACACACTAAGCATATTATTTGACTTTAAACCCCAAATAATGACCTTGAAAGATTAATTTACATTTAACATGACTGCTGTTATACTAATGCCTGTAACGTTAACGTTAGTGCTAGTCATTCTTTACCAGCTCCCTCTTCGTTGGTTTGTTTCATAGTGTTTCTGTTGTTTTCTTATCTATTGACAGGATTTTGCTGATACTGTGAGTTACTGTGCATCCCAAGCACCACCCTGCATGCTCTTTATGGGTTTGTATTTTGTTTTAATAGTATGTATTTTTTTAATCATTATGAATATTCAATATTGGCAAAACACATTTAAATTTAAAGTCTGAGGAAAAATGTTTATAGAAAAAGTTGGTTGCTGAATACCCCCTTCAAAGATTTTATGCTTATATGGTCAGTAGAAAAACATCGTATAGGGAAGATTTAAACCACTATTTTTGGAGCGGCTTTCTGAAGTGATTGTGTAATGTTTTTCATTTTGTAATATTTTATTTGTTTAAGGTGATGGGCATTCAGGATTGCTGTCATTCAAGAAGTTATTATTGACCACATCTCCTACCCCATTGAGGCAGTAAGCTACAAAATACCCAGAAAATGGTACTTATCCTGGAGTTCATAATGGTAAGCAACAAATTTTTAATGAAAACTTTTTATAGAGCTGTTGTGTTACTGTTTATATAATTGAAAATAATGAAACATAAGGTATAGTTGAGCAGACAAGCTAACATGACATGCAATTGGAGTCCACTGGAAACAGAAGTCTTAGCATTTTATACAGTGTTTGAATTTGAAAGAATTAGGGATGGCAGTTGATAATTTAACGAATGTAAAATACTGTACGATTGTTTTTCAACCTCAACCTGGTCTTTATGATACTTTGTAGTTCAATTTCCTTTATTTAATTTCTTGTGTAGCTAAAAACATATATTTTTTTCTTCATATCCAACTTTCCTGTGCAGAAATCCTGAACGAAGGTCGAAAAGGCTGAGATGAAGGAAACCAAATGTCTACACACTCCTCCAAGACTGCTGAAGTTCCTGTATGAACCACTGAAAACCCATGTTTATTTATTTTTTTATTTAACCTTTATTTATCCAGGTAAACTGTTTGAGAACCACTTCTCATTTACAAACATGACCTGGACATGACCATGTAAAATTTAAGCTTTTGTCAAATCTCTTAATGGACCTTTAACTGAACATACAGAAGAAGGAAAGTTTTTCACGCAAGTTGTTCACTCCAAAATGAAAATAATGTCATTAATTACTCGCCCTCCTGATGTTCCAAACCTGCAAGACTTTAGTTCATCTTCAGAACAAAGATGAAGATCTAATGAAATCTGAGAGCTTTCTCTTCCTCTGTTGACAGCTTACGCAACTACCACTTTCAAGCTCCAGAAAGGTAGAAATTACTTAATAAATTTGAGGTTAAACCACTGGAGTCACATGGATTACATTTGTCTGTATACCTTTCTGAACCTTGAAATTGGTAGTTGCGTAAGATGTCAATGGAGGGACAGAAATCTCTCAGATTTCCTCAAAAATATCTTAATTTTTATTCTGAAGACGAATGGAAGTCTTGTGTGGTGTGGAACAACATGAGCGTGAGTAATTAATGACAATTAAAATTTTTGGGTGAACTAACCCTTTAAGGAATATGGTGTTCTCTTGCAGAAAAATGGCATCAACACTAACATTTCACTCTACTATTGACTGTCTAAAGCTATTTTTAATGATAAAAGCAGCAGACCTGTATTCGTATTGCATTTGTTTTTGTTTGTTTCTTTCTGTATTGTATTTGTATTGTATTGCATTTGAAAATGCATTTGCATTTTGAATCTTGACTTTCACAGTTTGAAGTTTTTTTCAAAGAATTGTGCAAGTACCTTCTCATGTTTTCTTTTTTGTTTAATGTCTAAAACTTATTCCACAATACAAGCACTTTTTAATGGTGCTTTGTACATGGTTTCATATATATATATATATATATATATATTAGGGGTGTAACGGTACGCAAAAATCACGGTTCGGTACGTACCACGGTTTTGAAGTCACGGTTCGGTTTATTTTCGGTACAGTAAGGGAAAGAAATGCAAACATTAAACTGCAGGTTGTTTATTACTATAAACTTTTTTTTAACAATTTGTTTACACTTTTTTTAAACACTTTTTAACCCTCTGGGGTCCTTCGGGTCCAAATGGACCCGAAGTGTTTAAATAAAATATGTAAAAAATCAAAGCTTCATCGGAATGGTCCGAAATTTGGTGACTTTGTTGGTACTTCGTATATGAACATTGGGGACAGGATTTAAATAGTCTAAGTGGTTGTAAAAAAAATAGTCACACTCAGGACCTTCGGGTCCAAATGGACCCGCCATAGGAAATGAATGGGAAATTGGCAAAAATGTGACAATACAGAGTTTTTTTGTGCGTACAATCTACAAATCAGCCACGATCCAGAAAAAAAGCACACAACAGTGAAGGGGTGAATATATAAAACATCAAGAGTGCAAAACAGTCACATCCACACACACACACACACACACACACACACACACAAACAAACACAAACACACTTTTATACACATACACACTAATAAATTCAGATTACAAAAATCTGTTTTGAATTTTTAAAAATCACAGCTTCATCGGAATGTTACGAAACTAGGTGACTTTTATGGTATTAGGTATGTGAACACACAAAAATATTGAGGTCATGATCCAAGCATGCTAAGTTGTCGTCACACTTCTGCTCTTTGGTCAAAAATGACCCCCATAGGAAATGAATGGGAAATTGTCAAAAATATGAAAACACAGAGTTTTTTTGTGCATACAATCTACAAATCAGCCAGGATGCAGAAAGGTCAACAGTGAAGGGGTGACTCTCTAAAACATCAAGAGTGCAAAACAGACTAAATCTGTTCAGGCAAAAATCACTAGAATTCGCAAGCCTTTCTACAGAGAGCTGTTAATCCACTAGTGGTAAAAATGTGCTATTGCGTGATAAAAATGCTCAGTGTGTCCACCAGTTGGCGCCCATCTCATTTCAAAAATTGCTTTCATGAGGCAAAAAATGAGTGCGGCGGCGCACACGGAGCGGAAAAGCCCCGCTCATGAAAGCTGCGCGAGAATGAAACCCGATCGCCATATTTTCGGTCTATGGGCTTGTCTGCATTGGCCATGACGCTAGCTAGCGAGAGGCTGGGCTAAAGCGTGCCGTGTATGTTGTTGTACAGTGTGTGATTTTTCGCCCTGCAGTAGATTTCATTGGTTTAGGTTACAGTGACGACGGGTAATACTTTAGAATCAGCTGCAGGGCGGGATTTGCGCTGCACGCGGAGACTTCCGCCACTTAATATGTTCGTGTGGAAACACGAAAATGTACCTATGTTCCGCACACAAAATATTGCATTCAGTCATTCGGTACACACGTGCACCGTACCGAAAGCCCTGTACCGAAACGGTCCGGTACGAATACACGTACCGTTACACCCCTGATATATATATATATGTGTATATACACTGCTCAAAAAAATTAAAGGAACACTTTGAAAACACATCAGATCTCAATGGGGAAAAATATCATGCTGGATATCTAGCATGGTGGTGAATCATGGTGAATGATGGCGCCAGTGTGTTTGGCTCGCCGTCTCTCTCTGTCAATGCTGTGTGTGTTCGTGCTGTTCGTGTCAATTGTTGTTCAAAACATTGATTCAATTTTGGTTTACGATCGCCAAACACTATTGGATTTTCGTTTCTCGGCCAAAGATCTAGTAAGGTTTGATCATGGTGGATTTAAAACTTTGCCCCCGTTCCGATCGGGAATACCTGCTTGCCTTTGCCGCCCTGAGACTCTACATCTTCGGCGTAGGCCTAAACGCTACCGTCGCCGAGGAAAACGCAGTGGTCAGCTGGTGAGGCTGAAAGCCTGCTCAGCGCGTTTTTCTGCTTCCTGGGCTGAGTATCGAGCGGTGCCTCGACTCCTCATTACTTGGCGATTGTTGGACCCTGTCGACGCCTGGTTGGTACCTGTTGTCGGCCAGGATGAGGTGTTCCAGAGGTCTCCTAACCCCCGCTGGCGCGGGGTAAATCGTCTGAACCTGCGGCCACTGTGTCGGGCTCCTCAGACAATCAGCGCTGCGGACCCGCCGGTTTCTGTCAGGATTGGACTGGTAAACGCTAGATCGCTAGCTAATAAAACTTTTATCCTTAAGGATTTCTTCACGTCCCGGGGATTGGATTTTCTCTGTGTGACTGAGACATGGCTGAGTGTTGGTGAGTCCAGTGTCTTTTCTGAACTCTTACCGTATGACTGTTGCTGTTTGAACTCCCCCCGAACATCGGGTAGAGGAGGAGGATTAGCTACTGTTTATAAAAATGTCTGTAAATGTAAGCAGTTGTTGCCTTCATCCAAGTTCACCAGCTTTGAATTGAGTTTATTTGAGCTAGGTCGCACTCACACAGTGTTGTGTGCAGTAGTCTACCGGCCTCCCAAATACAATAAGAACTTTGTGAATGATTTTGCTGTTTTTCTGGCTGAAATTATGCCTAAATACGATCGTGTCCTTATTGTTGGGGATTTCAATGTTCATGTGTGTTGTCCTGAAAACTCACTGGCAAAAGACTTCTTACACCTCATTGATTCTTTTAATCTTGTGCAGTCTGTGTCTGGTCCCACGCATGAGCGCGGACACACACTTGATATTGTCCTATCCTATGGGTTGCCTATTCATAATTTAGAGACCTGCGACGCTGTATTTTCTGACCACATGCCAGTATTATTTGAGATTGTTCTTGCCTGTAATACAGCTAAACCGTGCGCGACTGCACGGCGCTGCCGTATTATTAACCCTTCCACTGCTGTTCAGTTCTCCTCTATATTCAGTCAGCATTGTGACATACCGGATTCTATATGTAATGATTCAGAGGAGCTTAGCTTATGGTTTCACTCCACTTGCCAAACTGCTATAGACTCTGTGGCTCCATTGAAAACCAGGCAATCTAAAACTAAAGTCGAACCCTGGCGGAATGACACTACCCGTGCTGTCAGACGTGAGTGCCGTAGGGCTGAGCGCAAATGGAAAAAGGATAAACTACATGTATCTTTTCAAATGTTAAGGGACTGCTGGTGGCATTATCAGACAATTTTGAAAGAAGCTAAAAGGAAATATTTCGCTGAAATTATTTTGTCAAATTGTAACAAGCCTCGTGTTTTATTTAAGACTATTGACTCAGTTCTCAATGTACCGCTTACTGTCTGTTTTGATGCCTCCTATGGTGTGTGTGAAAAGTTTCTTCACTTTTTTATTGATAAGGTCACTACCATTAGGGCTCAAATCTCATCTTCGTCTTATGACCCCTCAATCCCTGTTCTCTGCTCTGCTGTCTTTGGCAAGTTTGAACCTGTGACTTTGTCTGTTTTACAGGATATTGTTGGGCATTTGAAGCCCTCAGGCTCTCCAAATGATACTATCCCTCCTCGACTTTTTAAGGAGGTTGTTCCTACTACAGGGCCATCTATTCTTGCAGTTTTAAATAGTAGCCTTTCCTCAGGGGTGGTCCCTAAACTTTTCAAACATACAGTAGTGCAACCTTTAATTAAAAAACCTGGGCTGGATCCTGCAGATCTCGCAAATTTTAGACCTATATCTAAACTATCTTTTCTGGCAAAAATACTTGAAAAGATAGTTTGCAGTCAATTAATGGCCTTCTTGGATGAGCACAATATTCTTGAAGTTTTCCAATCTGGTTTTAAAACCCTACATAGCACAGAATCGGCTCTTTTAAAAGTTTGTAATGATATTCTTTTAGCTACTGACTCTGGGGATTGTGTTATTCTGGTGCTTCTTGATCTGACTGCTGCGTTTGACACAGTGGACCATGAAATTCTGATTTCTCGTTTGGAGCGGTGGGTGGGCATCAAGGGCATTGCACTGAAATGGTTCAGGTCCTATTTGGAAGGCAGAACTTTCTGTGTCAGCTGTGGAGATTCTGTGTCCTCCTCTGCTCCTTTGTCTTGTGGGGTCCCACAGGGCTCAATTTTAGGCCCTCTTCTTTTCTCTCTCTATTTACTCCCGCTTGGTTCCATACTTAGGAAGCATGGTATGTCTTTTCACTGTTATGCAGATGATAGTCAGATCTATGTCCCTCTTAAAAAGAATGAAACGGTTGGTCCATTACTTAAGTGTCTTGATGACATAAAGGCCTGGATGGCTCTTAACTTTTTAAGTTTTAATGAAAGTAAGACAGAAGTGATGTTTTTTGGTGGCACCACTGGGACCCCCTGTGCCGATCTGGGTTCCTTGAGTCAATATATTAAGCCAACAATCTCTAACCTAGGGGTTAAAATCGACCCTGACCTTAAGATGGACAGACAAATTAGGTCAGTGGTTAAAACAAGTTTTTTTCAATTGAGGCAATTGGCCAAAATAAAGCCATTTCTTTCTAGGCAGCATTTTGAGACAGTAATCCACGTCTTTGTCACCACTAGGTTGGATTACTGTAATGCGCTGTACGTGGGGGTCAGTGGGTCCTCTATTGCTCGTCTCCAGTTGGTGCAAAATGCTGCGGCACGTCTTTTAACTGGAACACGTAAATATGAACACATTTCCCCCATTTTATCCTCACTCCATTGGCTGCCTATATATCAAAGGATACATTTTAAGATTCTTTTATTTGCTTTTAAATGCCAAAATGGTCTTGCCCCTCCCTATATCTCTGAGCTGCTACACCCCTATAGACCCACCCGTTCTCTCAGGTCAGCCGATCAACTGCTCCTAAGTGTGCCAAAAACAAAGTGCAAGCAAAAAGGGGACCGTGCTTTTGCTGTAGCAGCTCCTACATTGTGGAACGATTTACCTTTGCACATAAGACAGGCATCTTCATTGTCTGTTTTTAAGTCTCTTCTTAAAACCCACCTTTATTCTTTGGCCTTTGATAACGGAAATTGACAATTCATGTTTTATTGATGGTACTGTTTCAATGTATGGTTTGTTAGTGTTTTTTATTTGTTTTTTATGGGTTGTGTGAATTTTGTATTTAGGGCTTTTATGTATGTATTTATTTTTACTGTACAGCACTTTGTGTCCACTTTGGATTTGAAAGTGCTCTATAAATAAAGTTTTGATTGATTGATTGATATCTATACTAATATGGACTGGGTAATGTGTTATGAACGAAAGGATGCCACATCGTTTGATGGAAATGAAAATAATAAACCTACAGAGGATTGAATTCAAAGACACCCCGGAAATCTAAGTGAAAAAATGATGCAGCAGGCTTGTCAATTTTGCTGAAATTTCATTGCAGCAACTCAAAATGGTTCTCAGTAGTTTGTATGGTCCCCACGTGCTTGTATGCATGCCTGACAACGTCGGGACATGCTCCTACTGAGACGACGGATGGTGTCCTGGGGTATTTCCTCCCAGATCTGGACCAGCGCATCACTGAGCTCCTGGACAGTCTGAGGTGCAACCAGGTGATGTCAGATGGACCGAAACACAATGTCCCAGAGGTGTTCTATTGGATGTAGGTCAGGTGAGCGTGGTGGCCCTTCAATGGTATCATTCCTTCATCCTCCAGGAACTGCCTGCATGCTCTTGCCACATGAGGCCGGGCATTGTTGTGCACCAGGAGGAACCCAGGACCCACTGCACCAGCATAGGGTCTGACAATGGATCCAAGGATTTCATCCCAATACCTAATGGCAGTCAGGGTGCCATTGTCTAGCCTGCAGAGGTCTGTGCGTCCCTCCATGGATATGCCTCCCCAGACCCTCACTGGCCCACCACCAAACCGGTCATGCTGAACGATGTTACAGGCAGCATAACATTCTCCACGGCTTCTCCAGACCCTTTCCTGTCTGTCACGTGCTCAGGGTGAACCTGCTCTCATTTTTGAAAACCACAGGGCACCAGTGGCGGACCTGCCAATTCTGGTGTTCAATGGGAAATGCCAATCGAGCTCCCTGGTGCTGGGCAGTGAGCACAGGGCCCAATAGAAGACGTCGGGCCCTCAGGCCACCCTCATGAAGTCTGTTTCTGATTGTTTGGTCAGAGACATTCACACCAGTGGCCTGCTGGAGGTCATTTTGTAGGGTTCTGGCAGTGCTCATCATGTTCCTCCTCGCACAAAGGAGCAGATACCGGTCCTGCTGATGGGTTAAGGACCTTCTACGGCCCTGTCCAGCTCTCCTAGAGTAGCTGTCTGTCTTCCTGGAATCTCCTCCATGCTCTTGAGACTGTGCTGGGAGACACAGCAAACCTTCTGGCAATGGCACGTATTGATGAGCCATCCTGAAGGAGCTGGACTGCCTGTGCAACCTCTGTAGGGTCCAGGTATCGCCTCATGCTACCGGTAGTGACACTGACCCTAGCCAAATGCAAAACTGGTGAAAAACAGTCTGAAAAGATGAGTAGGGAAAAAATGTCAGTGGCCTCCACCTGTAAAACCATTCCTGTTTTGGGGGTTGTCTCACTGTTGCCCATCTAGTGCACCTGCTGTTAATTTCATTAACACTAAAGCAGCTGAAACTGATTACCAACCCCCTCTGTTACTTAACTGACCAGATCAATATCCCAAGAGTTTAACTGACTTGATGCTATTCTCTGATTAAAAAGTGTTCCCTTATTTTTTTGAGCAGTGTATATACCCATTGAATGTATTTAAGAATGTATGAAAATTTGTACAAAAATAAACCATGTTCAATTTGTATATATCGTTCTTGAATTATTTGCCACCAAAATATATGCTATAAAATAGAAATTTCTGTATAAGGATTATCCGTTAATAGTACAGAAAATGTACTGTTAATATACAGAATTTTCCGTTTTAGAGGTGAAGGAACTGTCCGTAATTTAACGGAAAATGTCCTGGTAATTTTCTGCCAGTACATTAACCGTTTTTTTATGGAATTATTTTTTACAGTGTAGGCCTATACTACTATGTTCAAATGTAATTTTTTATACTTGAAAAATACCTTTAACTCTACTTTAATTTTAAAACATTTTATTAGCTTCATGCATCCTTTTTTATCAACACTTGAATGTCAGTAAGTTTCATAAAGAAAGGCAACATTTTAAACAAAATAGTTGAGAAAATCACATTTTTGTCAAAGACTACGCCTTGATCAGATCCAACGATGATCAAAATACAGGTGGAGTAGATCGAGTCCAACACCCAAAAGCTTCACAGTCGTTTTCTCTTCATGGGTTAGGCCTACGCTTCATTTCATTTGGAAACATTAAGCAGTTTTGATTTACAAGCTGTTGTTTGATATCACATTATTTTACATTTGAGTGAGCAATCTTCTATCACTTGTTTCAGCTTCTTCTTCTCCTGTGTTTTGATCCAGAGATTCTGTACTAGAAGATGTGTCATAGCGCCCCCTACCGTATAACAGTGAAAACATGGATAGCTGGAAAATGGTGGGGAAAAGTTTAAAGTAAATATGTACACTACCAGTGGACTAGCCTACACACAAATTCAGATACGCAGAATTAGAAACATATCTGTTTTATATCAATATTTTAATCAATATTTTCAAACAAAGTTTCATAAGACTGTATATGAAAAACAATGTAAAAAAAGTATATTTAATAGGCTACTCGATCAAAAGAGTTAACACAACTACAAGCCAAGTATACTTTGAATAATTAAAATTTTAAGTATATCTCGATCAAAAGATTGATTACAAGTATAGGCCAAATACTCTCTCTCAGTATAAGTCAAGTACACTTAAGTGTAATTAAGTATATTTTTGAGAAGTATATAAAATGTAGACTGAAAGTATGCTTTCTTCTTTTTAGTTGAAAAGAAGTATACTAATAGAACACTTGAATAAACTTATTTTCCATGCTTATTTTATTTACTCTATAAGCTATTCTATGGAGAGAGAATTGTGTCTTTATTACATGCAAGAAAATAAATGATCTGAGAGAGAAAAAAAAGTTTGAGAGAAAAAGTTATCACACTGATAGCAAAAAAGCATTTTATGAGAGAAAAAAAAATATTTGAGAGAAAAAGTTTTCATACCAATAGCAAAAAATAATAATATTTGAGACTAAAAAAAGTTTTGAGAGAAAGTATTTTCTCAGAACAAAAAAATTATTTCTGAGAAAAAAAATCTCTCTCAAAATACTTTGAAAAAAACTCTCAAATATATATTTTTTGCTATCAGTGTGAAAACATTTTCTCTAAAAAAAAAAGTGTTTCTCTCAAAACGCTTTTCTTTGCACTGATGCAATTTCTTGCTCTCGTGTCAGGATTCTGCTTTGACTGTGAGAATTGTGTCATGGGCGGGGCCATGTTCCTATTGGCCAGTCGGGTGAGCATCGTCTTGTCTTGGGAGTCGAACTGAATCATTATACCATTGTTCGGTTCACCGGCATAGATGCTGTCTCTGCCTTAGTTGAGCATGGACACTCCAATGTTTGGGTAAGATGATTCACGGTGATCTTAGATCACGGACGTATTGCCTGCGATAATTAATGCGATATTGCTCAGCTTGTCAGTGAACTACGACTCTGTGTTAATGCCGCTTCATCTGAAAGCAGGAGATGGCGATTTACTACTAATCAAGGAACCGGCTTTACTGACGAGATGCGCATAACAATGTCATCTGATATATCGCCCAGGCCCAGCCCTAGCCCTAGTTCATCATATACAACCTCCTGTACAGTTTTACTCGGACTCAGAATAAACAATTTTGTTTTAAGGTCAATATGATACATTTCCTGTTTGAACCTATAACTTAACTATAATCTAAAATGATTTTTATTAATGTGTTTAGCATCTGTATCTCAGATGCTATTGAGCACTATTGTTGTGCCTGAACGGTTCATTGAACGATAGTTCATGAACTCGTTCATATTTTGGGTGAACGTGAACTGAAAGTAGCATAATGTATTACTGCCTGATGAACGTTATTGTAAGCTCGTTCATTCTGGTGTCTGTGAATGTCACGCTCTCTCAGTTTAACTTCGTTCAACAGAGTGCCAGATTTCTATAGAGCTTTCCAGGCGAAACCCCGGCATAACGGGGTTTCGTATATAAAAAGTAGACTGAAAGTATACTTTCTTATTTTTTAGTTTAAAAGAAGTATACTAATAGAACACTTGAATAAACTTAAGGGTACCACAAATAGAAGGAAAATAGCGGAGTAAAAGTACCGATACATCACTTAAAATGTAATTACAAAATGTTTTAAACTACTCAAAAAAGTACAATTTCTGGAAAAAACTACTTAATTACAGTAACGTGAGTATTTGTAATTCGTTACTTCACACCACTGGGCGTACTTGCTATACAGCTACATTTGAAAGGCTGTACATGGAAAAAGATGCTCTTACTATTGCAGGTAGTGTACACTGTAAACCCTAACAAGCTGGCATAACACAAAAAAAAATAGGTAATAAGGTACATGAGGATTAAAGCTGTGTCCGAATATACCTACTTCCATACTATAAAGTAGGCAAATGTGAGACAAGCAGTATGTCCAAATTCATAGATTTAATTAAGGTAGGTGAAATGTAAATGGATGACCTACTACTTCCAGTGAGATTCTCATGAGGCCACAGGAGAGGATTTATGAATGGTCACATGACAATGACAACATGGCAGATGTAGTACGATGTAATTTCATTCATACTACACACATCCATACTATTTAACAAAGGTTTCAAACCAAATGTAGTACCTACTGTACAGTATGCGATTTCGGATGCAACATGTTTTTTTTTTTTTGTTGTTGTTGTTTTTTAAGAACTTTAAATCTTGGGGGGTGGTGTGTGGGGGGGGGTGGTGTGTGTGTGTGTGGGGGGGGGGGGGGTGGTGGTGGTGCGGTGCCTAATCTGTCCCTATATATAATATACACACATAATTAATTTTCTGTAATCTCCTCCGTCTTTAAAAGTATACTAGAAATCTGTTGCACCTCATTCAGTTTAAGATCAGCTTAATCTAATCAGCTTTTTAACCTTTTTTTCTATTCATTTTCAGTAATATTTGAGTGAAATGAACTCATTTAAGTTCACCATTCGGTTTTATAGTGTAATTACAATACCTACCAGTAGGGGCTAACAGGGTCATGTTAACCACCGTGGCAGTACCTCCGTAAAATTGTTCTCTTCAGGGTCAAACATCTTACAGGTTCAATTTTATTTCCTTTTCAAGAATGTGTTTCATTCTCTCTCCCTTGTGCTGTGCAGCTATTAAATTACCTTCGTTGAGATCAAGCTAAGAAAGTGGTGCTATAAAGCAGAGTATTGACTGATAATAAGCAGGCCTCTACAGCTCCTGATTGATTTCTAGCCCCTAACGGTACACAATAAGCAGCAATAATGAAGACAGACAAATTATTTAGAGGAGCTTATAAAGGCCTACCAAAGTTTTTTTTTCTTTTTTTTTTTCGTCAGTGCAAGCTGAAATTTCCCAAGTGTCACAATCAATATGGCCTTTCTAAAGACAGCAGAGGAGAGAATGACCTAATGATTGATCAACTGTTGGTCCTTGGCTGTATAAAAGTTCAGTTTTGTCACCTGTTTAGTCATCATCGTCATTTGTATCACACCTGTGTTCTGTTAATCAGTGTTCATCTGTGTTTGTATTTAGTTCCATCTGTTCAGTCCTTGTCCGATCTACGTTGTATTATGTGTGTGTGAATCCTCTGCCTGTCTTCCATGTACCTGTATGATTTATATTGTGAGTAAAAGTTTGCATTAGAACTTTTGACTCTTCATCTTCTTCTGCCTGCACCACACCGTGACACTTTGTGTGACACTTTTCCAGTGTGAGTAAAGTAAGTTGCAAACATACCTCTTCTTCCATATACCTTTTGTGAGAGAAACAGATGCTTATTAAGGGACATTCAAAGTTTCCAGTTGTGACTTGTCCTCAGGGAGTTTAGAATGTGAAACTTGTTCTGTTCTTGAGCAAAACACATGATCAAGTCAACACTCTATGCCTTTTTTAAATCAATATTTAATTCTGCAGCCGTCGTGCTGCAAAGGAATCTAAAGGCACAGCCATATGCCTGAGACTCATTATGTGTTGACTTGCACATTAAATTTCTGCCTGCCTCTCCTTATAGTTCTTGTCTGATGTCTCCGTTTTAGAGAGGGATCAATTACAGTTTCTTCAGGTCAATCAAGGCTGTACAAACACACTTTCTTCTGCTGTTTTTAACTGACTAATGCAGCTAGCAGGGGAGCTAAAGCCTATAGTTTACTCTTTTACACATAATCCTGGGTATGTGTACAGTGCACATGATGTAATTTCGCAACGTACATTACTGTACGTGGGCAGCCAGATTTTTCTAACCGTGTGTATTCTGTACGCTCAGCTGCGCCTTGAACTTTTTGGCACACTGGCCGGGCCCATTGTTTCTCAGTCAAAAAAGAAACAGAAGAAATAAACAACAACAACAAACTACTGGAGACAACAGTAAACACCCATGTTGACTAGCGCTTGTGTGAGGTGGATAAGAGATATGCAAAACTCTAGTTTAAAAGATTTCAAATATTTTTGTATCACTCATAACTAATACACGTGTCGACAGCCTGTGATCGCACATGCTATCAAATGGATTATACCTGCACTTTTAAAGGCTATGCGTTCAGCTGTATGAAGACGCTAAGGCTAAGCATTTGTCTCAAATTGTGGGTTTACTATCGCTAACTAAAACTAAAACTATTAAAAACATTTCTGTAAATTGAAATAAAGCTGAAATGAAATAAAATATAAATAGTAGTTGAAAAACTTAAATTAAACAAAAATTAAAAATGTCTCCTTGGCAATAAACTAAAAATACGTTTAAGTTGAAGCACAACAATTGTTGACTGGAAATAAATAAAAAGGAAATCACCAGGCACTGACAAAATGAAAGTTTGCACATGACACAACAGTCATCTCCCTTATCCATGATGGTGATGAGGCAGCGATTGTGCCCGTCAAACTCGGAAACAGTCCGATATACCCACGAGGTGGGGCGGAGTTACGCTATGCAAATTCCGCAGACCCATGGCATTTCCTTGCCGTTGGCTCGTTTTTTTAATACTCAAAGGTGAGAGGCTTTCCAAGCGAAACCCCATTCACCGTCACGACGTAACTCGTAGTGACCACAAAAGGGAACAGACAAAGACAGAGTTAACAGGACGAACTAAATAGCAAACACAGATGATGATAATTAATAGGACACAGGTGATACAGATGAACTAATGATGGTAACCAGGGAGACAGACTAGTGGTGGGAAACTGAACAAAGGAACTTGTGACAAATGACAACTAACTGAAAAGTGCATGAACACAGTGGTGACACAGAACTTCTGCATTCAGATTTCAATTCCATTTTTATTTCCGTTAAAGTTTTTAGGGCTTTAACCCTCTGGGGTCTAAGGGGTTTTTGGGGTCCTTGAGATGTTCTGATATGCCCTGACATTTGTGCTTTTTTCAGTTGCTTATAAACATATTAATGGCAAAGGTGTAATTACACTCTATTTAGCACAAACAGGGCTACCATAATATGTGAGCAACATGTATGTACATGTTTGTATTTTTGAGAGAATAATGTTTATGCGTGGTTATTGAAAAAACAAAAAACTAACGTTTCTGAAATAAGGCCACAAAACACATACTAAATATGTGTTAATAAGACTTCTGAATAATGCATTTTGTCGCCTAGAGTTTTTTCTTCAAAATGATCTGAAAATCATCCTGCCTTATCATTCACATAAAACAATACATTGATTTAAATTTTGCAAGACACTTTCTGTTTGGAAAGGCAATATGCGAGTGGGCGTCAACAATCCAACACCATCATGCATATTTAGTGGTTCACACCTGTGGAGACTATGGGACCCGCATACTTAATGAGCCATTCATTCAGGTGTGTCACTGAGCCACAAGAAAGAATGCAAGAGCAATGTGTATATTTTTTTCTTTATTTGGCAAAAAGCACAACACTTTGTTTTTATTGTGAGTATACACAAAAATAATACACACTTAACAGGATCGATTGATGTATGAAACTGGTTTGTAAGATCAAAGTCAACAGAGTATTTGGAGTCTCATTTGAACTGATAAGAAAAAAAAACGAGCAAATCATGCCGGCGTGATTTCCGACCTCAGAGGGTTAAATACCCCATGCTCCTGCAAGTTACCTCTTCAATTACCTTTTTCATTTACCCACAGATCAATCAACCAATAAGCAAAAAAAAAAATCTTTGCCTAAAGCTCTGAGATATTAGACTCTAATATCTCAGAGCTTTAGGCAAAGATTTTTTTTTTTTTTTTTTGCTTATTGGTTGATTGATCTGTGGGAAATAATAGTCTATTGTCATTAAAACTGTATTGTCCATAACACCTATCCATTCATCCATTTTCCAAACCTCTTGTCCTATGCAAGATTAAAGGCAGGGAAACACACTGGACTGGACTGACTAAATACATACATTATACATACATAATAAAACATCTGGACACTTTACAATAAAGATGATTTGAGGAGAAAAAATAGCTTGATTGTAATGAAAATAATGTCATAATACACAAAACCTACTGGTACTAATTTCATTATACAGTTAAAATGTGATCACTTTTTCATAGGTTTTCATAAAATCAACCCACATGCAGCCTACATATAGTATAGGCTGTTTTTGCCCTCTTACAGATCTCTAATTAATCACAGGTCATGAGAAAAGGGCCACAGCTGCCACAGGTTTCCCCCCCGAGTTTGTTTGCACTATAAATAAATCAGTTATGCTTGACTAATCTCTTTAATGAAAGCGTAAATGGTTTTGGAGCAGCAGAACCGCCGGGTCACAAGGATTATCATGCCACTTTTCCACAGCCTTGATGTTTAATTATAGAAAAGTTGTTATTTCCCTTCCTTATTATCACTTTCTGTGTTCACTGTGGACAGTGAGCGTTTGTTAAAGATCAAATGGAGAACAAAGTGAAGACCAATCTGCTGAGAGAAAGGGGGTCATGGTAGTGTAAAGGGGGCAAAGGTCATGGCAGTTGACTACATGCTAAAAAGGAATTCAGAAACAAAATGTCCTTAAAGGGATAGGTCACCCAAAAATGCAAATTCTGTTATCATGTACTCTATATGAACCAGAATTTTGTTCTGCTAAACACACACACACAATAAATAGTTGTAGCATGTTAATGAATATGGCACTGACTAGATGTTACGCTGCTGCTGCCCCTTGTTCCGCCATCTCCTTGTTCCCCTCCAGAACCCCCCCCCCCCCCCTCCCCCCCCGTATCTTTATCACCTGTGTCCTATTAATTACCATCATATGTGTTTGCTATTTAGTTCCTCCTGTTCACTCTGTCTTTGTCCAATCTCCGTTATGTTTTTCCTGCCTGTCTGCCCGCTTGAAGAACTTTCATTAAAATAGATGTACAGTATATTGATCTTAATCTGCTTGTCTTCGTCTTCCTATCTAAGCTAATTGTGACATTCTGTGAGTTTTTTCAGATCACTGAAAATGAAATACTTGCAGAAGTTTTTTTTTTTTTTTTTAGGTTGAAGATGATTGTGGTTTTACTTAAAATTCTACAATTCTTAAGACTCAAAGGCAATGTTCCTGTAAGTCTAAAATCAATACCACAATCTATTACCTCAAATTATCCTTTTGTTCTGAAAAAATTGGATTTTTTTTTTAAAAGGCCGTTTTTGTTCCTCAATCAAACCTATTCAGAGGTCACACTAAGCAGTGTGCTTTGCACTGGCACAGGTTTGAAATAACTATATCACATTTCACAATTTCACAACCATTTATAGTTCTACATATTCCAACCTATTAATGGATGTTGTCTCATTTTATCATCTATAGAATGCATGTGTTTTTCTCTTTTCCTCTTGGTTTGGTTCAGAATTTCTCACCTAATAAGAAGACTTGGTGTATTTGGTGATGTGATTGCTGTCACAGCTTGGAAAGAAAATCACAAGAAAATGAGACGGCACCAATGAGATTGAATAAAGAGCAAAAGGAAACTTTTTCTTAAAGACACTTTGACATCACTTAAAGAGTACAATTGAATTCCTTGTATTGACCTGTTAAGTCTATAATACTTTGTGAAAGCAATCTATTAGCATTCCCATTCATCTCATTCGCAGTTGCTCACTGCCGCATGCTCTTCCAAAACAGCCAAACTTTGACCCCTTTGGTATTGATGTATTCCTTATGAAACATTAAAGAGGACCTATTATGTTTTTGTTTTTTTTACATTTTCAACTTTCTTTAGTTGTAAAAGTTGCGGTTTGACCATTAACAAGTCTGCATAGTTACAAAGCATTCCAAAGGGAGTTATTCTCTATATCAGTTAGCACTGTTTTTGAACTGAACTCCCTGAAATGCCTCAATTGTAGTCTTTCTACTGGAAATGTACACATCACAATATCCCTCATTTAAATAATTCCCGCCCAAGAAATACACAAAAACAAGGATGAGGCTGTGTTGAGTTGAGTTGTGTTAGTAGTGTGTTGAAACTCGCTGTTATAATAAGGGGCGTTACATCTCTGAAACACGCTCAAAGCGGTTGGCCAATCACAACACACTGGTCCAGCCGACCAATCAGACCACATTGTGCTTTTTGGAAGGAGGGGCTTCGTAAACAGAGAGTTGCTGAGAGACTGAGAAAGAGAGGTACTGCATGTTTCCATCCAAAATTGGAATATTGCATAAAACATTTGCGTATAAAGCACCATTTCCATCCCATGTGTTCAAGAGAACAAAATCGTCACTTCCTGGGAAATTGGTACAAGATATCTGTACTAAAAATGGAAGTTGCTGTATTTGGGGAAATAAATACTTATTTGTATTTGGCTTTTTTTCGGCCGTCATAAATGACTCCGAGCACGCAGATGAAACGCAATGAACATCATGTTATCTTGCATTCGGATGCCTGGTGTTTGGGAACGCAATCATGTGAGATGCTTCTGGGAGGGAATAAACCAAATCAATTTGATGACTGACTTTGGCTCGGGCATTTCAGAATGATCAAACCAACATTTGAGATGATGTGCAATGAAATTGATCTGCTGGTTAGTCCCATTATCCAATCACATCTAAAGGGATTTATTCAGTGTGTTTCCATCGTAGTTTATGCACATGCCTTCTTATTGTATAAAAAAAATATCCTCTTCAATTGAGCACATACGTTTTTTATGTGCATTTTTTTTTTTTTTTTATGCGAAATATGTGAAAAATAATGTGTCTGTTCTAATATACCCTTAAAACAAAATAAAAAACTTTGTAAAAGGGCATATACTTTGTGTTCTTTAAAATTAAGTGAGAAATATCTGAGAAATCTTTTTTTTTTTTTTTAAACAGCCTATAGACTTCCGCATTATCTGACCAAAGTTGATGAGTCATACAGTAAATATTGATATATTTTTTTCAAAAGAGAATAACAGAATGTGAACATCTGCTATAGTTCATGTTAATCAAATTTTAATTAATTTATATATATATATATATAACATTTGAAATAAAGAATGTATTGAGAAAACTAATATTCTCTCAGCGGCAAAACGTTCCTCTGGGTATTTCTCATGCACAGGTAGGTGTCATTTGTGGTGAATTACTCTTGAAAAAAAGCTATTGATTCGATTTTAACAGTGACATATGAATGATTATACATATTAGCAACAAAAAGTGAATACTTCATTTTCAACACCAACACTGCATCCCTCAGGTGAGCTTACAGGAAAAATCAACTCACTGTGACCATCTGCCTCAGGTGCGGATGTAGTCTGAAGTGAATAATTGTGAAATGAATTGGGAATGCAAGAGCGTGTAAATTGGTTTTAAGCTGTCGGCTCCCTCTCTCACACATTGCAGGTCCAGGGTGACTTGTCTCTTGGACCCCGTCCACTATCTCATTTCTTACTTGTCAGGTGTTGAGCTTGAAGGTGAATAGTGTGTGTGTGTGTGTGTGTGTGTGTGTGTGTGTGTGTGTGTGTGTGTGTGTGTGTGTGTGTGTGTGTGTGTACGCATGTGATGAAATGTTCTGTGCAAGACTGAGCATGTGGTTGGTTTATTCAAGCCTGACTAGTTTACATGGTGAGAAAAGTCCATAAATAATGAGAATAGATTTATTTCAAATCTTATGTGCTCTGGCTTACAAGAGAAACTCTCTCATTGGGCCACTCCTTCGCCCAATCAAGACTCAAGGTTTTCTGTTCCAGCAAGAAAAGTAAATAATATGTTTTTGACACATGGGGAAATGCTCGACCGTGGAGAGTGGAAAGGAGGATTTTGATACATTTTTACAAATACATGTTGGTGTATTATTGTAAGGGATTTGATGCACAAATCTCATCTTTTAAGTAAAAATATTAGACATGTTAGATAAATTATTATTTAAAATAAAATTAATATATCTTGAAAACTGTCGTTAAAAAAAAAAAAAAAAAAAAGAAAATCTGAGTTTTAGACTATATCCACTATAATCACACAACATCAACAGTTGTTGATTAAATCAAATTAATACGTTTTAAAATGTAACACAAAATTAGGGTTACATTTTAAAATAATTTGTGAACCGTGCTGGCAAAATGAGTTGCAATGAGCACATTTTATTTTCACATTCTCTATTAAAAAAAAAACAAAAAACAAAAAAACTTCAAAATGATGTATGATTTGTTGAAAAAAAAAATAAAAAAATACTGAGCTATTTAAAGTCTATAAGGTCAAAAGTCAAAGTCAATTTCTGAAGTTTTCAAAATCACCTTGCAACCATACCTTAAAATCCCTGGTAATAACACCCAATTTGGCATAACCCCAAAAAATATAGGGGAAAAAGTATGATATAACATATATCAACTGTTTTTTTCCCATTAATGAGACAGACTGCATATTTATTAAGACTTTATCGCATGGATCTAATTAAATGTTACACATCAGATGTTTTTTTCCCCAACACTTAACCAGACGTTCACATAAATCATAACAGATAATGAGTGCATGAATACTCGCAAAGACAGATATTTTGAAATACTGCGTATATCGGAAACGCGCACGAGTTTGAAAATCACATTTAATTGGTTCAGACTTATGCCATCAGAATTCGCTATGAATATTCACAAAGTTGGAATGCTGTTCTTTACAACGCGATCAAACTTGTGCTGTGTGGAAGCGTGAGAAGTGAGCAGAGAAAAACTGCATTTTTTTCATGTACAAAGAAAAGGTACTCCTCTCAGAAAACGTACAAATAAAGATAATTTTAGGTTCAAAAAATTCAACCAAAATGTTCATTTTTTATTTGTTTTGCCTGTCACACATATATAAACACACTTTATTGGCTTTGTGGTGGGCTCGGGCTCTGGATCTGCGGTGGGCTCTGGCTTGTAATCCGTAATGGGCGTGGCTGATGGTTGGTATAGACTATAGCAGCAGTAATCAGTGATACCGGTGTATACACAATTACATTACTTGACCACCGCGGCACCACCCCCACTGTCGCTTTGCTATGTTTATAGAAAGTGAAAAGTAAGTGCACATTCAAAAGAGAACCACAACACCCCCACCTCCCCCCTCCAACGATGCATGAGAACAGGGAAAATAATGAAAATCAAACCAAACCAGAATGATTTTTTTTTCATTATTTTTCATTATTTTATTTATTTTTCAATTTCCATTCATTTCTCAAGCCCCCCCCCAAAAAAAAAACAACAACAAATTAACAGGTTTGCAAAAACATAATTTACAAAGATAAAATAAAAACGTGTGACCTCCTAAAGGCTTAACAATCAACATTTTATGAAGGTTAAGCATCTCCTTTCACTGACCATTTGTTGAAAAAAAGGTTTCAGGTACTTTTTTGTGCCTTATTTGTGGAAAGTGCCACACTTCATTATATTCTTCAATAATGAGATCAGTGGATGGAACTCATAAGGTCAGTGCATGATGGAGTAAAATGCTCTCAATGAGTGAGTGACTCAGCATTAAACCACCCACACCTCCGGTTCCTTTGTCTTGATGATATTTGCTCTATGTATTTATTTTTTCATGATTGTTTTCAGTAGGCCTGAGCTGGGCAGCATGGATCAATGATGTTTGTGAAAAGAGTTAGACAAGTACACACACACAGACACACACAGACACATGCACACACAAAGATAAGGCCCTGTCTGTCTTTCATGACCTTGTTGTTAATCAACAACACAAGCAGTACAGAGTAAAATACGAGTGCATCAGCCATCTTTAGACAGTGTCTCAAATCAGAATCAGGGAAAAACAGCACATCTCTGAACTGACACAGCAACGCAGGAGAGGAAGTCAAAATGCTTTGGCAAAATGTAACATTGTATATTTTATATATTCTAATGTTACCCAGTTAATTTATGTTGTGTGATCTCATAGATACTGTAACTGAACTCAGGTGGTTAATAGTTATCAATTACAGCTCAGTATATATATATTTTATATTCCTAAAATGGGAATATATTTACATTTTACAGTTATGCATTTGGCAGACACTTTTAAGTTACTTACATTGTGACTTACAATTTATCATTTTGTGCATTCCCTGAAAATTGAACTTATGACCCTGGAGCTGCTATATATATATACCGTTCAAGACATTTTAAAATATATTTGTGATATTGTGAAATAATTGCAATTAAAAATGTAATTTTCAGCATCATTACTCCAGTCTTCAGTGTCAGAAATCTAATATACTGCTTTTCTGCTCAAGAAACTTTTTTTCAGGATTCTTTGATGAATAGAAAGTTCTTTGATCATACCCATGCATGATTTTTCACATATATATGGTGAGTACATTTTAATTGCCAGGCGAACTATCCCTTTAAGAGCAAGACATTTGCAGTGAAATGTCCCTGAAGAAATCTCAAATGGACATTAGATTGTGACCTTTGCAAAACAAATGGTCCAAGTCTCAATTCAAGCTGTGCAATATGTTCTGTGGGGAAAGCTCAATGAAGCTCCTTTAATTAGACATCTCAGCTACAGGTGCCACTGCTGAAATATAAGAGTGGAGAGAGATTGAGAGTGTTGATGTACGCTGATCTGTTTGCCTGTCCTGCCAGATGAGAGGATGGATTGCACAATTCAGGTTGTTATGTGGTAAATGGACAGCTATCAATCAAACGGCATAGCCTCGTCTAATACTGAGTGGCAGCTGGAATGTGTTTCCACTCGCTGGACCTTGAAGTGCGCAGGAGTTATAAACTTCACCTTCAAAACGTCTGGATGTGACCACAATCCCAATGCTCTCGGAAGTGATTGTCTCACTAAAGCAGGTGTAAAATATGAGAAGTTTTCAGTCCTTTATGATTGTTGCTTGTCAGTTTGTATGATATGACCTCAGTGAGATCACAGGTAAAGGCTGATGTAGACTGTGCAACACCAGTCTTTTTATGTCACATCATCTTAGGATTTTGGTCTTGATTTACAGCGTTGACTGCCCATCATCAATCAGTTCATGTTTTGGCATCTGTGGTAGATTTTTCCCTAAACCTAACTATCTGGGGCGTCTCCAAATCGACACCCAATTGATCTTATTATCTGAGGCGTCTCCAAATCGACACCAATACCTTTATCTTGGGCGTCTACAAATCGACACCCAATTCCTTAAACTGGGGCGTCTACTAATCGACACCCAATACCTTTATACTCTAGCTCTTCAGTCGACAACTGGCCGAGTTTCTAACTTGCTTCCCTAAACTTCCTAAACTAGCTTCCTGCGCAGGAATAAATCGTCAAAGAGACCTGCAAATGTCCTTTAAATGCTTTAATCACGGCCAGGAGATCTTCCCGAGCAGTTCTCAGGGAATCTCTCCAAAGAAGCAAGGCCCTAGGATCTCAGCCAAATTCCATTGAGAATCCCACCAAAAAATACGGATACAACAGTTTTTATAGAATCGAGAAAACAAATAAGACTAACATGTCACCTTCAATATGATTGGTTCAATTGGTTCAAAAGCCCCAACCTTTTCCCTCTGTCACTGGCACAAGCAAACTCTGATTTTGTGATTACTTATGACAAGGTTTTGAGAACTAGTCATCTGTCTAGTTTCACTTCCCCTTTCTGTTATTTATACACACACACACACACATACTCAAAGTCACAAGTTTTCCCCAAAGATGTCCATCTCCATGTCTAGAGATGGCTCTGCGTGAGTATTATTTATGACAGTAACGTTAAATACTCTGTTTGAGAAAAACGGAAACTGCATAGTGTGCCTTTAACGCATTATAGTCCTTCACATCTATTGCGATCTCAAAATTCCGGCCAGTTGATAATACCTAGAATATCAAAATCGACTGCTGGTGGTAGATCCTTTTCCTATTTAGCACCAAAACTTTGGAACAGTCTTCCTAACATTATCCGGGAAGCAGACACACTCTGTCAGTTCAACTCTAGACTAAAAACACATCTCTTTGGCCTAGTATACACATAACACATTATAGACTTCTATAATTCAATGTTAGGCTGCATAGATTAGGTCAGCCGGAACTGGGAACACTCCCCATAAATCCTGATGTACTTGTTACATCATAAGAGGGATGGCGTCTACGCTAATATTAGTCTCTCTGTTTATCCCGAGGTTTACCGCAGTCCGCCGGATCCAGGCCGTATCCAGATCTGATGAAGGACCTGCACCTGGACACGACGACAATGCAGTCCTGAAGTGTCAACCAGTCTCTCCCCTGTGAAGGCCTCCTTCCCTTCCCTTTACCTCAGTACAGATAAAATGTTGTGGGGATAATTCCGGTTCGCGTGGATATGCAGACGTGACAAAAAAAAAAACAACAACATTTTTTCAGTATTATACATTTTTAAGGCCAGACAAGTAGTTTATTGAGGGTTGATTTGTAAAGAAGGACTACTCGCCTGCGCACATACAGTATATATTCAAACGCGCATACCTATGGACTGAACACGTAATGCGCATGTGCGTCTGTGTTTTCGCGGGTTTGCGTTTTTGAGGTTTGCACAAAGATAACCGATAATCGTTTGCACCTTCGAACCTATTTCAGGGAGTGCGTTCTCGAGACACCAGGCACTGTTTTGTGCGGATGGGCTGCCGGAGCGCCTTGAGGGTTTTCCTGTTAGAACGGTGTTGTGTTAGCAGCCCCTAAGTTAATAACTAATGATCTTCGCAACGGAAGTGAATAAATCAATCAAAACTAACTTTAGCTGGACAATAATTTTATCCCAGAGCTGTTGTAAAGCCTAAACAATCTGTTACGGTAATTTCCTATTATCACTGTAAAGCTGCTTTGAAACAATCCATATTGTTAAAAGCGCTATATAAATGAAGGTGACTTGACTTGACTATCATGTCGTTCAAAATTGCTTTGATTTACGTTCAATACAGATTAATATATGTCCAGAATAATTAAAGCCAATGGGGTTCAAAAAGGCATTGTACTACATTGACTTTTATTGTATGTACAAAAAATAAAAACATAGATAAATGAGTTTGCATGGGTTTTGATAACAATATTCTTGACTATTTTATGTTATTAAAACTCTGACTAGTGTATATGTTTTTTTGTTGAAGTTTTAAACTGAATTACAGCCTTCATTCCAGAAATAATGGAGTGTCTTTGTCTCAAATATATGTTTAATTGAAATACAATGAAGAAATTAACTGAAAATGAAAAATCCAGAGAAATGCATGAAAGGAATGAGAGAAAAACAACATGTTAATTGCAACAGCTGTAAACAAATTCATTGATTAATTCAATGCTTCTTAAGAAGAATTTTTAAAAGTCATACAACTTGACATTACATCCTAAAAGTGCAGCACTCATGACTAAAACAATTTAACGGCTAAGAGCTGTGACACCTAGATGTGTTCCACACATCTGCTCTAGTCGGGCTCACGTTGCCAGCAGTTCGCCCAATTCAGCATGTTGAATTAGCGCTGTGGCAGTCGGTGAGAGAGATCACTCTGATTGGCTGTTCAGTTTAGCGAACGAGTCAGTGCATAAGAGTAAAATATACCTGCTGATATAGACAGTTAAACGTGCACGCAAATCCAGTGTAAACGCTACAAAGGACCAAAAAACAACCTTTACTCCGTGTCCTAACCAGATTAAACACTTGTGCTAGTTGACAGTCACCTGAGTCATTTTGGTGGAGCTTTCTGGCCCAGACACAGTTGACACGATGCGACAACACAGTCAGCTTTTGTCGTAACTAGTTGATGTCGGCTTGGTGTTTCACAGCCTACCTGTATATGACAGCATGCTAATTAAAGCACCACAGTAAAAAAAAAAAAAAAAAAACAACTAATAATAATAATAAACTAATCAACCTCTCTAATATTCTGGTCATAAGAAAACTTATTGAAAAAAAAAAAAAAAAGACAAAATGCTAGGGAAGAAGAAGCTTAAATATGCACCAATTAGAAACAATACGGTTTGTCCTGGAGCATCACACACATGCATGTTCAAGCTTCAGTGTTTAGCATATATTCGATGTGCACTTTTGTAACGAACCACTCAAAAGTCAATAGGTGTGTTCGTGGCACTGTGCAGGCCGCCCAGTGTGTATACAGCAAAATAGAGCAAGAGTGATTCGAAAGCATACACTCTCAAGGTACTTTGAAGTCATACACCGATCGATCTGTACTATTTATTTACCATTTATTTTTATCTGCCGTCAGACTATCTGAGACGTAGTTGCCATGACGCATTGCTGGGTTATATGTAGGCCTATACATATATGGGTTGCTCCAGACTTGATCTGACAGACTGGCATTCTGAAAACGCAAGCTTCATGCTAAAAGTTATCTTCACTTTTTTTTTTTTGCAATTACTCTGCTTATTGTACATATAAAATACAAGAAGTTTATATCAGTAGTCCTATATTCATAATTGTTACCACACACAGTCTGCTTACAATGGGCCCTATCTTGCACCCAGCGCAATTGACTTTGTACACCGACGCATGTATCATTCCTATTTTGCACCCGCGCACAGCGGACTTCCACAGACGCACGTCTGTAAATTAGGGAATAAACTTGGGGCGGTTCAGCGGAAAGAGGAGGTGTGTTTTGGCGCAAACGTTCCCTGATGCTATTTTGCAGGTTTAGAAAACAATTGACCAGGAAGAACCTAGTCTAAAGTCAGTGGCGCGTGTTATTCAAATGCTATTTTAAGGGTGTATGCTTGGCCATAATGTAGCGTGTGCACAACGTGCATACACTTTGATTTCATTTGATTTCACATTTTTCATTTTTGCAAATCATAGGCTACATTATTACAAGGAAAAATATTAACACACGAGGGAAATCAATTGTTGTGTCCATGAAGATGTGAAAAAATAGGCATAAATCTAGCTTACACATTTACCCAAATTATCATACGCCTGTTTAACCGAAGCTAATTTGGGGGGGTTTCTCCCATCCCCAATGTCACTTCTCTGTCTTTTACGGCCCTGACGAGAACGTTGGTCTCCTCGGCTGTGAACCGCTCCTGGTGTGTGCCTGGCAAGTCCGCCGTTATAATAGCAATCCGCCATGGAACAAGCGCACCTGCTCTTAAAGGGAATGTGAGATGACGCTCTGATTGGTTTATTTCACGTTACGCCCAGACCACACCTATCAGTAATGAAGCTACTGAAGCTAATGAAGTCTACCATTGTAACAGATACATCTACCAATGTCTTTATACAGTTTGTATATAGGGATGCATAAAAATGTTGGCTGCCGAAAATAGCATTTTCGATTTTTGGCCAAAAGAAAAAAAGGGAATATATTCCACCCCGCCCCTCAGTGTTCAGCACTCATATTTCACTCTCGATCTAGCCGTTATCACTGCACATTGTGATGCACTGCTTAATAATATGCCAACTTGAAGTGCACCAAGCACTAGGAAAATACAAGTATCAGACTGGGACTTGGTATCGGCAGAACCTCATTAATGACTTGGATCGGGGCACAAAAAACGTCTCAGGTTACAACTGTAACCTATGTTTCCTGAGAACAGGGAACTCGACACTACGTCATTGACGCTTTGGGGAACGCCTCAGGCGTGACAGGTGTCTGAAATCAAATATCAACTCACAGCAATCATGTTGACCGGCGACAGCCCGTGAATCATCAGCTTGATTGATTAACACGCGACCTGGATGTATAAAAGGGAGCCTTGCACACATGACAACATCCTATCGTCTGAAGGGACTGTTGCAGGGAGACGTAGTGTCTCGTTCCCTGTTTTCGGGGAACCTAGGTTACAGTCGTAACCTGAGACGTTCCCTTTCGAAGGGAACTTGACACTACGTCATTGACGCTATGGGGAACGAAATACCCACTCCGCCATGCTGAGGGAGGTGCATGCCCAAAGGCAGTGACAACTGTCAGAACCAGTAATTCAGAAAACACTGGAACCACTCACCCTTAGGTCACATCGGGCTGTCGGTGACAGCACTCCCTACCGGTCATAGCCCAAGCTAATGAACCAAGAAACCGCCAGAACATAGTTAATGGGGGGTATATCTGGGCCAGCTCAAAGGCTTAGGACCACAACTTCCAATAGAAGGGGTCCCTTCTAGGGAATGTGGCTAGGGAACCCGAGGGACCCCCAGCCAGTCACTATTCAGTGGAGCATACCTCCTGAAATACCACCAGGCTGGCCTGGTGATCTATACTAAGACACACAGTCTGGCCATCGCCTGTCTGTCCGAGACAGAGCCTCTGGAAGTTGCCTTGGATAAGGCATCCAGAAACCGAAGGCCTGCGAAGCTGGTAGAAACCATTCAGTTCCGGATCACAGACACGGGATCTCCCGGAGAGTGTGACTTAACCTCAAGAAACGACAAAAGTCGTCCACTCAATCCACGGTTCAGCAAGGCCGGAGAGGCCTGTAACCTGACAGCCACACAATGTGGGGCTACCTTCAGAAAGGCCTAATGAGGCCTGTAACCACAGAATGTGGGAGATAGCTTGAAAGGGAAGCGCCTGTCGTAAAACATTGCGACAGAAGACACATCTAGAGTGGGACCCAAGGTGAAGAACCGGAGTCTGAGCCACGTAAAAAAGGGAATGAAGCGGACAGCGCATAACCCTTACCATAAATATGGATTTTAGAAGGTACACGAAACGAAAGTGTGTGTACTTAGCCAGTCCAAATCCAGGAAGGCCTGGTAAGGCCTGTGACCTGGCGACCACAATATGTGGGAGCTCATACTCAGGAAGGCCTGTGAGGCCTGAAACCTGGCGACCACAGTAAGTGGGAGCTCGTATTCAGGAAAGCCGGAGAGGCCTGTAACCTGACAGCCACACAATGTGGGGCTACCTTCAGAAAGGCCTAATGAGGCCTGTAACCACGGAATGTGGGAGATAGCTTGAAAGGGAAGCGCCTGTTGTAAAACATTGCGACAGAAGACGTATCTAGAGTGGGACCCAAGGTGAAGAACCGGAGTCTGAGCCACGTAAAAAAGGGAATGAAGCGGACAGCGCATAACCCTTACCATAAAAATGGATTTTAGAAGGTACACGAAACGAAAGTGCGTTTACTTAGCCAGTCCAAATCCAGGAAGGCCTGGTGAGGCCTCTAACCTGGCGACCACAGCATGTGGGAGCTCATACTCAGGAAGGCCGGTGAGGCCTGTAACCTGGCGACCACAGTAGGTGGGAGCTCATACTCAGGAAGGCCGGTGAGGCCTCTAACCTGGCAACCACAATAGGTGGGAGCTCATATCAGGAAGGCCGGGTGAGGCCTGTAACCTGATCACCACAGTAAGTGGGAGCTCACATTCAGGAAGGCCGGTGAGGCCTGTAACCTGGCGACCACAGTATGTGGGAGCTCATACTCAGGAAGGCCTGTGAGGCCTGAAACCTGGCAACCACAGTAGTGGGAGCTCGTATTCAGGAAGGCCAGAGAGGCCTGTAACCTGTCAGCCACACAGTGTGTGGCTACCTTCAGAAAGGCCTAACGAGGCCTGTAACCACAGAATGTGGGAGATAGCTTAAAAGGGAGGCGCCTGTCGTAATACATTGCGACAGAAGACGCATCTAGAGTGGGACCCAAGGTGAAGAACAGGAGTCAGAGCCACGTAAAAAAGGGAATGAAGTGGACAGCGCATAACCCGTACCATAAATATGGATTTTAGAAGGTACACGAAACTAAAGTGCGTTTACTTAGCCAGTCCAAATCCAGGAAGGCCTGGTGAGGCCTCTAACCTGGCGACCACAGCATGTGGGAGCTCATACTCAGGAAGGCCGGTGAGGCCTGTAACCTGGCGACCACAGTAGGTGGGAGCTCATACTCAGGAAGGCCAGTGAGGCCTGAAACCTGGTGACCACAACCTGTGGGAGCTTACTTTCAGGAAGGCCTGGTGAGGCCTCTAACCTGGCGACCACAGCATGAGGGAGCTCATACTCAGGAAGGCCGGTGAGGCCTGTAACCCGGTGACCACAGTGTGTGGGAACTCATCAGAATGTGGAAGTTAGCTAGAGAAAGGCGTCTGTCGTAGCATACTTCGACGACAGGACGCATCTAAAGTGGGACCCGAGGTGAAAGGCCGGGGTCTGAGCCACATAGGAAGGGACCGAAGCGTACAGCGCATGACTCTTATCATAAAATATGGATTGAGAAAGTACACAAGACGTTCAGTCGTGTGACTTACCATAAGTATGGGTTTAAGAAGGTACGGAGCGTACGTACCAAAAAGAAAAATAGATGAAGTAAAGGAGCATGTACTTCATCACTCTATATTCAGGAAGGCCTAGTGAGGCCTATAACCTGACAACCACAGTAAGTGGGAGCTCATCCCCAGGAAGGCCGCTGAGGCCTGTGACCTGACGACCACAGAATGTGGGAGCTCGTATCCAGGAAGGCCGGTGAGGCCTGTAACCTGGCAACCACAGCATGTGGGAACCCATGATCAGGAAGGCCAGACGAGGCCTGTAACCTGATAGTCACAATGCGTGGGAGCTCACATTCAGGAAGGCCTGATGAGGCCTGCATCCTGACATGTGGAAGCTCACAACCAGTGAGGCCTATACCCTAGCGACCACAGTGAGTGGGAGTTCACATTCAGGAAGGCCTGGTGAGGCCTGTAACCTGACATGTGAACACTCATAACCAGGAAGGCCTAGGAGGCCTGAAGCCTGGTGACCACTGAATGTGGGAGCTTAACGCTCAGGAAGGCGGAGAGGCCTGAAACCTGGCGACCACAGCATGTGGGAGCTCATACTCAGGGAGGCCTATGAGGCCTGAAACCTGGTGACCACAGTATGTTGGAGCTCATACTCAGGAAGGCCTATGAGGCCTGAAACCTGGTGACCACAGTATGTGGGAACTCACATTCAGGAAGGCCGGATGAGGCCTGTAACCTGCCGACCATAGTATGTGGGAGCTCATAACCAGGAAGGCCGGTGAGGCCTGTAACCTGGCGACCATAGTATGTGGGAGCTCATAACCAGGAAGGCCTGGCGAGGCCTGTAACCTGGCGACCACCGTGTGTGGGAGCTCATATTCAGGAAGGCCTAGTAAGGCCTGTAACCTGATACCCCAGTATGTGGAAGCTCATAACCAGGAAGGCCGGATGGGGCCTGTAACCTGGCGACCACAGTATGTGGGAGCTCATAACCAGGAAGGCCGGATGGGGCCTTTAACCTGATGACCACAGTATGTGGGAGCTCACAATCAGGAAGGCCGGTGAGGCCTGTAACCTGACATGTGGAGGCTCATAACCAGGAAGGCCTGGTGAGGCCTATAACCTGGCGACCACAGTATGTGGGAGCTCATACTCAGGAAGGCCTAGTGAGGCCTATGACCTGACCACAGTATGTGGGAGCTCATATTCCACCACCGTATGTGGGAGCTCATACTCAGGAAGGCCTAGTGACGCCTATGACCTGATAACCACAGTATGTGGGAGCTCATATTCCACCACTGTATGTGGGAGCTCATATTCAGGAAGGCCTATTGAGGCCTATGACCTGATAACCACAGTATGTGGGAGCTCATAATCAGGAAGGTCTGGTGAGGCCTATAACCCGATAACCACTGTATATGGGAGCTCATACCCAGGAAGGCCTAGTGAGACCTCTGACCTGATAAGCCACAGTATATGGGAGCTCATATTCAGGAAGGCCTGGTGAAGCCTATTACCTAAACACCACATATGTTTTTTTTTTCTTTTTTTTCATTTTATTTCCTCAGAATTAAATGCAGTCTTTAAAAAAAAAAAAAAAAAAAAAAAACACTGGATAAGTGAAACACGGTCTGGATGGTAGGCTGAATTAAAATATCTAACTTCTTAAAGTCAGATAATATTCCATCATTTTAATTCCATAGAATTAAATGCAGCCATAATCACCAGACAATACTGTTTTGATATTTATCTGTACATTCTCGTAATCTACACACTGCCTCGGCAAACGCGAGATTCGATCCGTTTAAAATATATTTGGCTTTCATCCCTCGAGAAGAAAGTCAACAGGTGCAAAGTTGAAACATCCAACAGCGCACAGATGCACGCGCGCCGAGATATTTCTCAATGAACACTGCCAGCACCCTCAGGAGCTGACTGTGAATGCCTCGCACCCATATTATTTCACAGATTGCGTGCACCACGGGTGCTCAGATGCTGAACCCTCCTCCCTCGAGAAAAGGGTCCGACGAGAGCGGAGCGTCTTCAAATGAAAAAACACTCACAGTTTGCACAAGAGACTCTCTCGAGAGAGAGCCTCTCGTGCGTGCTCTTCTCCCAAGCAAAAAACGCACAGAACGTGTGTGTTTCACCCGATGTCAAATATCTTGGGCATGGGTCTGCACACTTGCGAAAATTCTCCTTCTTCTGTGCGCATTTCAGCGATATTCTACAAACAGTCCCTGAAGACGAAAAGATGTTGTCATGTGTGCAAGGCTCCCTTTTATACATCCAGGTCGCGTGTTAATCAATCAAGCTGATGATTCACGGGCTGTCGCCGGTCAACATGATTGCTGTGAGTTGATATTTGATTTCAGACACCTGTCACGCCTGAGGCGTTCCCCAAAGCGTCAATGACGTAGTGTCGAGTTCCCTTCAAAAGGGAACTTGATTGGGACATCCTTATGCAAATTATAAATGTGATTAGCCATACAATCAATATATAGCAGACTGGCTTGGTCTGTTCGACAGGTTTCTTTGACACAAATGCAACTGTCACTTCGTAGAAGTTTTTACAAATTAGACAGATGTAAACATGGACAGCTTGAATGACATGCTCTCATCCTAAAAAAAAAAAAAAAAAAAAACTAAAAAAGAAAATATGATTACAGTAAATATGTGTTCACAAGGATAAACATGGTTTGTGCTGATCACAGTGTGTTTTTTTTTTTTTTTTTTTTTTTTTTTGCTGTAAATTTCTGGCTGCCAAGAGCATGAAACCAGTAAAAATCGATTTTGTACGATAAATAATTTTGGTACTGTGTTAGGTCACCACTTGATCTCCAATATAAAATATCTCCAATATGATCTCCAATATAAAATATTAAAATATTAGTCCTGAGTCCTGACTAATATTAGTCCTGGAGTACCAATGTATGCTGTTGTTGTAATATTAGCTATAGTAACAGGACAGTTTTTAGTGTCATTGTTTGTCTTGAGATGGTGTGCTGCTGGTAACTAGCAAACAACTCATGCTTGTATATACTCTTGTGTACTGTATAAATTTTTTTCCCTTGTCTTCCGTTCATCATCTTCGTCTTATTTTTTGCGAAGCATTATTTTGCTTGGTTTTAGCTATGATAAAGAGACATCCACTCTTGCATTGCGTGTTCATACATTTTTGGGGCGGAGCAATGAAGGGAGAGGTGTGTTTGTTTGGGGTGATTTCAAATATCAACAGTGTTTCTCATAAATTGCTTTTATCGAGACATCCAGATTTAAAGGCAGGGTAGGCAGGTTTTTTCTAAAAAACTTTTTCCCAAATTTGTTTAAACTGTCTTTATATACCAATACATAATTAAAATGTAAGTACTCTGAAAAAGAGAGTATAAAAAATGAGTGTCTGTAGTCCTCTCAGGGCTGCAATAAACACAGCTAATTATTTCCATTCGGAACGAATGAAATGATTGGCTGGGCGACTGTCACTCTCCCTCGCTACCATGGCTACCACCCCTGCTGCTACAGGAGCTGCCCACATGCGCGCACCCGTTTGACTCGAGGAGGGGAAGAGGCACGGACGCTAGGAAGAATAGCTTTCATCGTGGAAGCTCTTACATGCAAAACACCGTATATGTTATGAATCTTACACGAAATTCACCATCACAGTGTAACTGATGGTAATGGGAAAACGTGTATCAATGCAACCTGTTTTTAGCTTTGCCTTATGTTACTAGCTCATTACCGAATCAAACTCAATATGTTTTAAACTTTACCAGTATCGATATGCTAGCTTGTTAGTGAGTAGGGGAGAGCGGGGCACAACCTAACGCTTTTGGACTTTCTCAGTTTGTGTAAATCTACTTATGGCTCAGAGTATTTATTTTTTCCCACATTAATTTCCCACATGTCTAGTACAATTATGTGTTTTTGTTTTATTAATACAGTATATACTTTTTTCTTGATATACCCCGAAAGAATGGAAGTGAAATGTGACAACATGCCCCATAGGTGGGGTACATTGTAACATGTCGTGGGGCACATTGTAACATAACATAATGACAGCTTAAAATGTTATCTGATCTAATAAAAAAAATATGCAAAACAAACTAAAATATTTTCTAAATAAAATACAATTAAAAAACTTTTTCATATAAAATAATGGCAATTTTTAATAATTAAATAGAAACTCATTTTTGAGTTTTGACAACGAACACATGAAAACACAGCTATACAACATAGTTCAAAACAAATAAATAATTAGTAATTTCTGAACATTGACTCTCAGTCTTTATTCAGCTTTTTCTCACGTTTTCTCAATAAAATTAATAAAAGTATAGAATATAATAGCATATTTCTAATAGGGGCACATTGTAACGCAGTGTTACAACATGCCCTCGCCTGCACAACTGGGATTTAAACCCTGCTAGTGTCTTCTGCTAGTTAGCGAAGCATTAAAGAACTATCTCAACTGTTAAATAACATCTTGGAGATTAAAATAATATCAGATTTGTCTTATTTTAAATAAACACAAAAAATAGAGATGAAAAATTAACTTAAGTAAGAAATTTACTTTTGCTATGGTTTAATAAATGTCTATGGATATCTTCCAAAAAAATAATAATTTTGGCGGATTTTTTTTTTCTATATAGTGTTGATATGGCAACTAGTAAATACACAAAGTTCCGTCATCCAAGCATGTGCGGAAGTATTTAAAACAAGCGTGTTACAACTAACCCCGCGTTAGGTTGTGCCCCGCGCTCCCCTACTAACAGCCATGTTAGTTGTTTATATTCATAATGATAAAGTTAGGTATTTTATTACATGTGATTCTGACATGATGTCACTACATGCACTGCTCTCCTTTCTGCTCGGCGTGACAAACGCGTCCTCCAGCTGAGCGGTCAGCATCGCACGTTCATGTGTTTTGGGGGCGTGGCTTTGGACGGAGCCCAGAAGGGAGGGGGTGGGAGTGAATGGAATAAGTAGCTGTGAGTATAAAAATACACTCAATTTTTATACTCTCTTTTTCAGAGTACTTACATTTTAATTATGTATTGGTATATAAAGACAGTTTAAACAAATTTGGGAAAAAGTTTTTTTATAAAAAACCTGCCTACCCTGCCTTTAATGTCAGAATATAAATACGTGTGATGTTAAAATATGTTCTCAGAACTGTACACTGTTTGTTTATGGCCAGGTTATGGAGCCAGTCACTGCATATTTCGGCTATGAGTGAAACGCAGGACGGCGGTCTAAAGTTAGAAGTTCCCCCGCTGAACATGACACAAGTGCCGGCACGAGATCCAACGCCATTACGATGGAAACGGGACAACAGAGACTGGTCGATTGCACTTGGATTACTTATAAATGTTAAATTTTTACTTATACTATTTGTTAAACAAGCTTAAATGTTGGCTATATGTATTAAAAATGATATAAAATATAGGCTACTATACTGTAAAATATGATTGAAAATAAAGGAATTATCATGCAAGCCAGTGGTTGTATCGAGTATCAGAACGCCCACCACACACCAGCTTACTGGTGGAGTGGAGACAGTGATGAAGCCAATCAGTATAAGGGGATGATTAGGAGGCCATGATGGAGCGAGGCCAAGGGGCAAATTTGGCCAGGATGCCGGGGTTACAACCCTACTCTTTTTCGAAGGACATCCTGGGATTTTTAATGACCACAGAGAGTCAGGACCTTGGTTTAACGTCTCATCCGAAGGATGGTGCTCTTTTGACAGTAGTGTCCCCATCACTACACTGGGGACCCACACAGACCACAGGGTGAGCACCCCCTGCTGGCCTCACTAGCACCTCTTCGAGCAGCAACCTGGTTTTCTCAGGAGGTCTCCCATCCAGGTACTAACCAGGCTCAACCCTGCTTAGCTTTAGTGAGCAACCAGTCTTGGGCTACAGGGTGATATGGCTGCTGGCATTATGCTGGGTTAAATAAACAACCCAATTTGCTAGGTAAAATTAACCTAACATGTGTTCTGTCCTATATTCACACAGACCTTGGGTTGAAAACAGGTTGTTTTTAACCCACTGTTTTTTAGAGTGTAAGGGGTTTGTTACATCTTGTGTTGTTACATCTTGTGTTGTTTTTATATTGATTTATTGTCATGTTTGTTATCGTGTGTGTGTGTGTGTGTGTGTGTGTGTGTGTGTGTGTGTGTGTGTGTGTGTTTATTTGAATGGCACTGTGTGTACCTTACCTTACCTCAGCTTGTGGAAAGTTTACTTGGGATAAACTTTGATTAAAAATGTGGCTTTCTCTTTACCACCTATATATTTAAGGTTGTTTTCTTGTCAATATATTATAAAGGGAAACAATAGAGATTTGGTATATTAGCACAGTTTCAATTAATGAAATATACATTTTTTTTTTTTTTTACTACTAAATTCAATCTGTAAAACTTTTTTACAGTGAAGTTCTGGCAACCACAGCTGCTGTTTTTTTGTTTGTTTGTTTGTTTGTTTGTTTTTACGGTAAATGTCACAAATTTTTTTTTTTTTAAATATACTTTAGAAGTTTATCACAGGCGATAAAAAAAATAAATAAAAAATCACCTTAATAGCCAGTATTATGTTTCAAAAAGGGTGATATTAGAAACAAAATCATGAGCATGATCTTACTTTTACCGGTTACTTTTTTTGAACGCAATGAAAGTTGACACACATATTACATAAACACTAGAACACCTAGAGCCTTTCAAAGCAGTGCTGCACTCAGGCGAGAACTGTTCTCCCATTCTGACATGGCATCACACTTGTTCTGAACAAGGTCCACTGCCTCCATGTGCTCCGGGGCATCTGGTGTGTCCTGGGTAATCAGCACTTTGCTATGACACTAATGCAGTCTGGCAGAAAGCTCATACATTACCTGGAATTTGCAGAGGGAACATTGAGAACAAAACGAAAAGGGCAAAAAAAGTGACACAGTAAATGTCTTTAAGATTGTAAACATTATATCTGATGAAGTGTTACTAAAATTAAATTAAATGAATTAATTAAATCAATTGTAGCTAAAGAGTGACGGGCATATTTAAACCAAAATATCTCCACCTCCCCCAGCTCCACCTGCCTTGATTTGCTACAGGATGCATGTGTATATATGTATATATTTACGTAGCTGTACATTCTCACAGCAGCATGTCTGTGTATCTATTGGCAGTAGAAGTCCATACTTGTCATGCAGCATCTGCATAGCAGATCTAGTCCACCAAGACCTAATACATGAATATTGCCATATTCAATGACATGTTAAAACTATTCAGAGAGTTGTCTTGATAGTAATAAATTGATTACTAATTTTGACTTAATATATTGAAACTTTTACAAGGAAGTTTCTGTGAATGTGGAGGTACAGATTGTATGAAATGAGGAAGCCAATGGAAAAGAGAAAGAAATAACTTGAACTAAAACATTTGCAGACTTTAAATCAAAATGTCAGGATCTTTATTCTTGTCTTGTCTAAGACAGAGAGTGGAACCGCAAGATAAAGGGTGAGATTTATGTAAAGGTACAGAGACATATTGAAGAGCTAGCCGTAGAGGATAATATCACCCTACATCTAGACAATCTGATAAGAATAAAGGTTAGCTCTGTCCTCATGCAAATTCATTGAAAAATAAAAGTCACCCTCAAAAGACTAATGTTGGTATTGAAAGTCTGCAGACATTTTGGGATTGTTAACCTTGTAAGCTGTGCAGAACAGTTTGCATAGGTTATAGTTTCATTTCAGTCATTGTTCATTGCAATGTCCTATTCACACTCCTATTCAGTGTGAATTATTGCACGACAAGTCTTTAAATTGAAGAAATTGTCTGAGAAGGGGAATGAGATGCTGCGTCCTCTGGAGGGCGCTATGGGGAATGCCTTCGGCGTGACCGGTGTCTTAAGTAGGAATCTAAACACAACAATGAACTTGACATTGGCAAGCGGCAGCCTATGACGTCACTACAGGTGAGAAGGGCACCTGTGCCAAACGTCATCCACTTCTTGACTGAGGGAGATGTGTGCAGGAGTACCTGAAGCATGGCAACGGGATGCAGAGTCTCAAAACACTTAGGCAAGTCTGACTGGTCTGCGAAGCCCTGCAGAGCGGAGGCCTCAGCAACGACTCTCATAATGAGAGGAGGCCTCTAACACTCCATGTTAGGTCAATAGCCAAGGAGGCTCACAGAGAGCCTTGCAACCTGACATACTACCTATCGCCTACCCGAGCTCTAGGAACGGAAGACTCAACATGATGACTCTCTAATCGAGAAGAGACCTAACCCCACTCCACACTTAGGACAGCCTCCACGGAGGTTCGTGGAGCCTAACCACTTAGAGCCGCTATCCCGGGCAGAGCTCTGGGGAGCGGAGGCCTCAAAAAATCAAGTCTCTAAAGCGAGAGAAGGCCTAACGACACTCCATGGTGGAGGCAGTAACCAAGGAGGCTCAGAGAGAACCTAACGACACGGCACTACTATCTGGTCGAGGTCTGATGACGGAGGCCTCGGCATGTCAACTCTTTAAAATGAGAGGAGACCTAACTATGTCCTACACCCAGGACAGCTACCAAGGAGGCTCACAGAGAGCCTAACTACTTGACATTGCTATCCAAGCGGAGCTCTGAGGAGTGGAGGCCTCTATAAAGTGAATCTCTAAAGTGAGACAAGGCCTGACAACGCTCCAAGTAAAGGCAGTAACCAAGGAGGCTCAGAGGGTGCCTAATGGCTCAGTGCTGCTGCCTGGTCCAGCTCTGAGGATGGAGGCCTCAGCATAATGACCCTCCAAAATGAGAGGAGGCTTAACTACATCTTACACCTGCAACAGCTTGCAAGGAGTCTCACAGAGAGCCTACAACTCATAATGGTGTTTAGACAGAGCACAGGGGAGTGGAGACCTCAAGCCAAGTCTGACGTCATGTTTCTAATCAGCCTCTGAGCGGAACCATCAGTGAGGCAGAAGATAATGTGGGGGGGGGGGGGGTAGGCAGATGTTAGTTAGCCTCTGGAAACCCCAGTACGATGCTCAGTGTGCTTGTTCTGGACCACTTCTCTGATGTTACCCCGCCTCTTTCTAAAGTCACGCCCCCTCCGCGTTCTACCCCTCGAGGGAGGGGGAACGCAAGAGGCGGTGCTCGCCTTCTGGTCTCGTCTCAGATCCTCAGACTGGGACAAGCCAGCCCTCTTTGTGGCTTGAGGGATGGACCTGGACCAACGTGGCATGAAGGACTTAAGAGGTGTGGAGCACGCCTTCACCTCCCGAAACTTCCCGACCACCGTCTCAACGGATGTGCCAAAAAAGCTCGAAAGGCGAAACCGGCGCATCGAGGAGGAAGGATTTCTTCCTCTCCCTGATGTCAGCCAGGTTCACCCAGAGATGTCTCTCTTTTGCCATCATGGCTGCCATAGATCGACCGATCGAAGCAGCAGTCTGTTTGTTGGCCCTGAGAGCCAAATTTGCGGTGTGGCGCAGCTCCTCTACCGCCTCAGGGGGCAGACCCTGGCCCTGGTCCAGATCCTTCAGCAGGTCAACCTGATAGGTTTGCAACACAGTCATAATGTGCGGAGCCGCCTCAGCCTGACCTGCTGGCGCATATGCTCTGCCAATCAGGCAAGATGTAAGAGTGGACAGAGATGGAGTCTTCAATGCGGACACCTCAACAATCGAGAGATATCTGGCCAGCGTCTCTTCGATCAGGGACATAACCGCGGCACGAGACATAACGTCCAGTTCATCATATGCGGGACAGGCGGGCTGAGAGCGCTCAGAAACATTGTCGTCCTCATCAGCCTCATCCTGCACGACTTGGCCTGGGGCAAGGTGCTCGCTCGCTGCTGAATCAAATGCCGTGAGAGAGAGAGTGCATCATCGTCCAGCAGCTCGCTCTCGTCAGCTGCCGTCGAGTGAGAGATACTCAGACCCTTCTCAAGCTCATTGGTGAGCTCCATCTCCATTCAGTTTCCTACTCGCCTCGGCTGCAGCAGGTCCTGAACTTTCGTCCCTCGGGAAAGGTCACCCTGCAGCAAAAAAAAAGGCTCTCATGATGTTTATTTTCTGAAAAAGTTCAGATAATCTGAAGAAGAAGAAAACAATAATATTGAGTTTATATTTCAGTGGAATGTTGCTACAGCAAAGTTTCAAATTCTCGCACATGCTAAATCCACCATTATTCACTATTCTAATGGTTTTAAACTGAAGTGCTGTTTAAATTACTTTAATTTACCAATTAGTCCAAAACTCAAAAGAGTATGCAATGGTGTGCCACATGATTGCACACTGAGGCGACATTTCAACTGCGCAGCACAGCATCAGTTTCAGAGTTTATTTAGTTGGAAATCAAATTGATGCCTACCATAGTTAAATTCTAAACTTAAAGTGACCCCTCTCTGTGTTAAAAGGCTTGTTGGGGTCACTTCAACCATTGAGCCATTAACACACAGTGTTCCACCATTTATTCAGTTCTCTTTTTCCATACGGTCATAAACATGCAGGTAAACACAACCGCATGTTGACCACTGCCTCAGGCTGACTGCACTCACACTAAGACAGTTAATGATGCAGAAAATGAAATGGGTACATTGGATATACGAGCCTCTGTAGTCTTTAACAGGAAATTCTCCTGCACAATTCATCACGTTATTCTAAAAGGAAAAAACGTGTGCAGTATTTAAAAATGGATTAACATGCTCCTCCTCTGAGACCACATTCTTATTCAAATAGTTCCAATAGATTATATGGTACTTTAATATTAGTAAACATTAATGTGCAACAGATTATAACAATAAGAGCAAATATTTATAGATTTGAAATTTTAGTATTTTAGTATTAATTATATACTATGGTATTATTTATTAATATTTTGATTTAGCTTTTATTTTATATTTTCAGTTTTCATTTTAGTTTAAGTGTTTCTATTAGTTTTTTGTTTATATATATATATATATATATATATATATATATATATATATATATATATATATATATATATATATAATATATATATATTACGGCGCCCCTAAAGGGACGTGGTGGTGGAAAAATTTTTAGGATGGGAGAATTTTTTTTTTTTTAAATCTTTTGCATTCCCTCGCAAAACTTTTGCGTTCCCCCGAGAAACTTTGCGTTCCCACGCAAAACTTTTGCGTTCCCTCGCAAAGTTATTTGCGTTCCCTCGCAAAGATATTTGCGTTCCCATGCAAAACTTTTGCGTTCCCTCGCAAAGATATTTGCGTTCCCACGCAAAACCTGTTTTGAGCTCGGACAGACACTTAATGTTTAATGTCCCGCTGGCAGTGTTTCAGAGCTCCGTACGTTAATGGAGCGTTTCATAGTGTTTGAGCTTGGACTCAGATATAAAGATGCGGTCAGTGCTTAACTCAAGGAGTTCAGTGAAGCTGGCAATATTCACATAGGCTTTTCGAACGTCCCTATTCTTGAGCTAAAGTACAACCCAATTCTCATCAAAACAAGCTTTTATAATATAGGCTAAATGGATCTCTATGAGCAGGCGGCTGAGAGACAAGCTCAAAGGGACCGTCTGCAAAGTGCAATATAACCCAAAAACGACTACAGCATCAACTCATAGTCAAAAATAGTCATTGACTTCAATGTTACAAACTGTAGTGCCACCCAATTCAGTTTACATATCAATGGTGACCGACTGGTCATACTACACTGCTTTTGCACATTTTATATTATGAAAAATATTCAATAACTTCACTGTAACACACCAAATTTAGTTCACACATCACCGCTCTGTTGGTTATAGGCCTACAACACTTTGGGAAGTAATTGCACATAAAAAATAAGTAGGCCTATTCTTTACACAAATTATATTGGTACTGTACGCAGCGTTTGCATTATATTTGCTTACTGAATTTGATGGCATCACTGAAGTTATTTATAATATATTTTCTAAAAAGGGTGAAGTTATTGATTTTATTTCATAATAAATAATTATAAAAAAAGTATGCTTTTTTTTATCAAATTATGTAGTATAACCAGCAGGAGAGCAGTGATGTGTGAACTGAATTTGGTGACAGTACAGTCAGTGTGATCACAGTGAAGCTATTGAATATGTTCAATAGTATAAAATGTGCAGAAAGGTTGTGGAATTTGCACTTTACAGACGGACCCTTATTTGGACTTGTCTCTCATTCGTCTGGTTAGAGACAAATTAATATTATAAAGCTCGTTTTGATGAGAATTGGGTTGTAGCTCGTTGTCTAGGTAACTGTGATTGTAAATAGGTGTCGTTTGTGCTTTAACAAACTTTAGCTCAAGAATAGGGAAGTTCGAATAGCCTATGTGAATATTGCCAGCTTCACTGAACTCCTTGAGTTAAGCACTGACCGCATTTCTTTATATTTGAGTCCAAGTTCAAACACTATGAAACGCTCCATTAACGTACGGAGCTCTGAAACACTGCCAGCGGGACATTAAACAGGAAGAGTCTGTCCGAGCTCAAAACATAGACAGTATAAGAAGTGGACAGAGCCATCTCATTGGATCTCAATTGAGACAAGTGAAGCCCATTTTTAGCGATTTCTTAGCACTTCCTTTCCTGACGCGCAGACTCAAACAGAGCAAAGCGTTACACGGACCACGTGAGCAACCCGTCTGTCTTCTAGTAGCTGTGCCAAGAGAAATACTGAATCATTCCCTTCCGAAACTTGCAGAGACGGAGAGCGTGAGTAGGAGGTGTCCATGAGCTAGAAGCAGGAGAAACTTTTGCTAGGTATTCTGATTAATTATTTTGTCATTTTGCCTCCACGTCCCCTGATTGCCGGCGAGCTTCTCCTCCTGTCCATACGGTAATCTCTCTACTGTGCGACAGAGAGTCGCGTGGTTATGACGCAATCGTTAGCCTACTTTTACAAAAACTGCTTCTACGGGGCCATAACATAAGCTACAAGGTAATGGAGCATTTTATACATTGTCGTGTTTCTTTAGAAATAAATAATGGACAAATGGAGTCTTCAAACGCCTCAGATGTAAAGTTATTCGCTGTCAAAGTGACGCCAAAATGAATGGAAGTCAATGGGATGCTAACAGCAGGTGAAGTTCTGCTACAAGATGGTGGCACGCGGCCGGCTTCAACTTCCGGTCGACTTCCTTCCCGCTTGATAGGCTCAAAACAGGTTTTGCGTGGGAACGCAAATATCTTTGCGAGGGAACGCAAAAGATTTGCGTGGGAACGCAAATATCTTTGCGAGGGAACGCAAAACTTTGCGTGGGAATGCAAAAGATTTGAAAAAAAAAAATTCTCCCAACCTCAAAATTTTTCCACCACCACGTCCCTTTATAGCCTGGTAATACCAGACTGGAATAGCATAATAGAGAAGTGTTTTCTCTCGCGCGGGGGGGGGCGCTTGTCTGAAGTTTAAAATCATTGGTTACCCGTAAGCCAATCACATAACGTTTGGTTATGGCGTGTGTTATGCGCATGCTCAGCCGCATCTAACTTCCACTGTAAACGCATGTATGATGCAAAAACTAAACCATCGAGCGAAATACCGGATTGAACATGGCTGTGAATGACTTTTGCAGATTATGTGAAGTAAATCTACGCATCCACGGTACAATCAGCGTCTACGTCACGGCTCTCAGCCCGCCCTCTGTTCGTTGATTGGCCCGGCCGTCCGAAAGCCGGTGGCAAACTGAAAGATAAGCTGCTGTCTCAGACTGACTACAGGAGCGAAATGAAATTAGCGGAAGTAGGAAGTCTGACGTAGTCAGGCTAGTCCCTTTAGGGGCTCCGTAATACATATACACTACCGGTCAAAAGTTTTAGATCGGTAAGATTTTTTATGTTTTTAAAAGAACTCTCTTCTGCTCACCAAGGCTGCACTTATTTGATAAAAAAATAAAATAATAATTAAAAAGTATTATTGTGAAATATTATGACAATTTAAAATGACTGTTTTCTATTTTAACATATTTTAAAATGTAATTTATTCCTGTGATCAAAGCTGAATTTACAGCATCATTACTCCAGTCTTCAGTGTCACATGATCCTTCAGAAATCACTCTAATATGATGATTTGATGATCAAGAAACATTTTCAATGTTGAAAACAGTTTTGTACAATTTTTTTTCTAATTTTTTTGATGAATAGAAAGTCCAAAAGAACAGCATTTATTTAAAATAGAATATTTTCTAACATTATAAATGTCTTTACTGTAACTTTTGATCAGTTTAACTCATCCTTGATGAATAAAAGTGTTGATTTATTTTATTTCTTTCGCCCAAAAATAAAATAAAAATTCTTACTGACCCCAAACTTTTGACCGGTAATGTTTAATGTTACAAAAGCTTTAGATTTCAGATAAATGCTGTTCTTTTGAACTTTCTATTCATCATAGCATCCTGAAATAAAAATGTAAAAAACTGTTTTCAACATTAATAATAATCATAAATATTTCTTGAGCATCAAATCATCATATTAGAATGATTTCTGAAGGATCATGTGACACTGAAGACTGGAGTAATGATGCTGAAAATTCAGCTTTGATCACAGGAATAAATTACACTTTACTATATATTCACATTACACTTTACTATATATTCACATAGAAAACAGCTGATTTACATTGTAATAATATTTCACAATATGACTGTTTTTGTTTGTATTTTTTATCAAATAAATGCAGCCTTGGTGAGCAGAAGATACTTATTTTAAAAACATTAAAAATCTTACCGATCTAAAACTTTTGACTGGTAGTGTATATATATATATATATATATATATATATATATATATATATATATATATATATATATATATATATATATATATAATTTATTTTTCAGTTTTAGTTTTACTAATTTAAGTACTATTATATACTACCAATTTAGTAAATATGTCGAAATGCTTGACATGTCCCTTTTAAAAAAACATCCAACACTTTATTTCGAGTCCACTTTAGACACTCTGTTGCGGCAAATCGCCCGCTGCCACGCCTCTCGTTAGACGGGAATGAACTGCAGGTGAAGCTGGTTTCAATCAGCGTGGCGTGCACCTTGGGTTTGAAATGGTGCTCGCGCTGCTCATTTCATTGTATACTGTGAGCAGCGTGGACGCAGTGGAAACGTTGGGTCAAAGATTTTGATTTAAACTGCACGGGATTGTTTTGATTCTGAAGAGACTGCCGGTAAGAGGAAATGTCTGCGTTGCGCAATCTAAGCACTAACAACTGCATTTGTTGGCTTTAAATGTGCATGTTATGGACTTGGGTATTTATTATTGTCATTTTGGTATCTGTGATTAGGTTAGTGTTTAAATTGCTGAGCCCAAACGCCTAGTAGTGTTAATAGTCATTTTAGAAAAGTATATTATCAAGGAATTATTCATATATTAAATATGCTAAAATTAATGTTTGTCTTTGTTTTGTCTAAAATTAATTCTGTTTTGTCTATTATAAATTCTGTTCTGTCTAGAAATGTGTAATCAATTCACTTGTTAGAATATTATGGTAAACCTGGTTAAATTTCCTTCTCATGAAATACAAATCTGGGCCCGTATCCCTAAAGAATTTTTGTGCAAAAAGTGGCTCCTAGCGGCCAAATTCTAAGAAAATTCTCAGAGTCATAACGTTTTCTTAGAATTTCACCTAAAAGTGACACGAAAATCCCAGTTAATATAAAAGCTATTCCTCAAGATTCCTAGTGCTTAAAAGGGCTCCTAAGGTGAGATCTGCTAAGAGCAGGGAAGAGGACTTTTAGTGGCTTAGGAGTTCCCCTAAGCAGCTGCACAAAAAGGCCAACAGAGGAGGCAGGAGAGATGTCCTGCAAACACTGGATGACAGGGAATTATTGAGACGCTACAGATTGGATCGTGCAGGAATCATGTTTGTGGTGGAGTCCAGTCCAGTTCGGCTTGCGATTCCTTTTTTTCTCCATTTTCTGTGTTTGTAGGATATTTGTTAACAAGCCTTCATAAATAGACCAGCCAGCAATCACAGACATTGATAAAAGCTGAGCCGTGTTACCCTCGTTAAGACCACACTGAGTTGTAACGTTGCAATTACTACTTCATTAAGGACAGCCCCTTGAGATAGGCCATCTTGTTTTCAATGGGGTCCATATGGGAGTGAAAGTACAAAATATGCCAGCTAGGATATTAATATGAGCAAATAAGACACAAATCATTATTTGAACAGGGTGTAATGAGCTTAAGTTTTCACATATTTTAGATTCTAATGTTAGGCTATAACCCCTACAGCTTACTATTCATTTTCCAGATATTTTCTTGAATGTGAAATATTATTTACAATTACAGTCTGCATAAGATTAGAGTGTATAATTATGTTTATTGATTTGAGGGTACATCCTTTGCTCATTATCATCAAAAGTTCATTTTCATCAAACTTGTAGGATCAACCAATCACGGCTTTTGAAATGATGACTCATACCTAGCAACGGGGTCAACCACACCTCCTCACTAAGATAGGATTTTCCATCCATTCCTTGCTCAGAGTTCACTGAAAATGTTCTGGAATCACTTCTAAGCTAAAACTCCTGGCAAGGAATTTTTAGGTTAAGTTAGGAGCTCTCTGAGAGGATTCTCAGAATCTTTAGGGATACGGGCCCTGGTGATAAAAGCTAATTCTTTAAGACTTATTTTGCTATGGTGTAAAATAGTATTAGTAAAAAGAAATAGTATTATGCTAACACTTACCAAATTAAACCTGTATTAATTATGAACAATGTGAAATTGTGGTGGTTTAATTCATGTGCATTGCTGTAAATATTTACACTGCTTTGTGTGTGGTTTTAAAGGTTTTTCACCTACTGGAATTCTACTATAAATTGAGAAAAGGCAACTTAAGTCTCATTCTTGTGAGTGGAACCCAGTGTTCAATTCAGAAGTAAAGAACCCCTTTCAAGTGTGGGACCCGTGCAGCTTAAAACACTTGACGCACTCTGCTAACTATATGCATCTGCATGTCAAATAACAGTCATTTGAGTATAAGTAGACTGTCTGCTTAACCTCTGTTAACACTTGATTTTGATGGTTCCCCAACAGACATTCTACTGACTATAAATAACTTTGCAACTCCATGTCAACTTTGTCTACTGATACTCTAACGAGAGTTGGTTGACAAGTAGTAACAAAGTTAATGAAACTTTAGCATAATTTCTTCCGGATAGACTCAATTGTTACGTCACTTATTACTTTCTCATCCATCCAATCATATTCCTATACTTGTGGTATAAAAGTTTGGTACTTGCACGCGTTTAAGTTCGCAGATGCTGATGCTTCAATTCACCACCACCACCAAGATGGGTCTTTCCCTCCATCCTCCCCAACACCACCAGGATGGTCCCTTCCTTCCACCCACCCCACCACCAGGATGGTCCCTTCCCATACCTCGCAGGCCTTCGTCTTCAGGCAGGATATGCAGATCCGGACCCTCGGGTTGCAAGCTACGGACGGGGCCTACGCCAAAGAACTTGATTGCTTGTTGGGCTGTTAATAAACGTTTAATTGTCACAGTATTTATTCTCCTGAGTCTTTCTGGTAGAACTTATAGTTATTAGTCTAAAGTGGACTACCGAAATGGTGTAATCAAATTGACCGCAAACTCCCATTCAGATCTGGCCATTCTGTTAGGGCACACTTTTCACAATCCAGTTCAGTCCAAATGTATAAAATGAATCCCCTCTCTCCCCCCTTAATTTTTTTTTTTTTTTTTTTTGCGTTGAATTTTTTTCACTAGGAAATGCGTCACATTGTGCAAGTAAAACTTGCTACCCCTCAATTAATCCCACAATCTCAATCAAAATTCAGCTTCGTTTTGAAGAAGTGAACATTTTGGGTATGAACTGCTAAAATACAGCAGCTAGCAATGGTGTGGAAAGAGAAGCCCATAAACTCTACTGTAACTTGTTACATCCTCACAAGCATCTTGTTTTGAACATGGAACAGATGCCAAAGGCTAAATCTTGTATAATTCCACAAGGGTATTTTCTGTAGTTTAAAAGTTCTGCTTTATTCTTACACCTGCAATAGGCCCCTAGTTGACTTGGGATATACAGAGGGGGGTAAATGATGTTCCCTGATAGCGTTCTGTTTTCACCTCAGTCAACCTGATCTTCAGAAAAACAGAAGTGCATTTCTGTTTTTCTTGTCTTCCATCAGTATGGATGAGTAATATCAGGGGTTATTTACAGTCTTCCGTTTGGTGAAATAGGGGAGAAATGGCAACACATGCTGAGTTGTATCACCATCAGTTTATTTAGAAATTAGAAATAGAGGTTATCACAATCATACATAAGCAGCATATTCTTGAGGTGACAGTAGAAGTTGTAAGACTCTGTATACAAATATAAAGGTGTTAGAGTGTTGACAGAACTGCTTTAATACAAATCAGCAGAGTCGCTTGTTTAATTTGATATAACATTTACTAAAACCATCACTTAAATGTTTTTTTTTTTTTTTTTTTATTGTAATTGTCAGCCAATGTCTGATGTATTTGTTCAATGTGTTTTATAATTTCTTTATTTTATTTTACTTTACACTCCACTGCACACCTCAGATCACTTCCTCCTCACTCTTAACCTCAACTTGGCTCAGGACACAACACACACTCCTCCTCAGGTCACCTTTCGGCAAAACCTACGCTCTCTCTCACCCTTCCTCCTATCCTCTTTTGTCTCATCCACAATTTCTCCCCCATATCAGCTCATCAACCAACTGTTTTAAAGTATATAACACCTTTGTAATATAAATCAAAAAAGAAAAAAACAAACATTCATCAAAAAATACATAATTGAACACAACCACATAAAGACATGATTCCACCTAACTTGAAATACTCTTCTTATTGAGGCAAATGATACAAGGACCACAGAGTGGTTAATGTCCATATAAAGAATTTAGTACACATTTCAGAATGAGCATCAATGAATCAGGAATAATCAGTCCATATGTATATTCAGGATGAAGTAGGCCTTACACTTTACAATACTCAAGAGTTGATGGTTGGTACAGCCCATGCACCCACAAATGAAAATACTCTGTATGCAAACACGATTAAATGGTAATCAGACCAAACAGAAAACATTTCATATACATATATACACAACCCAGCCAACCAAACCAAAAACATCACTTACATTGAGTGGAAAGAACAATGATGTTCCTCAAAATAGGGAAAATAGAGCGGCTTGAACAGAGATGAGCTCCTAGCCCTGCTACAACACATGGCTTCAATCTTACTCCCTTATAAAAGAGTAAGCTAGCATGGTTACCTTCATAACCTCCCCCTAGTGACAGGAAGGAACACTACAAAAGGAACAGTTGCACCTAACTGTTACAATCTGATGTTCTACGCAAGCATCATTTAAACTCAGGGCTGTGGAAAGGAAGTGGCACAAATCGAAAGATCCCACTAATCTTGGTTTGTATCAATCCCTTCTCTCTTCCTTCTCTGCTAATGTCTGTACTGCGAAAATTACTTTCGAAACCTTCTGCTCTCTTCTTAACCCTTCTCCTCCATCAACCCTAACATCTGACGACTTTGCAACATTCTTCATAAATAAAACAACAACCATCAGCGGCTAATTATCCACAGCACAAATCAACACGAACATCTTAACAGCTAACACACACATTCTCCCTTCGTTCTCTCCGCTCTCTGAGGTAGAAGTCTCCAATCTCATCCTTTCCAATCACCCCACCTGTCCACTTGATCCTAGCCATTTCTTCTTCACTTGTACCCACACTCACTCATTTCATCAACACCTCTCTTCACATTATACATTTCCCACAGCATTTAAGCATGTTCGTGTAACCCCACTGCTTAAGAAACCCACTGAAAATCCAGCACAGCTAGACAATTATAGACTGGTATCCCTTCTTCCATTCATTGCTAAGACACTTGAACAAATAGTAACCAAATAATAACCAAGTCTTCGCCTTTCATACACAGAACAACCTCCTGGACAACAAGCAGTCTGGTTTCAAAAGCAGCCACTCGACTTAGACTGCCCTGCTCTCATTATTGAAGCTCTGAGACTGGCAAGATCAGCTTCCAAGTCCATAGTTCTCATCTTGCTCAACTCAGGAACCGCACTCCAATGGTTTAAGTCTCGACTCCTAAGCTAATGGGGTGTCTCATGGCTCAGTGCCTGGACCCCTGCTCTTCTCCATCTACATGTCATCACTAGGATCTGTCATTCAGAAACATCACTTCACAGGCCCTATTGCTAGAACTGCCGGGTCCTGCAGGTTTGCCTTATACAACATTAGGAGGATCAGGCCCTACCTATCGGAGCATGATAAACAACTCCTTGTCCAAGCTCTTGTTCTATCCAGACTGGACTATTGTAATGCTCTCTTGGCCGGCCTTCCAGCATGTACATATACTGTCAAAACTCTGCAACTGGTCCAGAATGCTGCAGCAAGAGATGTCTTTAACGAGCCGAAGAGAGCGCATCTCACACCTCTCCTCATAAAATTGCACTGGTTGCCAATTGCCACACTCATCAAATTCAAGGCACTGATGTTTGCCTACAGAACTACACTCTAGGAATACACCCTATACCTACACTCACTACTTCAGACCTACGTGCCCTCCAGAAGCTTGCGTTCTGCAAGTGAACGGCACCTCACTTTCACGGATCTTTAACTGGACTGTTCCAAGCAAGCGGAATGACCTGCCTAACTCAACCCGAGCTGCTGAGACGCATCTTTTTCAGCAACACTTGACCCATTAATAATAACACTGACTATTCTATACATATATGTCTATAAAAAAAACCTTGCTACATTTACTGTGGTAAATCAGACTGGGACTGATCACAGCACTTGCATATTGTTGCCCTATTGTTGGTTTGATTGCTTCTATTGCTCTTCTCATTTGTAAGTCATGCTGGATAAAAGTGTCTGCTTTATAAGTACTTTACTGTACTAATTTATGCTATAGTATAGTTCTGCTTCACAAGGCTATTCATCTTAGTATGTCATCTAAATATGAGATAATGTGACTTCATGTAAGTCCAAATAAAGTGATGGAATTTTTTTAGCAAACTGCAATTGATTTGATCTGCACAGAGTCCATGCTTACAGAGTGCAACCAAACTCAAATCACAAGAACAGAAATGACAAAAATGTTTTCTACTGGGTTTTTGTGTTCATAAAACCACAAGAAAACTCCTCTCATGGCTATCCACTGCATGATTGAAGGGAATGCACTGTTCACCCCTCCAAACCTGAAAGCAGTTAAATTCAGTTCTCAAGCCATCAGCAATGCCAAACTGTAAGGCTTGATTTTTGGAGGTGTGGTGCAGGTAATTTATAAAGCAGCAAGCTAAAATGTATTGTTTGAACAACACTAAGCAATATTCCAGAAAGCTGTAAAGCATTGTGATTGTGCATGGTCTCTATTGACCTTTTCTCTCTGGATTAAGTTTCAGTTTGTATTTGTTCAGTAAATAAAACAAGTCGAGTTACCACAACTGTGAAGTGATGCTGTGCTGAGAGATATAGTGATGGCATGTCAAAAGGTGAGAGAAAAAAAAACAAACTTGTATTAATTGTGTCTTTTCTTTTCCTGCCAATTAGCGCCTTTATTCAATCTGACAGCCACACATTTGACAGTGAATAAATGAAAAATAAACAAGACATTAACCAGTGTGCAGCAGCAGGTGTGAGTTTTCTTATTTCTGTTGAAATATATATAATTTTTTATATAAAAAGTTGTTGAAATAAATGCAAATATTTGTCCTTCTTGCCAAGCTGTCATTTAATCAAAGTCTTAGTTTGAACTTTTGCTCTCAATAAACAACTGGCCAAAAAAAGAAGAAGAAAAAAACTGTTTAATGGTTACGCATTGGAGAAACATTTGTTTTAAAGTGACCAGTGTGCCTGATTACATGAGTGGTATCCTTCTGATTAAACTAAATGCAACATAATTTAACATAATGAGTACAACATTGCTGAATATGGTTATTATTATATATATGATTCAGTATGGAGATGTTGTGCCATGTTGTAAATCATTTTGGCATACCACAATTTTATGTGAAAGTTCTCCCACTGACAACCATTGCGAAATTGAAGTACATACTTTTAGCTTATACTTACTTATTTTTGACCCACTTACAGTATGCAATTTCAAAAGTACTTATGTTGTCCTTGAAATATTGTCATATTTTGTCGTTGAAATATGATTAAAGTGTACTGACAATGTATGAATATACTAACAAGCATTTATGGCAAACTAAAATTTTAAAAGACTTGTATGTCATGTCTCTAAATAGTGTCATAACCCGGCTCAGAGGTTATGACAAAAAAGTTGGATGCAAGAATTTAGTCAAAAGATAACCAATTTATTTACCAAACAAAACCACGATTAAGCACAAAATGTCGGCAGAAACAGAAATGCTCTGTGGGAAGGCAGGAAGCTTTTATCAAGAAGAGAGACTCCATTCACAGGTGTCCTCCATCCACCCTCAGGACTGCAGCCCCGCCCCACTGAAACACAAAGACAGGTAGGCCGTCACATTAGATATATATGTAATTACACACTTGTAACGATGAAGTTACAATTTAGTACATGTGAAATATAGTAACTGTAAATGTAATATCAAATAACACTGTAAAATTATAATCAGTATAATCAAATGTGCTTTAATATGTTAGTGAACACATCAAAATGAGTACTTCTTTCAAGCATGACAAAAGATAATTATTAAAATGTTTATTATTAAAAATATTATTACAATGTATTTAAGTAAAATTTTTAATTTGAAATTATTACAAAGTGCAAATTATAAGTGTTTAAGTGTGTTAAGAAAGTCATGAAAGTATACTCTCTTTAAATGCACTTAATTGTCATTTTATTTCATTAATATTATATCTGCAAGTACAGTTTTATTAAATATACGAAGTACACAGGTCTTTTTATATAATAAATACTTAAATGGTACTTTAAAGAGTTCTTTAAAGAATTTTATATTTGTATCAGTTAATTTGGTAAAAATAAAATAAAATGAATGTCACAGATTTGCATTGATTTTAGATAAACTAAGGGGCAATGTTATAGGGGCATTGTTTGGGCATTTAAGCGCAATTTAAGCAAAAAGCCATTTGAAGCCATGGTTTACTGTGATGATATAGCTGTATAGAGCTGGCAAGGTTTCATAAAAGAAAGAAAACATCAACAAAAATGTATGTGTAACAATCAATCCACTGAAGGCAAGTTTGACAAACCCATGTGCAGCTTAATAGAATTAACTTAATGTAGTGAAATTAATATTACAATCAATCCACCTGTTCATCCTGTGAACACTCAGTGTTAATTAAATGTGTACTTGCATGGCCTTTGCTGTGAAACATTTCGTGAAGTTCCTGAAGAAGGATTTTTATGGTCCCATGAGGAAGAATTGGTGATGAACTTGCGTAGTTGGTTTGACTCTGTTCCCTTGACTGGAGTGCCGATGTACCGATAAGGCCATGAGAAGGAAGAGCTTGTGTAGAGGCCATTTAAAGCCTGAGAAAGGTCCCACCTCTCAGGGTTGGCTCGACCAATAAGAAAGCGGGAATTTCCAAGCGGGAAAGTCCTCTGTTGGGAGGATTTATGGCTCTCTCTCAAGTGTGGTTAGACATAGACCTTGCTGTTTGTGTTCATTTATACTCAGATAGATATAACAAACACACACTGCATTCTATGAGAAGGTGATGTACACTAAAGTGTGAGTCATTAAATGATGATTAATTAGATAGGAGACACGATACAGATGGGGTTTCATTGACCGCTGGTTCATAAAATCATCATAAAATACATAGTATCAAAGACATAATAGTATTAAAAGACACTACACAAGACAGTAAATCATTCACACAGTGTCCTGGGGTGCATGTTCATTTACAGATCAGTTCGTCCACAAATTAATGCAGGAAGTCTGTTTTAAGGGCTGTGGGTCTTTCCTATGACCTAGGTCTTGACCACATTTTTCACAGCAATAAAGATATCTTATCTGATTGTCGCCCTGGAGACTGAAACCTTTTCTGCTCTCTTGTCTCTTTTGGGGGGGATGTTTCATTCCTAAAAGTGGGCTTTGAAGCTTATTTGTTAACTGTAACAAATAGTTATGTGCCTGATTGTGTCAGTCGTTACACCTGAAAGAAGTCAAGATAATGAACCAATGAGAAAACAGAACTGAGAAACACATGACTAAACAGAACATGACACATTAGGATTGTTCGACTTCATGAGGCGCTGCGCAGACTGACTGTGACTGTGCCATCAAAGTACCGCAAGAGCGATTCGAGAGCAGACGGCTGACACATTCTGCGCAGCTTCTGAAGAGCGGCTGCACGAGCTCTGATGACAACACAGCTGTTTCACGATTGGCCGGATTCACCACATGACAACGATAACGTGTGTTTCATGTTTATTCTGAAACCTTCAGTTCCACTAATGCTCACAAATCTGTATTTTTATGACAGTAAAAGCTCTTTTCATGTAGTCGCGATGTTATATTGTGTTATGTTTATCAAAATAAACAATTAACAATAAACAAAAGTTGACCCCACTTCTTTGGTATTTAAATAGTAGATGCTTATGTTGAACTTTTTTGTACTTTTCTTGTACAAACAAACACTGTATTAAGCAGTAGGCCAACATAAATGTTTGAATGAAAATGTCTTAGAAACGTGTATTTGACAAATATTGCATTTATTTCACTTCAGCTATGATAAAGTATGCAAACGCAAAAGGAGCGTCACTACGTGAAGCAGAAAGTGTCCGACTTCACATCTCCATTTTCAGCTTCTCCCAGACTATAGGTCAACATTTGCTAAATGTAAACAGTTGCTAAACTGTATATTTCTTCCTGGGCAAGAAGCCTTTTTAGTCAAGACCTTAAAGTGTGTGCCTAGAGAAATTGACTTTCAGAAATAAACCTACTCTTAGGAATTCTCACTGGAGTAAAAAGTGTGTCAGCTAGCCCTGGCTTCCCCTATTTATCTTCCATTTTTTTCTTGGATCTCCTGCGCACAGCAGCTTGTGCATAAAACTTTTCACTGCCATCTGAATAAAAATGATATTTGACAGTGTCAAGTTTTTTAGTTTTACATACTCATACCCTTAATGAAAATACACAGGTACTGTAGCTGCATTTCATCTACAGTGAAGAGAAACTGCAGAAACAGAGGCTGATATCTTCCATCATTCATACCTTGTTCATAGATGATTGAGAGCTTCATGCAGATCTTCCAGACTGCAACATTCACATGCCATGATGCTCAACTGACACAGGCTGTAGAGAAACAAGAAGACATGAAACAATTAAAATTTTTTATTCCATACAGTTTTGTATTTTGTATCTTTACAGACATTGTGAACACATTTGTTGAAGGAAAATTATTCTGAATCATGTAAGAGGAAGTTATTTTTACTCAAGTAAATTATGAATGAAGAATTTAGCGTTTACTATGGCAGCACGATTAATCATTGAAAGATTGCAATCTCAATTCAAACATCCACGCAATCTTATTTCTAAATGAGAATAATTTGGCTATTTGACAAGTATGATCACAGCGAATATTTAAATCTGCACTTGTGCTACTGCTGACCTAGAGAGAGTTGTAATAGTAATTCAGGGAAGGAGGAGGCGGGAACCAGCGAACGTTTAACACTTTAATCCAAAATAAACACAAAACAAAAGTAAAAGACTGCCACACACACATAAACAAAACATAACGTAAAATAGTCCAGGCCTGGTCCTCTCTCATCCTTTGCTGTTGTCGCTCTTCCTTTTATGCTTCCGTATGGCTCCCGGCCATACGGAAGCCATAGTGATGAAAAAGCTTCACATAGTGATGAAAAAGCTTCACAAACAGTCTTTTTAACCACAGAGTATCATTATTTCTGCATTACAAACATTCAAATTATCACATAAGTACTAGTTAACAGTACTAGTTAACTGTTTAAGGTAGGGATCAAAATAAAGTAAAACATTTTGTAAAAGTAATAACACGTCGAATAAAGATTGCATCAATTACATCGTTACACCAGAAGGTGGCGACAAGTGACTGTTAAAAATGTATTTGTCACTGAATCGTTCATTCAAGAGATTTGTTTTACAGCACTGATTCATCCAGTAATGAAACAAGTAAAGTCTTCATGAGCGAGTCATTGAATCATTCATTCAAATTAATTAGATTTTTATTTAATTTAAATAGACTGCAGCAATTAACATTTGCCAGAACGTCTAGTGAATTACACATTACTTTGTTTAGTTGTCTATTCATAATCATGGGACATTCATGATATCTATTTTAAGAAAAATGTGATTCTCAATTTCTCCAGACTAGTCTGCTTAGTGAGACTGCCTCACTCCAGCCCTGGTGCTTTAGACTCTGATGTAAGAGTCCAGACGGAGTCTAAGCAGGTTTAAATACGAAAAGCTACATCTGCATTAGTGCTCTGCTGTTAACTGACAAGCCCTCAGCGTTTCTCTGCTGATTATTATAAAAGAGAAAATGAGTGTGAGCGGCACCATGTTCTATTCTCAGCACCTGCTGCCACACAGCACCCCTCACTCATTTTGAGAGGAAGTGACACGTGGCAGGAGACCAGAATCTGCATATCCTCAAACCTCCTGCTTTTTTTTTACTTTTACTGGTGTTAAAGACATGTATAACTACTCACTTCCATTGAGAAGTACTCGGTGCTCCTAAATGGTAAATGCTAACCTTAATGCTGTGCTCTACATTTATTCACAGCTATAGTAAGTACAGGAACTTTGTTGATTCAAGTGCATGTGCACTAATTGCATGATGTATTAAAGTTTAAATTTTATATTATATACAATTAGCTGAAATTTAGAGTGCATTTTAACCAACTAAAGTAGGACTTATACACATGCATGTGTAATTTCATAATTAATTCTAAATAATTACTTAAAATGTTCTGCTGTATGCCGTAAACTAATTTAAAGCAGGGCTATGCAGTTTCGGGAATTTCTTTGCTGTATTCTCGCTTTTTGATCGCAGGTTTCTCTATAGAGCTCCCCCTACAGCTTCGGAATAGATATTTGACAACACTGTCAAAAAACTCGTTGGCGACTCTCAGATACCAGAGGCTATAGACCAACGACATAAAAGCAGATGGGACTTTCTTTAAAACGTCTTCTTCATTTGGGTTCGAACAGCGTGAGGGAGCGCAATAATGACAGAATTTTAGCAGATTTTTTTGCCGTAAAGCAATTCGTTACATCACGAGACCTGATATCACGCGATACTTCCCGCCGGCCCAAAGTTGCAAGGGTGGTTTTTCGGCTCACAGGCGCTTGGGGGGTGTGAGACGACCACCATTCAACCCGAAAAAAGTCATAAAACTATTCCAATGACTCCGAAGCTGTTCGGTTAAGGTAAAAAAGTTATTTAGTTCACCTTTAAATGTTATTGAAACTTGTATATCACATTTAAATATAGTTGTAATTACACATTTGTAATGATAAAGTTGCAATTTATTATATTCAAAATATGACATTAAATTAAAATATAAATTCAAATGTGTTATTGTATGACACACTAAAAGTATCATTATAACATTATACTTATAGTTTGCTTTAAAATGTTATTCAACAAATCAAAATAAGTGTACTTTAAAGCATGATTATAAAAATGATTTATTTTAAGTATACATATTTTAGTTACTTAAGTGCACATTTAAAAGTAAATGTACTTGAATTATTTAAAATGTTCTTCAACTATAGTGTCACATTCACCGTCTGTCATCGTCTTGTCTTCACTACACTTCCCAGAATCCTCTGTAATCATCACCTGCACCTGCTCCTCATCACCAGTGATCTTCCTCATCATCATCACCATCACCTGTTGTCCTAGTCTTTATCTGTGTATTTAAGTTCCCCTCTCACTCCTTGTCTTTGTCGGTTATTATTTGTGTTTGTTGCACTCTGTTCCGTTGATCTATTTGTCTACCTGTTGAATATTAAACCCTTTGTTATTATTGTAACTTCGACTACGCATCCTTCATCTTCTTCAACCAGAAGCGTGACAGATAGATTTAAGTGACCTTTTATTTCATTATTTTATATAATCTGCTAATACAGTTTATTTCAATATAGTTTTGAGATTTGTAGTACAATACTAGTGCACATTCATTACAATTAAACACACTTCTATTTCACAAGGGTGTATGAAGGAAATTAATGTAATGTAAAATTAAGGTAAATATCCAATATAACAGTTACCAATATTTGGTAACACTTTACAATAAGGTTTCATTTGTTAACATTAGTTAACTACTTTAGTTGATATGAACTATAATAAGCAATATATTCTTACAGCGTTTATTAACCTTTGTTAAAGTAAGTTAATACAAATGTTCATGTTCATGTTATTTCACTGTGCATTAACTCATATTAACTAATAGGCCTTTTGATCTTTAAAAAAATGTAGTGGTAATTGTTGAGATTAACATTAAAAATAGCCTACTACATGCTGTAAAAGTATTTTTCATTGTTAGTTAACTAATGTTAACAAATGAAACCGACTATTTTATTACCAATTAATCTGTAATTTTGTCAAATTATGCTAAAAGATTGAAAATAGTATTATATCATGTGTGTTTAAGAAACATTAGCAAGCACATTAGCATCACAAAGGCAAGACAGAGGAGTCAACAATTTGATTCCAAAAATATCATGGATGACAAATAAAAAAAATTACACTTGTGTCTGTCCACTGTTGGACATTGTCAGTGGACAAAAGAAATAAACAGTGATAGTTTGAAAAACTGTTTATTATTTTGTGTTTGTTCATTTCCATCTCCCCGGTACTGACAGAGATTGACAAGATGTGCCTGTCAAAAAGAGGAAACAGTGTTGTGATGCCTTTAAAAGCTAAGGCACCTTGCTGAGATTTTGAGATGTCCTGGGGTAGCTTCACTCTTTCACTCCCTAACGCCCTGCAGAGCTCCAAATGGGAAAAGGAATCCATAGCAATATTTGCTGCTGTGTCTGAAAATATCAGCGACTGAAAAACATGGAACTTTTGGAATGAAAAATAAAAAATGTTTCTCTGCTTCTGTCTCCTGTGGACAGGCTTCAACAATACGTCAGTGAATCAATACATATTTTCTGTATTTCAGGTAAGGTTTGAAAGGCAGGCAAGGTGAGAGACAGGCCATTCAGTGTAGGGAAAAGGCACACCACAATCATTTCATAATTAGCAGTGTTTGCTAAAGAAAGCATTATTATTATTATTATTATTATTATTATTATTATTATTATTATTGGTTATACTTAGTGTTAGGGGTTTGTTCAACTGGCACAAACTGTGACATCCTGTAAGGTTTATGCTACAGAGATTAATAATATCACAAATCATATGGATTGGAGAGGAGAGTGATATGTATGTAATTTCAGAATTACTTCTATTGTCATTGAAATATGATTAAAGTTTAAGTACATGTAGTTAATTAATATTACACAGTACTTATTTGAGTAAGTACAATGTAACTATGTCACATTAAAATAAATTATTATTAAAATTTTAATTTGGCATTATCTAAAAGTGTCATGAAAGTGTGCTCTCTTTAAGTACACCTAAGTGGTCTTTTATTTCATTAATATTACAATAAATATTATTAGTAGGACAGCTCTTTTATACTTTTAAGATTTGAAGTACACCACAAGATTTGAAGTATACTTTGAAGTGCACATTTGATTCAATTAAGTACACTTTTTTTCAAAGGGGTTAAGCATATGTATTCATATCAATATTCAATACTCAAGGGACAATACTCACTTACGCAAATATGGTCACACTGAGGACAGTTTGCAAGAGATTTGTGCACTAGTGCATGCAAGCCCAGATAGCAACCGTAATCCTCGTTCTTTTCAGTTAATGACTCACTAAATAGTGACCCACGACATCAAGTCATTTTTCTTCATTCTCATCTTACTCAAAAAAGACAAGTCATCCTTAATTAAATGAAATGTCAAGTGAGGTCAGACGCCTACTAAAGGATGTTTTTTTTTTTAATTTCCTCTCAGACAGATTCCATTGAAAAGGATGATAATACTTCATTTAAAGTGATGGAAGGTAAAAGCTATAAGGACATGATTTTAGTAGCCAAGTGAGACGTGTGCATGCTCAATTTCTATCTCAGTGCCATAAACTCTTTGAGATGTTTAATTGGGCTGCCACACAGCAGTGAGAAGGGCAGGTTTTGAAATTCCACAGCGATGCATTCACGTGTATGTGTGTGTGTGTGTGTGTGTCTATAGTGGGCGCCAAGCTGAGATGTCTCATTAGGCATGTAAATTACTTTCTGGAGTTGTCTCTGTGTTTCTCTCTTTTAAAACTTGCTTATCGCCTCCTGCACACATCAGGATGTATGTGATTGATTGCTTCAGCCTGGATTTCAAGGACTCTTTGTTGCAGGTGTGAGAACTGGCGTGACTGGCTGACCCTAACGCCATTGATTAATGCTGTCTGACTGAGATTTATACCTGCGCATGAAAAGAACAGACATGAGTGTGTGAATTGTACACACTGATAGTGCAATTTATTTGCACATGCTGTCTGCATGTTTTAGCACCTTATTCATTAAAGGGACAGTTCAACCAAAAATGAAAATTCGGTCATCAATTACTCACTCTCATGTCGTTCCAAACCCATAAATCTTTTGTTCGTCTTTGAAACACAAATTAAGATATATTTTTTTATGAAATCAGAGATTTCTGTCCCTCCATTCTATTCACTCAGAACTCTGATGGTTCAAAAGATTCAGAAAAAGATCAGAAAATAAATCCAAATGAATCAAGGGGATTAATCCAAGTTTTCTGAAAGGACATGATGGCTTTATCTGATGAACAGATATAAATTAGGCTTTTATTCATATATAAATATTGATCAGCGAAATTACATATAGTGTACTCAAACATGGTAAATTGAAGCGTACTTGCGTGATGCGCTAGAACAAACCTCATTGGTTCTTGCAGAAGCGCAAACATGCTGGCATGCTAGCGCTCAAACAAGCATTCTCAAGCTTCCGTTTACCAAATTTGTGTGGTCTATATAATTTTTTTTGGTGATCAGTCATTTTTATGTGAATAAAATATCTTTAAAAAGTGGGTTGCAAGACTGTTTTAAGTGACTTTCATTTTGAAAGACGTGCGGTAATGCTGTTGACTATTCTTTCAGGCGCAGTAAAGCATGCCTGAGAAAAGTTTTGTACTGATCGCAAAGGTTTTTTTGAGCCAACCACCTGAGACGTAAATCATGTGACTGATCAAATAAAGTAAAATAATAGAAATAGAAGACAGCAATTCCGAAATAGTCCTCAGATGCAATGTTTGTTACAGCAGAATTTCTGAGAAGCTGCTGACTGAATGAACTGCATATACAGCTGAATGGGGTACAATAAACATATTTTTTGTTGTTTGTGTAAATAAACTATAATAATCTAAAATTAAAGGAGCTGTATGTATTTTTTTTTTTTTTGTAATGTACTAAAGCATAAAAATACCATAAAATGTTTGCAGAGATTTAGAAAACATGCCAAGTTTGCATTGTTTCCCCCGAAAAACAATGCTACAGCCTAACATTCCACTAGAACCACCACAGGGTAAAACTTACCCATGGCTGTTTTTCAAATAACAGATTTTCAATAAAATATCAATATAAATAAACAAGTCTCTCAGTCATTGACTTTTACTAAAATTGTGTTATTTACAATCCCCTGTTGTAAAAATTGTTTAGATAAAACCAGATTAAAAATGGGGCATTTATACCTATAAGTCTAAAGCAGGTCTATGAAGTAATGAATAAAACAATTTTTATGATTATCCCAAGTTTAATGGTGTTGTTCTCTTATTCAAATTATAAATGATATAACTAAACAAATGAATAATTAATTAGGTGAAACTGTGCACTTGAATTTGTTGTTGCATCATACATCCATGCAGTGCGCTGAATTATTATTGCTCATTATTGTCTATTTAGGGCAGGCGTTCTCAACCCTGGTCCTGGAGGGCCACTTTCCTGCAGAGTTTAGCTCCAACCTTGATCAAACTCACCTGTCTGTAGTTATCTCATAATCCTGAAGAGCTTAATTAGTTGGTTCAGGTGTGTTTGATTAGGGTTGGAGCTAAACTCTGCAGGAAAGTGGCCCTCCAGGACCAGGGTTGAGAACGCCTGATTTAGGGTATTTCAGTAACTTAAATAACATGGGAGCAACTGGAAGAAAACAAAACTAGAGGTATTTCGCATTTCATGGAAAGAGAGCTCGATTGCTTACAGAGAGGCTTTAAAAGCTGCTAGATCTGCTTATTTTTCAAACCTATTAGAAGAAAATAAACATAATCCTAGGTATTTATTTGAAACAGTGGCTAAACTAACGAAAAAGAAAGCTTCAAGCCCAGAAGTTTCCAAGCAGCACAGCAGTAATGACTTTATGAACTTCTTCACTTATAAGATTGATAATATCAGGTATAAAATTATAACTATGCAACCGTCTACTACAGTATCGCATCAGGCAGTGCATTTTAGTCTCTCTGAGGAAAAATTTGATTCATTTATTGCTAAAGGAGAGGAAGAATTTTGCAAACTCGTTAATTCATCTAAATTGACAACATGTATGTTAGACCCTATACCGACTAAGCTACTGAAAGAGATGCTTCCAGAGGTCATAGATCCTCTTTTTAATATCATTAATTCGTCTTTGTCTCTAGGATACGTACCAAAAAACTTTAAGCTGGCTATGATTAAACCGCTTGTTAAAAAACCGCAACTTGATCCTACAGAATTAGTCAATTACAGGCCGATCTCGAATCTACCTTTTCTGTCAAAGATACTAGAAAAAGCAGTGTCTTCACAACTATGTTCCTTTCTTGAGAGAAATGATATCTGCGAGGATTTCCAGTCCGGATTTAGACCGTACCATAGTACCGAGACAGCTCTCGTTAGAGTCACAAATGATTTGCTCTTATCATCCGATCGTGGTTGTATCTCTCTATTAGTGTTACTCGATCTTAGTGCTGCGTTTGACACCATTGACCACAACATTCTTTTAAATAGACTAGAAAACTATGTTGGAATTAGTGGAATTGCACTAGCATGGTTTAAATCATACTTATCTGACCGTTATCAGTTTGTAGCAGTAAATGAAGAGATGTCTCATCGATCACAAGTTCAGTATGGCGTACCACAAGGCTCAGTACTAGGACCGCTGCTGTTCACTCTGTACATGCTACCCTTAGGAGATATCATTAGGAAACATGGAATTAGCTTCCACTGTTATGCCGACGATACTCAGCTCTATATTTCTTCAAAACCTAACGAAACTTATCAATTCACAAAATTAACGGAATGAATAGCGGATATAAAAAATTGGATGACTCGTAATTTCCTACTTCTAAATTCTGAAAAAACAGAGATTCTAATTATTGGACAAAAAACTTCGTCACGTAATAATCTAGAATACTGTCTAACACTCGATGGCTTCTCTGTTAAGTCTTCGTCGTCGGTTAGGAACCTGGTGGTGCTCTTTGATACCAATCTTTCATTTGAAAGTCACGTGTCTAGTATCTGTAAAACCGCATTTTTCCATCTTAAAAATATATCTAAATTACGCCATATGCTCTCATTGACAAATGCGGAACAATTAGTTCATGCGTTCATGACCTCAAGGCTAGATTATTGTAATGCTCTACTGGGTGGTTGCCCTGCACGCTTAATAAACAAACTACAGCTAGTTCAAAACGCAGCAGCTCGAGTTCTTACCAGAACCAGGAAGTATGACCATATTAGCCCGGTTCTGTCAAAACTGCACTGGCTCCCTATTAAACATCGCATCAATTTTAAAATATTGCTGATCACTTACAAAGCACTAAATGGTTTAGCTCCGCAGTACTTGAGCGAGCTCTTAACGCATTATACTCCTTCACGTCTATTGCGATCTCAAAATTCCGGCCAGTTGATAATACCTAGAATATCAAAATCAACTGCTGGCGGTAGATCCTTTTCCTATTTAGCACCAAAACTTTGGAACAGCCTTCCTACCATTGTCTGGGAAGCAGACACACTCTGTCAGTTTAAATCTAGATTAAAGACACATCTCTTTGACATAGCATTCACATAATACATTATAGACTTCTATAATTCAATATTAGGCTGCATAGATTAGGTCAGCTGGAACCGGGAACACTTCCCATAAATCCTGATGTACTTGTTACATCATGAGAAGAATGGCATCTACGCTAATTTTAGTGTCTTTGTTTATCCCAAGGTTTTCCCGCAGCCTGCCGGATCCGGGCCGTATCCAGATCTGATGAAGGACCTTCGCCTGGACCCGATGTCAATGCAGTGCTGAAGTGCCAACTAGTCTCTCCCTATGGAGGATCCCTTTCCCACTCTACAGATAAAGCGTCGTTGGGAAAACTCAATTTGCGTATCTACCCCGAATTAATAAAATAAAATAAAATTCTGAATCAAAACTGTAAAGAAACGCAGGTAATTTGTTTAGGCTTGGTTTTTAGGGAATTCCAAACCTGCACACATCAACGCACATAACTATAGAACCCGTTCTTAATGCGCATCTGAACGCCATCAGCGTTTCTCACAGGTTCGCGTTTAAAGTCTGTGTAGAGAGAATGGTGTCGTCTTGGCGGCCCTAATTTAAAAAACAAATGATCATTGCGACGGAAGCGAATCAATCAAAACTAACTTTAGCTGGAAAATAACTTTATTAAAGAACCGCTATAAAGCCAAACAATCTTACGTTAAATTATACATTTATCTCTGTAAAGCTGCTTTGAGACAATCTACATTGTTAAAAGCGCTATATAAATGAAGATGACTTGACTTGACTTGACATGGGTTATCTTAAAGGGATAGTTCACTTTGAAATTAAATTTTGGTATGTTTTAGCTTACCTCAAGGGCATCCAAGATGTAGGTGTCTTTTTTTCTGCAGTAGTTTCAATTTTTATATTTTTAGGTCAAACCGTTCTTGTCTGTCAGTCATATAATGCAGGTCTATGGTCACTATCTCAAAGAGCATGCACAGTGAAGTCCAAATTAAACAATTCCCCATCGTAAGTACACATTGATGGCCTAAGACACGAACCGAGCGGTTTGTGTGAGAAAACGAACAGTATTTATATAGTTTTTACCTCTTGTACACAACCACTTCCAAGTGATCTGAGGGCGCGCGCGCGCGCTTCCTGGTGTGTGACGTGTGTGCGCGTTCTGGCTTAGTCTGCGCAAGCGCCGGAAAGCGCCGGACGTGATCTCGGATGTGTACAAGAGGTAAAAACGATTCTGTGCATGCTCTTTGAGATAGTGACCATAGTACATAGCCAGTTTACACAAAAGTATTTCGATACCCCAGGTAGCCATTTGGTGGAAAACACAGCATATTGTGGTCACGGAAGCCAGCAAACAAACTAGGTCTGAGATCGCAGATTCTACCCGATCTAAAAAGCCTCAGCATCCATCTAAAAAGCTTTATGTCCAGAGCCATATTAAAATGTGGATAAATCAACTCATCAACTTACAGACCACCTTCCATTATCAATTGCGCTCATTCCTGTTACATGTCCTCAATCTGGCAACCAGCGTGAGCATCGAGTCTGAGGAGGAGGGGGTGAGAGAAACAACTCTCTCCGATATTTTGAATTTGGACTGCAGTACCCATTTCAACCACTAGCTGTTAACGTTACGTTATACAATTTTAATTGAGAAGTGATTACTCCACCACCTGTACATGATGTCTGTCACACAACTGCTCTGACACACACGGGTGAGAATCCAAATGCAGTCGTTTATTAGGGTAATCCAGAATCGTAATCCATCAAACAGGCAATAGGTAAAAAAAACTAGTAATGGCAATGTCAAAACACTGCTTCATGAAGCTTCGAAACCTTTACAAATCTTTTGTTCCGAATTAATGGTTCGGAGCATGTATCAAACTGCTAGAGTCACGTGATTTCAGTAAGCAAGGCTTCATTATGTCATAATTGTTTCAAAACACTCACAGCCATCATTTCAATGGCTCACCGCTGGGGGCGATGTTCTCAGACACTGAGAGTCACTGAGAACCAATGAACAAGTGTCTGTGGATTTTGCATGATCTCTGATCAGTTTTATACATTTGTAGACGTTTTAATTAGACATTATTATAATTAAAATGAATAATTTCATCAGTAGTTAATAGTCTATTATTGGCCTGTTTAGCTGAGCCATTCATTGAACAAACAAAACAAACCCTGAAAATTGATACAATAACATAGACACTTGATAATCTTATTAGATGATTAGATAATTGCATTTGAAAGATTGTACTTTCAATAAAAAAATTGCAATAGATTTTTAAAAGGTGTTTTTATGCATGTTTGGACCAGGTTTTTGTTGCATTTACACTGCTCTGACCACTACGGGTCACCATGGAGACGGGTGTCGGATTGTTTCGAAGCCTCCACACATTTGCTTCAACTGTTTCACTGTTCCACGAAGCCTCGATCTGCCCATCACTACAAAAAGGTCAGACAATCCAAACAATAACAACAGGGCAAAAAACACAGGCAAACAGGATCATCTAAGAAACCAGGCAGGAGATAAAACACATTTAAAAAACGACACAATAATACAAGACTTCGCAAATGAATGCCTGAAAACACTAGGGATGGCTGACGTGAAACTGACGTTCCGAAGCTTTTCGAGATCCCGAAGCGCAGATGTTTCGAAACACTGATCCGAAGCATGATTCAAAACACCCATGTCACGTGACTATGGCTAAATGAAGCTTCGGATTGTTTCACAAGTGTTTCGACAGGTGGCATATCCGCCGAATCAGCGTTTGATTGACAGGGTCGGGAACAGACCACACAATCGCACATCTGTATAAAAGTGAAGTCAACGCATCTTTACCTCGTGGGTTTTTGTGAGAGGAGTTTGATTTTGAGATAGCGGATTTTTGGTGATATAGTGACATTTATAGTACAGTTTGTTTAGTTATATTTAGGCTTACATTTAAATTTACACATTGACTGATAGGCTAGAGACAGACAGAGTATACATATAGTGACACATTAATAGATGCATAGATAGAAATATATATATAGACAGATAGATTAATAAATAGATACATAGGCTAGATACATAGATAGATTGAGAGATAGATAGATAAATAAAAATGGAGGCTCCACAAAAGAGATGATGTACACCTGTGGTGTGGGAGCATTTCCATTTGGAAACCCCAAATAAAGTGAGATGTACAACCCCAAATCAGAAAAAGTTGGGACACTGTACAAATTGTGAGTAAAAAAGGAATGGAATAATTTACAAATCTCATAAACTTATATTTTATTCACAATAGAATATAGATAACATATCAAATGTTGAAAGTGAGACATTTTGAAATGTCATGCCAAATATTGGCTCATTTTGGATTTCATGAGAGCTACACATTCCAAAAAAGTTGGGACAGGTAGCAATAAGAGGCCGGAAAAGTTAAATGTACATATAAGGAACAGCTGGAGGACCAATTTGCAACTTATTAGGTCAATTGGCAACATGATTGGGTATAAAAAGAGCCTCTCAGAGTGGCAGTGTCTCTCAGAAGTCAAGATGGGCAGAGGATCACCAATTCCCCCAATGCTGCGGCAAAAAATAGTGGAGCAATATCAGAAAGGAGTTTCTCAGAGAAAAATTGCAAAGAGTTTGAAGTTATCATCATCTACAGTGCATAATATCATCCAAAGATTCAGAGAATCTGGAACAATCTCTGTGCGTAAGGGTCAAGGCTGGAAAACCATACTGGATGCCTGTGCTCTTCGGGTCCTTAGACGGCACTGCATCACATACAGGAATGCTACTGTAATGGAAATCACAACATGGGCTCAGGAATACTTCCAGAAAACATTGTCGGTGAACACAATCCACTGTGCCATTCGCCGTTGCCGGCTAAAACTCTATGGGTCAAAAAAGAAGCCATATCTAAACAGGATCCAGAAGTGCAGGCATTTTCTCTGGGCCAAGGCTCATTAAAAATGGACTGTGGCAAAGTGGAAAACTGTTCTGTGGTCAGACGAATCAAAATTTGAAGTTCTTTTTGGAAAACTGGGACACCATGTCATCCGGACTAAAGAGGACAAGGACAACCCAAGTTGTTATCAGCGCTCAGTTCAGAAGCCTGCATCTCTGATGGTATGGGGTTGCATGAGTGCGTGTGGCATGGGCAGCTTACACATCTGGAAAGGCACCATCAATGCTGAAAGGTATATCCAAGTTCTAGAACAAAATATGCTCCCATCCAGACGTCATCTCTTTCAGGGAAGACCTTGCAATTTCCAACATGACAATGCCAGACCACATACTGCATCAATTACAACATCATGGCTGCGTAGAAGGATCCGGGTACTGAAATGGCCAGCCTGCAGTCCAGATCTTTCACCCATAGAAACATTTGGTGCATCATAAAGAGGAAGATACGGCAAATAAGACCTAAGACAGTTGAGCAACTAGAAGCCTGTATTAGACAAGAATGGGACAACATTCCTATTCCTAAACTTGAGCAACTTGTCTCCTCAGTCCCCAGACGTTTGCAGACTGTTATAAAAAGAAGAGGGGATGCCACACAGTGGTAAACATGGCCTTGTCCCAACTTTTTTGAGATGTGTTGATGCCATGAAATTTAAAATCAACTTATTTTTCCCTTAAAATGATACATATTCTCAGTTTAAAAATTTGATATGTCATCTATGTTGTATTCTGAATAAAATATTGAAATTTGAAACTTCCACATCATTGCATTCTGTTTTTATTCACAATTTGTACAGTGTCCCAACTTTTTCTGATTTGGGGTTGTATGTATTGTGATCGGCAGCTAGCCTACTGCAACAATACATAATCCATGATGCTCCATTTGAGGAGCACTCATCCTGCCATTTTGCAGGGTGCAGAGGATGGTAGCATTCCCCCTGTACCTAGGCCTGCTACTGACACTGCTGGGCCATCTACGCAAGGTATGCATTGTTTGAAATATAATTATTTGTATGTCCTTGCTAAGAAATATCTTTGCATGCCAGCAACATGTGTCCCTTGTGAGAGGATTTTTTCAAAAGCTGGAGAAATTATCTGTAAAAAATGAAGTAGGCTAAGTCCTTCCACAGCAGAGAAATTAATATTTTTGAATAAAAATCTATAAAATAGTGAGACATTGTGCTTGATTTCTTTTATTAATATTCATTTTTCATGACCAAAATAACATTATGCACAGTGAGGAGCCTACAGGTTACAAGCTTCACATATTAGAAAAATACAATAATAAAAAAACAAAAAAAATTTTAATGGCTCGTTGTCAAGGTTGTTTCAGATCAACACCTGCAAGTGACCACTAGGTGTCACCGTTGAGACGGGTGTCGGATTGTTTCGTAGCCTCGACACAATATGGCACATTTGCTTCAACTGTTTCATTGTTTCATGAAGCCTCGATCTGCCCACCACTAGAAAACACAGGGCTAATAAAGGCAGAGTTAACAAGGTAAATGAGACACAGGTGAAAGTAATCAGAAATAGGGAGTCGGGAGGTGTGCCCTCTGGTGGAGATAATGGGCACTCTAACTGGTGGATGTAACAATGTCATTAACATCTTATATTGTTGAACCAACATGTAAACATGTATTGAATGTAGCTATACTTAATGTAAGCATATTTCAAACTTTAAAGAGCTCTCCAAAAATACTCGTCACATGTAAAACATCGATTTTACTTGATTTTGATGGTCCCTTTAACACATTCTGTTGACTATAAGTAACGTTGCATTTACATGCCTACTAACTGTCAATAGAGTCTTAGTAGGCTATTAGTAGACTGGTAGGGTTAGGGTTAGAATAAGTTGACATGTAGTTGCAAAGTTACTTTAGTCAGTAGAATGTCTGTTGGAGGATCATCACAATAAAGTGTTAGCAGATAGAAAGCAGACAGTCTACTAATACTCTAATGAGAGAATAAAGAGTAAAAATGACTTCTAGTCAACAAAATGTTCAAAAGGGACCATCAAAATGAAGTGTTACCAAAACGTCTACTATACTATAACAAATTATTGATATGTTGCTTACAACAACTTTTATTTCTCACAAAACATTTTTGAATAGCTGACAATGGTGAAAGTCTTTTTGGAACAAGATGGCATAATTACAACTTCTACCAGCAGGGGCTAACTGGGCTATGCTAACCAGCCAATGCTACACCAGTAAGATAACACCTATAGCTAAACAGAATGAGATACAATTAATGGAATACCTCATATAAAAGCAGCACAAATGTTTAGTGATTTCGCCCCAAGAAAGCCAAACTGGAAATCTCTAAGTTCTTTTGGTGAGATGGGGTGTAGGAGGAAGTTAGTCTCAGGAAACAATCCTGTCCACTGCGCACAGGCTGAAGTGATTTAGATGGCAAAACCTCTTATGCTATTCTACCCACCGCCGCTCTTATACAACATCACACACTCAAGCAATAACAGGCCAGGAGGGGATGTGGATGGAGCCTGCTACTCTGACTGACCCCACTGACCCACCAAATGAAAAATAATAGAACAGAGGGCATTTTTATGTATTTCATAAAGCCCTCCAGGGATTGTGTTTTTAAAAGTCCCTCTGGGCCTCTAATGGATAATAGGGAGCTCTCCTGAAACCTCATTTTCGCTCATAATATTAAATATTGCAGTGCATAAAAACAGCTTTTGAAAATGTCCATGTATAAAATGAGAACAGTAAGCTTTGTATGGATGCTTCAATACTAGTATGCAGACGGGTGTACCTGTAGTTTGTCTTTCCTTGGGCTACCGTTTTGTTTGACAAGAGTGTGTTTAGAGTTAAGGGGCGCTCTTGATTTTGTTTCCTGTTTGCTGGGCTGCTGGCCATGGAGGGTACAGGCTGTGTAGCACACGGATGTGGGCTTGCTAAAAAAAAAAACAGCTGTCTCCTGCAGTATAATTTGAGTGACAGAGTCTTGTTTCATTTTTGTTTCTAAGCTCTCAGACATCATGTGTTTTGGTAACATGATATTTACAGGACTGGATTTTAAGGAAGTTCTGCTCCTCTGGGTCAACATGCTGAAAGCTGTATTGTGCACATGTAGGGTACCCTGACAAAACTTATGTTTCCGATTGACAGGGTCCCTATGCTGTGTTCACTGCTCCCTACTCCCTGAGCATGTGATATATCTTAAAATGCACTACACTTTTCCAAGTGTATTTATAAAATAAATTGTCAAATTTAAATTGAACTGAGTGATACATGTCTGTTGCATTAATTAACATGAAAATAAATTGTGTTGGTTACATTAGATGTCCATTTTATGTTATTCAACTGTAATCATAATAATTTCCCTGAAGCTGTTACATATTGTACTGTAACTGCACACCTGCTAAATTACTCAATAAAAATGCTGGAACCAACCTTACATTTTTCATTAAAATGTTTATGTTATTTTATTAAACTTATATTTATTCCAACTTTTATTGATACTTATAAGATACTTATGGAAGCTTGTTTCCACCACTAATCCGCAACTTTTTATCTCACAATTCTGACTTTTGTTTCTCGCAAATAAGAGTTTATATCTCACGATTGCAAGTTTATTTCCCTCAAATCTGACTTTATAACTCACAATTGCAAGTTTATATCTCCATATTCTAGAAAAAAAGTCACAATTATCTTTTAAAAATGTTTTATTCCATGATGGAAACAAGCTTCCATAGATATGCACTGAATTGGGAATAAAATCCACTTCCTGTGAAATTAAGTATCGATGTACACTTATTCTTAAGCAGTTCGCAGTCCCCTTCGAACTGAACATGTTTGCAAACTTGGCACTGGTTTGCCTTTCTTTAGAGGTGTTTTGGTCACTTTGAGGTAATTAGTTAAACAAGCTAAACAACAGCTTGGCCAGACATATTTTTATTTATTTATTTTTTTTACTACCATTATCCATATCTTGTGAATGGTCAAGCATTCTAGCCTTTTTGAGTGATGTATTGATTTCACCAAGAACTTTTTATTTTGTGGCACTTTGACCTGTATCTTTACACTCTTCCAAATTCAACTTGTACAAATTTGTAAACATTACCTTCAGTACCGTGCACATTCTGTTTTAACCTGCTTCTTTGCTGTTTTATTGCCATTTCCCATCTTCTTCTTTAAATACATTTTAAAAGCAATAAGCTAGCTTTGAGTGTTGCCAATAGTGGACTCTTCAATTAGAGCACTCAAGTACAGGAACATGCAGATGGCGTGTTCAGTTGAACAAGGCTAAAATTTGGGTTTGTCGTTGAAATTCTCAAACTAATTTTATCTGACATTTACCTCAGGTAGACTTAAACCAAGTTGGGGGAGGGCATCACATCCAAGAAGCAACTATAACTGCCTATAACTGCAACTATAACTATAACAGCTGTGCAGCATCAAGACACCACTCCCAAGTTACTCTTTGCAGTAATAAGGTTTATTAGCAGCCAGCAGGGAGTCACTTCAGGCACAGCAAAGCAACTCCATGATCAGAAAAATACACACACATTTATACCTTGATGATCATGTTTAAAATAATAACTAATGTGCTTTACAACATTCTACAATTTGATTGGTTACACTTATACTGGCCTGACTTTCAGCTAACAGTTTTCCCAGTTTAACCAAGTTTAACAAGTCTATACTATTTAACAATGTTAAAAGCAAGTGCATGCCTTATATTGGAATTATATAGCATACTCATTTCAGTACCCTCTGAGGCCTCTTGTTAAAAAGTACCCTTGACCTTCTTAGAAGTATGCATACAGATTACAGCATACAAATATTATTTTGGGAGCATAAAATAGGAATTACATAATAAAATAATCTATGAATTTCCATATTCCTTATAACACTTCCATTACCACTCTTTTAAAAAGAAAACATAATTTTTCACCACTGGCTACACTTGGATTTTGATTATGAAAAAAATTACTTTATGTGTGCTGGAAGTGAGAATTTCCGAAAAATGGGCAATCGAAGTATACTTTTGACTTTTTCTGTTTTCACATACAGTACATATTTGTCGAGTACACAATGGCTACAGCACCAAAACAAATTGCCATTGTGGATGATAGATGAATGGAAAAGAAAGGGTGAAATGCCAGGCACCAGGCAAGGGATAAGATGGCATCCATCCTCTTCCAACAGTGATCCATCAGGGAGAAAGGTTCCACGGAAGAGTGACCAAGGGAAACAGAGGGAATTCACCTATAGAGCTTGTGTCAGGAGAGATAATGGATCATTTGATGTGTTGTTTGTGTTTCTGTGATAACCCTGATAAAGCATCTTCAAGGTCACCTACATAAATTACGCTGACGTAATGTGGTGTGGGCTTTCAATTTTTCAAATAAAACATGGATAGTCCCTTGGGATGCAATTTCATGAACCATAAATAGAATATAGTTGAGCAACATATTTGGGCAGCATACCTTCAAAGGCACCTCCAAACACTACCCTCTGCAAGTACTTTCTGCAGTCCGGAACACTAAGGGTTAAAAGAGTGTTCTTGATCTGGTGGCTTATGGAAATTTGCAAAGCCAAATTGAATCACACAATTATGAACAGTATGCAAACTAACACTGCCAATCTTGGACATCTGAATGAAGATGGTGAAGGTCCACACAGTTCAACTGACAGTTTCCCATATCAACATTAATTCCTCAACTTTGAACTCCAAAGGTCATAGATAGATAGATAGATAGATAGATAGATAGATAGATAGATAGATAGATAGATAGATAGATACCCAACTTTTAACTATATTCAGTGGCACAAGGGAAATTAATTGATTAAGACCAAAGTAAGTGTCACCACTTCAAATCTCTGGGCTTACTCTGGCCAGGAGCAGATGGCGTTGAATGATGCATTTTGTTGGAACAGTAAATATTGACAGGTGTGCTGGATGCCTTCTTCAGCTCTCTGTGGGCAGTCGAGAGAGGGCATACTAATTGGCAACCTCCACTGTGAGCCCAGACATTGGCAGCTGCCTGACAGATTCATGCCGAATGTGCTGGGAGAGCATGTACCGCACTTGACCTCTGCGTTTGCTCTTGCCAACAATTGCTCCAAAGACAATGTGAATGCTTGGACAAGAAGTCATTTTGAACAGCTCTGACATCAATTGTGGTCCTGAACTCCTCTGTGAATTGAAATCGATTGCCTTACATGGACCTGTTAGGCTTTTTAAAATTGCAACTTCAGCCATTGCACTCTGGGAAAATACTTTGTGTCACGACTTCTGTGATGGGCATACAAGTTCAATGAAGTATAGGCCTGGACTGCTATAACCAAGACTCCACTGCATACAGTATAATACGTAATACGTTTATAAGACGTTTATTCAGTGTTTGCTGTACATTTTCATGTATAATTTGTAGAAGATTTTATCATCTCAAACAAGTCATAGAAACATTCCCTGAATAATAATAAAAAATACATCTTTCTGATGATTTCAGCTATTTTCAATATGTTCATCAGAAATCCCAACACATACGGTGTTCCCAAAATGTGTTGGGACTCTTGGACAATATTTTCTCAGAATGTTGCTAACTTAACACCATTTTTTGCAATGACTTTTAATCAATCATTATGTTTTAATAATATTTTGCCATGTTTTAAATAAGTACACATATTATGATGTGTTGACTTATGTACTAAAGGACATGTAAAGTACTTAGTTGATTATAATTTTAAGTTTGTTAGTATAGTATCTGTTATTCAATATTACATTTAATGTTCATATATTTTAATGTACTAAATTGCAATTTCATCACAAATGTATATTTACAAATTAAAATATATGACATACAGGTTTCAATAGAAATTTAAGCATTAAGTATATTTATGTAATTTACATTAAATTATAAAGTATATTACATAATTATATTCTTTTAATGTATATTATTTCCGATGTAAGTACTTTGTAAAAAAAAAAAAAATGCTAACTTATACTGGTCCTTCTTTTTTTTTACAAGGGCTGAATATAAAGATTGATGGGTCGTTTACACAACACCATTTTCAACTAAAAACAGAAAACTTTGTATGCGTTTTGGCCGTTCGTTTATGACAATGGCGTTTTAGGGGCCTTAAAACACAAACTTTTGAAAACGTGTTTTAAAGTGCAAGTTTTTGAAAATGATACCGCTCCAAGTGTAAACTACAAAAACGCTAATTTGTGAAACCGGTGATGTCATGTGCATGCGTATTAAGTGTTCAGTCTATAGGTGCGTAGTGTTTCTTTACAAAAAAAAACTTGCCAACTACTGGCCTGCCATGCATAATATAGCATTTTTTGTCGTTTTCGTGGATCCGTGTGACCTGGGATAGTTTTGACAGTGTTGTCGTCTGTGAGTGAAAAACGCAAATTATATATTCCGAGCTCGGAGACCTCCCCTCAGACAGCACGCCAAATATGCATACTTTTTACTATATCTCATTATAATGTTAACTTGTGAATTGTAATTGTACCAAACAATGTGTGTGTGCTTAAAGCCAACTTGTGCAAATGAGTCTTTCTTAAGTGCAACAAATCTTGAATGCAACAAAAATCTGATTATTTAAACAGATCGCCTGTTGTAGTCAGAATTTTACCCGAGGCTTTTGAGGTGAACAGGCATTGCAAAATGACATACTTTATAATGTAAGTTTGAAGAATTACAGCTGAAGGAGAGATAAAATAAGCCTTTTCCATCTTACAGGGACAGCCCCTCATGTCTCCTACAAGTACACAGGCACATACTTCCTCTCCAACTCTCTTAGAACAGGTGCTGTCTTAGGAAGGACACCCATGTGGTAAGGAAAAGCACTCACAAGTGTCAAACTGGGGATTCAAGCAGCTTCTCGGCTCTCTCTAAGTCTTAGTCAAACCCCTTCAAGTCCCCAGTGTCTCATTTCCAGGACCCCTTCAGCAAAGTCGACCCAGCTCTGGCATACCTCCACCAGACAGATGACTTTATGGCCAACTTACATGCCTGTTTGATCAAGCCGGTGACACATAAATGTCAGCCCATGCAGATGGAGATGTGAAGTTGCAGTAAATCCGATGAAATCTGTCATTACCTTGTCTGGAAGCAGAACGGGAAAGTAGGGGAAGGAGGGGAAAGGGCAGAGAAATCATAGCGAAAGGAAAGCCCTTTTGCTGGCTTACCTAAATGAAGCGAATGTAAATCATCTCCAAATGTAGCGCAGGCTCCCCACAGATGCACTCCATCATCGACTGCACATTCATTATTTAGCAACATAAAAGCTAATGAAGGAGCCGTAGAAGCGAGTCTACGGGCCGGGCATGCGGCGCAAAAGCAGGGATGGTGGAATACAGTAGGGCTGGGTGTCGTTAGCTTCAATTGAAAATGTTAATTTGCAGTATATTCCTCTACTCGTTATTATTATTCACAAAAAAACGTTCTACAATTCATTGCACTTGTGATGTATTGCATACAGTGACTTTGCAGTAAAAAAAAACACTAGACTAATATTTTGTATATTTGCCAGGGTTGTACGCTATTCATAACTGAATTTGGCAACCCGATCTCACGGCAATTCGTATGAATTTTACGAGGTGGCTAATTTGTACACATTTATACGACCTTACTCGTACGAATTTGTACGATTTTTGCTAAATCGTACATATTTTACGAGTTGCCTGATTTGTATGAATTCGTACGAATGACCTACATCTGACCCCGCCCCTAAACCTACCCATCACTGGGGTTTAGACAAATTGTACAAATTCGTACGAATTAGCCACCTTTTACTCACTTGTACGAATTAGTACGAATTGGTTGTGAGATATAGCGTTGGAATTCGGAGTGCCTTTTAAATTCCAGTTCAATTCTTGAACTTGAATTAAGCAAAAGGATGTAGATTTGTAATTTGAATTTGAATGTAATAAAGTAGAACTAAAATTATTACATTCATATGATTTTTTTTCTTTGTTTCACTTTATTTTGATGGTCCCTCTAAAAGATTGACCTAATACTCAAGACTGTATTCACGTACTTGTCTAAAGTATGTTTCTGGTCTAAAAGTTCACAGAGACAACCACAACATGTTCTGCTGACATTTCACCCAAACCAACCAGAAAAGTGTCAACAAAGACAAAAGACAAAAGTAATGGTGGCAAACGTGAGAGAAACCTGCAGTTCCTGCAGTGTTTCACATAAGCCTCCTATTGGCTCTGACCAAACTTTGAAATGTTGTATCAATACAAAAAAGTGTTGATGCAACATCAAAAAGAGTATAAAAACATATTGAAATAGGACAGTATTGACACCACCCTGATGAAAAAAGGTTTAGTGCAATAGGAAAGATGGAAAAGTCTTGATCTAACAGCTGTCGACAATGCACTGTTCATGTTCCCTGCAATGGATACCCACGCTAGCCTTAGCAGAATTGTTTGATTCACGCAAATGGCATAATTCGAAACAATGATACCGTTTAATGTATCCTTAATGATACTGGCTTCACAGCTATTCTCAGCCTGGTGATTATCCATAATGGATTAATTATTAACTTGCATTATGGGCGTTGAGTAATGCCATTTCAAATGGTGAAATCCACATGTTGAAATTCTTACTGTGACGATACAGGAGTTTTAATGAGGATTAAGAGCCGTGTGGGTTGAGCGCGAGCTTCTTGGTCTCAGCCCATACGGCTTTCTAATTAGAGGCCCAGTGGACTTAACCCTGTCTCATCAGCCCACTCAGACGAGGGGCTTTATTAATTGGCCCTGGTGAGTTGTCATGGATCTTCATTTCTCCATGCCTTCTTCAACCAGTATGAAGTCTGAGAAACATATTTCACTTGTGCAAATATTGACCCTTAAGACCCAGCATACATCAAGTACCAGCAGCATTGTTGATTACCCGCATAATCCACCATGATTGCCTCCGTATTCTCATCTTCACCACGTGTTTCAGGCATCACCTCTTTTACACTCTGGATTTGCGCTTTATTCCTGTTCTAGCATTTCCTGTATTGGAACTGTATTGTTGTTGCAGTTGTTGATTTAATAAATTTCATGAAATTTTATCAAAGTTACATATTCCATAAAGTGATCAAAGGCACTTTGGTGTGTTAACACATATCCAAATAAATTAAACTTTTTTTTTTTTTCAGATAAGAACAAAATGTGATAGTTGTATTGGATTCCCTTTATTTTGATGGTCCCTTTAACACATTATGTTGACTATAAGTAAAGTTGTACCTGTGCCTACATCTCAACTAACTTTCATTAGAGTGTTAGTAGAGTATTAGTAGACTGGTAGGGTTAGGGTTAGAATAAGTTGACATGTAGTTGCAAAGTTGCTTATAATCAGTAGAATGTCTGACCATCACAATAAAGAGTTAGCAGATATTAAGCAGACAGTCTACTAATACTCTAGTAATACTCTACTAGACAGTTAGTTGACATGTAGTTGCAAAGTTACTTATAGTCAACAGAAACCAGTGATGAATAACGATGCTCATTCTGACTCTTAATCTAATTCTGATTTTAAATTGATCACTCTTTTTTTTGCTCAGTATGGTCATGAACACATGTTTTTTTAGTTATATAACCATAAGTAAATGTTGGAATGAATCACCTAAATTAGCAATGTAAATGTGAGCAGAATATTAGTATTTGTGTAGTTCAATTATGTACACAGAATAGAGATTTAATGAAAATTCAGTTTTCACTATTTGAATCTTGCAGGGGTGAATGTGGTTTTAGAATGTAAATGTAACTGTTGAAGAGAAGTAGCAAAGCTGCAGTGTGTTCATGGCCTTTGTGCAAATGAAAATGAACTGTGGAAAAAGAGCTGTGATTTACTCTGCCTGATTGAGACTGTATGAAATTTGATATTTGGACCTTTTTTTTTTTTTTGTCTTTTCAGCCTGTAACCAAAAAGCCCAAATGCATGCTTTGCCTTATTGAACAGTCTTTCTTCCTCTGTTGCTTTCAATCTGTTTCTCTCTCTCGTCTTCCCTCTCTGTTAGATGAAGGAATTGATATGGGCCGGAAGCCAGAGCATGTAGAGCAGTTAGAGGTACTCATCTTTGACAGGGAATGAAGGTGAGTTTCCCGACCCATTCAGCTCTCACTGTGCAGACAAATCAGAGAGATCAAGAAGGGTGAGAAACATGTGAGCTTTTCCCCCGCTGATGCACGCTTTGCCTCCGGATGTGCAGTGATCCCCTGCCGAGACGGCACGTTACAATACCACACAGTTGACCTGGGTTTATAGATTTAAGAATGCTAGATTTGTCAATCTTTGATGTGCATTTCTATTACTTTAACAGATAAGAAAAACTGATTTTTCCAATTTATTCCAAAAGATACTTAGTTGCTATTTATTCCAAAAGACCTCTTGTTAATAAACAAATAAATATATAAATATATATATATATATATATATACTTATTACATTATTATAATTATATAATATACTTATAAGAATTATCATCAACTGTATACAAGGACAGACAGACAGACAGACAGACAGACAGACAGACAGACAGATAGATAGATAGATAGATAGATAGATAGATAGATAGATAGATAGATAGATAGATAGATAGATAGATAGATAGATAGATAGATAGATAGATAGTGACTCCACCAGAATATCTACTTATCTGCGGGGTTACAGGTTACAACTGTAAATTTCACAGTTTTATGAGACCATTTTTATATATAGTGGATGTCTGTTGTGCTTCATTAGTGTCTCTGACATCCAGAGGGAAATTAGAAGAAGAAGGATATGACTGATCGGAGCCGCTGCCCTGATGTTTATCTTTTTTACTGGCTCATTGCATTTGTCTCCGCCTGCCACCCTCTTGATCAATAATGTAAATTCCCAGCAATAACTGAGGCTGATTAATATTGAGAGCAGAAGCCTTAACTCACAGCGAGAGCCATTAGGAAGGCACAGGAACATAATCCACATACACAGGCACATCTTTATCTGACCTCACGCTAAACATCTGATTGATACACCCCTTTACAATAGAGCACTGTGCCGCCATGCAAATGTTATTAGCTATGCCACAAATGAAATATTGCTCATAAGTGTCTCTAATACAATCCTTTCAGATCACAACCTTGAATAAACTGAAGCATGTATGCTTTGTTCCAGTCAATGGCATATCTGGGATATTCTTGCTTCATCTCTAAGTCATCAGGCGTTCCATTGACTGATGCTCGGTAGAAGACATATAAAGAAATAGGATGGCAACTGTACTGTTAGCTTTGCATTTACTGTTCGCTTTGTTTGCCAACAATTAAGTCTCCTAGCAACCAAACTGCAGAGCATAAAAAATGGTTGATGCACAGATTGACTGGTAACATAATTTAACAGTGGTAATTTAACTGGTAACAGTGTCATTGTTACACGTTACATGTAGTTACTGTAGTAATAACTATAAATGATACACAATTACATGCAATTAACCCTAAAACAAACCCTCACCCTAACCCTAAACCTAACCCTGTAGTTAGTACATGTAGTTAATTATTATTACTCAGTACTTAAATGTATAATTACACTGTAATACTGACACCTTAAAATAAAGTGTAACCTTTGAACTCATCCAAACAGGAAAGCTGGATGTACATCTGAACGAAGCCCTATGTAATAAGGCTTGCTTAGGTTCATGTCCACCAGACACCCGTCAGACGTGTTCTTGCTTTCAAAACCATAGAAAGCAACATATTGGAACAGAATCAAGACATGTTTTTTTATGAACTATTGAGATTAACGAGTTAATCTCACAACCTCGACCACCCTGACCCATCCCTAATAAAACATTGTAAATACAGACTTTCCGACTTGAACTGAACGCAGCATTTTTGACAAGGGACTTTGACCCTTAGTTTCTGCAAATCATTTATCATTTCCATTTTCTAATTCCAATTAGTATTCCTGTATTCTCTCGGCTTCTTTGCATCTCAGTTGCTGGGAAAAGATAAGAAGGATCCAGAAGAACCTAGTTTCCATCAACTCAAGCCCTGCACTCTGAAAAAAGCTTTTAGTCTAATTTATTCCCTCATCTCAACATCATCCCAACTTCAACATTAATTTCTCAAATGAACGTCCCTCAGAGTAATTAACAGAAATACATTTACTGCTGTTCACTGACCTAGATGACTCTTTCATTTTTGTCTTTTCTTTTTCTTTCTTTTTTTAAATTAACAGTTAATTTAAAATTATATTGTTAAATTTTAAAAGCATTTTTTATTTTTTTTTATAAAAGTGATATCTCTGGTTCAAATGTCAAATCAAGTCATCTTCATTTATATAGCGCTTTTAACAATGTAGATTGTTTCAAAGCAGCTTTACAGAGATAAACCTATAATTTAAGGTAAAAGAGATTATTTTGGCTTTATAGCGGTTCTTTAATAAAGTTATTTTCCAGCTAAAGTTAGTTTTGATTGATTCGCTTCCGTCGCAACGATCATTTGTTATTAAATTAGATGACACCATTCTCTCTACACAGACTTTAAACGTGAACCTGTGATAAACGCTGATGGCGTTCCCATGCGCATTAAGAATTGGTTCTATAGTTATGTGCATTTGAATATATGTGCGCAGGTTTGGAATTCCCTACAAACCAAGCCTAAACAAAGTACTGGTCTTTTCTTATAAATTTTGATACAGAATTTTATTTTATTTTGTCACTTCGGGGTAGGTACAAGAAACGAATTTTCCCGACAACGCTTTATCTGTAGAGTGGTAAAGGGATCCTCCATAGGGAGAGACTAGTTGGCACTTCAGCACTGCGTTGTCATTGGGTCCAGGCCAAGGTCCTTCGTCAGATCTGGATACGGCCTGGATCCGGCAGGCTGCGGGAAAACCTCGGGATAAACAAAGACACTAAAATAAGCGTAGATGCCATTCTTCTTATGATGTAATGAGTACATCAGGATTTATGGGAAGTGTTCCCGGTTCCGGCTGACCTAATCTATGCAGCCTAACATTGAATTATAGAAGTCTATAATGTATTATGTGAAAGCTAGGTCTAAGAGATGTGTTTTTAATCTAGCTTTGAACTGACAGAGTGTGTCTGCTTCAATGTTAGGAAGACTGTTCCAAAGTTTTAGTGCTAAGTAGGAAAAGGATCTACCACCAGCAGTCGATTTTGATATTCAAGGTATTATTAACTGGCCGGAATTTTGAGATCGCAATAGACGTGAAGGACTATAATGTGTTAAGAGCTCACTTAAGTACTGCAGAGCTAAACCATTTAGTGCTTTGTAAGTAAACAGCAATATTTTAAAATGTATGTAATGTTTAATAGGCAGCCAATGTAGTGTTGGCAGAACCGGGCTAATATGGTCAGACTTCCTGGTTCTAGTAAGAACTCTAGCTGCTGCGTTTTGGACCAGCTGTAGTTTGTTTATTAAGCGGGCAGTTTTACAGATACTAGACACGTGACTTTCAAATTAAAGATTGGTATCAAAGAGCACACCCAGGTTCCTAACCGACGACGAAGACTTAACAGAGCAGCCATCAAGTGTTAGACAGTATTCTAGATTATTATGTGTGGAAGTTTTTTGTCCAATAATTAGAATCTCTTTTTTTTTTTCAGAATTTAGAAGTAGGAAATTACTAGTCATCCAATTTTTTATATCAGCTATGCATTCCGTTAATTTTGTGAATTGGTAAGTTTCATTAGGCTTTGAAGAAATATACAGCTGAGTATCGTCAGCATAACAGTGAAAGCTAATTCCATGTTTCCTAATGATATCTCCTAAGGGTAGCATATACAGAGTGAACAGCAACGATCCTAGTACTGAGCCTTGTGGTACGCCATACTGAACTTGTGATCGATAAGACATCTCTTCTTTTACTGCTACAAACTGATAACGGTCAGATAAGTATGATTTAAACCATGCTAGTGCAATTCCACTAATGCCAACATAGTTTTCTAGTCTATTTAAAATTATGTTGTGGTCAATGGTGTCAAATGCAGCACTAAGTTCAAGTAACACTAATAGAGAGATACAACCACAATCGGATGATAAGAGCAAATCATTTGTGACTCTAACGAGAGCTGTCTCGGTACTATGGTACGGTCTAAATCCGGACTGAAAATCCTTGCAGATATAAATTCTTTCAAGAAAGGAACACAGTTGTGAGGATACCGCCTTTTCTAGTATCTTTGACAGAAAGGGTAGATTCGAGATCGGCCTGTAATTGACTAATTACAGGATCAAGTTGCGTTTTTTTAATAAGCGGTTTAATCATAGCCAGCTTAAAGGTTTTTGGTACGTATCCTAGAGACAAAGACGAATTAATGATATTAAGAAGAGGATTTATGACCTCTAGGAGCATCTATTTCAGTAGCTTAGTCGGTATAGGGTCTAACATACATGTTGTCAATTTAGATGAATTAACGAGTTTGCAAAATTCTTCCTCTCCTTTAGCAATAAATGAATCAAATTTTTCCTCAGAGAGACTAAAATGCACTGCCTGATGCGATACTGTACTAGACGGTTGCATAGTTATAATTTTGTCCCTGATATAATCAATCTTATAAGTGAAGTAGTTCATAAAGTCATTACTGCTGTGTTGCTTGGAAACTTCTGGGTTTGAATCTTTATTTTTCGTTAGTTTAGCCACTGTTTCAAATAAATACCTAGGATTATGTTTATTTTCTTCTAATAGGGTTGAAAAATAAGCAGATCTAGCAGCTTTTAAAGCCTCTCTGTACGCAATCGAGCTCTCCTTCCACGAAATCCGAAATACCTCTAGTTTTGTTTTCTTCCAGTTGCGCTCCATTTTTCTGGCTGCTCTCTTAAGGGCCTGAGTGTGCTCGTTGTACCACGGCATTGGACTATTTTCTTTAATCTTCTTTAAGCGCAATGGAGCAACTGTGTCTAAAGTGCTGGAAAAGAGAGAGTTAAAAGTTTCTGTTGCAATATCAAGTTCTTCTAAGCTATCCGGGATGCTGAGATGATGAAACTGATTAGGAAGATTATTGATAAAGCAATCTTTAGTGGCAGAAGTGATAGGTCTAACATATTTATTACACGGAGTCGGCTTTGCAGCCTTGGCTAAATGTAATTTACATGAGACTAGATAATGATCTGAGATGTCATCGCTCTGCTGCAGAATTTCAACGGCATCAACATCTATTCCATGTGATAATTTTAGATCTAGAGTATGATTACGACAATGAGTAGGTCCTGACACGTGTTGTCTAACTCCAATAGAGTTTAAAATGTCTTTAAATGCCAATCCCAATGCATCTTTTTCATTATCTATGTGTATATTAAAATCACCAACAATTAGTACTTTATCTGCAGTCAATATTAATTCTGATAGAAAGACCGCAAATTCTTTGATAAAATCTTTATGGTGCCCTGGTGGCCTGTATACAGTAGCCAGCACAAATCTCAAACGTGATTTATCGTTTACACTATATATTTTTACATTAAGCACCAATACTTCAAAAGAAGTATATTTAAAACATAATTTCTTTGTGGTTTTGAAAATATTACTATAAATTACAGCAACACCTCCCCCTTTGCGTTTCAGACGAGGTTGATGTATATAACAGTAATCTTGCGGGGTGGTCTCATTTAAAGTAATGTAATCGTTTGGTTTTAGCCAGGTTTCTGTCAAACACAGCACATCTAGGTTATTATCTGAAATCATATCATTAACAATGAGTGCTTTTGGAGTAAGGGATTGAATATTCAGCAACCCAAGCTTTAGCATTTGCTCATCTGTATTATATCTGTTTTTTATTTGTTGAACATCAATTAAATTTTTAACCTTAGATGGGTTTGGACGTTTTTTGGATTTCCAAATTCGGGGAACAGACACAGTCTCTATATGATGATATCTAGGTGAAAGAGGCTCTATGTGATGGGATTTATCTGACCTTGGTGACGCGAGGCCGCTAGCAGACGGTCGGTTAAGCCAGTCTGCTTCCTGACCTGGTGCCCAATTTGTCATTTTTTATCTCTAAGACTATGAGCCAAATTACTAGAGAGAAGAGCAGCACCATCCCAGGATGGATGAATACCTATGAATTCTATGAATTCTATATTATTAAGCGGACACCATCTCAACAGCCAGCCATTGACTGAACACAGTTCACACACACTAACTATCTCATCACTCCTGCGAACAGGAAAGGTGCCAGAGCAAATTACAGTGCTTGACATCATACTTGCGAGTTCACACACCTCTTTAATATTAATTTTGGTGATCTCCGACTGGCGGAGTCGAACATCATTAGTGCCGACGTGAATAATGATCTTAGAGAATTTACGATTAGCATTAGCCAGCACTTTTAAATTTGCTTTGATGTCAGGCGCTCTGGCTCCCGGCAAACATGTGACTATGGTGGCTGGTGTCTCTATTTTCACGTTCCGTGTGATCGAATCACCAATTACTAGGGCACAATCAACAGAATTCTCAGTGGGTGTTTCACTGAGCGGGGCAAATTGATTTGTTATGGTAATCGGAATGGAAGAGTGGTTTTTTGATCATGTAAAGAGTTCACTATGCTAGGCACATCCAAAATAGTATCTAAAGCTCTAGTACTCTTACTATCCTCAATTAAAGTTTGGATGCGTGTCTCTAGTTCTGAAATATTCTCCGTCAGCCTGACGGTTAATCTGAGATGTTGGCTAAGCTGTATTTAGTAGTATAAACAACTAGAAATTATAGTAAATGATGGTTCAAAACAGAAAGAAATACGAGGCTAAGACGGAACTTACAGCACCGAAGCAAACAAACTCACAGCAGGCAGCGAGGCAGACAGGAGCAACCGATCAGCGATCAAATCACCAAATGTGATAGGATAAGGCATGTGTGAAGGTTTTTTTTATTTATTTTTTTTATCTGCTGATAATCATATACCTGTGTCCAATGTGTTAAAGATTTTTAAAAGCTAATTACTACATTACGTGGCATAAGAAATGTTAATTATCGACTGTAGTTTTTTTATATTATTTTATTATTTTATTTATTGTAGTAATAATGTCAAATTAAAAGGTTTTACTTTAAAAGTAGATTGTAAATCATTACGTTTTAGTAATCTTTTGTCATGCTTTAAATAAGTAAACTTATTTTGGTGTGTCGATTAACTTACTTTATGGCCTGTTTACACATGGCCACTTCATGCTTTTTACTGATCGGATAGCTATCTGATTTATCAAAGTGATTCCATTTACACCTGATCACATAAATGTGTTTTCGCAAAACGGATATAAATCCGATCTTCAATTACCCCACTATATGCAGATTTAATTAGTGTGAACAACCCCTAAGTGTCAGGAGCTGATCAAGAATTGTGTTGAAAACTCATTTTCAAAACTGCAGCTTTTTTTTTTGTGGTTTGGCCGTTTGTCCACATGCAAACACAGTATCCTGTCACTGAAACCTAACTTTTTTTGAAAACTCCTGCCAGGGTGAAGATTTTTAGAAAATCCGGTGGTAGTGTTGTCGTGTAGACGGTGAAACCGGAGATTTTGCCTTGTGACAGTGGAACCGGAACCGGAACCGGTAATAACCTTTTTTCCAGGCTTCTGACTGGCCAACATGGCTTTACGGTTAGGGTTATATCGCCAACTGTTGGTTTGGCATGCTCTTGACAGCGCTTCATAGCGTGTTTTTGAGTCTTCATGTGGACGCTTTTTTTTTTTTTTTTTTTTTTTTATGAAAGAGGAAAAACTCAGTTTATAAAAATACCGTGTGTGGACTAGGCCTGACAGAAGAGCACATGACACAGAAACAAACAAACAAACATGACAGTGTTGTAAAGTTTTTCTTTCTTCAAAGCAGAGACCAGTGAGACAGTTGGGATCGCGTTCAACGGAAGTTATTCTTTATTGAGAACTCCGCTGTACGTTGCTGTAGAACTTCCAACATGATCTAATCTAACATAACTTTACATGGTGTCTTATAGGCATTTTAGGAGGAGGGACTTTTGAAGGTGGAGAAAAAAATTCAAACAAAGCATGTAAATGAGTATACAGGTTAAGGTTTCTTGTTTCCTGGAGTTCCTGAGTTTTTGTGTTTGTACCGTACCTGCATGTCACTAATAAATTCCTCTGCATTTGAATCCTCGTCTCACATTCATCCAATCCGTGACAGAACGAACCAGCCTAATATGCAGATTCAGCGGAGTGAAATTTTTGCCGGCGAGGATAAGGGATCTTCAATTTCCTTGTTTGAATATTTCGCCAGATGCGCGCAAAGGACTATGGAGGAGGAGAGGACCATGGCAGATGACGGTCAGCAGAAAGGCAAGCCTTCACCGCTGGTCCCGAAACGGAGGAGAGGAAGGAAGAACCCCTCCGTGACTGTTCCGGTGGTCCCAGTTCCGGTGATCCTGAGTCCAGTGGTCCCGAGTCCGGTGGTCCCGAGTCCGGTGGTCCCAGTTCCGGTGGTCCCGAAACGGAGGAGGAGAAGGAAGACTTCCTCCATGCCAGTTCCGGTGGTCCCAGTTCCGGTGGTCCCTGTTCCGGTGGTCCCAGTTCCGGTGGTCCAAGTTCCGATGGTCCCAGTTCCGGTGGTCCCAGTTCCGGTGATCCCAAGTCCGGTGATCCCAATTCCAGTGGTCCCAGTCTCGGAGGTCCCTGTGCAGTCTGAGATAGACAGAGCAGCTGAGACTCTGTTGGATTACTTCGAAAAACTATACAAGATCCTAGAGTTTCCCAGAACTGTTCACGTCACATCTGCCCAGCCAGAGACTGTTCACGTCACGTCTGCCCAGCCGGAGACTGTTCACGTCACGTCTGCCCAGCCGGAGACTGTTCACGTCACGTCTGCCCAGCCAGAGACTGTTCACGTCACGTCTGTCCAGCCAGAGACTGTTCACGTCATGTCTGCCCAGCCAGAGACTGTTCACGCCACGTCTGCCCAGACAGAGACTGTTCCTGAGCCTATGTCTTCGGACAAGATGGCCGCCGCCGAGCCTGTTCACGTCACGCCTGCCGAGCCTGTGTCTTCGGACAAGATGGCCGCCGCCGAGCCTGTTCACGTCACGCCTGCCGAGCCTGTGTCTTCGGACAAGATGGCCGCCGCCGAACCTGTTCACGTCACGCCTGCCGAGCCTGTGTCTTCGGACAAGATGGCCGCCGCCAAGCCTGTTCACGTCACGCCTGCCGAGCCTGTGTCTTCGGACAAGATGGCCGCCGCCGAGCCTGTTCACGTCACGCCTGCCGAGCCTGTGTCCCCTGACAAGATGGCCGCCGTCGAGCCTGTTCCTGAGCCTGAGCCGGTGGTGTCTGTTCCAGTTCCGGCGCCGTTGGTGCCAGTTCCAGTGCCTGAGCCGGTGGTATCTGTTCCAGTTCCGGCGCCGTTGGTGCCAGTTCCAGTGCCTGAGCCGTTGGTGCCAGTTCCAGTGCCTGAGCCGGTGGTGCCAGTTCCAGTGCCAGTTCCGGTGGTGCCAGTTCCAGTGCCTGAGTCGGTGGTGCCAGTTCCAGTGCCTGAGCCGGTGGTGCCAGTTCCAGTTCCTGAGCCGTTGGTGCCAGTTCCGGTGGTGCCAGTTCCAGTGCCTGAGTCGGTGGTGCCAGTTCCAGTGCCTGAGCCGGTGGTGCCAGTTCCAGTTCCTGAGCCGGTGGTGTCTGTTCCTGAGCCGGTGGTGTCTGTTCCTGAGCCGGTGGGGTCTGTTCCTGAGCCGGTGGTGTCTGTTCCTGAGCCGGTGGTGTCTGTTCCTGAGCCGGTGGTGTCTGAACCGGTGGTATCTGTTCCTGAGCCGGTGGTGTCTGAACCGGTGGTGTCTGAACCGGTGGTATCTGTTCCTGAGCCGGTGGTGTCTGAACCGGTGGTGTCTGAACCGGTGGTGTCTGTTCCTGAGCCGGTGGTGTCTGAACCGGTGGTATCTGTTCCTGAGCCGGTGGTGTCTGAACCGGTGGTATCTGTTCCTGAGCCGGTGGTGTCTGAACTGGTGGTATCTGTTCCTGAGCCGGTGGTGTCTGAGCCAGTGGTGTCTGAACCGGTGGTGTCTGAACCGGTGGTGTCTGAACCGGTGATGTCTGAGCCGGTGCCTGTTCCCTGGCCGCCCGAGGGGTCGTCTCCGCCCTGGCCGCCCGAGGGGTCGTCTCCGCCCTGGCCGCCCGAGGGAGAGTCTCCGCCCTGGCCGCCCGAGGGAGAGTCTCCGCCCTGGCCGCCCGAGGGAGAGTCTCCGCCCTGGCCACCCAATGGACTGTCGTCTCCGCCCTGGCCGCCAGATGGACTGTCTGCTCTGCCCTGGACTCCCGAACGTTGTGTGTCTCCCTGGCCTTCTGAACTGTCCATTCCCCTTGTCCCACCCTGGTCTGTCCCTCCCTTCCCGCCCTGGTCTGTCCCTCCCTTCCCGCCCTGGTCTGTCCCTCCCGGCCCTCCCTGGTCTGTCTATCCCGTCCCGCCCTGGTCTTATGGAGCGTCTGGTAGCCGCTCCGTAGGGAGGGGGTAATGTCACATACCTGTCCTGTCTTGTTATGCACATGGGTGTTTTGTTATTTTGGGCCATGTGCTTGTGTCTATTGTCTAGCCCCTCCCATCTTGTTATCTGATTATTGGTTAAATTGTCCCACCTGTTTGTCTCGTTACCCTCCTTTGTTTGTTCCCCTATTTAGCCTCCTTGTGTTTGTAGTCTTGTGCTGGTTCGTTGTCCGTGTTTCTTGTTTCCTGGAGTTCCTGAGTTTTTGTGTTTGTACCGTACCTGCATGTCACTAATAAATTCCTCTGCATTTGAATCCTCGTCTCACATTCTTCCAATCCGTGACACCCCCAGACCGGCAGTCTCAATCCAATCAGCATAACCACTCAAATGCATATGTGCTAATCCAATCAGCCAAACGATTCAACGTCTGGACTGTGGCTCTTGCTCCAAGAGCCATTAAAGACAATAGGTTAGCGTCTCCGTGATCTGACTCATTTAACTTACAAAGGAAAAACAGGTCGGGCAGGAATATCTTGCTGTGAACTCAATAATCACTTTCTCAGTTTATATACTATCTAAATTAAAACCTCAAATGCTAAAATCAGTATTCTTCACCGTGATGTTATGTAAGGAAGCATATCTGAAATAGATTCTTAAATTTGTAACCCTTCAACAGAAGCATGTGATAGAAGAAGCAGTGCCTAAACTAACGAAAAATAAAGCTTCAAGCCCAGACGTTTCCAAGCAGCACTGCAGTAATGACTTTATGAACTTCTTTACTTACAAGATTGATAATATCAGGGAGAAATTTATAACTATGCAACCATCTACTACAGTATTGCATCAGGCAGTGCATTGTAGTCTCCTTGAGGAAAAATTTGATTCATTCATTGCTAAAGGAGAGGAAGAATCTACTAAACTCGTTAAATCATCTAAATCGACAACATGTATGTTAGACCCTATACCGACTAAGCTATTGAAAGAGATGCTTCCAGAGGTCATAGATCCTCTTCTCAATATCATTAATTCATCTTTGTCATTAGGATATGTACCAAAAACTTTTAAGCTGACTATGATTAAACCGCTTGTTAAAAAAAGCAACTTGATCCTACAGAATTAGTCAATAGGCTATGTGCACAAGCGTCGCGACGAACTTCCGCTATTGTCAGTTGTCGGCATATCAGTTTCCGGTTTACGGCCGCTTCATCGGCATCCGCTGTAAACAAAGATGAGTGCTGCTGTTGTACGAAATAAAGAGATACTATGTGCGTGACACATCTAAGTTTCTAAGAACTGTAGGTGGATCTTACGGTCGTTTCCCACATACTCCGTGTGTGTGTGTGTGTGCGGTGCAGGAGCAGCTGCAGCACGCGCTATAGTGCTTCATATATGATGCGTTTGCAGCGAATAACTGATTAACGGCTGTACCACAAACACTTACTATTTTTATTTAAAATCCAGAAGTTACGCTGCAACTTTTATTTAATAAAATGTTTTTTTCAGCATTGCGATTCTCTTTGTAGGCTACACATATAACCTACACTCTTTAATGGTCGCATGCACGTTTAAACACAATTTAAACAACGTAGGGCTATTATTCCATGCATTACTTATATTAAGTTGCTCAAGCAAGTGGTCAAATATTTAACTGTAAATTGACAAAAACAGCCGACTCTCATGCCTTTTCTTTTCTTTTCCATTTAAATTTTAATAAAATAAATCTTGCATGTCACAAAGAACTTGTTTTTCCACCTCCACGAATGAGACTACAATTTATTTAATTAAACGCATTTATGGTGAAATTACTACATTTTCATGTCAATCTTTGTTCATTTTGACCACGAAACATGCGCTGTCAATTTAATTCAGCGTTTGCAGCACAGCAGAAATAGACTCGGTGCGGAAACGATCTAGATAAATTGTAATTTGTCAATAAATTGTAGTAATCTCACCATAAATGCATTTAATTCTATAGGCCTACTACTATTTTTTCACAGTCATCTTTTTACTTTTAGAAGATAAAAGCAAGGTAAATTACAATTTACTTCAACAAGGCGACATAATGATCAACACTTTCATTCGTGGAGGTGGAAAAACAAGTTCTTTGTGACATGCAAGATTTATTTTATTAAAATTTAAATGGAAGAAAAGGCATGAGAGTCGTCTGTTTTTGTCAATTTACAGTTAAATATTTGACCACTTGCTTGAGCAACTTAATATAAGTAATGCATGGAATAATAGCCCTACGTTGTTTAAATTGTGTTTAAACGTGCATGCGTCCATTAAAGAGTGTAGCCTAGGTTATATGTGTAGCCTACAAAGAGAATCGCAATGCTGAAAAAAACATTTTATTAAATAAAAGTTGCAGCGTAACTTCTGGATTTTAAATAAAAATAGTAAGTGTTTGTGGTACAGCCGTGAATCAGTTATTCACTGCAAACGCATCATATAGCGCGTGCTGCTCCTGCACCGCACACACACACACACACACACACACACTGCACACGGAGTATGTGGGAAACGGCCGTAAGATCCACCTACAGTTCTTAGAAACTTAGATGTGTCACGCACATCTCTTTATTTCGTACAACAGCAGCACTCATCTTGTTTGTTTACAGCGGATGCCGATGAAGCGGCCGTAAACCGGAAACTGATATGCCGACAACCAGTGTTGGGAGTAACGCGTTACAAAAGTAATTAATTACTGTAATGCATTGCTTTTTGCTGTAACGCGGTAATGTAAGGCATTACAGGGGGGAAAAAAGTAATATTTTACTCGGTACAAATGTCAGTAACGCGCGTTACAAGCATTGTTAGTTAACCTGGAATAAAGTGGTAGTTTTTTTTTTCTTCATACAAATTCGCCAAAATCACCGCGAGATCAGCAGAGGAGAAACGTCCGCGCAAAATGTTTCACTTCCTGTACGTTAATCAGACAGAGCCGAGATGAGTGAGCCTGCAGCGGATAGTACATTCTCAACAGCGAGAGAGGGAGTTTCCTGCCTACCAGTCGCAGTGGTCCAGCGCCGTTTCCATGGCAACTCTGCGCCGCGGCCGCTCCAGTGTTTGAAAGCGACATGAAGTTCACGCGCACGGCCATTGATTAAACCACGTCAAAATCATGCAGCATTTACAAACATCTAGAATTAGAACATTACTTAAATAAAAATCTCATTAATATTAAATTATACATTTAAAAATGATTTTGGAGATCTATGACTCGTTCATAGACCAAATGGCCTATGCCGACACTACTGCAGTAACTCACAATAATAAATAATTTGGCTTAGTTATTATTCATTAGTTATTTTTATTTTTGCTAAAGTTTAAGCCTAAAGTTTACCCCGGGCTTAAAGTAAAAAGATGTCTGTACCATGCGTCCATGCAAAGTACCATGGTAATATTTGAGGTACCATGGTTATATCTGAGGTAGTATGTACCATGGTAATATGTACGGCAGAATGTACCATGGTTATATCTGAGGTACTAGGGCATGTACCATGGTAAATCTGAGGTACCATACTATGTACCATAGTAACATACTGTACAGTATAGTACTTCATATATTATCATGGTGCCATGATAATATCTGAAGTACTATAAAGTATGTACCATGGTTATATCTGAGGTACTATGGTATGTACCATGGTAGGTACCATGGTAAATCTGAGGTACCATACTATGTACCATAGTAAAATCTACAGTACCATGCAATGTACCATGGTACCATGATAATATCTGAAGTACTATATAGTATGTAGCCTATCATGGTTAGATGTAAGGTACTACTATGGTATACCATGGTATGTACTATAGTACATCATGGTAAAATTTCTTATGGGTCCAAGCTCAGTCGGATACCACATCACCTTCTACTGGATGTGTAATGAGCTAATTGAGCATCATACGCTACATTTAGATTGCCAAATCCATATTTGCAGTTATTTTGGTGAGAGTAACTTAAAAGTAATGCAATAGTAGTGTAATGCCTTACATTTTAAATACAGTAATATTGTAATGTAACGAATTACTTTGAAATGACAGTAACAAGTAATAAATAACGCATTACAGTTTCGAAGTAACTTGCCCAACACTGCCGACAACTGACAATAGCGGAAGTTCGTCGCGACGCTTGTGCACATAGCCTATTACAGGCCTATCTCGAATCTACCTTTTCTGTCAAAGATACTAGAAAAGGCAGTATCTTCACAACTATGTTCCTTTTTAGAAAGAAATGACATCTGCAAGGATTTCCAGTCAGGATTTAGACCATATCACAGCTCTCATTAGAGTCACAAATGATTTGCTCTTATCATCCGATCGTGGTTGTATCTCTCTATTAGTGTAACTCGATCTTAGTGGTGCATTTGATACTATTGACCACAACATTCTTTTAAATAGATTCGAAAATTATGTTGGCATTAGTGGAATTGCATTAGCATGGTTTAAATCATACTTATCTGACCGTGATCAGTTTGTAGCAGTAAATGAAGAGATCAAAAGTTCAGTATGGTGTACCACAAGGCTCAGTACTAGGACCGTTGCTGTTCACTCTGTACATGCTACCCTTAGGAGATATCATTAGGAAGCATGGCATTAGTTTTCACATGCTGATGATACTCAGATTTCTTCACGCCCTGACGAAGCTTACCAATTCACAAAATTAACGGAATGCATAGTTGATGTAAAAAAACTGAATGACTAGTAATTTCCTACTACTTAATTCTGAAAAAACAGAGATTCTAATTATTGGACCAAAATACGTCCTCACATAATAACCTAGAATACTGTCTAACTGTTAGACTCTAACACTTGATGGCTGCTCTGTCAAGTCTCCGTCATTGGTTAGGAACCTGGGTGTGCTCTTTGATACCAATCTTTCATTTGAAAGTCACATGTCTAGTATCTGTAAAACTGCATTTTTCCATCTTAAAAATATATCTAAATTACGTCATATGCTCTCAATGACAAATGCAGAACAATTAGTTCATGCATTCATGACATCAAGGCTAGATTATTGTAATGTTGTTATGGGTGGATGCCCTGCATGTTTAATAAATAAACTACAGCTGGTCCAAAATGCAGCAGCTAGAGTTCTTACCAGAACCAGGAAGTATGACCATATTAGCCCGGTTCTGTCAACACTGCATTGGCTCCCTATTAAACATTGTATACATTTTTAAACATTGCTGATTACTTACAAAGCACTAAATGGTTTAGCTCCCCAGTACTTGAGCTCTTAACGCATTATAGTCCTTCACGTCTATTGTGATCTCAAAATTCTGGCCAGTTGATAATGCCTAGAATATAAAAATCGACTGCTGGTGGTAGATCCTTTTCCTATTTAGCACCAAAACTTTGGAACAGTCTTCCTAACATTGTCCGGGAAGCAGACACACTCTGTCAGTTCAAATCTAGACTAAAAACACATATCATTGGCCTAGTATACGCATAACACATTATAGACTTCTATAATTCAATGTTAGGCTGCATAGATTAGGTCAGCCGGAACCAGAAACACTTCCCATACATCCTGATGTACTTGTTACATCATAAGAAGGATGGCATCTACATTAATATTAGTCTCTCTGTTTATCCCGAGGTTTACCGCAGTTCGTCGGATCCAGGCCGTATCCAGATCTGATGAAGGACCTTGACCTGGACACGATGACAACGCAGTCCTGAAGTGTATATATATACAGGTGCTGGTCATAAAATTAGAATATCATCAGAAAGTTGTTTCAAGAATTCAACTTAACAGGTGATACTAATATATTATATAGACTCATTACATGCCAAGTGAGATATTTCAAGCCTTTATTTGTTATAATTTTGATGATTATGGCTTACAGCTTATGAAACCCACAAAATCAAAATCCCAGAAAATTAGAATATTACATGAAATCACACAGTAATTACACAGTGATACCATGGTCATTGAACCAGGTTTTGGTTCTTTTGGCAGTGTGGGCAGGTGCAAATCCTGCTGGAAAATGAAGGAAGCATGAAGTGCTCTGAACATGTCCTGGTAGACGGCTGCGTTGACTCTGGATTTAATAAAGCACAGTGGACCAAAGTCCTCTTTTCTGATGAGAGCAAATTTTGCATCTCATTTGGAAACCAAGGTCCCAGAGTCTGGAGGAAGAATGGAGAGGCACACAATCCAAGATGCTTGAAGTCCAGTGTGAATTTTCCACAGTCTGTGTTGGTTTGGGGAGCCATGTCATCGGCTGGTGTTGGTCCACTGTGCTGTCCACTCAACGCAGCCGTCTACCAGGACATTTCCAGAGCACTTCATGCTTCCTTCAGCAGACAAGCTTTATGGAGATGCTGACTTCATTTTCCAGCAGGATTTGCACCTGCCCACACTGCCAAAATAACCAAAACCTGGTTCAATGACAATGGTATTACTGTGTAATTACTGTGTGATTTCATGTAATATTCTAATTTTCTGGAATTTTGATTTTGTGGGATTCATAAGCTGTAAGCCATATTCATCAAAATTATAACAAATAAAGGCTTGAAATATCTCACTTTGCATGTAATGAGTCTATATAATATATTAGTTTCACCTGTTAAGTTGAATTCTTGAAATAAATCAACTTTCTGATGATATTCTAATTTTATGACCAGCACCTGTATATATATTAAAACGTGCATACCTATGGAGTGAACACGTGATGCGCATGTGCACGACATCTGTATTTGCGCAGAGGTTGCGCAGAGGTTGCGCAGAGGTTGCGTAGGTTTGCGCAGAGATAACTGATAATCGTTTGCACCTTGGAACCTATTTCTGGGAGTGCTTTCTCGAGCCACCAGGCACTGTTTTGTGTGGATGGGTGGCCAGAGCGCGTTGAGGGTGTCGTGTTAGCGGCCCCTAAGTTAATAACTAATGATCTTCGCAATGGAAGTGAATCAATCAATCAAAACTAACTTTAGCTGGACAATAACTTTATCATAGAGCTGCTGTAAAGCCAAAACAATCTGTTAATGTAATTTCCTATTATCACTGTAAAGCTGCTTTGAAACAATTCTTATTGTTAAAAGCGCTATATAAATGAAGGTGACTTGACTTGACTAAAGAGCACATGGCAAACACAACAAAAGCTATGTGCTCACATGAACACATGGCAGACAAACAAACTCCTCCGCCATGTGCTCAAACCGCCATGACAGAAACTGAACCAAGACTAGACCAGTGTCACAATTCACAAAACATGCAAGACACATACATAAGACCGCTCAGCCCAGAGAACGATCCCAAAGCCATATGCTTAAAACAGACACGAAACAAACACATTAATGTCATGATCCTGCCTCCAAAAAAAGAACAAGACCAATCAAGGTGACATGACCCTGACACTAATAAAGTAATGTAAAGTAAAGTACTGACACATGTAAAGTAAAGTACTGGATTATAATTTTTATTTGAATACTTATATGAAATTTGAATACATACAGTGCCCTCCACAATTATTGAACCCCCTGGTAAATATGATCAAAATTGGCTGTAAAAAATAAATCTGCATCGATTATCCTTGTGATCTTTCATTCAAAAAATGTGCAAAATTCTAACCTTTCATTGAAGTAAAAGAATTGAAAGTGGGGGGAAATCACATTATGAAATAAATGTTTTTCTCCAAAACATGTTGGCCACAATTATTGAAACCCCTAGAATTTTTTACGAGTAAAATATCTCTGAAGTATATTCCCATTAATATTTACCTTTTTTAGTACACCAGGGTGACTAGGAACATGAAACTGTCCAGCTATGACTTTGTGTTTCACAGAAGTTTAAATATGAGGAAACACAAAGGCCAAATCCCCTTAATCATCCATCACAATGAGTAAAACCACAGAATACAGTTCTGATGCGTAGCAAAAGATTGTTGAGCATCACAAACTAGAAAGTGGCTGTAAGACAATAGCTAAAGAATTGAAAATCCCCATTTTGACCATCAGGGCAATAATTAAGAAGTTATAACCAACTAAAGATGTTATGAATCTGCCAGGAAAAGGACGTGTGTCTATACTGTCTTAACCCATTTAATCCCAAATTTTTCCCAGACACAAAAATATCCAAATCATGTGTCATTAGTATCCCTTTGAAACAATCAATCATAATTTTTTTAAATTTTCATGGAAAAGTGTGTGAAAAAGTGTGTTTTATGGTCGGTCACAATTGTGACCGGTGGGATACTGTGTTGTATCAACCATTGTATTGATTTAATATAGGTCTATTTGACCTGGGCAGTGTTTTTTTGTGTGTTTTTGTGTGTGTGTGTATGTTTTTTTTTTTTTTGTGTCTGTGTGTGTGTGGGTGGGTGTGTGTGTGGAGATCAGACATCAGAGGAGACATGACCATGTCTGTGTGTGTGTGTGTGTGTGTTTGTGTATGTGTGTTTGTATCTGTGTGTGTTTCTGTGTGTGTGTCTGTGTGTGTGTGGAGATCAGACATCAGAGAAGACGTGACCTTGACCGTGTGTGTGTGTGTGTGTGTGTGTTTGTGTGTGTGTGTGTGTGTGTGTGTGTGTGTGTGTGTGTGTGTTTGTGTGTGTGTGTGTGTGTGTGTGTGTGTGTGTGTGGAGATCAGACATCAGAGGAGACGTGACCGTGTGTGTGTGTGTGTGTGTGTGTGTGTGTGTGTGTGTGTGTGTGAGAGTTTCTGTCTCTGTGTGTGTGTGTGTGTGTGTGTGTGTGTGTGTGTGTGAGTTTCTGTCTCTCTGTGTGTGTGTGTGTGTGTGTGTGTGTGGATATCAGACATCAGAAGAGACGTGACTGTGTGTGTGTGTGTGTGTGTGTGTGTGTGTGTGTGTGTGTGTGTGTGTGTGTGTGTGTGTGTGTGTGTGTGTGTGTGTGTGTAAAATTAGGTAGAAAGTAAGGTAGAACAGTTAGCCTATGTGTATTAGTATGTAGATACAATGGGTTATCCCACCGGTCACTATTGTTGCCGTTGACATGTTTGTGAGTACTATGACCACATTAAACAAAGTTGAGTAATTGCAAATGCATATATCAATACTAGACACCTTAAACATGATGTGTACCAAAAATCTATGTCCTATCTTTATGTTAACATACTTTACCACCCTTTTCTTTGGAAGCTTTCTTGCTGCCATCCTCTTCTCTTGGCGCAAACAAGAAGTAAACAGCTCTGGTCATGTGACAATTTACAGTAAACATGCGACACTGCACATATTTCATTGAGACCCTTTATTATTTCAATATCTGCTGGAAATGCATTGATAGATCATTCAGTAACATTTTTATAGCCTTAGAAATGAAACACTTTTTTACGGTCACTATTGTGACCGGTGGGATTAAATGGGTTAATGCACGGCGAGTATGAAAGTTTGAGTGGCCAAAGACTCTCCAAGGATCACAGATGGAGAATTGCAGAGATTAGTTGAGTCTTAGGGTCAGAAAGCCTAAAAAAAAAATTATCAAACAACCCCTACATCCCCACATGTTGTTTGGGAGGGTTTAAAAAAAAACCTCCTCGCTCATCCAAAAACAAATTCCAGCAAATTTAATTGTCAGACACAACTGGATCTTCAAACAACACAGGGTTCTGTGGTCAGATGAGACTAAAACAGAGCTTTTTGCCAGCAAACACACTAGATGGGTTTGGTGAACACAAGGATAAAAAGTACCCCATGTGTACAATTTAATATACCATTGGATCTTTAATGTTGTGGGCATATTTTTCTGCTGGAGGTCCTGGACTTCTTGTTCAGATACATGGCATTGTGGATTCTATCAAATATCAACAGATAAAAAATCAAAACCTGATGCCTTCTGCTAGAAATCTTATAATATGCCGTGGTTGGATCTTCCATCAGGACAACGATCCAAAACAAACATCAAAATCAAAACAAAAATTTGTTGTGGAGCACAAAATGAAGCTTCTGCCATGACCGTCTCAGTCCCCTGACCTGATGAGTGGAGTGAACTGAAGAGGAGAAGCACCAACATGGATCTGGGAATCTGAAGGATCTGGAGAGATTCTGTATGGAGGAATGGTCTCTGATCTCTTGTCAGTTATTCTCCAAACTCATCAGGCATTATAGAAGAAGACTCAGAGCTGTTATCTTGGCAAAAGGAGATTGCAAAAAGTATTTAATAAAAGGGTTTCAATAATTGTGGCCAACGTGTTTTGGAGAAAAACATTTATTTCATAATGTGATTTCCCCCCACTTTCAATTCTTTTACTTCAATGAAAGGTTAGAATTTTGCACATTTTTTGAATGAAAGATCACAAGGATAATCGATGCAGATTTATTTTTTACAGCCAATTTTGATCATATTTACCAGGGGGTTCAATAATTGTGGAGGGCACTGTACTAATATCAAATATTTTAAATGTACTAAACTTCAACTTCATCATTACAAATGTGTAATTACAAATACATGTAGGCCTATACATGATATAAAAGTTTCAACAGAAATGACATTAAAGTGCATTTTAGTTTAACATAAAATGTTTGTCAGATTATTTGGCAGTACACTTTAACCATATTTAACCATAACCATGTAACCAAGTCAATAGAGGTAATTATGAAATTACATACAGTATAAATATACTTAAGTTAAATCGTACATAAGTGTCACAGAATGCATTTCCTATCATCCTCCCTGACACCTAAAAAAGCACAGCTGGAACTCATCTAGCCCTCATCACCAGCACTATATAAAGGCACACACACTTCGTCAATCATTATCTGGCCTTGGCTGTGTCTGAAAGCTTAAAAACGCTGCCTTCAGAGGATGCATTCCAAGGTAGGAGGGCATCAAGGCACGTCCGAATTCAGTGCTAGTTTCACTTCCTGTCTCCTGAGATACTTTCATCTGATCGATTTTTGGATGCAGCATAGAAGTATTCTTTGCTGACTTTGATATCCCACAATCCTGTGCTTTCGATTCTATGACAGTTGAGCTAAAAAATAAAGATGGCACCTATAAGTTGTCGTTGGTCAGTTTGTGTGTAAATGTACGTTTTTGACCAATTATTTTCCAATTTTTATGTCATTTTTATCGTGAAATTCCTATTGTAGTAATTCAATATTTCAATATAGTTATCACCAAAGCTAGCTCTATTTTACTGTAGATCATTAAATCATTACGCTACCTCAGAAGCCTGTCCGAAATCAGTTTTGTGAGGTGCCTTCATGCGCAAACACTGCCTGCAAAGTCATTGCCTGATAGGACAGCAAGGACAGGGGTCAGCTATCTAAGGCCTGGGACACAATAGATGATTTTCAAATCTTAAAAGATTTTAAAACTGTTGGAGACCACAGACATAAAGGCAGTTTCAAATTATTTTTAGCATTATAATCCTCTGAATGCACACAGTAGAAAATTCATCCGCGAGACCACACACCTGTCAATTGTAGCAACATTTTCATAGTGAGACGAGATCTCACGTGACTTGAGAAGAAAAACAAATGGAGGACGATCAATGTCATCAGCTGGTTCTACTTGTGTGAGTTTTGACTTACGGGAAGAAAAACAAAGGAGATAAAAAGAATATGGGTGATCTTTCTCAATACTCCTCTTTCGTGGAATGATTGTGGCTGCCAAGTATCAGCTATAGAAGCACGCAACATCCGGTTGGTGAAGCTTGCTCGCTCTCATTGGCTATCGCGGGTATCACGTTAGAGGCTATGACCAATAGTCGGAAATTTATATATATTTTTATATATTTACGTTTTAGGATTGTGTGAAGTTTTCAGATGCAGCCGTTGTCTGATACTGTAGACTGCTTACCTGCTTTATGTTCCTGACTACCTTGCTAGCTTCTGCTGTTACCTCATCCAAATCAATCTCCAGACATCACGTCATCCAAGTCGTCTTCCAGTCATCCCTCGTCTCAGTGTTGTTCCCTGTGTGTGTGTGTGTGTGTGTGTGTGTGTGTGTGTGTTTCACCGATTCTGTAAGACAAAGACTCAAAGTTAACAACACAAGTCTATCTCATCTGCTAACATTCTCAACTATCATCACTTATCTGTTTATGCATTGTGTCCCTGCCATATCTGCAAATAAACCTACCTGTTTGAGTTTTACCTCAGTTCTGGTCATGTGTGACAAGTCAGTCAAAACAAACTCTTAAAGGAACACTCCACGGTTTTTTTAAATAGGGCTTATTCACCTTCTTTCCTACATTTAGATAGGTGGGCAAATGCATTTTTGTCTCAGTGCATGCATTGTTTTAGTTTGACAGGGTCGGCGCTAGCTTAGCTTAGCATAATGAATGGAATCCTTTGTTGCCAGCTAGCATGGCCTGAGTAAAAGTGATATAAAAAATAAAAAAACCCACCTAATTACTTCTTGTGGCCTGCGTATTCACAACAAGTACAAATAGTGATGCAGATTAACACTAGGCTATTTCCTAGGCAGATATTGACTTGGGACTATATTAGGGGGAAGCACAGGCGAAGCACTGCTACTTGGGCGCAGAGATATCACGCCCAAGTAGCAGTGCTTCGCCTGTGCTTCCCCCTAATATAGTCCTTAATATATAAGTCAATATCTGCCTAGGAAATCGCCTAGTGTTAATCTGCATCACTATTTGTACTCGTTGTGAATACGCAGGCCACAAGAAGTAATTAGGTGGGTTTTTTTATTTTTTATATCACTTTTACTCAGGCCATGCTAGCTGGCAACAAAGGATTCCATTCATTATGCTAAGCTAAGCTAGTGCCGACCCTGTCAAACTAAAACAATACATGCACTGTGACAAAAATGCATTTGCCCACCTATCTAAATGTAGGAAAGAAGGTGAATAAGCCCTGTTTCAAAAAATGGTGGAGTGTTCCTTTAAGCTCAACTAATTGCATTAAATATAAATTTAAACTACAAAACATTTTCATTTAATTGTTACTAACATGCAATTCAGTTCAAACATTCAGTTCGCACTCAAGTATATTCTTTTAAAGTATGTTATTTCCATAGTAATTACTCTATTTAGAAGTGTGTTAAAGTGTACTTTTTTTTTCTTTTTTTTTTACAAATAGCATATAGTGCTATAATGTGAAGGACAAATTGTTATTATAATTGTTTTTTAATAGCAGTAATACTTTTGTTTATTAAACGTGAATCTTATCACAATGCTGTACTTTGCTTGCAACATAACAACTCTCCGTTAAACCACTGTAACTAATGACCTCTCATGGCTTCATGCTTAAATTATCAGTGAATATGTACATTAAGTTAAAAGTAGCATACTGTACAGCTGAAATATAGCAGAATCTATGGCTTCACTTGGAAATGTAAAAAAAAAATATGACAGAGGACATTTTCTAATATTTTCTTCCAAGATCATGAAGGCAGATGGTGTAATTAGTTTGTGAAGGACAATCCCAGAAAGATTGTCCCGATTAGCAGTCTATGTGACATGACTGGATGCTTTCCACTCATTTCTCAGGGCACAGGTGGCGTGGGTGATGCACGGCCTACAGAGAGAGAGAAATAGAGGGATTATGACCCATGAATAAAAAAATACCTTGTTCCCTGCAATGAGGTTTTTCATTTATATGGGTGAAATGAGAGCCTGAAATTTAAGTATGTTATATAATTCCTCACAGTTTACTGATCGAGTCAAGCACTGTGGTGTCATTTATAGACATGGCAGGGAACTACAGAGGGGAAACTGTTAAGAAATTCTTCCACTGAAGGCACAGGTCAGAGCTTTGAATCATAAAATATAAATACAGTTGCGGTATGCCATTACGATGTGCTCCGCTATGAGGAGTGAAAGCCCTTAATCCTTCTATCAATAAGGCAAAACTTTTCAATAAGGCACAATAATTTGTAAATGCTTACTGTCTGTTAGCAGCTGTGTCAGCTGACAGAAAGACTAAATTGCTGCATCAGATGTTCCTGTCATCTAGATGAGACGAGGTGTTTGCTGCTGCTGTTCTTTTGTCAAAAACTGTAAGCATTTGGTGAGTTCATTGCTCTTGTTTGTCTATGCTAATGCCGCTGAACAAGTCCCGAGTGGATCAAAATCTCAATAAAAGTTTCAAGCTTGTGTTACTTGTCACAGACATTAAGATTAGCCATTTAGTGCTTATTTGAAATGAATTCTCTTAAGGGAAAATATACAGTCTTCACTGCAGATTAAAGGCCTGTTAACACCCACTATACTGTTTTAATAATGTTTCTAAGGCTGCAGGCAAATGTGGGCCAAATCCAATTATTTTTGCTCATGTGACTCATATCTCTTTTTGTCATTGCAGTGTGAACAGCACAAACCACATGTAATCTGATCCTTTCAATTCCGATTTGGCCCACTTCCATATGTGGTCCTAAATCCGATCGTTACGTTTTGGTTGAAGCAGAGGAAGAAGCAGGATCCAAGTGCAGTAGTCTTTTATTAAATAAACTCAAAACTTCACATATACAACCGCAAACTCAGGACTCAGACTCAGGAACGGAACAACCACCATGGTGCAACAATAAGAACTGACAAAGACTGAACAAAACACAGGGCTTAAATACACAGACAGACAAGCTAAACAAGATAACAAGGGGGCGTGGCTAATAAGAACCACCTGGGGAGACTAATCAACATAACGAGGAACTGCTAAACATGGGACAAGACAGGAGACCACAGACATGAATCATGATACCGATACCTGTCAGATGTTTTGCAATGCGACCTCAGTCATATCAGAATCCATGTGATTTTTACGTCACCGCCCTGGTGAAAAAAAAAGAAGAAAAAAAAAAATGCTAAGTATACTTGCAGCCAGATTAATTTAGTGTACTTCAAGTGTGTTAATGATTAGTTAACTTGAAGTGTGCTATTTTGAAACAACTAATTTTGTACTAAGTATATTTTAGTTGTAATTAAATTGTAGTAAAGCATTACTTTAAGTGTATTTAGTGTACCATTGTGTGCTAAATTGGAACAACTTCAAGTATACTTAGTATTCTTTAAGTACATGCCTGTGTAGGGACTAATTACATTACGGGATCAGGAAAGGTCCACAAGCCGGGCCACAGCTTCCGAAGCACAATGGCGCTACATATTGTGCACTTGCCCACGAGGCTATTGGCGCCGACCATAAGCCTTTGGCTTATTCCAAATACTACAAATTGCACATGTTGTCTTCAATAACAAATGCACATTAATAGACCAATAATGCTTAGCTAAACTTTGTACAAAATACTATTGTATACTATAATGTATCTTGAAGGAATACTTTCAATGCATTGTTACAATGATCATTTCCAGCACACAGTTAAAATATACCTAAAATATATTTTTAATAAAGTGCAAATAAATACACTGAATTTTCACTTCAAGTATATTTTTCTAAAATATTTTGAAAATCAATCAATCAATCAATTTATTTATATATAGCACACTTAAAAACAACCATGGTTGACCAAGGTGCTTCACAGGTTAAAACAACAACAATTACTACTCATACATTTATACAACAATAAAACATGTGTAATATACAGTATACGAGGTATAGTGAAAATTAAAATAAAAATTTAAAATTACCAAGAAATTAACAAACCTAACTCGAAGGAAAAAGCCAAAGAAAAATAATGAGTTTTTAACAATGATTTAAACCATTCCAGAGTTTGGCAGGTTCTGATATGGACTGGCAAGTTGTTCCACAATTGAGGGGCAGCTACACTGAATGCTCGATCACCTCTGGTTTTTAGTCTGCTTCTCGGTACATTCAAGAGGAGGAGATTAGCGGATCTTAGCGCTCTAGCCGGGATATGAGCGTGCAGATGCTCTGTTAAATATAATGGAGCCAGGCCATTTAAGCATTTAAAAGTCAGTAGTAAAATTTTAAAATCGATCCTATAATGAACAGGGAGCCAGTGGAGGTGGCGCAACACAGGTGTGATATGGTCCCTCTTCCTCTTTCCTGTCAAGAGACGTGCAGCCGCATTCTGGACTAGCTGCAGACGCTGAATCGATGACTTATCTAAGCCTACGTACAACGAGTTACAGTAGTCAAGGCGAGAGGTTATAAGGGCATTTATCACCCTTTCCAGATCTTTAGGATGGAGATATGCCTTTACCTTGGCTATAGTTCTCAACTGGAAAAAACATGATCTTACAGTGGCGGATATTTGTTTATCAAGCTTGAATGCACTATCTAACACAACACCAAGACTTCACAGTTGAACGACTGTTCGAAGCCAAGGGGCCGAGATAATTTAAATCAAGAGGTTTAGGGTTTCCAAATACTATGATTTCTGTCTTGTCTCTATTTAAATTTAAAAAGTTTTAATTCATTCATGTTTTAATGTCTTTCATACAATCAAACAGGGGCTGCAGATTTTTTACGTTCAGGGGCAAATAAATTTGAATGTCGTCTGCATAACAGTGAAAGGACACCTCGTACCTTTCAAAAATGGAGGCCAGGGGCAGCATATACAAAGAAAATAAAATGGGGCCTAAGACGGAACCTTGAGGGACACCGCAGGTAAATGGAGCCGTTTCAGATAGAAAATCACCGAGTTGGACAGAGAAGCTCCTGTCAGTTAGATAAGAATGAAACCACCTTAGTGCACTACCTTTGATTCCCACACAACTCTCCAAACGTGCCAGGAGAATTGAGTGGTCCACAGTGTCAAAGGCTGCAGTAAGGTCTAAAAGCACTAAGACAGCAGAGGCTCCTGAATCGACAGTTAAAATCAAATCATTAAAAACTCTCAACAATGCAGTTTCAGTACTATGACGGGATCTAAAGCCGGACTGGAACTTTTCATAAATTTTATTACTAATTAAAAAAGTTTGTAGCTGCATAGAAACTACTTTCTCCACGACTTTAGATAGGAAGGACAGTTTTGAAATGGGCCTGAAGTTAGAAAGAATAGCAGGATTAAGATTTTCCTTTTTTAACAGCGGTTGCACAAAAGCATGTTTAACCCTCTGGGGTTCTTCATTTATGACTCACACTCAGGACCTTCGGGTCAAAAATGACCCGGAGGGCGGGATTAATTTTTTATTTTTTTTTCAGCAAAATCAATCAAATGTATTTTTGTTCAATAATATTTTTTCTTTTTTTCTATGGTGTTTTGAGATAATTTTATGATAATAATTAATATTTATGCAATAATTATGATCCATTTTTTCCCATTGAATATAATAGAATTTTTTTATTTTTTTTATTTTTTTTTATTTTTTAATTAATGCTGTATTTCAGGTTAAAGTAGAGACTAGGCCTGTAGAAAACAATTTTTGAAGTCAGATTGGTGCCATCTGGTGGATGTAGTAAGTATAATTATCGTGAAATATCATATTTTAACCACTAGATGGATTTACAGCTCTCTGTATAAAGGCTTGTGAATTCTAGTTGTTTTTGCACATATTTGCCTATTTTTTTCAGGTTGTGGATTTTAATATATAATAAGAGATTCTCAGAGACTATTTTTGTAAAGTTTTTTGTTTGTTTGTTTGGTTTAAATGGTAATTTGAAGTGCCAGTTTTACTTTATAATACAGTCAAACCTGAACATTGCATTAGAAAGAGAACAAATGGAAAGCATTTTGTTACCCATTGTTTTAATTCTAACTTAATAAAAATGCAATTCTTTCAGTCATAAAATTTTTTTATTAACCTTTTATAATAAACATTTTCATTAAAATTATTTTTGTACAATTCAATGAACAGTAACTCTTATTCAAAACTGGCAACAGCAATTATGAACAAAAAACTAAGGCATTTTTAGAGTTGTTTTGTCTGAGTGACACACACAAAACTAAAGACTCATAACTTCAAAACTATAACAAGGAGAGTCAAAAGGTAGGTATCGTTTGATAGAACACTTTTCAAATTTTTTTATTATTATAAATTACATTATATTTGGACATTCTCCTTCCGAGAAACTGCTGATAAAAGAAAAAAAAAATATAATTTGTATTATTATTTTGCATATCTCTCTTGTTTGACATGCAATAACTCGGGAAGGAAATAAAGTAGGGGAAAAATTCTTTTTTGAGGAAGTTTCCCTAAATGTGAGCTGCATCTGGATAAAATTTTGTAGTGATCGCAGAAAGTACTCAAAAGTTACAGAATTTGGAACAAAGGTAGCCTTTTTGTTTAGTCCTCACACATTTGGAAGGCAATAAAAAAAATTGTTTTCTGAGTGACATACACAAAACTAAAGACTCATAACTTCAAAACTGTAGCAAGGAGAGTCAAAAGGTAGGTATCTTTTGAAAGAACACTTTTCAAATTTTCTGAAAATATAAATTACATTACATCTGGACATTCTCCTGCTGAGAAACTGCTGATAAAAGACAAGAAATATATATAATTTTTATAATGATAATGCATATCTTTCTTATTTGACATGGAATAACTCAGGAAGGAAATAAGGTAGGAGGAAAATTCTTTTTTGGGCAAGTCCATTTACATATGAGCTGCATCTGGATACAATTTTGTGGTGTTTGGATAAAGGCATCAAAAGTTACAGCATTTGGAACCAAATTGTTCAGTCTTTGACGCCCCCTCATGGGCATTTTTTATATTGTTTCACCATGAAGAATATCTTGTCATAAAAGCAATAGATTAAGTTCATTTTGGGCTCATTTTAATTGTAATAATATGATGTAAAAAATGAAGTGCCATTTTCAAAGATTTTTGAATGTTTCATGAGATGTATGATGTTTTTGACACATTGCAGTACATAGTACAAAAAAGTATTTTATAGATTATGAAAAAAAAAATCTATTTATCAGCAAATAACTCAGCAATACTTAGGAGTTTTTCAAACTGGCTACATTCACTGTAAAGATCAGACTCTAAGCTTTCAAATGACACCAATTTTGTTTTAATCAAGGCAATATTTTTGAAAAATATGATAATGAATATTTTCGCAGCTAGGTGGCGTCCGCAGGCGGTACACTCCGGTTTAGCGCAACTAGTCAGCTCTCTTTCAGAGTTGATCGAAGTGGTTGGATGCTTTAAAAAGCTGAGATTCTACGCTTTAAGATGATACATATTTTTTGTTATTCCACGTTTGAAAACGAGCACGGACGGTTACGGGAAAATTGGAAAACACTTTGCACCCCGGAAAGATGAGAGACTTGTTTTTTAGCCAAGTATGCATAACTTCGTGAGGGATATCTCGTGATCAAAGCAATGGATTGTGTTGTGTTTGGGCTCTTTGTAATCGTGAGAATCTGCTGTAAATAAAGATGTTCATTGTTTCATTGAGTTATGAGCTGAAACGTCACATCAAAACAACATAGCATCACTGCTACTGCTACTTCCTTGGTGCGTCTGTGGTATTTTTTGTGTTAGAACACCATGAGGAATATCTTTAGATCTGATTGATGGAATATATTGATTATATATATATATATATATATATATATTATATATCGTTTTAATCGTGAGCTCCTGCTGTAAATAACGATGTGTCATTTTTCATGATCGATGTATGTTTCATGAAGATACGAGTAAAAAGGCCAAGTCTAAGCTACCTTGTTTGGCTACGTGCGTCTGTGGATTTTTTTTGTGTTAGAACTCCATGAGGAATATCTTTAGTTCTGAGTAATGAATTATGTTGAGTTTGGACTCATTTTAATTGTAAGCATCTGCTGTAAATAATGATGTGTTATTTTCCACAATCGGAGCATATTTCATGAAGTTACGAGCGAAAATGTGTCTAAAATTCAGTATCCAAATATGGGTCTCTTGAGAGGCGTCTTTTACAAAAACCTTGCTTAAATTTAGTAAAAAGCCTGAAACAATTATGCTTGTTGTATTCTACTCATTGAGACCTTTCAAATGACATATGACACAGGACTATCAGAGCTGTATGATGTCTTTGACATGTTGCTGTACGTAGTACAAAAAAGTAGTTAAATATTCATTCATATAATAAACTATGAAAACATGTTTTTTCTATTTATCAGCAAATAACTCAGCCCTACATAGTAGTTTATCAAATTGGCTACATTCATTGTAAATTTCAGACTCTAAGCTTTCAAATGACACCTATTTTAAGTTGATCAATGTAATATTTTTGAAAAATATTATGATTATATTTTTCGCAGCTAGGTGGCGCCTGCGGGGGGTACACTCCGTTTTAGAGCGATAACTCGGGACTCTTTTGGAGTTTATCAAAGTGATTAGATGCATTAAAAAACTGAGATTCTAAGCTTTAAAATGATACCTATTTTGTGTTATCGTGGCTGATTTGTAGATTGTACGCACAAAAAAACTCTGTATTTTCATATTTTTGCCAATTTCCCATTCATTTCCTATGGGGGTCATTTTTGACCCGAAGGTCCTGAGTGTGACTATTTTTTTTACGCCCACTTAGACTTTTCAAATCCTGTCCCTAATTTTTTTTGGGTGTTCATATACCAAGTACCAATAAAGTCACCAAGTTTCGGACCATTCCGATGAAGCTGCGATTTTTAACAATTGAAAAAAAAAAAAAAATTCGGGTCATAAATGACCGAAGAACCCCAGAGGGTTAAAGGCGGACGGAACCTGACCAGAGACAAGACAAGTATTTATCAATAATAAAATACACGGTCCAACGGTATCAAAGACTTCTCTAATCAAACGAGAAGGGATGCTATCTGAGGGACAGTTTGTAGGCCGCAATTTATGGACCACCTCAGATAGGGATAGGATTGATATGGGCACAAACTGAACCAGTACCGCAAGGCATACAGGAGGAGCAGAGGGATCAGGATCACAGGATGTAATTACAGAAGATCGAAGAACAGAAATCTTCTCAACAAAAAATTCTAAAAAAGAATTACAAAGGTCCAGTGTAGGTGTAACAGGAAAAAATTTGCGAGGATTTGTAATATTGTTAAACACATTGAACAGAACTTGTGGCTTGTGACGGTTATTTGCAACCAGTTTAGAAAAATAATCAGATTTTGCCAGTTTTACAGCCCTTTGATAATCAGATAGATATTGCTGTAAAATTTCATAAGACACTCTGAGTTTATCTTTCTTCCACCTTCGCTCAGCTTGCCGACATGCACGTCTGATCGCTCGGTAATGTCATTTAACCAAGGCTCTGAAAGCGGTTTAGTGCGTTTCGTCTTCAAAGGAGCTACAGAGTCTAAGATATTTGTGCAGGTTGAATTAAAAAGAGTTATGAGTCCATCAGCACCATTAACATCACTTCCATCCAATTTATAAAGTACAGAGTCTTTAAAAACAGCAGAGAACTGTGCCGGGGTTTGACTGTTAAATACACGGCGGCACTGTGAAATCGGAGACTTAATTACAGAACATGGAACTGTAATCGTAAACAAAACCGGGAAGTGGTCCGAAATACATGCACTACATATTTCATTTATATGAACACACAAACCATAAGACAGCACAAGATCTAATGTATGACCCTTTTCATGTGTCGGGCCAGACACTGACTGAGTGAGATTAAAAGCGTTTAGAAGATTTAAGAAGTCTTTAGCCATGGGTTTGTTTTCACAACACACATGTAAATTAAAATCACCACAGATTATAAAATGATCATAATTCAACCTTAGACCTGCTATAAAATCCGCAAAGTCTTGCAAAAAAGTTTTGTTGAATTTTGGAGGGCGATACACAACTGCACACAGTATCGGAGAAGTGGCATTTAGTTCAAATAACTGCAGCTCAAAGCTTGAGTAATTAACAGATACAGACAGCCGACACTGGAAGGTGGATTTAAACACAGTGGCAAGTCCTCCACCTTTACCAGTAGTTCGAGGAGTGTTAAAAAATGTACAGTTTGGAGGGAGAAGTTCAGAGAAGGATGCAGACTCACCAACATGAAGCCAAGTCTCAGTCAGCAGCATAAAATCCAATTTGTGAGATGTAAAAAAGTCATTTAGTATAAAAGTTTTGTTGGCCATTGATCTGACATTAATCAATGCCATACAAAGAGTTAAATCCAAACTGTCTGGCTTTGGGGCTCGTTGCAGTGCGCGCAGATTAGCCGTTCTCACACCAAGTCGACAGTCAAGCCGACATTTCCTTGCCGCCACCGGGTTTCTCCGCCCGGTGTCAGCCCACGGGACATCATTTTCCAGGTTGGAGAGGGCCTCGACGGGCCGCAACGCAACTGCAATCTGGCTGGGGAAGACGGGGCGGATCCATCGCAGACGCGCGAACTCCGAGCACCAGCGCTGGCGACCGCAGCCCCCACCGCAGAGGAAACGGGGATCGGGCACATCCGAAGACCTCAGGTACGCCTTGAGGCGAACAAGCTCTCCAGCACGCCTTCCTCGTCTCCTGTGGCGCTTTTTTCGGGGAAATTCCCACGGCAAACAGCGCAGGTGGTCTGGGATGTTATGCAACCATGGTGGTAGGCTTCCAGCCTGTTCTCCCAAGCGATCTCTAGAAAGCCCCAAAGCTTCACATGACGCTCGAATGTCAAACAAACTTTGGCGATCATATACGAGAAGGCTTGTTACATCCCGGCAGCAAAGACACAGAATTAAAATAGCAGCAAACAGATGATGAGCGCAGCGTGATGCTGACAGACGGCTTGCCTTACACACTGGTGCCATCTTGCCACGTCGCTGGAGTGTCAATTATTAGGTTAACCTGAGCTTGACCAGTGTGTTTACTGGTAGACAGACATTTCTCCGAAAATAGGTAAATAGGTACACACTGGCGCCATCTTGCCACGTCGCTGGAGTGTCAATTATTAGGTTAACCTGAGCTTGACCAGTGTGTTTACTGGTAGACAGACATTTCTCCGAAAATAGGTAAAAGCATGATGATAATATACTTTTTATATATTTAAAGATGAAAAAGGGAATATATTTCAAATACATTTATTTTTACTATAGGGTGTACACATAAGGCTTGTTCGACTTCATGCAGCTCTGCGCAGACCGATCGGCGGCTGACTTGAAGCAGTGCATGCCGGTTAGAAATTTTGTCCGACTTGATGCAGCGCCGACGCCACGTGACTGTGACGTATGCCATCAAAGTACCGCGAGAGCGATTCGAGAGTAGCCGGATAACTCAGCCAGCGCAACTTCTCAAGAGTGGCTGCATTGGGCTGCACGAGGGCGGATGACGACACAGCTGTTCCACGATTGGCCGGATTCACTGCATGACAACGATCACGTGTGTTTCGTGTTTATTTGAACAGCTTTAGTTCTTCTAAAGCTCTCAAATTAGTTTATTATAACAGTAAACACTCTTTTCATGTCGTTGTCATGTTATATTGTGTCATGTTTATCAAATAAAACAGATTAAAAAACGTAGACTCCACTTCATTTATAACAGCTTATGTTGAACTTTATTCTTGTTCAAACAGACGCTGTATGAAGCAGTAGCCTACATAAAGTATTGAATAAAAATGTATCTGCAACAATCTGTGTATTATTTGTCAAATATTGCATTTATTTCACTTCAGCTGTGGTAAAGTATGCAAATACCACGTGAGCAGTCACTACGGGAACCAGAAAGTGTCCGACTTCACGTCTCCGTTTGCAGCTCCTCCCGCCTGCACGCGGCTACTCTCGCCGATCGGTTGCATCCAGCCGCAGCCGATGTCGAACACACCTATAGACTGTAAAAAATATGGACAGAGCGTCTGTGACGTCACCCATAGACTTTCTGAAGAACGGGTTTGAAGCCGTTTATGGGGGGTATGGGCGGCGCCATCTTGGAAAATCTTGGGAAATCCTAACCCCGCCCACCCTCTGACGCAGCGCACGTCACTCAGCTCGCTCTGCTACTCCGTTAATCTCTGTATATATTTTAGGCAACGAACTATGTTATAAAACACCACACTAACTCTTTTCGTTTTCATTTATAGAAATCTTAAACATTATAGCCACACAAATGTGGTTCAGGCAACGCGTATTGATTATATTCACTGCACATAACGTTTGCCTATTTATAACAAAACGAAATATAAAACACAAACCTGCCTCTTTTCGTTTTAAATATAATATAAAAATATTAAACATTTTAATATGGTCCAGGCAATATGTGCATTTGTACTAAACAGATTTTGCAGTAAACAAATTTACAGATCATCTTTGTTGTATTAAAATTTAAAATGACAAAACTCAACCCAGTCTCTTTTTGTTAAATTTCAGTTTTATCAATATTAGCTATTATAAAAGTATAAGTAAAAGGTACAAGAAGCTATACAAATAAAGCAAACAATTCAGTCAAACATACAAAGTCAGCGCTCTAGTCTAACCATACAACGGTAAAGTTAAATAGCTTATAAAGTTATGAAACTTCCCCACAGCCAAAACGATTGCCCAGGGAACAAATTATATTCACAAGACCAAAAATCGCCCATTAGATATATAGACAAGACGAATTATATCTCATGTTTAACCACTACAGAGACGCCAGAGTCCGCGGCAAACCTCAGAACGACTAGCCGAGGAAAAGCTGTTCCAGGCGGGGTAGATGACGCCGAGCGCCCGGTCATCGCTGGATCTCACAACTGGATAAAATTTTCATAAATCTTTAAATAAACCACAGATTTGAGCTTTAAACAACTACATTCTCGCCTGAAAAACTCTTAAAACTACATTTCATGATACAGAAACAGTAGTATTATATTTTAACTGTGTTAAAAAATGGCGCTTCTTATGTTGTCATTCTCCTTGGCGCAGCCTAAGCTGTCAATCAAGCTGTCAATCAAAGTTAACCACGCCCTTATTTGTCATACATTTTATATCTAAATATGATCTAAACTAACGAGTCAGAAAAAAATTCACCCCCCTCACAGTTGTCAGGCACTCGGAAGCTATCGAAAAATACAATAAAAGTCCATGGGACCAACCTGTAAAAACATGAATTTATGCTGTGAAAACGGACATTTTTACATGGGGTCTATGGACATTTGCTCCCTTTTGGGACCTCCCTCTAGCGGATTTTCGATGTATTGCAGTTTTTCGCACTTCCGGGTTGGCTTCATTTTTCAGATCAGAATGTTGCCGCTTGGGTGTACAGCAACATTCGTCACAGTTCTGCACACATGGGAGTCACTTCAAATATTTTATATCTAGACAATTGTGAAAGGTAGTCAGTGGAAGGACAGTGATGTGTCAGGATTTGTTTTTTATATTGCCTGTGCATATATTGTATATTGCCTCCATGTTTACTTCCTTATGACAGCGTGCTGTGTGACATCTTTAAATGAGCAGACGGCATAACTTCAGCATGTTCTTATGTTAATATAACAACATTTTATTATAAGTTGGCATTAATATAGTTATCTTTATATTTATCATTCTTGCTGTGAACAGGTCTTTAGGTCCAGACCTTGAATTGAATTGGCTGAGGTGAACATGTTGTTCTTCTCATTAAATAATTGAATAAACAACTCAATATTTCATGCATATTTTTTATTTATTTGTTAACTAGGAAAAATGACAAATGATAAAGTCAGCCATTCATTACTGCAAATTAAACATTGGCATGTTCATCAGGACTCATGATGTGATGCAGAGACTGAGTTCTTTGCTCTAGAACAGCACAGTGTCTTTCTTCTCACATAATAGCATAATTTAATGTAATAAATCAATTATTACTCAAATCAATATTTTCCTATCCGTTTATTAAGAAGCTTCACATGAGGGTCCTGATCACTGCACTATAATCCGGAAACAGTATTCGATACATCACAATCGATATGGATACAAACAGCAAGCAATTGAAATTCAAGTTATGAGAAAGTTTCAATCTAAAAAATCTTCTCATCCCTGAAGCCGTCCCCTTTGCCTCTCAGTGTGCTTTCTGTCTATTTTTTTTTTGTTTTGTTTTTTTTTGTAAAAATATTAAAGTGACCTTTAAAGATAGATTATATTCAGCTTGGTTGACTCTTATGTGAACTACAGCTGTTTTCAGAAAGGGAAAATGTTATATAAAGCTGCAAAGACTCCGACACCAAAGGTCAAGACAAAACTGCGGAAAACAATTTATTTTTCATCAATCTTCACCTGTTATTGGAGTTGTAGTTAACCTCTTATGTTAAGATCAGTGTCGGGGAAAGCCGCTTTTGAAGCTTCTCATGCTAGTAGTTGTCTACCCACCCAAAAAACGTAAAAAAGTCATAGGCCAATGATAAGCTTACCATTGTCAGTTACTTTTCTTTAGATGGGTCGCCACCAAGAAAATCCTTTTTGTCACTGTTTCTCCAATGAGTCGTCGTCTAATAAGTCTGTCTGCGATATTGAGGACTGTGGGGCAGAAATGGTCGGGAATCACGACGGTAACCTGCAGAGGCACATTCAGCATAAACACCCAGCAGAGTATACCCAGCAGAGGACAAACGACTCTGGATGCGGTCATAGGGAAAAAGCCAAAGACAACAGGTCTACATATTCAAATGAGTCCTGATGTTCTAAAACAGGAAGGCAATGTCGATCCTTGAGAGCCACTGTCCTCCAACCCTTAAAAAAACACCTGCCTGCAGCCTTAGTAATCCTGAAGACAGTGATTAGCTTGCATGCAAAAGATGCGTGAATAGAGCTAGTAACTGTTAACAGGAGACCATTTAGCTTAATGGAAGACACCAGATTCAGAAAAATTATAAAGCCATTACAAGAGATTTCGCCATCAACTCCTCAAATATCCGTGATATGGTGTCAAGTGTTGCTCAGGTGGAAAGGGAAAAGCTCAAAAATTAGTTAAAAGGAATGGCTACTAATGCTTAAAATTGATTCTGCCACATGCAGAGAATGATCTGTTCTTGGCATAAATGTACAATACACTGTGTTGAGCACTTTGGCCATAAGGGAGCTAACTGAACGACACACAGCTGAATACATTTCATCAGTTGTGAAGGATGTCTTGCACAAATATTTTGTTGAATTACAGCAAGTTTACTCAGTAATGTCAGATAATGGTGCTAACATGATAAAGGGAGTGTCTTTACTATCAGATAAGCAAGAGGGCAGCCTGTCTAAAGAAGTGAATGGAAGTGATCCCATGGTCACAGGAATGGATGAGAATGAGATAGATGAGGTCCATGGTGAAGGTCCGAATTTGGTAATTGAACTTGATGCAAGGACGTGTTGCAGTGAGGTGTTTGGCTTATACCTTGCAATTAGCAATGCATTAAAAGTTAAAAATTGGCAATGCATTAAAAGAGCAGAGATCATCCAATTTGATTTCAACAAAGAGGCGTTTTGCAAAAACGTTATGAACACAGAATGTTGGCACCCTTCTGAAAAGAATGGGGCACAAGGGGGTCATTGTTTACTGTCCAATACGCTGGCATTCAACACAAGAAATGCTGGAGCGGCTTTTTTTTTGGAGCTTTTGCAAGGACGTGTCACCGACCCTTAAAGGACTAAATTTAAGTGAGAATGAATTGGAGGCAATATCCAATTTGGCGAGTGCTTTAGAACCAGCGAAAATGGCAATGAAAAGCCTGAAGTCGGACATTCATACTGCAGGTGACTTCTACAGTGTTTGGTGGCTTGGCTTCAGTGTGTACTGTGCACCTAAAGTCTTGACAATCCCTTTGCAAAACAACTAATTCAGTGTCTGAAAACACGGCGAACAGAACTCTTTGACAATGACGCCTTTGTGGCCGATTTATTTCTCGATCCTAGTTACAGAACTTTTCTCAGTTAACTTCAATCCGAAAGTGCAAAAATTCACTTAATTTGTGCCTGGGAAGCCATTCAGAAATTATCTGGCAGCAACGCGACTACACAGCACAATCCATCCCAGTCATCCGGCGAGATAGAACAGCTGTTGATGGCAAAAGGAAAGAAAGCACAAACATACTCGTGTTGCAATCGTGTTTTAGTCTAGGTCAGCGAACGCGTCATTTTCGCGTCAGTGAACTTTATTGCTTAAGTTCAAGGCTGCAAAAAAAATAAAAATCTGATTCTAATCACGTTGATGCATGAGTTCAATAATAATGAGTTTGACAAATATATTGTAATGTAATAGAAAACTATGTGAGTGGCGCGGATTTTGAGCATCCTCTTGTGTCGAAGCTGGACTCTTAGGAAATTTAGGATGCTCTGTGTCATCCATCAGACCACCTTTAAAAATCTCCAGAACTCAAATATTGCAGTACAGTTGTACTGTTTAGTAAATGTTAAACTTGTTTGAAAGTCAGTGGTCTGTTATGTTCTGTTTATTGTGACCCAGGGTGCGCCTGAAAGATCGGCACATTTGACTCCGACAGGTAAGTCCGTTGAGACAGTTATGCTGTTCTCCATAGCATCTGATCAGACGCAGTGTAGAGTTCCACTTCGAAAGGGAATGACAGGTTACGGCTTTAACCACGGTTCCCTGAGAAGGGGAACGAGACATTGTCTCATTGCCATGGCTCAGGCTTGCCTGCATATCTCCTTCAGACAAAGAAGTTGATGAGGTATGTTGCAGGCTCCCTCCTATACTCACAGACTCACCATTGGCCAATAAAATTGTCTTCAGATGCTTCAGACACTGTTAAGCTGATGCCGTTCCTCATAGCGTCTGATCAGAGTGTCTCGTTCCCCTTCTCAGGGAACCGTGGTTACAGTCGTAACTCATTGGTTTCTTAACACACTTAGTACTTTTAAAAAGTTCACTTTGTAACTTAGGGCTCAGCGCCCTCCTATTTTCACTCACTCCTACGAGTCTACATCCCTACCAGAAGCCTATCATCAGTAAATGAGCGATGACTGGGGGAACCATCACAAAAATCAATCTCCAGAACATTTTGTTCACTGTTCCTTGCTGGTGCATTGACCTACCCACATTCATCCAGAATGCAGAGTCCCTGAAAATATTCAAAAGACAGCTGAAAACTCATCTCTTCCGTGAGCAACTAACCTCATCATAAAAAATAAAATAAAACTATCCTTTCACTTTCTATTATTCATTGCCTATTCTACCTCATGTTTCTCTAAGCAATGTCTGAAACTTTGTATTTTGAGCACTTCTTGTGTTTATTTCTCTTCACGATGAATCACTTGCTGTATTCCTTATTTGAAAGTTGCTTTGCAAAATTAATAAAAGTAAATGTAATAATGTCAAATGAAAAGTTTTATTTTAAAGTACATTTTATGTAATTTTTTAAGTACATTTTTTAAAAGTACAATTACATTTTTTATTGTCTTTTATAGAAATACACTTTCACATGTAAAGAACATGTAAAGTACTTTTATTTCTTTATAATACTTCTATAATTTTAACTCTAGTGTGTTATTTGTCTGTTTGTACAGACAATTTGGGTAAACTTTAAAAAGTTTTTAAGTTGAAATAGTTGGATTTTTTTCTTACAGTGTAGATATATAAAAAAAATGGAGCCATTGGTCGGGGACTAAAGTGAATCAGATAATGATACATATGAGAGCCGGATGAGTTAACAGTTTGCAAGGCTATAAAGCCACGCTCGCAATGCAATGTGACAAAAAATAGAGATGTTGCACAATGCAGCAATTCTTACCCTCATTATAACTTCTGTCATAGTGTTGAAAAATGTTAAGTTAATAGCACTGCTATTTTTGGCTCCCCAAATGTCTTTGATGTAGTTAAATCCTCACTTTAATTTAAAATCAAGATGACTACAAATCAAGGCTAAATCCTTTCTAGAGGCAAATGTTTAGCTGATGTTTCATGTACTTACAGAGTATGAAACCACAACACAAGGAATCCATATCAAATTGAACAAATATGCTTATGGATGCGCAACATTTTCAGTCGCTCCTACTTGACATGGCACAACTTCAGACAGCAGCAGCTCTAACAAAACAAGCATTTGAACAGATAATACTTTCATCGCGACTGCAGAAAGTTAATCCTATTAGAGCCCAGCTGTCGTCATGGTAACCCTGCGTTTTAATCATTTTGTACCAGGATCTTTCCGCCCATTTTCTCGTGGAAAGCTACTGTGAAGGTTTTTCCATCTAGTCCTCAGTTTGTGACGGCTAAGAAACAACACTTGGAATAGAGGATATTCCTGCTCGCAGACACATTTCATACTGTCTCCAGGATCAGAGATAATGCTGTAATTATGCAAGGGATGTTGAGTGATTCTGTGACAGCCCTGTCAGATCTCAGGCAGATTGTCAAGCTCTTTTCAATCCAGCTTTTGTCACAGCTGTGTGAGTAGAAAGAAAGAGTGAGAGCGATGCACGGCCCACCATGCACCGCATGACTGCAGACTCCATCAACATCTACCCCTGTCTCTCCGCCTGAGACACATTCACTCACATCCCTGCAATCCAGCATTCACCAATGAGAACCTCAAGTAGATGAGCGAATATGTCATTCTGTTTAGCATTTGCACACATATACAGCCTTACATATCTACATATGAATGTGTGCGCACTACACTAGTTACTGTCTGTTTTTGATAAATTAATTAAATTACATTGTGAGGAAATCTTTTAGAGTTATCTTAATGGTCCAACAAACAGCAGTGAGTGACATTTGCAACAAAATGATTTCCTGGTTTTAATATCAAGCACAACTGTTTAGTCTGGTGAGTATAAAAATCTGGTGGCAGTGTGGAGTAACTTATACGTGAGGAGAGACAAAACATTTTGACAACCACAATTTAACCTGCTGTTAGTTTTGAGACTGCAACATTGACGCTTTTTATTTTCTAAATGATGAAAATATAATATCACTCAGATTATTCTCAGATTATAACTCATATGCATTCAAATATAAATTAATCTATGAAAAAATATAAATAAATAAGATGGGTTTTGGAAGAACATTACATCTACAGTAGTGTATGGACTACAGTGATGTCCAGCCTAGGGAAATTGAAATTTTCACTGATATCCAAATATTATTAAAAAGTATAGTTGTATTAATATACACTGCTCAAAAAAATTAAAGGAACACTTTGAAAACACATCAGATCTCAATGGGGAAAAATATCATGCTGGATATCTATACTAATATGGACTGGGTAATATGTTATGAACGAAAGGATGCCACATCGTTTGATGAAAATGAAAATAATCAACGGATTGAATTCAAAGACACCCCGGAAATCTAAGTGAAAAAAATGATGCAGCAGGCTTGTCAATTTTGCTGAAATTTCATTGCAGCAACTCAAAATGGTTCTCAGTAGTTTGTATGGCCCCCACGTGCTTGTATGCATGCCTGACAACGTCGGGACATGCTCCTACTGAGACGACGGATGGTGTCCTGGGGTATTTCCTCCCAGATCTGGACCAGCGCATCACTGAGCTCCTGGACAGTCTGAGGTGCAACCAGGTGATGTCAGATGGACCGAAACACAATGTCCCAGAGGTGTTCTATTGGATGTAGGTCAGGTGAGCGTGGTGGCCCTTCAATGGTATCATTCCTTCATCCTCGAGGAACTGCCTGCATGCTCTCGCCACATGAGGCCGGGCATTGTTGTGCACCAGGAGGAACCCAGGACCCACTGCACCAGCATAGGGTCTGACAATGGATCCAAGGATTTCATCCCGATACCTAATGGCAGTCAGGGTGCCATTGTCTAGCCTGCAGAGGTCTGTGCGTCCCTCCATGGATATGCCTCCCCAGACCCTCACTGACCCACCACCAAACCGGTCATGCTGAACGATGTTACAGGCAGCATAACATTCTCCACGGCTTCTCCAGACCCTTTCCTGTCTGTCATGTGCTCAGGGTGAACCTGCTCTCATTTGTGAAAACCACAGGGCACCAGTGGCGGACCTGCCAATTCTGGTGTTCAATGGGAAATGCCAATCGAGCTCCCTGGTGCTGGGCAGTGAGCACAGGGCCCACTAGAAGACGTCGGGCCCTCAGGCCACCCTCATGAAGTCTGTTTCTGATTGTTTGGTCAGAGACATTCACACCAGTGGCCTGCTGGAGGTCATTTTGTAGGGTTCTGGCAGTGCTCATCATGTTCCTCCTTGCACAAAGGAGCAGATACCGGTCCTGCTGATGGGTTAAGGACCTTCTACGGCCCTGTCCAGCTCTCCTAGAGTAGCTATCTGTCTTCCTGGAATCTCCTCCATGCTCTTGAGACTGTGCTGGGAGACACAGCAAACCTTCTGGCAATGGCACGTATTGATGAGCCATCCTGAAGGAGCTGGACTGCCTGCGCAACCTCTGTAGGGTCCAGGTATCGCCTCATGCTACCGGTAGTGACACTGACCCTAGCCAAATGCAAAACTGGTGAAAAACAGTCTGAAAAGATGAGTAGGGAAAAAATGTCAGTGGCCTCCACCTGTAAAACCATTCCTGTTTTGGGGGTTGTCTCACTGTTGCCCATCTAGTGCACCTGCTGTTAATTTCATTAACACTAAAGCAGTTGAAACTGATTACCAACCCCCTCTGTTACTTAACTGACCAGATCAATATCCCAGGAGTTTAACTGACTTGATGCTATTCTCTGATTAAAAAGTGTTAAAGTGTTCCCTTTATTTTTTTGAGCAGTGTATATAGTTATTATTAATATATATATATATATATAGTACATTGCACATCACCACATTTTTCAATGATTCTGAAATGACTCGATGGATGGATCTCTTAATCCCTCCTTTCTGGGAGCCTACTCTGCTCTGATTGGCCAGATGGCCCAGTCTGTTGTGATTGGTCTAGTGCGTTTCGGAAGATAAACGTGATTACCATAAACTGTACTTCAGCTCCGTCCGGAAGCTTCCTAAAGCTCAGCGATTGTACACACTGTAAAGACAGTAACGATGACGTTGATTTCACCATATCAATCAGAGCGCGAGTCCGATGATGAAACATTGGAAGAACTAGTTATTCAACCCGAAGCTCCATCGCAAGGACGATTTGAGCAGGACATTTCTCAATGATACACTACTCATTTTGAAGTACATTATGAGATGCAAATGTAAATCCTCACCATCAGCATTAACAAGTGTATGTCCATCAACAAACCAATGTGTATATTTCTAATTTATTGCAGTCCACATGCAGGAACTGTATCAATAACGGTGCATATGTTAGCCCAGAGCTAGCGTGAATGACTGATGTAACACACATTTGTAATACAAATGTCGTGACAGACAATCTGCATTAATAGACACAGTTTTAGGTAATAGTGGCCCACAGCTGATTTGCAAAACTATTTCAGTACATTAATAACGTGAGTTAGCTGGAGACCTACACAATATAAAACACAAAACTACCTATTCTGAACACCCAGTAGAAAATATATACATCAATAATTATTCATACTTATAGGTTGTTATTCTGAGGAGTAAGCTTTTCCAAATAAACTGGGTACTGACCCATCTTTCAAGAGCAAGCATTTTGCGAATCCCACATTGAACTGAGACTGATTTGAGAAGCAGTCGTCAGTAAAATGATGTTTGAGGGCTGGTCAAGTTGTTCGTGGGCGGACAACATACAACTTAGACGGGCATTATGCAAATGTATTTTCTTGTGACATAGAACCGTCACGCAGTAGGATTCGAAATACAAGCGACTCGTATAGGCGGTTCAGAGTCGATTCTTTTTTTTTTGGGAGACCCTAACTTTATTTATCGTGCACTTTCGACTTGCTGAACGTTTACATTCACAAACATCTATATTACACTCTGCATGAATGGGAATTGTACAGTGTGTACCGGGTTTAGATCTCAACATCATATCATATAGTCTAACAAGCAGCAGTAAAAAAGGAGAGAAAACAATCTCACAGTGTACACCTTCAAACCTCTCACTCCACAAAGACTGATCAAAATTAGCAAAACAATCTTTGTTTCTCACCAATTATGCCCCACTTACAGACTGGAGGCTCATCAGATTTAATGCTTAAACAACTGTAGGTGCATTTCCCAAGGAGGCACTGCGGGTCTTAATGAGACAGAGAGAGCAAGAAATCATGTCAAAATACAATCATGGTTTGCTTCACCTGTGTACCACGAACAGCCTTCGAGAACTGTGATTTTCCTTAAGGCAAACAAACGATGCAAAGAATACTTTTTCCATGAAACAACTGTACATTTTTTGCTATAACTGTGTGCTGAATGAGACTACGATAGTCCATGGATTGCCTGCAGTCTATTCACTGACCACCTGATTCATGCTGGACAAAATCAGATTGGCCTACTTGTACATCAGGAATCCAGGCTGTTTTCCATCCCCTTGAACACAAAATCATGTTTGACACCAGGCTGCAGAAGTGTATGTTCTGCTTTTTTCAATGTCAAATATTTCATAATTTAGCTCATATTTTTAAGCATATAATATTTTAATGCATTTATTTCCTTTTTAAGGTGAGAAAAGTAAATAATGTGTAATTGCAATTAATGTGGATGACACACAACGTCCAATATGCGGGAATTATGTCTATCATGGCGTCAAATTAAGAATTAATTCCCACGACTTACTAATATGTATCACGGACAGATGATGATGAAGTTAAAATGCAGAGGATCTTAAAATGTAGTGTGAACTTTATTAAACAAAAACAGCATAATCCAAACAGACGAAGGGCAATGTAACAGTGTGTAAGAACAAAAAGATCAACAGACAATGGGGAACTAAAACAGAGGGCATTACACGCACACATTATACGCACACATTATACGCACACATTATACGCACACATTATACGCACACAAACTAATGAGGGATAGGAGTAAGAAATCAAACAATGAATTACCATGACAAAAAAGGATAAGCGGAAAAATAGGAACACAGGAAACAAAGAGAAACAAACTAAAAATTATTGAACATGAAACCGAAATACAGACAAAACATGACAGTAGCCACGGAAGGTGGCTCCTAACATCAAAACTAAACCAACATTTGAAGTATATGTGAAAGTCTTATAGGAGGGAGTGACAGGACTAGCAGCAGAATAGAACCCTAGAATGGAGCAGACAGAACTAGAGACCCCCAGAGGCCAGCCAGGATGATGGTGACCTACGGCGGAACTGGTGGAAGGAGGAGCCATTGTAGAGCACTGTGATGGCTACGGCCACACAGGGTAACATCACCTCAGTTCTAAACATTTGATTACCGTTTTATTATTTCACCTCTTTAGTTTGTTGCACTGATTATTATTTACAGTCATCTAAACTATGATATCTAAATAACGAACACAACAGTTTTTTGATTTGATTTATTTTGCTTTACCTTTACATTGATTTACAGGGAGTGCACTAATCACATGTTTCTTTGTGTTGAGTTACCTGGACTGTTGGGGGCGGTCCCTTCCTGGTTGGGCGAAAGGAGTGGCTAAGGGCTGAGGAGACCTATATCCGGGAGCCAGCTCATTAGGCCATACCATGTCTCACCATGTGCCAGGGGGGATTTTGTCCTTAGTTAGCTCTTGAGTTTTCAAGTGTTAGTTTGTTTACCCCTTCTATGTTATTTGGTTTTGTCAAGCCATTATATAAGCTCCCTTCTGTTCAGTTCAGTTTCTTTTTTGTTGACCTCTTTTTAAGGCCTAGTTATTAAATTTGGTCCTTATGTAACTTTTTCAATATTTTGGGTAATAAACTCTCTCCTTTTTTTGAAAAACAGTCTCCTGTGTCCACTTGCCTCACTGCCTTGGTCCCTGACAAGCACTGAGCCTGACCAACCGGGGTGAAGATGGACCAATAGACCAAGAGACACTGAAGGACAAAGAGACCAGGTGACACAGAAGGACCAGGAGACCAAGGCAGAGCCACAGTGATGAGCGGCCGAGGTGGAGCCAGTGTTAGTGAGGCGGAGGTGGAGGAAAATAGGACCAACAGAGCCATAAGGGTGGAGGAACAAGGTGCAGCCGAAGATCCAGAAGTCTATGGCAGAGGAAGTCTATGCAGCAGGGTGACATAACAGAGAAAAATGACTAGCACAAGCAGCTTTCACACAGTCCCATCATCTCTGTTGATGCCCTCCATGCCAGAGAGGGGTCATGTGACTCTGGTGGCAGGATGCATGAACACTGACATCAGCATCACATTGGTAGAAGTGAGGTGTCCAATAATCAGAGACATGCTAGACAGGCAGTGCTGCTGTCATATGTATGTCAGCATGTTCTCATGCTACCTGGCCGTGGCTCATCCTGTTAGACAGAAATGTCACTATGCTGGCTCAAATCACCTGTCTGAATAATGAAACACACTGTGGATTTTTTTTTTTTTCTCTGTGGATGTTCCAGAGAAAGACAGATGGTGAAATTAATCAGTAATAAACCCAACGATGAGCAGTACTCCCAGAATTATTACAGAGAGCGCCCTGATGAATAGCGGCTTATTATACATTCCACACCTCACACCAACAATTCAAATATTTCACCCTGATTTTCTCACACCATTAAACCGAGGTGTTTTCGGCAGGGTCTGAGGGGTCTATCATAAAACTAATATGAAATGTCATGTGGGCTTTTCCTCTCAATTGATCCTTGGCATATTAATAGCATATTATATATGGGCCACTTTTTCAGATGACAATAAATGTGTTCACATGTACATGCATTTAATCAAAATTATTATGGAAAACAACATGAGGACAAGTAAATTATGACTTTTTTTAAAAAAAAGTTTAACCCTAAAGTAGATGTGACGTCACTGTGATGTTTTGATGGTGATGTCACATACATGAATAATATTTTTAACATTTACTCACCCAAATATCTTTTTTGTCATCCATTTTGTTATTTTTCCCTATTCTTTTAAAATAAAGAAATATAATATTATTTTTCACTGTCATGTGCCAGCCACAAAAAGACTACAAGAAATAATGACTATGCAAAAAAAAAAAAAAAACAATGAAAAAAAAAATGTTATTCTCTGAAAAGCTTTTCCGACACATGCTCTAAGCGGCAGACCAATCAGAACAAATTGGGCTTTTCGGAGGACAGGTTTTTAAGAAACCAAAACTAAAACAGAGCGTTCAGACAGAGGGTTAAAACAGGTGCTGAAAAAATTTAAATTTTTCAGAAAAATTTGATTTTTTTTAACACTAATTCGTGTAAACCTATTCTAGTAGACCGCTAAACAAAATTTAACCTATAAATGAGCATAATATGGACCCTTTAAAAACTTGCAACCTCAAGACAGGTTACGCCAGGTTTTGCATCAAGAGTGTATAAAAGATTGTACAAAATTTGAAGCCAAGACAACAGAACAACATTTTGTGATATGTATGTTAAAACAGTTCCAGCAGCAAATGTGAAATGAGTATTTGAGTTGATTAGTCTGTTTGCCACAATCTAACTCAGACTTCCCTTTTAGCAATTCTGCTTTAATAGAACAAAAATAATTAAAAGGCAAACATAATGCACAAAATAACAAATACAAAATGAATGACTGTCTCTTTTCTCAAGCACAGCTTCAACCCTTCTTAAACTGCTGTTACAAAACAACTGAAGAGTGTGTTGTGGCATATTCAATCAGTTTTCAAGAAGAAAATATTCCTGTTCTTTGAGGAATGAAGGACTTGGAAATCGACTTTGAACCCTGTGCTCCAAAAACATTCCATATTTCCCCCAATTTGGTGACATAGACCTTTTGAATTCAACATAATGGAAACATCAGAAAAGCTGTGGCTATAGGCTGCACCTGCCACAGAATGTTGTGGTAAAAATGCTTTTCTCTTCTTGTTTTAAAAGCATGCTGAGCAATCGAAAATCTTTTTAAGTAATGTGAACCACAGACCTTATTTCACTTATAAATCGAAAACCGCTTTTCTTAAAACCCATTACATATTCCCAAGGGAAATCATGGTGAATTAGCTTTCAAGGTTGTCCAACAAATTGATGTTATGACTCTACAAGTTCTACAATAACATGAATCCCCCGAATATGTCACAATAGCAGATAATGTAGGTATAGTAGACATCTGGACTGGATTTCTTGTGATTCATTGATTCAGTGAAAGTGATCTTACAATAATTCAATGGAGTTGTGGTCTCAGATAAGGTAAATGATATAGTAGTTTGATCAGTTTGAGACTGCTGCAAACAACTGATGAAAATTTTCAGATTAGTCAATAAATGTCTTCAACCAATAAGTAATGTACAAGTAACTTGTATGTACAGTATCTGAAGTTGCCACAGTGGTGCTGATTCAACTGTATGCTAATGTTTCAGGTTGAACTTATGTGTCATATATCCATTATCCTGTGAAATGTCCATCTGTACCGGTCAGTGAGCTTCAACAAGTGACTGTTCACCTGGACAAACTAAATAATTGAACAGTTTTTGTGAGTGCTGAATGAGGCATTCAAAAATGTCTTTAATGGTGGACATATGATTGTTGAAATGATGACATGACACTTAATTTTACATTTTAAATTATTCTTTTGGCCAGATCTATTAATTTATTGAAAAATACATCAAAAATGGAATTCTTACATGACTTGATTGAATGCACACAGTCTACGATCAGCATGTTTTTCATTTCTGAATTAAAATATATTTGATATAAATGCATTTAATATGTGATAAAACTGTCCTAAATATCATATTGGGAAAACAATATATATTTTTCTTTTAATTTTTTTTTTTTTTTTTTTTGTCAAACCAAATTCATTTGGTGCACCCACTATGTTTGGAGATAACTTAAAACATGAAATAATTTCCTGTAGACCCTCATGTGTTACGTCCTAGTTCTGTTTTGGTTTCATTTTCATTCCATTCCCTGTTCTGGTTTGCCTGAGTTCTGTTAGCTTGTTTGTTTCTAGTTACTCTGCACCTGTTTCAGTTTCTGTTGATTACTCCCTGTGGTCTCATTGTTAATAGTATTAATATGTAATTTTCAAAGATAGAAAACGTACGTTTGGATAGATGCTGAAACGTATGATATGGACGTATCTGCAACAATTAAACGTAACATTATTACGTTTTTACAGCTACAAAACGTTAAATATTTACGAATCTTTCATATCATTAAGATATCTGTATAATTTACCTTTTACCGTTTTATAGATAAATGGAAGATCCCTTAACCCTGCTCCCAAACCTAAACATAATGTTAACCATTTTATACAGAATATAAAAAGGATAAAACATACAGAGATGTGTAGGGAAATGGCAATTTTATTAACAATATAGCATTAAAAGATTTTTTTAGCAGCTAATCCTACTCCTACCCCTAAACCTACCCATAACAATTTCTTAAAACTACATAGGCTACAATTATGAAGAAAAACAACATACGTGTAATCACAATAATTTATTTATTGCGAAAATGTCAAAACCGGTACCAAAAGTCGTTCACATGACGATGTGTTGCAGTCACAGTCCTCTCTTTCAGTATATAATAGTTTTGAATGAGGTATAGAGCAGAATTTTAAGTTATTAAAGGGATAGTTCGCCCAAAAATGATATTTAAGCCATGATTTACTCACCCTCAAGCCGTTCGAGATGCATATGTCAATCTTTTTTTCACATTTTCAGTTATTTTAGAAAATGTCTTAGATCTTTTAGTGGTTATAATGTGAAGCAATGCAGCAGCAGATTCAAGTCGCAAAATGTGCATGCATCCTTCTCAAAAATAATCCATCCGGCTCCAGGGGGATAAACGAAGGCCTTCTGAGGGTAATCCGTGCAGTTTTGTCGTAAAAATATACATATTTAAAACTTCATAAACGAAAATAACTGGCTTCCGGTGGCGGTCGGTGCGTGAAAGTAAGTGTACGTATGGTAGAATTACACTTTACGTAAAAATACACGCGTATTCTCATGAGATCACGTTGGTATTTAAGCCCTAAGTTCCTTTGGTTCTTGGTTCAGTCTCATTTATGTATGATGTTGTTGTGTTATATGAGTTTTATTCCTGTATTCCCCTGCGTGTTTCCTAGTAAAGAATTTGTAATCGTATCTCATGTGCCTTGCGAATTTACTATCACAGCCAACACTTTATATCATCATGGTTAAAATATCACATAAATTGACCTTGTTGTGACAAGGAAAGGAAAGTGCTTAGTTGGGGACACTTAATATTCAACAATATTATTGATCTGCCTGCATTGACACAATTGTATGAGAATTGAATTGAACTGAGCTGGACGATGACATCACAGTCTTCTCTAGAGCGGCTAGATATATAAATTAACGTGAAACTCTAAAAATTAGAATATCGTGCAAAAGTTAATTTATTTCAGTAGTTCAACTTAAAAGGTGAAACTAATATATTATATAGACTCATTACATGCAAAGTGAGATATTTCAAGCCTTTATTTGTTACAATTTTGATGATTATGGCTTACAGCTTATGAAAACCCCAAAATTTGAATATTGTGAAAAGGTTCAGTATTGTAGTCTCAAAGTGTCACACTCTAATCAGCTAATTAATCCAAAACACCTGCAAAGGGTTCCTGAGCCTTTAAATGGTCTCTAAGTCTGATTCAGTAGAATTCACAATCATGGGGAAGACTGCTGACCTGACAGTTGTGCAGAAAACCAGAGTCCCAGAGTCTGGAGGAAGAATGGTGAGGCACACAATCCAAGATGCTTGAAGTCCAGTGTGAAGTTTCCACAGTCTGTGTTGGTTTGGGGAGCCATGTCATCGGCTGGTGTTGGTCCACTGTGCTTTATTAAGTCCAGAGTCAACGCAGCCGTCTACCAGGACATTTTAGAGCACTTCATGCTTCCTTCAGCAGACAAGCTTTATGGAGATGCTGACTTCATTTTCCAACAGGACTTGGCACCTGCCCACACTGCCAAAAGTACCAAAACCTGGTTCAATGACCATGGGATTACTGAGCTTGATTGGCCAGCAAACTCGCCTGACCTGAACCTCATAGAGAATCTATGGGGCATTGCCAAGATAAAGATGAGAGACATGAGAGACATGAGACCGAATAATGCAGAAGAGATGAAGGCCGCTATTGAAGCATCCTGGTCTTCCATAACGCCACAGGCTGATAGCATCCATGCCACGCCGCAATGAGGCAGTAATTCATGCAAAAGGGGCCCAAACCAAGTACTGAGCACATACTGTATGCATGATTATACTTTTCAGAGGGCTGACATTTCTGTATTTAAAATCCTTTTTTTTTATTGATTTCATGTAATATTCTAATTTTCTGAGATTCTGAATTTGGGGTTTTCATAAGCATTAAGCCATAATCATCAAAATTATAACAAATAAAGGCTTGAAATATCTCACTTTGCATGTAATGAGTCTATATAATATATTAGTTTCACCTTTTAAGGCGAATTACTGAAATAAATGAACTTTTGCACGATATTCAAATTTTTCGACTTTCACCTGTAAATAACTTTTTTACACACACAAAAAAAGAGCCATCACTGTACTTACTTAAGCAGTACTATGACACTGTTTTTTTCTAGAAACAAACTCTGTTGCATTATTTTCCTATTATCACTGTAAAGCAAGTGATGATAATCTGTATTGTAAAAAGCTCTGTATAAATAAAGGTGACTTGACTTAGTTAAGGTTGTAAAATGTCATGTGGTGTGACTCCCCCAAAAATATAATATATTTTTAACAACTTTACTTTTTTTTTTTTTTTTTTTATGCTCCACTTCTTTATCAATGACATTCTTATTTGTCATTCACCCAGTTGCCTCATTAGTGGTGTTTGTTAGAACAAAATATTACTACTGATATTCTTATACTGAAAAAAAACAACCTATAACTATTAAACTGTTTATGCTGTGTGGACCTCAAATCCAAGGAATCAAAGTTCAGTCTAGAATCTAGAGACCAAAATATCACAAAGACCACATAACAACATCCTAAAAACCAGCCACAGAACCCTATAGCATTGTGATGGCAAGTTTTTTAATTTAAGTTAAGCTCTTTTGTCATAAAGTTTGTTAAAAATAACAAAGAAGCTTCAGTCAAAAGATGAACTGACTGATATTTCTGTATGTGTGCAAATGGCTTTACATTTCTAATAAATAAAAGCACCATGGTGATGAGCACTTGGAAAATGACCTCTTGCTCAGCATTTCAGTTCAGATAAAGCCTGTGTAAAATACCGGGGAAGTGGAGGAGTAGATGTCAGAAATCATAGTGAGGGGATCGCAACCTCTTTCAGTGTTCCTTGAAATGTGATGATTATAATGGGTGAAGTCGAGTAGGGAAAAGTGTTGAAAGAATACGGCCGGGTCTCTCATAAGCTTTCTAGTGCAATTTTGAAGAAACGGGTATTGATCTTTTTTTTGTCCTCATCACACAAAAGCCATTCCCTCGTTTGCCCTTCTCTTGCACCCATATCACCAAGTGAGACAATTGTTCATCTAGCACAGATCTGGGAGCAACATCTTTGCAGCTGAAGTTGAAAAATCAGAAACAGCAACAGTAATAGGCAAATTTTTGGAATAGTTCACAAAAGATAATATTTTGTCATTATTTACTAACCCTGATAGACTACATTTAATTTAGTCCACTGTATTTTGATAGTCCCCCAATAGACATTCTGCTAACTATAAGTAACTTTGCAGCTACATGTCAGCTAACACTCATTAGAGTATTAGTAGACTGTTTGGTTAGGGTTAGGGTTAGTAGAATTAGTTGACATGTGCAAAGTTCTTATAGTCAGTAGAATGTTTTTTTGGGGGGGACCATCAAAATAAAGAGCTAGCAGATTTTAAGCAGACCTTCTACCAATACTCTAATGCCTGGTAGTTGACTTAGTTTCAAAGTTACTAGAATGTCTAAAGTAGACTATCGAATGCAAAAGTAGATATTTTTAACTTTTTTGCAGTTCTTTTCCATACAACAACAATTTATAATGACCAAGTTAAGTTTCTAATCGTACACAAAGCACCATAAAAGTAGTTCCTACATCTTAGGCTCCATTTTCTTTTTATGCTCCATTTCCTTTTCGTTTAGCTCAACAACAACAAAAATAACAGTTTCCATCAATCTTTTTGAGTTACATCTAATGAAATTATGTCCAACCAACAAACTACATTGAGTAAGAGGAACTTAATTTGTAGCATAATCAAGTTTTTTTAATGTTGTTCTCTAAAGTTCAGACTACATATTGAAGTGGTTTCCCTGGAATCTAATCTATTTCAGTTCAACTTTACAGTTGCCAGTATAACACAAACTTAATGAACAAGCAAGATATTACTTGTTACTGTAACTAGCATAATCATTGATCATATGGTCATGTAGTGATTTTACTTTCGCCCATCCAAAGACGCTAAGTAATGTAGTGATTGGTACTCACGTCACTTAAGGTTTAGTTATGAGTACATCAGATGACCACATTCCCCCTCTCATAATTTGGGGCATCAGTCAAGGTCTTTTACCTTGAAGTATGAGAACACTACAACAGGGGCTGTTCAATCATTTAGAATTAATGTAAAGTGGAGGGAGTTGGTCAGCTGATTTATCTGAAAGATTGGTGAGATTGCTAACTCTTAGAGCTTCTTACTGTATTATCAGAATAAGGAAGACACTAATAAAATACATTTTATTAACAAAAGATAAACAAGAATAACTAACACAACTACTAAATGAATACCATGAATGATAAAGGAATAAAGGGCATAAAACTACAAATTATTAAGTTGGGTGTGGCTATGGAAGAGTTATATTATCTTATGGAAAGATAAACTGTTGTTTCTCTGAAACTAATACGGTGAAGAACCTTGTTATGCATTAAACAAATAAATGAAAGACTTATTAACTAGCATCAGTTAAATTACCTCTAATGTAAATTAGAAAATCATATACTAATAATAAACAACAATGCCTAAGTCTCTGGGAAGAGGTTTGGTTAAGTGATATTTACATTGATTCCACATGGTTGAGTCAGCAGTCTGATGGCGGTGACATCTTCCACTGCTTGTGGGTGACAGACAATGCAGTGGAAAAAGGAGCCGAAATCCATTTCAACAGCCTTAAACATGAAGATCTGTGGGATGCTGATCTCCTGGAGCACCAAAGGATCCTAAAATCTGAAACATACAGATGAGGCCCTGAAGTAGGTGCAGAAGGTCCTTAACAATCTGTAACATGCAGGTGGGGCCCTGAAGTAGGTGCAGAAGGTCCTTAACATCCTGTAACATGCAGATGAAGGAACCTTGAAGTGAAGTTTTGCTCTCCAGAGCTTAACCTTGTGGCAAATGTCTGTTTGTCTTCTGTCTCTCTGGGCCAGACATTCAGACCTTGTTTAATCCGCTTTTGTCTCTCTGGCATGGAGACTTGGAACGTGCTGCATATGTTATTGTCTCACTACGTCGAAGACTCTGAACGTAGTGTTTGTTAAATCTCTTTCCTCATAGACTGGAGGCTCAGAACGTGGTCGTATATGTTGCTGCCTCACAAGCTGTAGACTCAGATCATGGAATCTGTTGTTGTCTCTCTGGAAGAATCAGAGGCTCAGAATGGTACAGTGTATATGTTATGTCTCACCTGATGGAGACTCAGAACTTGTATCTGTTGCTGCCTTCCATGTATCGGGCTGCAAGCTCAGATCGCAGAACGTGGTTGTATCTGTTACAGTCTCACCCTTGCGGGCCGGGACTCAGAACTTGGTTGATCTGTTTCTGTCTATCCCCTTATAGGACAGACTCAGAATGAGAATGTACCTGTCTCACTGGATGAACCAAACCATTAGCTGCTGGCATCAATGTGTCTCACCCGTCTTTCCCCTGTGGAACTCATTTGAATAAATCACACAGTCTTTAAAGTGTCTTTAAAGTTTTACCAATGCATTTCTCACTTTCCAAACCACCAATGAAATTAACTTTTTCAGTCACCGGCCAATTTGGCTACACAATTTTTAAGTTACCACCCATTCTGAACTTCTACTAGCCCCAATTTTTTATTTTTATTTTTATTTTATTTTTTTATGGCAGTCACAAACCAAGACCTCAGCAATTAGTCTCTAGATAGGTGAAGGGCAGAAACTGCATATGGACCAATTAGAGGTCCTGTCCTTCTGTCTTCTTGCCCTCTAAGATGTGTCTGGCTGTTGTCTTGGCATCTTGGTCTGAAGGCGTTGGACAGTTTTTTTGTGTGTGTGTTAGTCCACCAAGAACCAATTAAAATGTTGCAAACCTTTCTCCACTGTTGCAGTAAGAGAAGGATCCGGCCATAAACTGGGCCCTGGAATGGGCTGATCACCACAGTCAATTTAGGCCTGGTTTCACAGACAGGGCTTATATTAAAGCCAGGATTAGTACTTAGTTCAATTAGAACATTTTATAAACATGCCTTAGAAAAAGCATTACTGGCATGCATCTCGAGACAAAACAATGGCAGTGACGTATTTTAAGATATTTCAGTTCAAGTTGCTTTCAGTTAAGACTGCTCAAACTTACATTTTAGTCTGGGACCTTAACTTAACCTAACCACAAGCTCTTCTATTCAGCACAATGGTAACCACAAAATCTTCAACACAACTGAAACTTGTTTTAAATGTCAAACACAACAGCATTAAACACTAACTGGCCATTCCCTTCATTATCTTCTAATGCTTTGTGTGAGGAAGATCAAATTTAAAGTTCTTATTAACTAATAATTGTTCCTTCTGCTGCAGCTCTAAAGCAAATGTGGTGACTATGGCAGAGGTTTAACCAGAAACAGTGCATAAACAGAACCGGGTCACCTATTACAATAAACAGGAGAAATCAGAATGCCCAATTTGGTCCCCCATTACAAACAGAGCCACTTGCCAGCGTCATTGATCGTACTTACAGCAGTTCTTGCTGTTTGATGACAGCATTGGAAGCTCCAGATACCACAGCCATAAAGTCGTTGATGTCGTGATACCTGTGCTCTTTGCTCTAGACTGCACATGTGCAGTGACTGGACCAACCTCAACTTATTAGTTTTATGTGAGTGTAAGAAATAACGTTTATTACACAATATCCATATTTTTTGGATAAACTTACTCCCTCGTGTAAAAAGTGAACCTTATGATCAGTATTCTTCCACAGCATGCCTCGCTCAGTTAATCAGATTCTGCCTTCTAATCCAAGAAAATAAAATAAAGTGCCTAAATTTAAGATTTAAGAAGTGTTTTTCAAAGCAGTTTCTTTTTTTTTTTCAATTCTTGAGATGTTAATATTAAATATTGCTGCAAGGCTTTGGTGAGATTTATCAGTGGTAAACAGATACGGGCCCTCAAGCTACACGCAAACGTGTTTTTGCGATACGTCCATTCACAGGCTGAAACTATCACATGCTGCAGAATCGTACAAGATACTTTCTGTTTAGAGTTTTCATTCTTTCCTTTCTGATACAGCCATCATTTTATTTAATTCTCCTGTTTGTTTTTTGGGGTTTTTTTTGTCTTTTTTGGGGGAAAATGTCTTCCAACCGGTTTCTTTCCTCTAAACGTGGGAGTTTTGTTTCGACACAAAAGAATGCATGCAGAATAAACAAGCGCTAAATGGAGGAAATTGCTTTGTAGACTCCTTAATGACGCTTGTACTCTTCCTCCCCCTCTTTAGAATATTTTGGTCACAGATAAGCATGTAATCTTTGGAGATGCACACCAGCAGACTGCGGCCCTTTGATGTTTACAAGCCCTTCTTCAAACCCGCTTAAAATGCTCAGAACTGAAAAGCTAGAAAACAGATGTAGCCTAATAGAATATTTCTGTTGCTCTAAGGAAATCGTCAACAGAACTGATCCGGTTCTCTACAGCTGGCTAATAAGGAAAATAAGAGGTGACTTAGGCAGTAAGATGTCTTTCTTAACCTATGTGGATCTACTTTGCTCTCTCGCTAGCATTAATCAGGGACAGACGTATGAATGACCAGATCATGTCATGCCTAAGATGTAGTCCACTTCAAGTCCAGAATAAGCATGCGGCTGCTATGAGAGCACTGAAACAAACAAAATTACAAATTTCAGATTACAAAAGAAGTGAGGATATCTAATATATAAGACCATCAAATACACATTGCGGTCCAAAAATCTGACACCACATTTCAATTTTAAATTGAAAATAAAATTAATATTTTAGGATTTTAGACACAGAAAATTCAAAAAAAAAAAAAATTTTTGAATCCCACTATGTATTTCCATATTGTGAACAGCTTACCCCCCCCCCCCCCCCAAAAAAAAATCAAAATGATCAATTATTAGGGTCTATTAATTTGTTCATGTAGTATTTTGTTACATAAATGATTCAATATGGAACCTTTTACAGATTCCAAATATGAAATGAGTGATGTCTACTGTCTACTGCCTACAAAGCAGCATCATAACTAAACGGATCCTCATAATGGACTAATCTGGAATGCTTAATAAAGGCAGTAACTCATGCAGCACTCATTGTGAAGTGCAAGGGGATTCACACAATCCATTCCAATAGGGTTTGACACTAGCATTTTGCTAAGTCAGTACGGCAGTACATTTTAATCATATTTCCAAAACATTAGAAGAAGTAATTATGAAATTATGTACTTAACTCCTAGTTAAGTGTGTCAAAAAAGCACTATAAAGTTTAGCTAATTGCATTTAATATACATTTAAACTTCAATACATTGTCTCCAAAAACATTCAGTTCACACTTAAGTATTTTAAAGTACATTATTTCCATTCATAGTATTCATTCTCTAGCTTTGACTGGGTTGGACTTCTCTGACACTGACTTTGTTGTAATGCATGTGATTTTATGCTACAGTCCCTTAGAATTTCCTCAAATGAAGGTATCTCAGGTAACACCATAATATTGCTGGCTTCTTTTTAGAACCACCGTCACGTCGGAATCACATCTCAGATTTTTTTAAATGCTGTCAACTGAGATCTCTCTATCTCTGTGTCTCTTTCACTCTTTCTGACGATGCATCTCCTATTGACTGCTCACACAAGTTTAGATTATAAATCTCCCCAGGTTTGCTCAAACCCTCCACCCCCCTATTTTTTTTTCCTCCTACACATCAGTATTCACAATAAGCTTCTTATCTGCTATGTTCCCCCATCATTCTTTCTAGCTGAAGTTCATCATGACTTCAAATGAGCTCCATCTGTCACTCCCAGCCACCCGGTGGCCTTTGCTCTAGCTGTGCCCAGTGGAGGGGTCTCAGAGGGGGTGGGAGCAGGCCTCCGTAACCCCGCCTCCTACTGGGATCAGAGATGACTGACAGGCGCTTCACAGCCCTGCCTCAAACAGTCAATTGGGACCACTGACACAAACTTGCAATGTCAACTGCAAACACATTCGAGGCACAGCTTGCTACAGCTGACAACGCTTTAAGGAGAATAAATAGTAAAGGTGACAAATGGCTGTCATCTTGACAGCTTGATCAGTGTGGCTTTATTTGGCCTTTGCCTTATCTATGCTACTGAATGTAGCAGACATCATTTATGTGTTGTCCATGGGACTTTTCAAGATTTTAGGTTAAAACGTTTAGGTACTATAACAAGTCACTCTTTCTTTAAATGTTTAAGGGTCAAAATCTGCTAATGGGTAATAATGGAGCAAGTTTTAAAAAGTGTTTTTTCACTATTATTTACAACAGAATCTGCATTTCCATGGGTTTAAATAAAATATTTTTGTTAAGAGACAATAAGATCAACTTTGTGTCCTCTAAAAACTAAATTTTTTAATAGTCAATGAATTTGCGAAAGTTGAATGTAACATTTTTGACAAGCCAAACATGTCAGTCTCTGAGTAATTAATTAATTTAAGCCACAAAATAAACGTCATTCCATTAAGGTATACGTTATTCAAATAGGCGAATCTATGCATTTAGTCACACGAAAATTCTTGGCATTGACAACATATATTAGGCTACATCTCATTAAATAAAAACTTAAACCCCATGTAGCCTACTATTTAAATCGATTGCTGGACATCGTAATGTTATTGTACTGATATTGATATTGCCCCTCCGTATATTCACCAGGCAGGCCCACCTATTAATGACGTTCTGTATCCGCCACTATAGGAAACGTGGAAGTTAAAGTACTGAAATAAATACTGATAACATATTTTGAGCATTTAAGTGCTTATATGCCGGTGAACCGAACAATGGTGTAATGATTCAGTTCGACTCCCAAGACAAGACGATGCTCACGCGACTGGCCAATAGGAACGTGGCCCCGCCCATGACACAATTTTCACAGCAAAAGCAAAATCCTGACACGAGAGCAAGAAATTGCAAAGCGTTTTGAGAGAAACACTTTTTTTTTAGAGAAAATGTTTTCACACTGATAGCAAAAAATATATATTTGAGAGTTTTTTTCAAAGTATTTTGAGAGATTTTTTTTCTCAGAAATAATTTTAAAAATTTCAAATTTATATTTTTTTATGTTCTATGAGAAAATACTTTCTCTCCAAACTTTTTTTAGTCTCAAATATTATTATTTTTTGCTATGGTGTAAAAACTTTTTCTCTCAAATATTCTTTTTTCTCTCATGAAATGCTTTTTTGCTATCAGTGTGATAACTTTTTCTTTTTTTTTTTTTTTCCTCTCAGATCATTTATTTTCTCGCATGTAATAAAGACACAATTCTAGCTCCATATCAAAGCCATCATTTTCTCTTAATTGTTTGTCAATTAAATTTTATAATAAATTTTTCTATAATAGTTAGCAGTCTGAATAACCTCTAACCCTACCAGTATGAACAATAGTGATAGTAATGCTTACCTAAGCAAACACAGCTAATACGCTCTCTTAATATGCATAGTAGGTGTTCGAACAATTTTATGCCTCAGCAATAAAATCCATACCCCATTTATCATCGATAAATAGATTTAGAGTTTTAGCTATTAGCAACTTTAGCTAAAGTTATTACAAAGCTCATGACAATGACTCCTAATATTTTAATAATGCGACCAGAATAACAGTAAGGGCTCATTAATTCTTAAAGAAATGCTAGCAGTTATTTATTTATTTCTATTTTACTACTCTTGGTCTGGCTTGATATCTTCCATTTCAAGACTCGCGGAGCACCGCTGCGATGAAACGGCCAGCCCCCTGTATGTGCTCGGTTTGACACCCCGCAGAGGGTGGAAGAGTGGAGAGAGGCCTGCCCCGACAGCTAATGTTATTAGTCTCATTACAGCTCCCCACGAGCTCCGAGGCAGGGGGGCGGCCGCCTGATGTGCTGTTTATTTCCGATAACATCCTCACAACTACGCTGCTCCAATTACATTCCTCATAATGAGCGAGATTATGTCTCTCTCGGCAGCCTTGTGTCACTCAGAGCAAGAGGCGGTTTGGTTTTAGATAGGAACAATCAAAAACCAGTTTTGGAAAGCATTAGTGAATTTTGATATGAATGTAAATATTGTTGTGGCTGGTGTGTGGTGCAGCATTGTTCAGGTACTGTACAAATCGCTCCTTTTTTGAATCAAGTAAGCTAGTGCTAATTTAAGGAAATTGTCTTGATAGCACAAGCCATGACATTTTTTCCTCATGCAATAGTGGTGTCGGTAATTAACTTTCTGAGGAAAGGATTTGAAAAGTTTCTTTCTCCATTAAATTTGTCAGTGTTTTATAGCTTCTCCTTTGAACGCAGTTAAAGCCGTAACGCCAAGATAATTCTCCACTTCCGAGCAATTCACCAATCGTCCTCCAGAAAGAGAAGGAAATGTACAAATGAAAATGGCACACACTTGTTCCGACTCCAATTACATTCTCTGATATCAGTCTGGAAGTACATAGCAGTGTGGTTAACCAACACTCCAGGCCATTCAGTCCTGCAACACTTTGAAATCACTTTCCTTATTGCAGTGTTAATCTCTTATGAGAAAGGGGCTCAAGTCTATTTAAAAGTCTAATGCAATACTCACTAGCTGAACCTTTCGAAAATGAAGTTGCCAAAATGCATAATGTGGCTCAAAAAAGGACAGACGCGTCAATTCTTTCCACAGTTTTTCACATGATGTGATCTTCTCATCTTACATTTCAGCAATCGCTTAAATAAGATGTCTTGTACTATATCAAATAATTGTTTTCAGAATTAGTTTGCTATAACTTGCTATGAACACACGTGTTGAAAAATACACTTGAGGACAGTTCAAGCTTGAAATTAAACGTTAAAATATTTCTTTAATGTATGTCTGTGTATTCATTTTTCACTTGTTATCCAGCAGATAGTACTACAAAAATAGGATATCACAGAAGAATGCTACTATTTTTCTAAAGCATGTTTCTAAATATTTCCTCAACAATGTAATTTCCATTGCATCTCAATAGTATTATATTGGATAACTTTCACAGTGTTATTTTAGAATCACTGATACTATTATAGTTTATATTAATATTTAAAATGTTTATATGATCTGTTTTCATACTAATTTTAGTGTTTTGTCTTTATTTATTTTTTGTCTTTATTATCTTTATTAGTTTTTTTAATTAGTTTATATTTAGCTTAATATAAACGCAAATATATCTTAACGCAAATATATCTTATTTTATTTCAGTTAAAGTTTACTTTATTTCAATTAACAAAAATAATGTTTATGGTTTTAGTTAAATTTAATAACTCTGACTCCTTTGTGTTGGTAAAGCTATCTTAAATATATCTAATATATATATATATATATATATATATATATATATATATATATATATATATATATATATATATATATATATATATATATATATATATATATATTAAACATTCACAATTAAATAATATGTTCACACTTTTGCATAATTTGACAAAATTACAGCTTGATTAGAAATGATGCACAATACAAATATTTTCCTTTATTTCTACTTTGTTTTCTTCACAGATCACCTTTATCAAGCTCTTTTTTATGCAAGAAAATAAATAAATGGTTTGTTTATATTTAGTTTCTTTGTTTATATTAATCATTTTAAAAATAATTAATATTTTTATGATGGATTTTAATATTTTAAGATTGAAAGTCTATATGGGTAAATGAAATAATTTGACAATATATATATATGTATATGTATATGTATATGTATATGTATATATACAAATCAACCTCTCAGACATAAACGTGTCTAAAATTAAAGAAACACCTGTATTTGACTCTCACTGTGCACCTGAACCAGAAAAGGGACAACATTTGTAGAAGAGAGATTTCCTCATTGATTTCAACAACTGTCATCAATGTAAATCCCAAGACCTGCTGTTATCTGAAGTGAAATATGAATAAAAAAAATGTTAGTTCCAAAAAAACATTTGTTCATGTAACATTGCATTCATTAGCACTCTGGACATTCCTGACACTCTGTCTGTCACTCTTGAGTCACGTGGGTGTGATAAGAGCTTGTGACAATGGGGTGAAAATGCTGTCTTTCTTCCATCTGTCACCCTGAAAACCACAGAGCCGTCTCTCTCATGAGGTTTATATTAGCTCCATAACTGAGGTGAACAGGCACAAGGCAGGAAGTAAGAGCTTTAAAAAAATCAAAACCAAAAGCTTTTTTTTCGTTTCTTTTAAGCCATTCATGATCTCATTCGAATTAGCTCATGTAGTGTTTTTAGATCAAATAAAATGCTTAAAATGTTGCTTGCTGGATAATTTCTTAGAAATAAGTCATAATACTATATATAATTTTCACTGAAAGCACATTAAATTTTTCAGTGAATTTGTTTATTTGATGGGCAGATCGTTTAACTGAAGAGTATTTCTAGAGCTATATCACCATAACCACAGAAGGACTGACATTACACCACTAATATAAATACACGCTGTGTGCCGGATCTATATTTAGAGTTTGTCACTGCATAATTTGGTGATGATTATACCAGAGTTGCGTTGTCTGTATCTCTGCGTGAGGCTGCAGGAGCGTAATCTCCTTGTTACTTTTTTTTTTTTTTTTTTGGACAAGCCCACTGGCCACAAGAGGACTGAAATGATTAAATCCACAGCTGTGAGGACTCAATAGTAACCCAGGACAGGAGCAGTGTCATGAGAACTGGACTAGAGGCCTCAACATGTTTCTGACATTTGTTTTAAATATTGACTTCCTGGCTGTGTTATCACTATGCACATTTCATATTTGTACTGTAGTTGAGGAGATGGATGAGGAGAGAAGAGAGATGCAGTGTGAATTGGGATTTGTGGAAGGAGCGGTTTGGAGGTAGTATTGCTTGTGTGTGCGTTTGTGAAAGTGTGTAGAAAGGATACTGCTCGTACCCAAGGTTTTCTCTTAAACCCAGCTACCCTGCTGTCTAAGAGAGAACTGTAGATGCCTGTGAATCTTTTGAAATTGTTCTCAACTCTTGCTTCGCACGAATAAGCCAGGCAAAACGTTCTGCATGAAAACACTAAGCACAACAGTCTGGCTGTATGTGGTGGATGTCTTATGGTTACGAGACTCAAATAAACAGGACAGATAAGGCCTATTCACAGAAAGAGCTTATATTCTCCATGAACAACACTTTAAATTGAAGAGATGGATGGAAACATAGCTTAAATGCATAGACCACAACTAATTTCCCCAGACCTGCATATAAGCACTGTAACAAGGACTGTTCCTAAAGTTATTCAGGTTACTACAGGCAAACATACCACATACCAAGACCAGGCATCCAAAAAAATTCTACATGTCACTCCACATTTAAAATGACACTCACAATTTCACGAGTTCACACGTACATGAAATCATATTTAGTAATTTATTCGTATTTGCTGTCCGGTAGAGGGCTGCGATCACAGAATTTGGCCCGAACCCAGAGTACAACTGTACTGATAAGGTTTAAAGTTATTTTGTGTCCAGGACCAGTATTCCAGAGAGATATGGAGCTGGCAGCTGTTGGACAGATGATTGTAAAAAGTAAACCCTTCAAGCAGAAAGAGCCTCTCAGGATAATGTTCTAGCTGCAACTCTGAAGTGTAAAGTTCACACTCTATCTCACGTTCCTGAACTCCTGAACAACCAGATGGTGAGAGTGGGATGCTGTTGATCTGAAGTGCAACACTAAAAACAGGTGTAAACAGGGTCCAATGAGTCAATCACTCAAACTGTCACTCAAAAGTTGATTAGGACCACATTGCCTTTTTAATGTAATAATAATCAATCCATTCTCACTCCCAAGGCTTCAATAACTGAAGCATCGACACACGCCTTTAGTGTCACTATTAATATCCTAGAGCTTCCCCTAGGTCTCTGAGAAATCTTTGGCATTAATACACAGACGCGAAGGGCATGAGGATTTTTGTCATCATTAAATTATATATTGAGGTATATATTTGTTTTCATTATAACATACAATATATACTGGGCTATGATTTAAACAGGAATAATTGGATTGACATTACACTGTTTAGACAGTTTTGAGCACCGAAACCTAACTATTGTCAATATAAAACAGCATAAAACAACATGCAGGTATAACAACAGCCACTATTCAGAAATTACAAATATTTCAAGTCTTCCAAGACCAAATGTTTGCTTTGTGGGAAGAACAAACCCAAAAGTGATAACCATCTCTATCTGCCGAAACACTCAAATCACAAAAACGTAAAAAAAAAAAAAAAAGCATTACATCAGCTTTGATTGCTAACTGATATTGTCTTAATAGCGACACTATAGGCACTTGACCATACTTCATTTTTAGATGCCTTGGAAGTGAGAATGAGTTGTTATAATCTGTCCTGATGCCTCCTGGACAGCATGTAACATGTTGAAGCAAAAACGGGTTTAAACATCAGAAAAGAATTTAAGTTTTATTTACTGAAAATCTTCTCCAATAAATGTTGTGCATAGTCCACATACTGAAAATACAAAAATGACTTGTGAAATAACTGATGTCATATTATAAGCACTGGATGTGATGTTTGGTAAATACACAGAGATGTATGAAATCTGGATGAAAACTCGTATGCAAGTTTTGGGGCAAAAAAGTAACATCGCCAACTACTGGCCTGGCAGCATAATACAGCATTTTAAATCGTCAAGTTACCTTTATTTATATAAAGCTTTTTACAATACAGATTGTTTCAAAGCAGCTTTACAGCGATAACAGGAAAATAATGCAACAAAGTTTGTTTCGAGAAGAAAAGAGCATCATAGTCTAGCTTAAGTGAGTTCAAGTGATGGTTCATTTTTGTTGTAAAAAATGTATTTATTTAGTTCATTTATTAATCTAGCCGCTCTGGAGAAAACCGTGATGTCATCATCCAGCTCAGTTCAGTTCTCACATAATGGTGTCAATGCAGGTAGATCAATAATATTGTTGAATATTAAATGTCCCCAACTAAGCAAGCCAAAATCCAAAGGCGATAAAGGTGAAAAATGCAAAGGAAAAAAGTTTCCGTTTTTAGTACATCGCTGTTGAGTAAACAAACCCTTAGTCTGGCAGATCTGTCACCTTTAATGGCAACCTACTAAATATTAAGTGCAAGAATAAAACTATGGTGGGACCCGTGCCTGTTTAATTTGCACACTATTAATCCTCTTTTACACACTCTGACACACTGGGCACCGCTCACAAGAATAAGCATACTGATCTTATTTTGATCAGAGTATTATAATAATCTTCTCACATTCCTGTGCTTTTGACTCATTTTTTGAGGAATCCATTAGTGCTGTTAGGGGTAATTATTATGACAATATGAAAGGTTGAACTGATACCAGGACCTTTCTGAATGGCACTTCATCAAAGCCTGGCCACACTGTAATGGAGCTCTCTTTCACAGACTTTACACAGACCACATCTCTTTCTTTGACCCGCCATGCAAGAGGATGCTTGTCAGAAGGATGTGGGTCAAGTGAGCTCCACCCAGATGATACCATCAGGCTAAGTGGAGGTTCAGGTATATTTCCTGTCCAGTCTTTGACTCAGACAGTAGATATTTGATGTTAGAACAATAATAATTGCATTGTCTTTGTGGTTTAAAAATGTGAAAATGGCTGAGTAAACTATAGGCAATGTAATCAGAGAAGAAAATGCACCTCAGAGACATGGCATATTCGAAATAGCACACTACCATTGCACACACACCAATTTTGCAGTATAGGTAAGTGGTGTCCTGCAAATCCTAGGGAACTGCCACCAAACCATAAGACAGGGCCCCATCCATAAGTAATAATGTGAGAAGTGCTAAAATACAAAGTTCCAAAACATTGCTAGAGTACAAGCTAGAACATGGAGAAAGAAATTGTGAAACTATAGTGTTTTTGTTGTTGTTTTAGATCAGTATTTGTATCATATCTCAAGACCAAGATCACAATTTTGAAAATGACTTGCCATCATGTTAATATGTTAACAAAATTCTCCCCATAGTCAATTTTTCCTTCTCTCACCTTTGCATTAAGGGTCAAAAGACAGAAGACTGTGTAAGGTAACAAAAACACTGCATTGCAAGCAGAAAGAACCATCCCTCATGGTAACATTCAGATGCATGCTCTGCTGTTTAAAGCTGCTTCTCTATACTGCATATATAGACAAGCAGATGGGCTGTAGTAACCCTGTCTAACCCTTGGATTGACCTATGGTCACACTGACCTTCAGTGGAGGATTTAGGTAATCCAGCGAGTAGCTGGTTTCACTCATGACAGTGTGTGACCCACATTCACTGCATGTAATCCTTTTGTTCCTAAGTTCCTGATCTAATCCTTTGTGTCCATTTCTAGTGGGCATCATCTCCACTTACACATGTAACAAAGAATTGCAGGTTTAACTACTGTTAGTTAAATATTTTCCAGCATATTTTATGTCATCAAAATCCCATTGTAGCAAGAACCCAGAGAGATGAGAGATTATCTCCGAAAGCTTAAAGCGTGACATCACAATGCAAGTCTACTTGAAGCTAAAAATATTTTCTTAAATGGACTCAAAAGGAATAGGAAGATCTGGATGTCTTGGCAGCACTACACACAAAACAGTCTCAACAAATGTATGTCCCCCTTGCAATGCAGGAGCCACTCAGAAAACATTTATATGCATTGAGGACTTCACGCTCCACTTTGATGGCAACCAGGAGTGGTATAGCAGTTTCACATTTTCATCTGCTTTTCTGCTAACAGAGATTCCCTTTGTTGTAACTGCATGGCACTGAACTTCTGAAATCATCCTTGTATTGGGAGGTGACAAAAGTTTAGAGAACGGGACATGCTTCCCACCGTCTGCCAAGCAGACATCTACCCTGCGAGAGCACAGAATGAAGTGGAAATACAGGAAGCTCAATCACTGCAGGGTCAAGCAAGATGCATTAATGGAGCAAATCGAGACCTCCAACTTCACATCATCATCACAACTTTTTAATCTCAAGAGTAAGAATTCAGTGTCCAAACCTAAATCTTCGACACGCACAGTTTATTGTTCAACTCTCAAAGAGCATCACATGTATAAGCCGACAGCACCGAAACAAGTCTCATCTTGTGGTGCAAGAAAACAACATTACCAGATCTTTCAATTGAACACTTTTTGAGGTGCCAAAAACATTTTAGCAGCAACCTTCATTGCATATCTTCCCTATGTGCCACTAATGGATGGGAAAAACTACACTGTTATGGTGCAAGACTCCTAGGAGGACACCAAAGTGGGTGCTAGGCAGATGTGAAAAGCATCTAGTGTCCCTCTGGCAGGCATACCATTTGGGGTCACATCAGTGTAAATATAGCCCAGGAGGGGTGTGAGGATGAAAGCTGTATGGAGCTTGAGTGTGAAAAGGGGCCGAGGATGGGGTGCACATGGTGAATGCTGCACAAGGCCAAGTAAAGGGCAGCATACAGGGTCAGGGGCCTCTGCTACATTTCTCCCCTGCTCCAGCACTTTATTGTCTGCACATGTCTGCAACAATATCTTTTCCCTATACATTTCCAAGACCTGCAAATACAACATAGCTCACTGACTAGCCAGTGCAGGTAATGAGACCCTTTGTGAATGTATCTTCCATAGATTAGCTCTGCCACAGGATTTGGTTACCTGCATTTCCTTCATTGTTATTCTTCACATTAGTGTGTGTTTCCTCCAGTGTGAGCATTGGATCATATATTGTTTTTGGCTGTGAGTGAACACTCTGGATAAGGGCACACGCTGAATAAACGATGTTTATTATAATGAAGCAGGGTGTCTGCTAATGTGCCTCGGGAGATAAGCGAGGGAACAGGAGATGGGGGAAGGGGGCAAAGGGGGCTCAAATCATCTGTCTATCCAAACCCCTCCGGTGTGGATGATAATGTGGGTTTAAGCTGCAGTGCGGGTGAGTAATGGAATTGCACTAGGGCCTGTGAACCCCTGCTGGGTAAGCTTCAGACCTCTCCCTGACAGCTAGCCGGAGCTGGAAATCCAGGATACGGGATGGACAAAATCATCTCAGAGGTGGGGAAAGTGAGGTGTTGCTGGGGTAACGAGCGCAATAGGGAAATCATTAACAAGATAAAGCACCTAGTGTATATGATAGAAAGTTGTTTACAATGGGTTCGTTATTCAAACTAATAGTGGATGGAAGTTTGAACAGACCTGAGCTCTGTTTAAACCCTAGTGAGCTGCTCCTCTGTCTACTGTCTACATAAACCTTCTATGGCAGCAGAAATGGAACCTGACAAAAAATGCTGACCTGGTTCTTCATGGGCAGCTAAAGCAGTCATTCACATGTGATCGTTGTGCTTCTTATATGAAGCGCTCAAAATATACAACTAACAATCACAGCTGATTCCAATAGAACCCATCTGTCAAACCTGTCTGGATTTTGTAGTACTCCTAAATACTTTGATTAGCTAGATCAGGTTTGTTTAATCAGGGTTGAAGCTAAACTCTGCAGGACAGTGTACCCTCCAGAGTGTGAAACCCATGCAAAAAAAGTATCACGTCAGCATGTTGCTAAGTTAACGAGTTGATATTCTAATACAGGGGTCCTCAACAATGCAAACATGCAAACTCCACAAATAAAGGCCTTCTGGCTCAGCAAAGACTTGAACCAGGAGACCATCTTGCAATGTCATTGCAAAGTATTCTGGAATTACCTAATCTGAGAATGGTGTTAAATGTGATTTTTTTTTTTTTTTGGCAAAATGAACTTATTTGGCTGTGTAATTAGTGATGCTTATACTTGGGGTTAGAAGTTTGTTCAAATTGTTCAAATAACTCATCCGTTTTGTGTTTCCGACACAAATTCTACCAAATACAAATAAAAACTCATACGGCTTGTTGAGGAAAGGTATGCTAATACTTTTCTAAGTGATCATAAAAAATCCTATAGACATACTTTGAAAGAGGAAGTCAAGCCATACATTGTGGCAGAATATTAAAATGGTCTTTTGATTTTATCACATTTGGTATTGACAAGAACATATTTTTCATAACATGCACAAATCTAGTTTTGCTTACAACTGTTTGGAAGCCTATGGTGCCAAAAAAGCTTGCTTAGGTGAGCAGTCACTAGGTACAGAACTTTTATTTAATGCTTTTAGCATTTGTATACAGTCAGGTGACCTGGCTTAAAGACCTCTACTTATAAAATACTTGGGATGTCATCATCAGCTTCACTTTGAAGATGGCCACTGATTACGGCTTTCATTCGTTGTTTGACCCTAACCTTTCAAAAGGAAAGGTCATTTACAAAAGCAATCATTTTACCACTGGCTCGGTATGTCACCCCATCAACTACTGCATATCCTCTGTTAGACCACAAGACCTTATGCACTGCCAAAACACATACATAGATGGATTTAGAATAGAACATCAGAGCAAATTCTCCTTACCGGCCTTGACAAACATCACAACCTTTCCTGAATATGCTGGCCAAAGTTATTTCCCAACAAATACACCCAGAGTTCTCTAAAAACGCTTTCTCTCTAGTGTACACACACACTCTCTCTTTCTCTGGCTCAGCCTGACAAGCACTAAATAGACTTTTTATCAAGTTAGCAGAGCAACGGTGAGCTGGGAACATTTCCTTTTGTCGCTGTTCATTTTTCTTTCCGTTCTGGCTCCGTAATGGAAGCCAGGGAGGTTTCTCACTTTCTGGTCTAAATGAGATATCTGGGCCTTAACACAAGCCCTGCTTTCTGACAGGCAAAGCTGGAGTTATGTTCAGATTAAGATAACATATCCCAGAACCTTACCAGCATGCTTCTTATTTAAAGTACTTCCACCGATAAGCGAGAAATACGTGATTCAGAGGTGGGAGATTTGAGTTGCCCTGTCGTTATTGCTGGGGTGAGATCAAATGACAAGCAGAACATTTACAGAGGTGCAAATCATATGGCTGGCAACACAACCAGACTTTTGACTGTTGGCATGGAGGCTGGTCCACTTTGTAGATTATTTTGGCCAAGAACCGCAGACTTAGACAGAAATATGTGTGGTTTAGGAGCGCTTCATCTGAAACAGTTGATAACACAGTAATACACCACACTCGAAACAACAAATAATCACACAGCATTGTCAATCTGTGGCCAGCAATACATAAAACACAAAAATAGTGAAATTTGTTTTTGACTTTGCAATAAAAAATTCTGTCCATCTAATGTAACATGTATTAAACTGTTAAACTATTATTTTACACATAACCTGTCACAGTGTCTGGTTGTGTTTCCCTGGGGTTCACTAGAGGTCCTCGTTCTCACAGTGTCATTCACTTTAGACTACATTTTCCAGCATTCTGTTCTGTCACTTATCTGATTATTGCACTCAGCTGGTTCCCATCACCTTGTTAGTTCTGTGTGTATATATATGCCCTGTCTGTGTTAGTGTTTGTTACGGAGTCCTTGTTATGTCTCACACTTCTTGGTTTGTTCCTACTTGTTCCTTGTGTTCATTGTTCTCGTTTAGATTGCTTGTATGGTATTTGACACTTGCCTGGACTGGATTACGTTTCATGGATTACCCAATAAATATCTCACTGCACTTGGATCTACTGTCTCCCTCATGTGTGTCGTGACAGAAGGACTCCGTCACAATGAATAGATCCAGCAGTTCGGGATTCCGTAACCCTTCTCCTGTGTATGGGGAAGGAAGGGGACCACAGAGAGGAGGTTCGCAGGTCGGGGAGGAAGCGCCTCGACTAAACATTTTTCAATGTTTTGCCTTATGGGCCCAGCAGACTGAGGAAGCAGCAGCGGCTAAGGCTTCAGCGAACTCGTCCATCAGAAATGGTGAGTCGTTTCTGGGGACTCCTCTGGCAAAGTTCTCCGGAACTCGGGGAGGTTGCAGGGGAGGAGGTGGTCGACAAATTCCCTGTGCAGCGTGCAGTCATTTTGGAGGCCGTCCCTGTGCAGCATGCGGTCATTTCAGAGGCCATCCCTGTGCAGCGTGCAGTCGTTTTGGAGGCCGTCCCTGTACAGCATGCGGTTGTTTCAGAAGCCGTCCCAGTGCAGTCTGCTGTTATCCCAGAGACCATCCCAAAACTACCCGGTCACGGTCAAGAAGGTAGTCTTCCTTTTCTACTCATTGACGGTGTTACATGCTTGGAGGAGGTTCAAGATGGCCGCCGCCGAGCCTGTTCACGTCACGCCTGCCGAGCCTGTGTCCCCTGACAAGATGGCCGCCTTCGAGCCTGTGTCTGTTCCTGAGCCAGTGGTGCCAGTTCCAGTGCCTGAGCCGGTGGTGCCAGTTCCAGTGCCTGAGCCGGTGGTGCCAGTTCCAGTGCCTGTGTCGGTGCTGCCAGTTCCAGTGCCTGAGCCGTTGGTGCCAGTTCCGGTAGTGCCAGTTCCGGTGGTGCCAGTTCCAGTGGTGCCAGTTCCAGTGCCAGTTCCGGTGGTGCCAGTTCCAGTGCCAGTTCCGGTGGTGCCAGTTCCAGTGCCTGAGCCGTTGGTGCCAGTTCCAGTGCCAGTTCCGGTGGTGCCAGTTCCAGTTCCGGTGGTGCCAGTTCCAGTGCCAGTTCCGGTGGTGCCAGTTCCAGTGCCTGAGTTGATGGTGCCAGTTCCTGTTTCTGAGTCGGTGGTGCCAGTTCCAGTGCCTGAGCCGGTGGTGTCTGTTCCGGTGCCCTGGCCGCCCGAGGGGTCGTCTCCGCCCTGGCCGCCCGAGGGGTCGTCTCCGCCCTGGCCGCCCGAGGGGTCGTCTCCGCCCTGGCCGCCCGAGGGAGAGTCTCCGCCCTGGCCGCCCGAGGGAGAGTCTCCGCCCTGGCCGCCCGAGGGAGAGTCTCCGCCCTGGCCGCCCGAGGGAAAGTCTCCGCCCTGGCCGTCCGAGGGAAAGTCTCCGCCCTGGCCGCCCGAGGGAAGTTCTCCGCCGTGGCCGCCCGAGGGGTCTTCACCGCCGTGGCCGCCCGAGTGGTCGTCTGCTTCGCCTGGGCCGCCCAATGAGCTGTCTGCTTCGTCCTGGCCGGCTAAGCCATCACCTGTTCCTGTTCCCCTGCATGGTCCTGGCCCTCCCATCCCTCCCTCGGATTTTTCACGTTCCACCTTCCTCTTGGACTCTTGTGTTGTCTTGTTTGCTGTCATGGAGCGTCTGGTAGCCGCTCCGTAGAGGGGAGGTTCTGTCACAGTGTCTGGTTGTGTTTCCCTGGGGTTCACTAGAGGTCCTCGTTCTCATGGTGTCATTCACATTAGACTACATTTCCCAGCATTCTGCTCTGTCACTTATCTGATTATTGCACTCAGCTAGTTCCCATCACCTTGTTAGTTCTGTGTGTATATATGCCCTGTCTGTGTTAGTGTTTGTTACAGAGTCCTTGTTATGTCTCACACTTCTTGGTTTGTTCCTGCTTGTTCCTTGTTCATTGTTCTCGTTTAGATTGCTTGTATGGTATTTGACACTTGCCTGGACTGGATTACGTTTCACGGATTACCCAATAAATATCTCACTGCACTTGGATCTACTGTCTCCCTCATGTGTGTCGTGACATAACCCATACAAGTGAAAGGGACAGTCGTGCTAAAGTTCCTCAAACAAAAGTAAGATACTAAACACTATCTTTCAAACATATTAAATCACTTACCTGGCAAACTTTGACAAATCTGAAGATCAGTTCCTCTAATGTAGTCTAGTACTCTTTCAAGTGCATTCTAAATAGCATAAATGATGCCTACACAGGGCACTACAAAGGAAGAACATTAACAGCAGCCATCTTTAAACCTTTTATCTTAAACCCTTTAAACATCTGTGTATTTATTGCTTTAACTAGCCATGGCTGTTGTTGTTATACTCTAAATTAGTTTGAGCAAAAGGAGTAAAAAAAATAAATAATAATAATTAGCATTATTAATAATTAATAGTTTTTGTTATTACAATTTCACTACTAATGTCTTAACTGATAAACAATTATTAATTACTTCTCAGGGAAAAAGCTGTAATACTTTTAATAACATAAATATACAAATTTGATTGGTTGTCCACAGTTACAATACCAACCAACCACGTATAACCACATCTCTTTTAACTTGAAAAATATGTTCAACCCCTACACACTTGTCAGCCTGTTTATCGCTCCAAATGGCAGTCTCCAATAATACGTGTGAAGGTTTTTGCGTGTTACTGTCTTTCCTTTTACGCAACACAACAAGATTAAATGAAATACATTTTCTCATATGTATATTTTACCCGTTCCAGATTAGGAAACTATGTCGCTCAGAGGTCTTCACGTCTTCGGTTTAACGCGGGTCTCTCACGTTCACAAGCTCATCAGTTTTGGTCACAGAACAGAGGTATTTGCTATATACCTGAGATCGGTCACATTGCATACACTTGAATTTCACTTAACGTTTACTTCAGTAGAGGTATGGCCACTATTACAGATATAAGCTAACCAACATTACTTCTCTTATAATAGCTTTGGGTTGGCCACTTATCTAAAGTAACATTAAATTAAAACAGAGGTAAGACACACCAAAATTTAGATTGGTCAAGCAGCATTTGCTGTTCTCTTGTCTTTGCAAACCAAGAACACTTCAATCGGTGCCAAATATTAGTTGCCACTAATCTGACGCAAAACTTGCGGGAACATACAAATCCGTTTAATCTACTTGGGAAAACAATTTCCAAGTCAGTTGGAATAAAATCAAATGTAACAATTTATTATGTCTGGTAAATGCATCATGCCAATTTCATAATCAGTTCAAAGATAATCAATACAATAACATCAAATGCTCAGAGACAAAGAGTAAAAGATGTAGGTTAAACCCGACATTTTGAAAATACATGATGCTGAGAGTCTTGGCCACTCTCAGCATCACAGGCTAATTTGAGCTACAAATCGCCACGAGCCTTCTGTTGCATTTCTTTATATAGACAGAAACTTCTTTCACATGGAAACATTTGCTAAAAATGGGAATTTGCATTCAGAGTCTACACCTTTTGGGAGCAGGATGCCGTTTGCCTGGAAGGCACACCCTCCTCTGTGTGCGAGTTATCTCTAAACTCTTAAATACCTTATTACCTTTCGGTTTACTTCATTGGGAATGAGACCTTTACCAGTCACAATGAGACATTTCAAATGATACCAAACGTGTAATACTGTATGATAATTATTCACATTAAACCATATAGATTCTTGGTTGAATTTTGGTGATCTCAGCATGAGAGAGAAGGAATGGGGGAAGAGAGAAAAGCCCCTTTCACACAGCGCTTTGAACCCGGGAAATTGCCGGCAAATTGCCAGAGTGCCTTCTGTGTGAACGCAAACACGACCCGGGATTGATGCCGGGATCGATGCCGGGTTGGGGACCTAGTAACATTGCCGTGTTCAGTCCCGGAACGCGCGCTGTGTGAACAAAAGCCGTAATATTTGTTAACTTGTAGTGATGACGCTGAAGCGCGGGATCGTTCGGCAGCGAGTGAAACAATACGTAATGCGCAAGTTTATGCGCAAGTTTATGATCGAATCAGAGAACAAAATGCACAAGCGTGGTTTCTCGAGAGAGAAATCACAGCTCATAAGCAAACTTAAGACGCTGCTGAGACATTACAATCACATCGATGTCACGTGTCTTTACGGGATTTTTACGGGTTGTGTGTGAACTCACTCTCTGATTCCGGAAAATCACTGGCAGTGTGAATGAACCAAAATCAAACGAACCCGGGTCAAATCCCGTGTCACTTTATCCGTGTATTTTCCGGAATCTCTGTGTGAAAGGGGCTAAAGAGATGCAGATTAGGATGATTCTGAGGTAAGAATTGCATCTCGAATGGTGCACAAGAGTGAGTTCAAATGTTAATTTCCTTTGTTCTCTCAGAGAGTTGCCCCCTCTTCCAGTTTTTCCAGTCTTACACACTTCTATCACACAGTGGAATTGAACGCAACCCTTGTAAACACGATTTCTAAAAGCCTGTGAACCCTGATTATCAGCCAGTTCATCAGATATGAACTTTTAGATCAGAGACTATCCAGAAACTGGGCTTTTTATTTATGTATTTCTGGACAGCTGATCATGTAAAAAAAAAAAAAAAAAAAAAGTGATCATGTATCACAGATCATATTTAAGGAATAGAATTAGCCATAAGACCCATTCTCAACGATTCTCTGAGATACCGTATTCGACTCATGGGAGACAGCATGAGATTTTAAACTTCCTCTCTTCCTGTGCTCTATCGATAAAAACACGCCGGCCTGAGTCGTTTCAGGCTTGTGTTTATTTCAACAAATGAGGATGGTACGGGCCCCTGGAGTCAGATCCATTTCCTGCAGTGCTCCCCTGTAAGCGCACACTATTGGAATTATTCTGCTCCGTAAGGCACTTTAAGAAGACAATTTGTGTCTGAGTGTCTGTTTTATGATGAATACCGACAACAATGTATTTGTCAAAACAGAGAGGCATAATTATAGACTGACAGACAGTTACAGTACGTCCACATCTCTCTTTTTTTCTCACACACACACAAACACATAATTTAGCCACTTAGCAGTTCCACCCTCTATATGCATTGAGTCTGAAATGTGTTTTGGCTCAGGGGATCAAGTAATTCTTTTAGCCAGTGAAACATCTTTGAACATACACACAACTTCTGAAATGGTGATTGCTATCAGAGGAGCTGCTGCAGTAGTAATGAAGCTGATCTTAATAGCTGTCCGACTCTCTTAGCTGCAGCTCAGGGACTCATTTCAGCCTGTATATGCTTCATATTAGCCAGAGTTTCCCATCCCCAACATAGCTGTCCTGATAGAAAAGAGAAGACCATTTGGATGTAAAATTTTACCAAAAAAAAAACAAAACAAAAAAACGTTATCATATAAATAACTCAAATGCTAAGCCCAGTGTGCACATTAACATATAAACAAGAGTTTACAAAAAAGTTATTGTCTAATGTAAGGTTGCATGTCAAAAAAAATAATTGTCTAATGTAATTAATAATGTTAAGGCAGGTGCACACTGTACGATTTATAATAGTCCTTTACAACTGTTGCTTAAGCTTTATGAACATGCTGTCACACTGTAGGATCTCAGTTGTCATTAATGTCAGACTATACGGCAGTCAAGACACGTGAAAAACAGACGCATGCATTAAGACTTGCATCAGTCAATCATCATCAATCTGTGACACGTTCAGTGACTGTGAGCTGCATTTACATGCGGGCGAGAAATGGTGGCTAGCAAACAAACAATATCTAGCATTCATTTTTTATCATAGCTTTTCCTGAAAAGAAAATGAAAAGGGGAAAAAAAAGAGATGTGGTGGTTTGTTGTTGTCTCACTGGTTCTGCGCTCCTATTGGTTTTTGATATGATAGTTGTCGTAGGAGAAACTACTGTAGGACTGTGCATCAAAACTTCTGAACCTGACAGAATTTCAAAAAGCTGCTCACTGCAGAGTCATGGGTGGAGTGTGAAGGTTCATACTCTCTGAATGTAATTTGGGTGTAATGGGTGGAGCTAGAATATCCAACCACACCTTAACCCTAACTCCACCCATGACATCTACAAAGGTGGAGCTGGATGCCATTTGGCTCTGCAGTGACCACCATATGAGAATTTCGCCTGAGGTAAAATTTAATCGCAATGTTCATTAATCAATTAAATTAAACTTGTCAAACTAGCGATTAAAAACTTCAGATTTTGGCCCAGGATAAGAGGAATCTTTTAGGATTCTCAAAATATCTCAGACAGCAAAATATTGGCCAAAATTGTATGCAAACTCGTCTTTAGTCCTGTGATTTTAAATGATTATATAAACAGAATTTCAGACAATTCTTATAAAAAATGTGCTCTAGGAAAGTATAATAGCATATCCTAGCAGATGTAGCAGTGGCACATGATAAGAAAAAAAAAAAAAAATCACCTGAGACAGCAATGCAGGATGAGTGACATATTCAATTTTTGCAGTGATTTCTATTTCTATAACCTCGCAGATGACAGCAATCTCAGGTACTTATTATGTGTTTAGTATAGTATTAAAATGGATTGATTTGGGTTTGAATGTCATTTTGAGTGAAATTGTGCTTAAAACGCTTAATGAAAGCGGCATAGAATAATTCACCCCAGATCTTGAAAATAACTTAAAGGAAACCAGAACGTTTAAACTGTGAATTCTTTATGAGCAAGTGTGTGTCCAATGGCAAATATTATCATTCACTCAGTGATATCCCATATATATATATATACTTTTTTTTTAATTGATTTGGTTTTATACTTACCCAAAGACTGTAAAAAAAGATGGACGATGCACCTTCATTCTCTTCCATTGTAGAAAAGTGAAGCTGCCAAAGTCCCAATGACGCTGACATCTTGCGCTGATTTGGGACCTGGTTCTGGGCAGTAGTGAACGCGGGACCTGAGTAATGAGCGTGAAGTGGAGCCCACTCGCCCACTCTCGCAGAAATGGTTAGTACAGTTTCCTGCAGAATTCACAAGACCGTAGGGTGTCCCATTTGTTATTTCAGGTTTCAGAAGGGTGCTCACTAGCACCCCCTTTGCGGCCGATATGCAACCTCGATGCGTACTTTTGCAGAGCCCGCAAGCCCACGAGCTCCACAGCAGACTTCTACCTGGCAGTCAAAGCTGAATTACGTCACAAACATGTGGATTTGGAGGAAGATCGCCAGGGCTTAGGGTTACGTTTGGGTTACGTTTCTCAAAGTCACATGATTTCAGTAAATGAGACTTTGTTACATCATAACTGTATGGAAATTTCAATAGAGAATGTGTAGCTACGTCATGCTGCGTTGCATGCTGGGGATGCACCATCATTTTGGGAGGATCGCCCTCTGCTACTTATAAATTCATACCAATAAATCTGCTGACATTTTTAGTTTTTGCCTTGAGAGTGAGTATTCACATTCTTCATGGTATCGTTTGCAGTAAAGAGAGGCTATTTTATCACACTGCATGATAATTTGATGTTTTCACCATAGTTTTGCAGAATTCAAAGCTTAATGTACCAGGTTACCATGCAAACAAGCGTAACGTGCTGTGTACTTGCTGCTGCTTCATCCATCATATGGTAGAAATGTCCAAATAAAAATAAATATTCACTTTCAAACAGTTTTTATTTTTTTTATTCACGTTTTTAAAATACTGCCTTAAACTCACTAGCAGAAAGACAGTGTGATCCTTACAGAGTGGCGTATAACAACATAGTAAAACATAACTCAATAAAACATTTGCAACTGATTTGTAAAAGTTTTCCTGCATGTTTGGGCTGAGTTTTTGTTGCATTTACACCATTCTGACCAGTAGGCAGCAGGCATTTGTTTCTCCCATCACTACGACAGACTGAATATAAGAAATGAACCAGAGAATATTGCTCTGTTCACACCATGCCGTAATTATGACAACTCGCAACGTTCTATTAGCTGTGACTCAGAATTAGGCATTCCTGTGGCATATGCTATCAACAGCAATATGAATCTGCAGTTGTCAAGTTGTACAGTGGTCATGTGGTACAAGTGGGAGCTCTCATAAAATTCAGTTTACAAGTTGTAATTATGAGTTCTATGAGGACGAGAATGCTTACAAGATTCCGCTTTACAAGTCGGAATCTCGTAATTACGACATGGCGTGAACTCACTTTATTTCCACCTGAAAGGCAGCGGAGCTCAGCACACACCTACCTGATTACATTATCGCCACGGATCCAGTGGTAGGTTGAAAATGTTTTATCAGTTGGAGCAAACTTTTCCAGAGAGTTCACTTTAACAAGCTGTTTTGAGCCCCTGAAACAAACTCCAAGCAAATTCCCTTTTTTTTGGCTTGATTTTGTTCAAAATGAAGCCACACCAGTTTGTTCTTTGATTTCGCTTTAAGTATAAGGGCTTTACCAATCTATTTAAAAAGGTGTCTCTACCATTTACCAGTGCATAGCAATCATTAATTAGAGTCAAAAAATTTGTCACATATCCTGTGTACCACATTTTAATTTCTTCTCATGAAAAGTCAGTCACTCAAAGGATTAGTTCACCAAAAAATTTAAATTCTGTCATCATTTACTCACCCTTATGTTGTTCCAAACCTGCATTAGTTTCTTTCTTCTGATGAACTAAAAATAAGTTTAAAAAAAAATAAAAAATATTGGTAACCAGACAGTTGACGGTAGCCATGGACTTCCATTGAAGAATAAATAAAGAAAAAACTACGGAAGTCAATGGCTACCGTCAACTGTCTGGTTACCAACATTCTTCAAAGCTTCATACCTATGTAGGTAGCAGACAGCAAGGCGACTCACTATGTTATGGAACTAAGCAAATCAGCCTTTACACCTGAATGAACGTGTCAGTAAAGACACTGAAATCTGTTCCTTGATGTATTTTTTATATACCTTAATAAATTGGGAAAATGCAAGTACACTGTTGTTATGAATTGTAATAGTTAACAAATGATTGTAACCAAGAATGTAAACTTAATATCTTCTGTAAAAATTATAATTTAAATCAATGAGATTCAAAGCATTATGACATCAAATATAAAACAGACACTGGAAGTATATATGCATGTGAGAGAGAGAGAGAGAGAGAGAGAGAGAGAGAGAGAGAGAGAGAGAGAGAGAGAGAGAGAGACACACACACATACATATATTCGTTTATTTGAACAGACTAAAAAGTTGTAAATACAACTTCTGAATGAAAGGCACAGTAAAATCAGACATGGCTGATATAATACTCAACTGAAAAAGAAGTACAGTACAAAAGCAGACAGTTACTTATGCACGCAATAAAATCTCTCACGTGCCAACACCCAAAGAGAGGCCATCCAGTCACTGGTTTAGATTTGACAAGAGCAAAGGGATCTTCAGTGATAATGGCTGATCGACACTTATTGCTTTGACTCTTTAGGGCCTGACTGGCCAGAACCCAAACATAGAAATAAAAAGATTAAAATTTTAATTAATTTCATTCATTTGCTCTGGCAGAAACATCAAGTTGAAAGTGATTAGCTAGCTTTCAAAATCCAGGCTCAATGGAGTGATGCTGTCAGTCAAGCGCTAGCGTACTTCATTATCTAACGCATACTCATTAGCATACTGATCTAATTCATTGGTCCACCAAGTGCAAAATCAAACTAGGGAGGGGAAAAAAACAGCAGGCTGATGGCTCAAAGGTAAATGATCTTAAGTGTTAGAGACATTTGATTAAATTTTGATTAATTCAATTGCAGAGCTGTGAAATTGAAATGTTAAGACGGATTTTAAAGATAGAAAGTTCATTTTAGCCTGTGCAGATGCATGTTCAGTTTGATAGTGCTGCATCACGCCATGTGCCAGTACATTATTTATAGTTAACGGCCGATTAGAGACCTGGACCTCTCTGATTCAATAGTGCCACGTAATTTGGATTCATTGTGGCCCTCTCTGGACTTTGCTTGATTAATACAAATCTTTGTAACAAGTCTAACCACCTTCATGAATCTGCTCTGGAGTAATTCTGATGGTTTGACAATGCAAAATTTTTACTGAAAGGCTCTGCCCTTTTAGTTCAGAGTTTTGAGTTATATAGAACCAGACTCTTTGGTATATGCAAAGCAATTCCAACTCATTTCCCCTCCAATCTGCTCTAATTATGTACAGATTTCCACATCCTCTCTACCATCTCAAAATTATGCTTTATGCCAAACTCATTCTTCCTGGAATGTAAGTGAATCAATTAGGCAGAAGACGTTCACTAAAACGTTTTGGACAGAGTTAATGCTCATTCCCAAGCTGCCTTTCCCAGTGTCACCATTTTGCAAGTAAACTCCAGCGAGAAACCGGAGGATGTTGACAATGATGATGTAACCGCTGCCTTTATTGCAAAATAAACCATTGAATAAAAGCAATGAACCCAAGTCTTTTCAATAATTTAAAGATTTAGAGAAACAAAATGTACACATAACAGATTGTAGTGATGGACGATTGGTCTGAGATAGAGTTACAAAGGACAGAGCTTCGTCAGACCTTAAGTCTCAAGACCTTAAGTTGTCATAAGTCTAATGGGGATCCCCAAACCCTAAAGACATCATCGGACATTGATGAATGAACGTTGAGCATTGACAGGTATGGGCGGTCATTACCTAGCGGTACCGCTGAGCTGGGTTAAGTACTCGCGCAGTTCTTTAGCTGCTTGGAAGCGACCATACCGCTTTTTGGGGTTGGCGCACTCATCCAAAAGAGCTTCAAGCTGGCCGTCTTTGGCTATGTGTGGCGGGGGGTCATGAAGAAGTCCACCGGAGCTGCCCCGCCATGTAGCATATCGCGAAAGCAAATTTTGACAGATGGCGTAATAGTTGTGGTCCACTGTGACCCGTGAGCACAACATGTCTTTAGAGAAGGAAAGGCAGGCCTCCTTGTCGCACTCCTCAAACTTGCTCTCGTACCAGACGTCGTAGTTCTCAGGCTTATCTAGAGGAAGATGACAGAAACATGAGTAAAACTGCAGCAGTTGATGAAAATATAAAGACACTGAATTTGCTCTTTTAATTTTTGTAGGTTTTTGTAAAGAATATGACAAGTTTCATTTAAGTTTCAATTATGTTTTTTATCTTTAAATTTATTTAAAAAAAATAAAAAATACATGAATGCAATTCAAACATGACTTGGTGATACATGTCATCTTAAATAAACATGTTTTTAAACATTAAATGAAATTTCATGTTGATATCTGAACAAAAAATGTGTCAGGGTGATACAACTGTCCTGAGATCATAATGGAAAATTGTATATCACTCTTATAATTTCTTAGATTTTGTTTTACAAAACTACTTCTGGAAAACTACCACATCTTGAAAAATAATAATTTGATTCAATTTGGATATATATTAGGTATAGTCAATGGCAAATTTTCTCAAGGAAACTAAATCTCTCAACTAATGGTCCCTTCACATACTGCATCTGTTTCTCAGTCAGATAACCTTATTGATGCAGTTGCTTTAGCTCTTCTTCAATTATGTCAACGGATTCCAAGAATATCGGCTTGTCCAATGGTCTATAAAACTCCCCATCCTGCAACTGCCGCATAGCCTCCCTAATGTACTGTTCCCAGTCCATCACTACTTCTACACTACCCTTATCCGCTGGCTAAATTACAATTGTGTTGTCCCTCCTCAACCATTTCAAGGCCTCCCAATCCCCTCTGTACGAATTCCATTCTTCTCCTGCCTCTGTCATTCCTTTAACCACCCTCTCATCCTCCTCAACTATCTTCCACACCAATTCTGGCACCTGACTCTTCCTCGGCTCCCAACCCCCGAGCTGGTTATAAATGGCGGCTTGACTCCTCCACCTTTCCCCCCTTCCTCCCCTTCAAAGAAGATGTTGCAACAGTGACATTTCATCTTTATTAAGCACTCTTGTTTTGGAGAGGGTCACCACTGTACCATAACAGGGTGCCTCTCCCTTAGCAGTTTAAATGCTTTGCCCAGTGCGGCCACATCGCCTCTCCTATCTCCCGTGTAAAGTGGGTTAGGTCAGCTTCCATTCCATTCCAATGATGTGATCATTCAGTTCTCTCAGCAACATTTTTTCTCTCACTAGCAATAGCCAGTGTAAGTTGATCATAGGCATGCAGACTTGAGCATTTGGGAAGGTTAGCAGAGCAAAGAAAGCGTGCTTCCTGTTGTTAATGCCAAATGACAGCAGCACCTTCGTTACCTCTGAACTTGTTGGTGTCCTGTTCTTCAGAAGTTGGTAAATATTAGGGGTGGAACGGTACATAAAAGTCACGGTTCGGTTCATACCTCGGTTCAGACATCGCGGTTCGGTACAATGGAGGGAAAAGCAAAACAAAAATGCAGAAGGCTTGTGCATGTCTCAGGCTGTACCACCAAAGGAAAATAAATTACTTAAGCCTTGTATTTTTTAAATAAGTTTTATTAATAAAGGCATAGAACCAGTTTATTTGTAGTGCACTGACAATAGTTTTATATAATTAGTTTATTAATTAAATTAATAAAAAGACAAAAAGACCTTGAGATATATTTGGTAATTGTACCTGAATGAATTGAAAATTTATTTGCTACATTTCAGATTAGTATATTTGTTTCCCTTGTCCCAGTCGTGCTCTTGTCTCTCAAAAAGGCTTTGTCCAACAGTTTCCCTTTGTTCCCCTTGCCTCTTCCCAAACCTGCCCTTTCTCTGGAGTCCTCCTTCCTTCGCCCAACCTTTTCCTCTTCCTCCTTTTCCTCATGTTCACCGCCATAAATCTGTGCTTAGTCAATTCCAGCCACCTCATCCATCATGATCCAGATCTCTCACTCTCCTCCCCTTGTTCCTGTACCCCGGTTACTTGGTCTTGCATCTCTTGTTCTTGCTCGGCCTCCTCCGATTGTTCTTCCCCTTTTGCTCTTGTACCTCCTGTGTGATGTTGTTCTCTTGCTGTGATTTTGCCCCTTGTTCCTCTTGTTCTGTCCCCATCTGGCTTGACCTCTCACCAACCCACAGCTGTCTAATCTCTTCCATAGCCACCCGCAAGGTCCCTCCTTGCATATTCCCCAAGTTTCATCTGGCCCATCTGCTGGCCACCTCCAACACTCTCTCATCCACGGCTGGATCCATCCTCAACAGCTGCGCTTGTACTTCCCCCTTCACCGTCAGATATTGCTTCTTCAAAATCTCCAGGCTCTCGCACAGCCATCTCCTCACACCGCCATACAGTTGCCACCCTGCCATTGGTGTTGGGGCTGCAGGAACTACCGCCACTCCCAGCCATCTTGCAACCTGCTGCAAGGATCATGGACCGGGTTCTTCTTCGGTCGCCCCCAAAAATTTTTCAGATGATGGACCATCTTTATACACACACACACACACACACACACACACACACACACACACACACACACACACATATATATATATATACAGCCATATAAGGCTCATCTCTCATCTCTATCCATTTTTGCAATCTATAACAGAATAACTCATTTAGTTCCATCTCTTTAAATAATTAGATATTTACAAATGAATTACTACAATTAACCAATTAATTACTACAATCAAACTCATACTATCAATATGTATTATATAATGATTAAAATCCCAACCATATTCATATTTTATCCTACCCAGATCTCACTTTATGAACTTGAAACTCCAAAAAATAACCAACCTCCCCATATCCCTACCCAGGAGTACGAAATTTTCAATATGAATTTACTCCAGACCAGCGAACCAAACCATAACCCCAAGAGTCACGCTCGATAATCCTGGCCAAGCATCGTACTGCCCAGAGAACGTCCTCTTTCTCAGCCCCCTCTATGCTTAACCTTTACATTCTATTTAATTCTAATTAAAACAGGAAACAGGAATTGTGTTATAACTTCTGCATTCATTGATTGATTTTGATTAAACTGTATCTGTATGTTCACTGAGGGAGGCTAATCACATGGATGTGACTACTGTGAGTCAAAGTCATAGTGCCACCAACTGGCAGCAGGAAGTTTGTCATTTTCACAATTATTTGCAATCGCTCTCTTATTTTTACCCAATTTGCTTCAAACTTCATCAGAATAATTTTCCAGTGAAAAGATTTTTGATATCTTAAATACAGAGGTGTAGCACAAATCCAAGGGCCCCCCCTGCAAACCGCAAGTCCTATGTGGGGAGCCTCGGATTTGCGGTTCATCACCAAACTCGGTCAACATGAAATAAAAGACAACGAAAATGCTAAATTGCAAACGTTTATATGATATTTCGAACGGTGTTGCCATGGCGAGGGATTAAAGAAAGGCAAAAAAGGGAAACAGGAAGTGTCTCATATCTTGTAAAATCATTGTTTGATTTAAATAAAAAAAGGATTATATGTTTGGTCATGGGGGCTCAATGAATGTAAAATGAATGTACTATTTTTTATAGTCTAATATATATATTTTTTTCTATAAATATTTTGTCATTTGGGGGAAATTTAAGGCATTAAACAATATTCACCTCTAAATAAAACACAATTTACGTCTATATAAAGTAATACATCTATATAAAAAACTAATTTTATTCTATTTTTTTAAGTAATGCAGCATATTCAAGTTAAAATAGGCAGATTGATGCTACCTGGAAGAAAGAAATAAAATAAAATGTAATACATAGTAAATAGGGTTGAGCAAACTCTTGTTGCTGAGAAAAGTGTTTTAAGACATAATTACTTTTATTAGCCATTGTAGGGGTGGGCAATAACCAAAATCTTATATCACAATAGGAGTAATTTTATTTTATGATAATAATATATATCTCAATCTAGTTCTTTTTGCTTCAAATAAGGTTGTTGTGATATCAACATTTTTGTTGACCATTTTATAAATTCCTCAACCATTTTTAATATCACAAAAAACTAACAAGTCACACTTACTGAAGTCAAGTAAACAGTGATAAAGAAACAAAAACTAATTACAATCATTTAGGAAAACACACAATAGAACAAAGAAACAACTGAAATAGACCTGAAGTATCCTCATAAGAGCAATCTTAAATGAGTTAAAGTCTTAAATGAACGTAAAGAGTTGTGAGAAAATGAGACGCGTGTGAGATCCCTGTCATGTGCAGCAGCGGCAGGTCTTAAAGTGACAGCAGACTAATGCTGTCTGTCATTAATCAAATAACAAAGGTAACAGAGAAAATGACTCACTGCTCTTGACTAAAGACATTTTGTTTCTTTAATAAGGATTAATCTATATTTAATTAAAAAATGTACACAGTGCAGACTGTTTGATAACTTTATTAAATTTCTGTATATTTCATATTACCTGTTAAACAGGTAGGAAGGGCACAGGTAAATATGACATTTATTATGGGTTTATGTGAGGATTGTTTTAAGTTCACTTAAATTAAAATGTTATATTTTTTGAAGCCTAATAAATGTAAAAAAACAACAACAACAAAAAAAACCACATTATATTCAATGGCTCTGGCCGAGCTGTGATATAAACTAAACGCTATAGGCTATTTAAAAAAAGGGGTGGTGCTGTTCAATATGTCCCGCCCTGTCTTTCTGTTTCAGTGGAAATTACATCAACACATTGAGTAATGCTGTGCATTTCAAGTCACTTCAGCGGGCCTTTAAAATTGAAAACATTTTTTGTTTTTTTATAAATCATATTTGAACACACTCGTTCAGTTTGAACACAATGAAAATATCAGTCGGTGGACCAAGAGAGCAATTTGTGACTTAGCACAGAAGCAATCAGGTGGACATTTCTGAAGTACAGCATGTTCCTTCCTTAATAAAGGGACACAAATTGGCAGTTTTCTCTACCCAGAACACAGACCACATACAACCTTCATCTCTACACTTATTTTTCAAGACCCTGACAACCAGGGCAAATAAATAACATACTCTATGATGAGAAACTCTTTGGAGTTGCATTAATGATCAAATTGATTAGAGTGAAACAACCCAGGAGATGCCAACCCCTAATCATGTTTGAGAAACAATGCACTCCTGCCACTCCTTCCTCCACTCCAACGACTCAATCTACGTTTCCGACATCAGGCTCTGCCTCAGGCCCCAGACCATTGCCTAAACTCAATCACCGCTCAACACAGATCTGCAGACTCTGAGAGCCAAGGTGAAGAGATGTCATTTACTCTGGTAGACGTCGGTCTGTGTGACTGATGTGTGATCAGACCCTGTTCTTGCCTCTGAATGCACAAATCTGTTACATACGTCTTTGATATAATATCAAAAGACATATGGGGGAAAGAAATGTGCGATTGTGGGTCTGTGTTTTTGTGCAAGTTCACATAGGTTTAATATCCACGGAAGAACAAGCTCTTAAATGATTAGGCCCAGTGAGGTACATATTAAATTCCATGTACAGTATCTGTTGTGTGCTTTTAATTAGCTCAGAAAAATGTTTTTCTGTTTCACTTTTTCCCCATATCCATTAATACCCTTACATTAGAAGCCCAGCAAGAAAGCGTGCAGCACCACAAATTAATGCTATATGCAAATATGGAAACAGGAAATTACCATTATTATTACATTTATTGTAGAATATATCCTGCGGAAGTGGAGAATACAGTGCTTTGGGTGATTATTATAGCACTGGATTTTTATAACACTGAAAATTCAATTAGCAAAGCTTTGACCTGTCTTTATTTTGTCAGAGATGTATGTAGACGATACATTTTATGCAAACAGGACAAACTGTCCCAAACAATTCCTCCATTTTTCATGTTGCAAATGTTTTGTTAATTGTTAGATTGTTAGTTAATACATTAATGTAAACAAATGAAACCTTAGTACAATGTATTAACTAACAAACTAACAATGAACAAAACATTTGTTACAGTATTTATTCATCTTTGTTAATAGAAATTGAGTCGTTCATTGTTTGTTCATGTTTTTGATTGTTTGTTGATTTTAATAATGTATTAGTAAATGTTGAAATTAACATTAATTTTGATTAATAAATGCTAAGTAAGTCAAACCTAATTAAACTGTATTGTAAAGTGTTATCAAATGTTTTAAGCTGTATTTTTAAATGATTAATTAGTAATATAAATAAATATTTAAAGGGGTCATGACACGAGAAAACATTTTCCAATTTATCTTTTTACATCGCAAACCATAAGTAAACAATTTCATAATGCTTTGTCTGTAAATAATAGCGAGGGGACAGTGATATTGTTTCATGTCATGACACCTTTAACAGTTATTCAATACATTTTTTTCTACATCAATGTTTACAACAGTTGACAGCTACATGAGGTTTTAAATGCATTATTTACCAGGATTGAATCATTAATGCTAATAACAACTATTATATTCTATTTACTTTAGATTGGTACAAAGAACAGTGACATTTTTACAGAAAAAGAAAATTGACTACAGAAATTTTGGAAACAACAGTAGCTCGAGAAATTGTGTGTAACGGATCAATGAAAAAAAAAAAAAAATGAACTTCAGAAAATGATATCAAATTCGACCAACAGCATGCCAAAGATGATAAACGTTCAGTTTAATTTAACCTTGAACATTATTAAAAATAGACAGAAAATGATATGCATTCAGAGCAATTCCCTATAACAATATTGAAGGTTGTTCCTCTGAATCCCCTCCCTCTCTTCCCTTCTCCTTTGTCTTTACAAACACATCATCTTAATCTGTGCTGTATTATGTCTGGACAAGACATCCGCCCATTGCAAGGCTGGAAGGAAGCTACTTGATCATTTTTAGCAGGCCAAGGAGACAAATGTGATTGTGATGTGGTGCGGAGCCGTTCTTCAGATCGAAATTCATTTTAGGCAGTGGCTTTCCCTGCATCGCTGGTCTAGACACACATTCTGTTTCCAAGACTTCTGCTGGGCTCTCTCCAAAGCACTGCAGATAATTTCATTACAGATCTGTGGATCAATGTTGCTTTGTGCTCTTTAAATACTGCACTGGTGAACTTGCAGCCTAATTGACTGGCCTTTGTATCATCAATTGTTCATAACAAAGGGTCTTTTTAGTCGCAATCTTGTTGCACAGCTGTCGAAATGTGTTTCTACGTCAAATTCTTGCTGCAATGCTAAACTTCCTGTTGAGTCTGATTACAATGACTGGCATTTATAATCAACTGTGCATACACACTTAAATGTGTAAAATTGTGATTCATCAGTAAGTTGGCATTTGAACTGGATTTGGTAAAAAAAAAAAAAACATACAATAAATAAAAAAAAAGCAAATGTAATAAATACAAAAATAAATAATAAATATAAATGGATAAATATAGCAGATAGATAAATTTAAAAAAATATATATATATAATGAATGGATAAATATAATGGATGTCTTCTTCTTCTTCGTATTCGTATTCGTAAACACAGAAATGGCATCATTGACAGGTGATGCAATGACACAAGTCAACAAAACATAACGGTGTTCTAGTGGTTTTTGGAAATTTGAATCCAAAAAAGAAAATGTAGACAATGTTTCTCAGGTAAATTTATCTTGTTTTAAGTGTTTTTTTTTTTCTTACTATTAGGGTTGTGCAAAACAACCAATTATCATAATCGACTAGTCCGTGTTGAGGGAGCCTTGTATAATTAATTAGGCTGCGTCAGGTCCACAAAACCCCATTCAGACACATTTTTCAAGGATATATGGACACTAAGCCCAGACCTCCAACAGGGTAAATCAACAAATAAGCAAGCACAATAACTATAACCATGTGTTGTACACTATCAGAATCAAAGTCCTCTCAAGAACAGCTCATATTGAGATTGGTGCAGAGGATGCAGAATGATGCACTTCAATAATCTCAGCGCTCCGACTCACTGGGTGATCAAAGAGAAGATTTGAAATTTTAGGTGGTGTATTTATACACAAATGGTGTTTTGATGGCTGTAGCGGTGCTGCTTTAAATAAGATGAATTAAGAGATGAGAGGGTTTTACCATGCTGACCAGCATTTCTTACAGATATATTTGATTCATTTAAAAACACCTGTGACAGAATAAATAACATAGACAAACTTTGTCTTGTATTTACTGGATTTATCTTTCATCTGTTAAAGTGTTTCTCACTGTTTCTGTGTAGATGGATGAACAGCAGCATGCTATTACTCCTCTATGAAATCCTCTATATCATCAAGGACATCTTTTCACTCATAAAAGCACCTAGTCATAGAAATTTAACATCCATGATAAGACCTTATATTGAGATGGCTTGGGTGTGTATTATGCTACTATTATAATAATATAAACAAAATCAAATGGATTTGTATCATTTTATTGGATCCGTGCATTCAACAGCATTGGCTGCTGTCACTATAAGATTGAATGCACGGATCCAATAAAATGATACAAATTGTTATTATATATATATATATATATATATATATATATATATATATATATATATATATATATATATATATATGTGTGTGTGTTTGTATGTATGCGTGTATGTATGCATGTATGTATGTATGTATGTATGTATATACACATACATACATATACACACACACAACAAAATTATAAATGCAGCACTTTTGTTTTTGCCCCCATTTTTCATGAGCTGAACTCAACGATCTAATACTTTTTTTTTTTTTATGTACACAAAAGGCCTATTTCTCTCAACTATTGTTCACAAATCTGTCTAAATCTGTGTTAGTGAGCACTTCTCCTTTGCCAAGATAATCCATCCACCTCACAGGTGTGACATGTCAAGATGCAGCACGATTATTGCACAGGTGTGCCTTAGGCTGGTCACAATAAAAGGCCACTCTAAAATGTGCAGTTTTATCACACAGCACAATGCCACAGATGTTGTAAGTTTTGAAGGAGCGTGCAATTGGCATGCTGACTGCAGGAATGTCCACCAGAGCTGTTGCCCGTGAATTGAATGTTCACTTCTCGACCATAAGCCGTCTCCAAAGGTGTTTCAGAGAATTTGGCAGTACATCCAACCGGCCTTACAACCGCAGACCACGTGTAACCACACCAGCCCAGGACCTCCACATCCAGCATCTTCACCTCCAAGATTGTCTGAGACCAGCCACCCGGACACAGCTGCTGCAACAATCGGTTTGCATAACCTAACAATTTCTGCACAAATTGTCAGAAACCATCTCAGGGAAGCTCATCTGCATGCTCGTCGTCCTCATCAGGGTCTCGACCTGACTGCAGTTCGTCGTCGTAACCGATTTGAGTGGGCAAATGCTCACATTCGATGGCTGTACAAGGCAGATGGCAGATACCGTGTATGGCGTTGTGTGGGTGAGTGGTTTGCTGATGCCAACATTGTGGATTAAGTGGCCCATGGTGGCGGTGGAGTTATGGTATGGGCAGGTGTATGTTATGAACAACGAACACAGGTGCATTTTATTGATGGCATTTTGAATGCACAGAGATACCGTGACGAGATTCTGAGGCCCATTGTTGTGCCATTCATCCATGCCCATCACCTCATGTTGCAGCATGATAATGCACAGCCCCATGTTGCAAGGATCTGTACACAATTCCTGGAAGCTGAAAACATCCCATTTCTTGCATGGCCAGCATACTCACCGGACATGTTACCCATTGAGCATGTTTGGGATGCTCTGGATCGGCGTATACGACAGCGTGGTCCAGGTCCTGCCAATATCTAGCAACTTCGCACATCCATTAAAGAGGAGTGGACCAACATTCCACAGGCCACAATCAACAACTTGATCAACTCTATGCGAAGGAGATGTGTTGCACTGTGTGAGGCAAATGGTGGTCACACCAGATATTGACTGATTTTTCGGACCTCGCCAGACCCCCCCCAATACAGTAAAACTGCACATTTTAGAGTGGCCTTTTATTGCGGCCAGCCTTAGGCACACCTGTGCAATAATCATGCTGTCTAATCAGCATCATGATATGCCACACCTGTGAGGTGGATGGATTATCTCGGCAAAGGAGAAGTGCTCACTAACACAGATTTAGATTTGTGAACAATATTTGAGAGAAATAGGCCTTTTGTGTACATAGAAAAAGTCTTAGATGTTTGAGTTCAGCTCATGAAAATGGGGGCAAAAACAAAAGTGTTGTGGTTATAATTTTGTTCAGTATATATATATATATATATATATATATATATATATATATATATATATATATATATATATATATATATATATATAATGCAATGTCAGTTTTTCCAATATAGCATCTGTTGTGAATTCAGTGAACATTTAGCATGAGAATGTTTTCTACTCGCATAATTACGCAACTTAAAGGTAATTAATTGTGAATGAAACCCAATGTCCTTAAGCTAGCTTGTAAAAACAGTGCTTTAGTACTTCTTCAAAGCTGAGCTAAAACAATTTAAATTCATCCTAGCTGAGCTGTTTGACTGGTAAAAGGGGACACCCTCCCCTCGAGGGCTCGCTCCCACTTCAATGACAGAGCTTCTTCTGTGATGCTTTTGGCACCATGACAAGTCGCCATTTAAGAGAGAACCAACTGGCGTCATTCTGTCCTCACGTGAGAGTCTCTCGCACACACACACGCACATAGACATGTATTCTATCTGAGGCTTTCAGGAACAAACCTTGTTCTCTGAATAGTGTTCTATCTGATGTTGGGTATCTCCCCTGAGATTCTGGGCTAAAGGCACAAAGGCACATGTCTCTGTGTGCTGGTGACGTACTTGATATAACAGCACTTCTTCATTCTGAGTTCTACAGGTGTTTAGCAGGGTTTACAATGTACCTTGAGTAAATGATTGTATGTATAACTTCAGCACAACTGGTTACTGCCTAATCATCATTAAATGCAAAAATTAATGAGACATTAAAAAAATATATATATCTTTCTTTGTTTTTCCATCTTCATTTTATTTTATTTCCATAGTAATAATATTATTACGTAATAATTTTTAGTAGTTTAAGTTTTAGTTAAAAATAGTAACACTGTTCCAAACTTGTATGTATGCATTTTTTTATGAACACAAAAGATGATATTTTGATAAATGTCTGCCAATGTTTTTTTTTTGTTTGTTTTTTTTTCATTTAATAGGTATCATTCCATGTGTACAATGATTCACAAGGATACACAACACCACAAAATTATCATAGCAGTAGTCTGTATGCATTGAACATTTGAAATATAGTCTGTGCATTAAATTAAAGTCTTCTGAAGTCATTTTACAGCTTTGAGAGTAGAACAAACCAAAATACTGATGCCTGGTTCACAAAAAAATTAAATAAATAATTATTATTATTATTTCGAGCCTCATGTTTTCAACTAACAATGTAATCCATTGCACAGAATCACTGACTGTTTCGTCTCAAAATCAACTTAGTGTTCTAGCAGTTAACAGCTCAATGGAGAGAATCACTTAAAATGTTGGTTTGTTCTGCACACAAAGCAATCGTATGACTTCAGAAGCCTTTGAATTTAGCACACTAACAGTACTGACTATTATGGTGTATCTATGGTGCTTTTGGCTGCTTATTAGTTAGAGAAAAAATCCAGTCCCCATTAATTGTAATTGCATGGGGAAAAAAAATGATCAGTGGATTCTCTAAAATGTCTCCTTTTGTGAAAGAAAAAGTAATTAGGGTTTGGAACAACAACATTTTTGGGGGAGCAAATTAGAGTGTAGGATGCAGTTGTAACTGCGGTAAATCAAACTCTGTGTGAAGAGAATGAGATTTACTGGCCATTTAGGAAAGGGGCAATCTATTTACTTACTCTGTTTTATCAACCTCTTGTCGGCCACCACAACATTCTCCGCATCCACGACAATGACCTTCCCGTCCCGCGGGCCCACAGCGAAGTTGTCAAAGCTGACGTCCAGCAGGTAGAGAGCAAAATCGAAGTCGTTGTTGGTAAGCTGCTCAGCAATGTCCATCAGTTGCTTGGCCAGGTCTACCCTCTTTTCCCAAGGAGCATTGAAGAAACTCCACAGCTCCTCGCCCACGTAGTTCACTGCCACCATCCGCCCACAGGCGCCCAGGTACTTCGCAAATGGCCAGCCTTCGTCTGAAGGGAAACTCTGAAAAGAGCACACAAGGGAACGATTTGGAGTTTATGTACAATGACAGTTAAAAGACCATACTGAGTGAGTTTTCAAAATTCCCATCGTACCCCTTCAACAGTCATCAAGTTCAAATGAAAACGTTTCTTCAGCCAAACTAAGTTGGCTACTCCATATGAACTTCAAATACCTTCATAGAATAACAGTAAATTGGACTACGGGGAATTGTGATTGGTTTCAACGCTGACGGTAATGCTTCTGGTGTCCAGACGTCGGAATTGAAATGTTTTGAGATGAAAGCTAACAGCTCTGGTAGGAGGGCTACTTGAAGAGGGGGGGAAACACGACATCAATTGCATGCAAAACAGCAGGTTATTATTTTAATATGATGCTTGTTTTGTCTGACTCACATCGAGGCAGGGAAATTGTGGATGCTGGGGAGGCATCTGTCAGTTGTGACTTTACTTTGCTATCCTCTTCAGATATACACAAATGAGGCAAGTAAAGCAGCTGTACCCCAGTAAATGGGTTGGTCTCTCAGGGCCTTGAGTGGGCACGTCTCATTACAGCGACTCTGTCTATTCCATCTACCGCAGCATGGAAAAGCAGAGTCAATTAGATATGAAAGAGCACAAAACAAAAGGAAAAACCAAATACATTCACTGTCCAGAACACAACATCTGGTTTATTCAATCAGAGTGCCACTCTATTTTAATGATTCATATTTGAAATGTACAAAACCTTCATCTGGTTTTGCTCTGGGAACTTCGTTGATATTCAGCAATAATTTCACCTGCTTTATTTTTCCGAGCTACTCAAATGACTCACACGGGCTTCATTGATATTGACAGACAGCGCTGCGCAAGGGAAAAAGGCGCACAACTGCAATTGGATTCCCTTTTATTTCACAGTCAGAGAAATTTAATAGTCTAGTTTAATCTGCCTCAGAATCTGGTTAAAGTTTAATGTAGAGTCTCATTAATATTTCACTATACACATATTATTTAAAAACATACAATCAGTAAAAGGACGCAGAATAAAACGGCTGCAGTTCAGTCCGAGAGCTTTTTGTTACGCACTCTTAGACCGGTAATGCAGAACGGTAGAACACAAATGGTGCATTCAGAATGACATACTACCACACTGCTTGAGCTATTTTTGCAGTATGAAGTACGTTGAGCAGCACAATATCTTAATCTCTAGGACCAACTCTATAGCACCACCAACAGTTAAAAAAATCAACACTGAAATGGTTATAACTTTTGAACCCTTTGATCTAGAAAAATTAAACTTAGTACACCTGACTCCACTCATTGTGGTGATCACAATCAATATCTAACATTAAGACTCTGCCTATTACAGTAGTGGCCATTTTGAAAAGCTATATTTTTCTTTGTGAACGGAATACCCAGATAAGTTAATTTACTGAAGTTTGGAGTGATGGCAATACCCCCAAGATGTAATTGGATCTCAATAGTAGTGCCCAAGATCTTTTAAAAATCTTAAAATGCATGTGCCAATTTTTAAGAAATCTTTCATTTTTGTATTTATGTTGGTGTCATATGGTTTTGAAAATTTTACCTTTTTAATGACTCTAAAAATGTCATGTGGTGTAACCATCAAGTAAAATATATTTTCCTCATACCTTGAATAGATGTGAGTGTTAATGTTGACCTAATTAATAAATATATAACACCGAAATGAATCTGCAGAAGTCTGGTGGTACCAGTCAGAGCTTTAAGTTGTTTACATTCATTTTTATTGTAATGTTATGTGCTTCGAGACATGATGCGTTTTGGAGGAGGTGTGGCTTTGGAGCATAACGACTTAACATAATGACGTCATGGCAACAATGTAGCCCAATACTGTATGAACCAGTCTTGTGACCAAATACATTACATTGCACTTGCTCTCACAGTAACAATGTCATTGTCCCTCATCAGTTCTTTCGTGTCAGAACCTTGTCTTCCTCTCCATCAGCAGTGTACATGCAGAAAGTAGACAGCTTTGATTATTGCACTAAGCCTTTGACTCTTTAGCCGTGGCCTCTAAGAAGGGACATATAACATAAGACTCAAACTATCAGGCCGCGTTCCAGTTAGACCAACAAATCCATGCGGTAAACACACACTCCCCCTCTAATCAGTGCTATACCGTGCCAACAATTTCTACAAATTCAATTTGTTCCAAAGCACTATAAAATGGAGTGTGCAATAATAACAATATTAGCCCACTCTGATATTAGTAATTAGCGTGAGGCAGAGCTGAAGCGGGCGTGCAGTCTGCGAGTAAGGGCGGTCAATACTCTTAGAGGACTGGGTCAATCAACAGAGAACAGCCTAGCCTCAAAGCGCTGCTCACTCTCAGCATACTTCCTGTGTTTGTTCGATCAGGGGCTCTCCAGAAGGAAGGGGGAGAAATCCATGGAGAGGGGAGGAATACACCTCCCAAACCTCAAAGAGAAGAATTTGAATTAAGAAAGAGCAAGCCAGTAGCTTTTGTGTTGGGATTTGTTGAAGTCTTGCTCTGTTAATGAGGGTTAAGAGTGGCCTTTACCAAAGAAAGACATACATAAGGAGGCCCGGAGGCTGTTCAGCAATACAGCATATACAGGCGCATTTACATAGCTTAGTTCATGCAGCAGCAGCATCTGTCAGTATGGGATTAATTAAATTGATCAAAAGCGACAGTAAAGAATTTTACATTGCATTATATTGCATTGCATATAATGTGTGCTGGTCAACTAGTCTAAAATTAAGAAACCCCTAGAAAACAGTAAAAAAACAACAACAACATGGGGATATTGTGTGTACATTTAAGACAGGCTACTTAATTTTATTTTTCCAATATCCAAATATGATACTAAATTCCACAGAATAAAGGGCTTCTGTTTGTGACGTGCTGACTTTGCATTTGAACACTGCACATTTTAAACAGGACATGCATTAGCTGAATAAATGTTAGCCAATACAAACATATTTATAGAAAACAGTTGACAATGAATAGACAGGAGTCCAATAATAGCAAAACGAATCACTTATTCTAAAAAGAATATCAAGTAGAAGTTAGACGAATCCGACATATAATGAGGGCTGTGTTAACAGTAAAACGTCTGTCATTTAACACATTTTAAAAACACGGATGGATAATACAAAATGCTTTGACATTTTAACAGAAAAAAAAAACAAGCAAGAACAAAATTTAAATTTAGCCCGTCAATTTTCATTTTAGGCTACAATTATCTTCTCTCTCTGTGTGCGCGTCCGTGTTTGTGAGAGAGAGCTCGCGCAGCACTGATACAACGGTACTTTTTAATCCATAAGTAACTAACACGCTAGTTTTCATACAAAATAAATATGTAACATAATTAGGTACTTTAGGTACCAAAATGAATGGGAGTCAATGGAAGGCTAACAGCAGGTGATGGCTTGTTAGCCAATGGCGGCCCCCGGGGGTGGTACGCTACGAGAGCTCGATTACCCCCCTGGGCGTCACCAGGTTTTTGCGTAGTTTAGAGTGACAAATCGTACCAGCGTCAAAATGCGTATCCACTACGCAAAATGCGTATCCACTACGCAAAATGCGTACAGGTTGGCAGGTCTGATATTACTATTTACCGTATTTTTGATTGAGAGTCATGATTGATTATGCATTTATTCAAAGTAGTTTTGGTGTGTTAATGAATATAGCAATGCAAATGTATTAGGTCTGCAGAGAAAATATGGACTAGCTACTGCCATTAGATACACAGGCACACTGCTGCATATATTCTGCATGAATAGACGTTCATAAATCCCATAGCAGGTGTAGCTGGGGGAGGTGGAGGGTTACAGAGGAACTGTCTCAAGACTAGCCAACAGCAAACAGACTATTTAACAAAGACTATTTAAATAGTCTGTGTTGAGCAAGCAATCGCATTGGCTGCTGAATCAGCAAAGGCCAATCAGCTTGTGTCACAAGGTAGCCTAATGGTGGCATGGCTTGCATACTGCAAGTAAAGTTTCATGACTGAACTAAATATTAGTATTGTTACTATTATAATTATTATAACAGCTGTTGGAAGAATGACGTTATCTTAAACGTTGCCATTGCCATGATGATTGGCATGTATTTTTATCTGCTGGGTATCAGAATCAATGTTTGAGCATGTGATACACAGTGAAAAGTATATTGAATACTGTATAGTTAAAATAATGAAAAATACAGATTCAAAACAATACTTTGTCAGTAAATTTTCTCAATTCACCCATTAATTGATACCCCTAACAAACATTTAAATAATTGGGGAATAATTTAGTAAAAAGTTCAAGTAATTAATCATGTTCAGTCCATGAAGAGCTAACAAATGCTCTGCTTATTTGATGTTCCCCCAGTGCACTTATAGCTCTAATCCAGAATCCAGGAGTTATTAACGTTAGCGATGAGGCGTTGAAGTGGCAAAAATAAATTGGAAACTGGGGTCTCATTTAACGTTGACTAAACTTTAATATTAATAAAAAGAGGTGCTTGGGTGGAATTATTTCCCTTTATCTTTTTTTAAGAAGCATGGTTATGAGATAGAAAGATGTTAATTCAGTGGCATTCAGAAGTGCTGAGGGAGCACAACTCCACCTGAAGCGAAACTGTAGCCACTCAGAATCAGTGGGAAATTTCCATTCTTATCCACATAACAAGTTCCTTACTCACCTCTAATGTGGTTTATTTTAAAAGGAGCCTAATGTGGTTTATTTATTTTTTTCTGAAAAAAAAAAAAAAAAGCTCCATACAAGGGACACGTCTTATATCAAAGGCCATATCGGTCTCGGTCAATAAATGTTCATTTTTAACGTCATTGTTAATGGTCGTTTAAGAAAATTAGGTCAATATAAAACTGATAAAATATTTGATTATTTCCTCTAGTTAAAGCACTTCAGATACATGCTGCTGGCCATGAGGGTTTTGATTGGTGCCTTTACCGTGACACATTATGCATGCTTTAGAAGAGTTTAAGCTTGAGAGAAGACACAATGACGGTGGTGTGAGAGTTTTTCAATGTGAAAAAAAAAAAAAGAGAGGACATCAAAATTGCAATTTTCCATAATACAGATGTTTATTTTGGTCCTAGTTTTGATGATAATGTCCTTTAAATTTAAATGTAGTAGCAGCTTACTAATTATTTCAGTTATAACATTATACATGTAATTAAATCATATGTTATATGATATCAGTTGGTTTTGAAAATGTACAACACAAGAGCACAATTACTCATTCAAATCTAGTAATACCTACAAAAATCCCAATTCCATCTGACTGAAATCTTAGTCCTGTTAATAACTGTTAATGATGAGCCCAATGCCATTTATAAATATAGCTATATAACTAATATCACAAGAAGGTATTAAGTATTTGTGACTTAAATGAATAGTTTTTTTTTTTTTTTGTAGGGCTGCCCCCTAACAATCAACTAAATGTTAGTCGACGAGAAAAGGCTTTTTCGACTAAACTTTAATCAGTTGGATAAGAAAAATAATTCACAGGAATTTGCGAAGTCACACAGTGACAGATCTCTGAACACGGACAGGCAGAACACGGCTGGTCCATGCGGTATTATGTCAGGCAAAAAATCCAAAGTGTGGGAACATTTCGAGAGGGTAAAGAATGACCACAAAAAGGTGATGTGTGACCTCAAACAAGACTAATTTAAAAAATGTAATTATGTAAGCCACTTTACACAAGTGTTCATGTGGAGCATGGAAGCTAAATTAGTACTGCACTTACACATTTAATTTCCATGTCCATATATAAGGCTGTTATTTATATTATAGGAGATATATATACACACACACACATATACACATATATTATTATTTATTTTTTTGTATGCATTCTTATCTCAGAAAAGTTCATGCTATGTTTGGCAGTTTTGTTGCGGCAAGCCTCGTGTGCTGGAACGCTTTATATTTTAAATGCTCATTATTATGCTTTAGTATTTCTCCCCGATTAATCGATTAATGGCTTAAATAAATGACTAACAGTCGACTAGGAAAAAATCTTTAGTCGGGGGCAGTTATTATTTTGGCTAAATGTCACACCTTAAATTAATGAACCATGTAAATGCTAAAACCAAAAAGATGGAAAAAAAAAAGAAAGAAAAAAAAGAGAGAGAACAAAGAAGAATGAGGCCGTGTGCCCAGCAGATCTCTAGAGAATCCACCCTGCTGAAAATGAAACAGCTTCTGACAAATGGCTTTCCTCCATAGGAGAGGATGAAAAGTAAACCTGCGGTTTTTACAATGTCATGCCCTTCCAAACAGCATCTCACACGAGAACAAGTCTGTTGTGGGCACTTGTGTTTGTAAGAGTGGACTAGTAAGAAATCTGTGGGTCAGATAATTATTTGGTAACACTACATGTGCGGAGTCAGATGGCGGAAATCACAGTGAATAATCAACAATAAAGATGGAAAAATGTGTGCGAAAATTTCTGTTGGCAGAACTAGTGGTAGTGCATGTGTATTTGTATCTTGCAAACTGAAAATGTACGTTTCTGACATTTATTCTATTATACGTTGTTGAATGTGCTTCAGAGTTATTTTTTTCCATAGTGCATTACTTTTATGTTTGTATTCCCATCTCTAAATTCACAAAAGTATTTCCATTTTGCAAAAAGCTTCATCCTGACAGCAAGCGAATCCCTATTAAACATCAAAGACTTCATAAAATGAGTGAGAGCATATGTGCATTAACCACAGACTGCAAGAGAGAAAGGGAGTGCAATAATTTGGCCTGAAATATTCATTTTGATTAAATATTTGTTGGTTTAAAATCCTAGGCTACATGTAATGGAAGTAATGATATTTTTATGAGAACAGTAACTGTAGTTGGATTATAACATGTAATCAGATATAATTGCAAGTATTTCCCCACATTTGCTGGAGAAACAAATGACAGAATCTGAATGATAGCAATGTTTTAACAGAATGCACTAGTATTTTAAATACAGTTGTTAACAGCATGAACTGACATGCTGTAGTTGAAAATAGTCACTTAAACCACAATTCCCATGTAACATCAATTACTATGCTGTAATGACTGGCTCTCAGATACGGCTAGAAAGCGTGTACCGAAGTTCAAGACTGCCTTGTGATACGTGACTAGCATGCCATTAATTATTCCATATGAAATGCAAATATAGGTAAAATGTCAAAGGTGAAATTGGCTGGAAATACGTTCTGATGTTTAATTTAACAGTACGGCATGAACATCATTACGATGTTCTTATTAGTGCTTCATCTTGTCCTGCACTGGATCAGTCACATTATTAATTTGTTTGCCAGTAAAATTAATCAAAAACTTGTTACTGGCTTGTCTGACTGTATTGTAGTTGCAGAACACCTGCTTACCCAATAAACGACACTAACACATAAGAGTCCAAGTACTTTATATTTCTAGTTTTAACCTCCTCCTGTGTCACCCAGAGTTCTCTATTAAACACTTCTATAACAAGAAAAAAATAAATAAAATAGGTGCACAATATATCAGTACTAGGGATGGGCACGACTACTCAAACGTACCGCGAGCTTCGCGGGTCTGATTGGTTAGCATCAGCAGGCCGTCCGGAGGAGACTATACAGACCAGATAACTAAATTGAAACTATGGCTTTGAAAACGTGCAGTTGAAAATTAAAACACTAAAAGTGTAAGATGTGCAGCGCAGATCTTCCATAAATAACATTATAATGAAAACACTAATGTAATAGAATGTTGTAAATTCTTTGTGCTTTAGTGGCCTGTGTTTCAGCGTTGTTGTTGTTGTTGTTGCGGGAAGAGCACAACGGGAGTTATACATTCAGACAAGTACATCAAGTTCACTTGGGCATTCGCGTCCTTTTGTGAGGCGCAAGTTGTATCAGAGATGGAACCCCGAGTCGCACTTAAGTTGCAAAAAAAAAGAAAAAAAAAGACTTGTGATCTGACTTGGACTCATGAACAACTGACTTGACACTTGACTTGGACTTGAAGAATCTGCATTTTTGGTACAGCATTCCCGATTACATTTTCTCTTTACTACCCCACACGAATGAATCCAAAACCACATTTTATTACAGTATTAATATGTGCTGCAGAAGCAAATTTCACAACAATTTATTTCTTAACACACCAAACAAGCATTATTATATGCACGCGTGACACATCTGAAGTCACATGTGTTCATCACCCATTGGAAAAGTGCTGTTATATGAATTTAACATCAAACAATCACAATATAGCCAAGTCTTACCTTGTGATAATCTGTGTGTCATTTAATTTGAAAAGCAATCTGTTTATCCAAAGGGAAGCTGCGGTGATGCACAGCTGTCAGAGGCTTGCTTGCTGTCCATTTTCAAGAAGTACACATGTTCCCCCAGAAAAACATTGATGGTGCATTATTAATAATAACAAGAAATTATTTTCTTGTCATATTTTCATCAACAGTATGTTGTAATTAAAATAGTTTCATTGTCGTAATCAGGTGCATAACCCCTAGTGCATAGTAGTAAAACGTCTACTATAAGATAATGATATAATACACAATTTGTAATACACAATTACTTTTAGTAGCCATCAATGCAGAAATATGCTTTTTGCCAGCAGAATTGTAGTTACACCTACCAGTCTGGACTAGGGTGCGGGATAAGTTAAATATTCAGAATTAGGGATCTCATTACCTTGGAATCAAGATGTTTGCTTTTACCAAAATAGATGTTAGCTGCAGCCCTAAACTGAAGCTTAAACTGTCTCATTAAATACAACAGTAATTAGCAGCCAGTGTTTCAAAAGAAACTGTCACTAACCACCTTTCTCGTGTAAAACGCTTTGTCAGGGTGTGGTGAAATTCTCCACATTATCTCAAGTCATCAATCCCTGAAATCCATAACAGACATGTCAGGACAAGTGTCTAGCACTGGTTTAGATGAAGAGTGATGAAATGCTACAGTAAATGCAAAAAAATAAATAAAATAAATAAATAAATAAGACATATGGAGGAAAACATCCTCTCACCAGCTGTGAAACATATTACACAGTCTGATAAGCCAATTTAAAGGGCTGTTGAGGAAGAACTAAACATAAGTTGTTTTGTTCTTCGCATTAAATGGCTGCCCTTTTCCCTCAAACCCCGTCGTTGACCTACGGTCCGCTACGCAGGCGTGGAAGCAGAACAGCCCCCGTCTGGCATTTTGCTTGGCCATTAAATTTTAAAACCGAGTCAGTCTACAGAGAGAACTCGTCCCTGCAGGGTGCCGTGCTTATTCTACAGCTTGGCAGACTTTTCTACACCCCTTCCCCCAAAATCTCCCTCTCTGCATCCCATCTCAGGCTACAGACCACCAATCCACCAGCTGAGGACAAGAACGAGTGAAGAGAGAGTGAGATAAACAAAGCGCTGAAGGTTTAGGTTTACTGAAGGTGTATTGTTGGTCTATGTGAACAAGCACGGGCAACTGAGGTTTTAGAAGTTCATGCAAGATATTTAAACATATATAAGAATGACACAATGGGTGATGCTAATTTGGTGGGCATAACTAATTTTTATTATTTTTCGGCCTTATCTCGTTTTTTATGAGAAAACTCTTCCCTTGCCATTGACAGGATTTTACAGCTTTCAGTGTTATCACTGTTACAAGGTAGAGGGTGCTATTACGCATCTCCTGAACGAGTAAAGAATCTCCAGCTCAAATACACGCAAAGAAGCAGCAGAAACGAGTGATCTCACATGTAAGCAGATGCATATGAAAAATAATGCGATCATCAATAATTAACAGCATATAAATCAAAACGGCCTAATTTTACAGAGTGAAATGTCGACCCAGGAAGTGGTTAGGACTGTGCTAGTCTCAGCTTCAGACGTCACGCCCACAGACCGTTGACTGAACATCTGATGCATATGGCACACCTAACTGGAAACACTTCAGGATTTTTGAAGTCGTCATCTGATTGGTTAAATTCTACAGAATGTCCGGGAGACGTGTGTGTCGAGTTCATTAGTGGTCCGTCTGGAAACAAAGTCGTCGTTATGTCAAACTCCTTTGTGGAAGAAAGCCGTGTGTTCACAACTGTGACTGAGCACTTACCAGAGTCAGCTAAACGCTGGAAGCAAGTATGTGAAGTTCGCGGCTCCATTGTTGCAGTAAACTTGCACAACATTCTTGAATTAATAATTTGTTGGACGCATGCAGGTTTGTTATCGTAGGAACATTGACTCTACATCCCCAGGCACATAAACATGACGTGGATCAAAGCGAACTGTGATTGGTTGCATTACATGCCAGTCAAACGTCCTCTTGGGCGGTCCTTGGCCAAAGAAAGCTGCGATGGAGTCCAGACCCTCTGCCGTCAGTCTGAAGGTCTGGCTACGCGAGACTAGGACTGTGCAAGCTTTGGGGGTGATGATTTACTCAATCTACTAAATCTATGTTTTGATCATCGTACTGAATCTGATCCAGACGTAGTCTTCGACAAAAAACACAATTTTATCAGTTTTATGTTTAAAATGTTGCTTTCTAAAACTTACTCTCATTCAAGTGTTGAGAAAAAAAAAAATTATAAAATGAGATAGATATATATATATATATATATAGTACAAGGCTAGAATCAGGCAGAAGCACCCCCAGATCATGAAGTTAGACCCACTGTTAAATTTGGTGGAGGATCGGTGATGATCTGGGGGTGCTTCAGCAAGGCTGGAATCGGGCAGATTTGTCTTTGTGAAGGACGCATGAATCAAGCCACGTACAAGGTTGTCCTGGAAGAACACTTGCTTCCTTCTGCTCTGACAATGTTCCCCAACTCTGAGGATTGTTTTTTCCAGCAGGACAATGCTCCATGCCACACAGCCAGGTCAATCAAGGTGTGGATGGAGGAGCACCAGATCAAGACCCTGTCATGGCCAGCCCAATCTCCAGACCTGAACCCCATTGAAAACCTCTGGAATGTGATCAAGAGGAAGATGGATGGTAATAAGCCATCAAACAATGCCGAGCTGCTTGAATTTTTGCACCAGGAGTGGCATAAAGTCACCCAACATCAATGTGAAAGACTGGTGGAGAACATGCCAAGTCGCATGAAAGCTGTGATTGAAAAATCAGGGCTATTCCACCAAATATTGATTTCTGAACTCTTCCTAAGTTAAAACATTAGTATTGTGTTGTTTAAAAATTAATATGAACTTATTTTCTTTCCATTATTCAAGGTCTGACAAAACTGCATTTTTTATTTATTTTTTTTATTTTGGTGGTTCGGTATAATTCCCTCCCAGAACTGTCTTACACAACTGCTTTCCCCAAACAGCAGCATCTGCCCCCGAAAGCAAGATAACACATTATCTTATGTATAACACGTTATGCTATATACAGTGGCTTCTCCTACTTTGCCAAGTTATATTTAGTGCCCGCCTATCAGGAAGTGACGATTTTGTTCTCTTCGACTCTTCGGAAGGCAACGGTGCTTTATTCACAAATGTTTTATATGATATTCCAATTTTGTGCATAAGTTAAATTCACAACTTTGGATGGAGACATAGCTATAAGCAATTGACTGGCTATGTGTGGATCCCTTTCATGTGTTTTTAATGCTCTCTTATAAAAAATAAATAAATAAATAAAAAACCCTGCCCTCATTTGACTCCACAATCCAGAGGGAGCTTTTAGAAGTAGCGGTTTGACACTTTTTCTCCAGCTGAACTCACAAAATATGTCAGGTGCAGGGAGGAGTGTCTCGACAAGCGGCCGCTCTGAAGGCGAGTGCTGCACCCTTGACTGCGTTAACCCCACAGGCCTGTCATGTCCTGTTGTCAAGCTGGCTGAGCAGGCAGAGCCTATGCTAACGCAGGGGCTGTTAACAAAGTACCATGCTCCTGGCTAAATTTGAGCAAGGTCACCTAAACCAGCCTCTACATCTATCGAACATGACCTCATGCATCACAGCTTCACAGACAGAAGATAAAATGCAGGGAACATTGGCTCATGAAAGTGTGAATTAATAAAGAGTCTCTGCAAAGAATGTGGGTCACGGAATCTCTTCAACCTACTCGAGAAATCAGCAGAGAACAAAGCATAATGTTGTTTTAAAGGTTCAAATTTGGCTGGTTGAAAGAGGAAAATTTCATAGTTTATGTGAATAGTGTAAAATAAACAATGGCTGGATTCAGCATTTCACAGCAGGACTGTGGGCCTTTTAAAACAAAGGCCTTACATATCACATGCTATTCATTATTTCTGGCCATCATATTGCTTTCTAAAAATATTTATTCCTTTGGGATGAATTGCTTTCCACGTGACTTGCAGCACCATGATTTCGGCAGACAGAAAAGGGGAGAGTGTTATTGGCCAACCTTACAACAGTGCTGAGGATTGGTTTCCACTGACTAAAACAGGCCGGTTTCTCACACAGCTGTGAAAGAAAAGGCCACTTTACTGCCAGAAACATCAGAGTAGATTGGAAACTAAAGCAGTGGTGAAATTGCGTCATGTTATTTTACAAAAATATAAAGTGGGAGTGAGAAGTTTTGTGGGAGAAAAACAAGTTCTGCTTGAATTCATTCAGAAAATGAGGTGATTATTGATGGCTTAGTTACAGTTAGGGATGCAACGATATAAAAGTTTTGGCAGATACCAATAATTCTTTATATTTGAAACCCTATAACTAGGGTTGTTCCGATTCCGATACTAGTATCGGAAATGCCGCCGATACCAATAAAAATTCTGGCATCGGTATCGGCGAGTACATCTACCCATGTACCGATCCGATACCATTTTATTAAACAATACCTAGTTATGCACGCTAGCTTTGCTTTACGCTGCAAATCGGAGATCAATTCTTCTTCGCTGCTCTAAACGGTGGTTGCGTGTGGCAAAACAGGAAGTTGTGCTGTTGCCACAAGCAACCACTGTTTAGAGCAGCGAAGAAGAAATGAAAACGCAAATTTTCAGATGCAGGCGCGCGGCAAGCGCATAATGTAAGAGACGCTGACGCCCAACATCAAATGGCAAACGTAATGAAAACGGAACAAAACTGCGCTACTCGTTATTTTGTGCTTCACGGACCATTAAACACAGTTTGGAACAATGCAGCGCGAGCCGATCTTGACTTGATCAAGCTACACTGTTGCTAACTTACACAGCGCTAAGAGATCCAGTAAAGAAAGCATTTGAATTCGCCACTGAAGAAATAACATCGCTGCGAGATCTAGTGAGAAACATTCACATTTCTCCGTTATTAACGGATCAAACAGCGCTGACGTGGAAACCAGGAACATTGTGCTTTCAAGTAACGTTACGTTGGTTTTATTTTGACATTATGAATAAAATTGCTGCCCTCAAATGTTAATCTGAAATAAAATAGACCTGTTTATAACTTAACTACTACAATATTACATTTCATTTTTTTATAAGGAGCTGTTTTTGTTTTATATGTCAATTATAGCTCCATCATTGCTCAAAGTAAAAAATGATCATACTTTATGATGTTAATAAAAAATAAACAAATAAAAAATGTAAATCAAGGAAATTTCTCTGGCATTTCTTTCTTTTTGCTGTATTGAAAACATACCAAACCGTGAATTTTGTGGACCGTTACACCCCTATTATTCATATATAATTTTTTAGATTCCTAGATTTTATACAGTTATATTGTAAAACTTTACCAAAAAAGAAAAACAACAACAACAAAAATCTACTGCCTTAAAGTAATGCAAACAAGTTATTGGACAACATTACTTACATATAAAGAATCAAAATGTATGTGTAGAATAGCCAATACACAGACAATAATTGTTTTAATTAAAGCACGCTGTGGGCGCTAGCTGTGAAGAGCTGAATGAACACCAGTAAACTGAAGCGCTTTGTTACCAGATTAATTAACTCAACGAAACACATACTTTTTGAGATTTATCAGATATTTATGCAACATAAACATAATATCACAACTTATATATACTTATATATACATAGTCAGAATATGTAACTGCTGTTTTGGATGCGCTCTTGCTGCAATAACGCGCTAAAACATGGCAACTAAAACCAAAGAATTCACATAATGTTATTACAATAGTGTACATGACAGTCCCAATCATAGTTACAAATTTTGTGCATTGCTGTTTGAATGGTGTGCGCTGAAGATAAAGATAATCATTCGTAAACTGAAACGCTTTACTACAGCATAATTAACTTAACCAAACGCATCCTATATGAGATAAATCAGATACAAAATGAACATCGTACAATTGCACAAAAGGCTGCAAATGCACAAGCAAACTTGACTGTGGTAGTCATGTAGTGGATGTGCTCTTCCCGTAACAACACGCTAAAACATGGGCGTATGAAAAATTCACGACATTCTTTAACAGTAGTGTTCTCATAATCTTATGTAGCCTATATGACAGATTTGTGCTGCACATGTTGCACTTAAATGTATTTTCCTTTTCGAAGTGATTCCATTCATATTTCAAGCAATTTAAAAAACATCATGGTGAACAGTGAGCATCTGAAGTGTCTCAGCTGAAAGAAATAATCCATTATTTCTTGGCTTTAATGCATCGACCTAATTTTCTTATCGGGCCGATAACAAAACAAACAAAAAAACCTATAGGATTCGACATGTGCCACAGCAGTACTGTGGAATTTTTGGACGTTCTGAAAACTTTTCTGAAATATTCAAGCATAAATTCTCCCTGTGTGGGAGAAGTTTTATGTGTGCAAACTGCACATCCAAAGCGCGTGCCCAGAAAGCTGCGTCTGATAGCACGTGAAGTGAATACTGAATTGAGCTCTCTTTCTTGCACTTGATTGGACAATTTCACACAAAATTATGTCAAAATGCACATCTTTGTGAGTATCCTAGTAAACATAGTTGGTTGTGTCTTAAATGTACGTAAACAGTTGAGAAAGAAAATGCATGTGTACCAGTACATTGGATCCGTGCATTATCTTAAATTGACAGCAGCCTAATATTCCTGCTGCTGCTGCCTTTGTTTTTGAATGTTGCATTTATATTTGTTGCTCTGTAAAGAAAGAAGCTTCTACTTGAAACAACAAAGAAACTCCAGCCTTATAAAACAAAAGCATATTTTACGGCTTGGTATACACTCTGCATAGTTGCCATTAATTCTTTATGAGCTAGTGCACAACCACTCATTTCCTTCTATTCCTGAAACATTTAGGTGTTTAAGGAACAGCTAAAGGCAATAAGCCTTCAGGGTCTCCTGGAAGCTCCTTTGGTGCTTGAAGAATTCAGGCTATCCAGTACTTCCAGGGGGAAAGGATTCCCCATGCCAACAGTTCACAAGTTCAGCATAGAATTAACTATTTATGATTATTGAAAAACATGCAGGAACAGCTCAAACAGAATAATAATGTGCCCACAGGTAGACGGAAGGAGATGTCCTGGAAGGGGACCTTAGGATTGGATTATAAATCCAAGGGTGCTTCGAACTGATATGTAAATGACATTAAGACATTGATGGAGAATATAGAATTAGGCAATTATATAGATATGAGAAACAAACAGATAGACAAAAGGAGGAGGGTGCTGAATGGCAGGGACCACACATCTAATCAGATTTTATAGATTGGGATGATCTCCCCTTTGTCTAGCAAATGTCAGAGGGTGCCAGGACCTTGTGAAAGATCAGAGGTCAGCAAGAAACTGAATGTCTTCACAGGGCTTGTGTTACTTCGTTCTGGGCATTTACCACCTGTGGTCAATGACAACTGAAATTGAAATTGATTGTCAAATTGTAAATCAGTATTGGAAAGTGGTCAGATAGCGGCCCTTATTATCATGTCAAAATGGGAAGTTGCATAGTACATCAGGAGAGAATACACTGATATAAAGGCCAAATAGTACATGGTGAAATACCTTTTAAAGGGTTAGTTCACCCACAAATGAAAATTATGTCATTAATGACTCACCCTCATGTCACTCCAAACCCGTAAGACCTCCGTTTCTCTTCTGAAGACATCTTAAGATATTTTAGATTTATTCCGAGAGCTTTCTGTCCCTCCATTGTAAGTCAATGGACAGGTCACTGTTCACGTCCATAAAGGTAATAAAGACATCAAAATAGTCCATGTGACATCAGTGGGTTATTTAGAATGTTTTGAAGCATCGAAAATACATTTTGGTCCAAAATTAACAAAAACTACGACTTTATTCAACATTGTATTCTCTTCCGGTCTGTTTTCCATCCGCGTTCACGAGTCCACATTGACGCACCAGATAACACGTCAGCAGCGTCTTACGTCAGCAGCGTCAATGTGGACTCGTGAGCGCGGATGGAAAACAGACCGGAAGAGAATACAATGTTGAATAAAGTCGTAGTTTTTGTTAATTTTGGACCAAAATGTATTTGATGCTTCAAAACATTCTAAATAACCCACTGATGTCACATGGACTACTTTGATGATGTCTTTATTACCTTTATGGACGTGAACAGTGACACGTCCATTGACTTACAATGGAGGGACAGAAAGCTCTCGGAATAAATCTAAAATATCTTAAGATGTCTTCAGAAGAGAAACGGAGGTCTTACGGGTTTGCAGTGATATGAGGGTGAGTCATTAATGACATAATTTTCATTTTTGGGTGAACTAACCCTTTAACTGTGCTAATAGGAAAATCAGAATACTCTGCAAGGCAGATTTTGTGATATCTTCGAGCTCTTATGGTGATAAGCAAAGTTTTAGAAACAAATTTGAAATGACCATTAACAGCTTGCAGTTTTTAAATAATTAAAATTGTTCAAAATATGCATCAAGGCAATACAAATCCATCAGCTTTGGACTATAAGGCTGTAATTAAACACTTCCCAATTGAGGTCCTTCAAGATTACAGGGGCAGGACTTCAAACTCGAGAATTGTGGCTTACAAAATAAGATACAGCCAGGAATGGAAACAGAGAGGCAGGGAAAGTAGCACACCCTACAATTTACAGCGGCATTTTTTTAGCCTATTTGCAGCCCACCAAACTGACAGGTTCCATTCCGCTGGCAGAATTATCAAGGGCAATTCAAGAGCATACGCTATGATCTGGCTTTTAGAACACAGACGATATATTACAGGCCTAGGGAGTCTGTCAGAGAGAGATGGGTTAGTAGACAGCATGAAAAAAAAAAAAACTACCTGAAGAACTAGGGGCTCTGGATTGAAAGCCAAGGTCATCAACAGCTGCATCCGTTCTGTGTCTTTAAGGTTCTTGAGAAGGAAGCTTCCAGAGTCCTTTGTCTCAGCGTACCTCCTGACTATTCTGTCCAGAAGTCTTTGGGACGGACAATGAACAAGGTCTGACCAGCCTTCCACGACGTCTGGAGTTAGGAGTCTGACGTCTCCATTAAGTCGGGCAAACTCAGTCTTGTACATTGCCTGGATGAGATCGCAACGAGGCCGTCCTGTTGCCCGCTTGCAAATCTTCTGGTCAATATCGGTAAGTTCTTGGTTGGAACCCAACCGCTTGAGTACAATCCTCCGCGTACCCTCGCGAGGCTCCCCGTACTGGGCGAAGAAAACGTTTTTCACATTGAAGACATCCAGGAAGCGAAGGCGACCCCAAGTCTCGAAAGATATTTGTCCATTCATGAACTTGCGACACCAACTGGTGCCAAAGCAGGCTGGGCACTTGTTGAGGTTGATGAACCTTCGGTCAGTGAGTTCGTTCTTTTGGAATGAGGCGAAGAGGTTGTGCGTGTTCATCAGCAAGATGACAAACAGCCCCACGACAAAGAGAAGCTTCAGACACCGGTACAGACGACCAAGCTTGAGAGGGAGGAAGCGCAGCATGTTCGTGCACTAGCCAGGCAGGGCAGGGGTAAAGGGTAAAGGGTAAAGGGGGAAAGGGCAATGAATAGTGTCAGGGACAGGACTCAATGGATCCCCATCACTGGTGCTGACTCATCACCTGGAGTTGCCATAGGGGGAGGAACAAGCAGAGTCCCCCCTTACAAGTGCTCGCTGGGCTAAGACATTCTCATAGCCATTGCTCTGGAGCACACTGTGCCAATGCACATAAAAGCTTGCCTGCAAAAAAGCACACAGAAAGATCAAACATATTACATTAAGTTGCAGGCCAATTTCCTATTAAGAACAACTTTACACTATTTGAACAGCTACTATCCATTTTTCCAAACCTGAAATTTCTCCTTTTCAAAGGTATAAACCTCTAAGCAAAACCAAGATTGTGTGTTGTTTCAAAATGTTTAACAAATTGGAAATGTTCAAGTCATTTGAGCGAATACATTGCTTTCCGAACTGTAACGAGATGGATTTCTGCCAGACCAATAAACGGCGAGACACTCTGTACCAGACTGTGCTGGCTCATATTTCCCTCAGAATAACTCCTAACAACTACGGATAAAAATAACGCAAAAAAAAAAGAAAAAAAAAAGAAACGGAGGCGAAAATCAGTGTTTTAAAAAGTGAGCAAACATTAAAAACAAAGATATGGCCTCTTTGAAACAAAGTATATTAAAGAAACAGTTTGTAATACTGCTCGTCAACAATAAAAGCAAATGCTCTGTGATTGATTTGCAGGTGATAAAAAAACAAGTGAGACAGACTTTCTACTTTGAAAAAGATGCACTCCTCTGTGTATCACCAGAAGAGTCATGCTGAGCATAGTTTAACCTTTGATCAGAGTTGCCCTGGTAAGTTTTAATCTCTCTTTGAAGATTTCTCTTTGAAAGTCTTGTGTCACCAAGGTAATGTGGGGAGGTGAAACAGCGCTGTACAGAGCACCATGTGAATGTGTCTGACACAGGGGTGATACACACTGATACTGATGAAGCACATCAACTGACATGCAAATCAGACAAATGAGGTGGACACCTGCAAGTAGTGCTATGCTAATACTCAGTCACTTTTATAGTATGTTAAAACAGGCTATTACATTACCACCCAAGTGTAGTTTCCACCCTTAGCACCAAATGCTTTATATGGCCGCTTACCATGCAAATGGACAATTTTCAATTAAAGCTCATTACACCATGCCTATTAAAAGCGATGGCTTTCGAGAGCTCTGCTCATTAGTAGACGAGTCAGTGTGATTAGCGAGCATGTTGACGAATTTCTGTGCATTTTAATTGACCTAGTGAGATCGGAGTTGGGGGGGGGGTCTACACCAGAAATTATAACTCATATCAGTCCTGAAACACCCTTATCAGACAGTAGTGTTTAATGGCAAATCTCACTAAACCATGTCCTGATCATATTCCAACTCAAAATCAAAAACACAAATTATAATTTGCATTGTTTTGTACCATTAGGATTGCCATTTTGACTTCTGACAATTAAGAACATTTTCTCAGCAAATTTTCACTGCCTGGATGTTTAAAATTTAATCTCATTTATTTGCAAATCTCATTAGAAAAGTTGAAGTAATGCAATGCAAAACATGTACTGCCAATATGAAACATTTACTGCCAATGTGAAACATTTTAATGGTCCTACAAATATGCTTCATTTTTATGGAACAAAATGCGTTTTGTTTTTCTTCTTTTTGGTTTTATCCACCATTACACTTAAAGATCCCATGAAATTATTTGAAAAGCACAGTTTTGTTTCCTGTGCTGAGAGGGACATATTGAAGCCAACAGGCTTTACTGCATCACAGCCATGCTGCAAATCCTCTTGTGTTTTGGACATGTAACATGGTATATTTTAATGTTCCATGGGCATGAACATTGGATGGATATAACTGCAGGCTATGATGAGTACAAAACATAACTGAAGGGAAAGATTTATTTAGACTGGTTACGTAAATAGTAGCAATTAAGGGGTGGACACCTGGGAAGTAAGTCATTTGGAATGCAGTGAAAGGAAGAGGCTAACACAGATCTTGATAAGAAGAACATGCATACTGCCTATTACAGAGGACTAGATTTACTGAATGTTCATAAAACAACTGAACATGATATGATCTCTACGTGCCATTTAACAGAATGACATCCCCAGTTTTTCACTCACTGAGCAGAGACAAAGATAAACTATGTGCATTTCTCTTCAGGAAAAATGAGGCAGTCAAGGAAAGCCATGCTCTATGTGATGCACTGCCGTTGGTTTGAGTACAGATTGGCAGAGCGAAAGCAAACAAGCTTCACTGCACGGGCTGCCTGCCTCGCACCGCACCAGATTAAGGAGTTCTCGCTCCAGCAGTCAGGTCCATGTCCACCCAGTGTCATGGAAACTCAATCATAATATTTCAAGAAGCAGGGACCTCTTTTAAATGAATGACATGTTGAAAGGTTTGGTGGGGAAAGCAAATGCATTTTGCAAAGGTTCCTGCTGATTCTTTCGCTTTGACATTTATAGTGCTCATTTCAGACTTCAGTAGGATAAGCCTGTGGGGATATGATTCAGATCAAGACTCACGCAAACCGAAAAAGACAGCAGAATTAGATTTTACTTTTCTCAAACAGTCTTACAAACCTTCCAAGTGGGTTGTGTCACTCAGGTAAATGATTAACTTCACAAATTTAAAGTGTTAAAGGCCACTAAAAGCCTTTAACACACTAACACATAAGAATAATCCCAAACCGTGGGTATGTGTTCCCAGGGGGTTCTTCTATAGTTCCAAGGGGAGATTTACCTTGCTTTGTTAAACCCATAAAACAGAAAAAAAAATCAAATTTAAAATAAATGAAATCACAATTATCACTTTTTGTAGTTAAGGCATAAAGTAGGTCCTTTCTTAATCGCTGCATAATATTATTCCACATGTATATAAAATTCCAAATTCCATTTTTCACAATCCAATCAATTCTCGGTGGATAAAATTATGCCCTACAGCTAAGCCCCATTTCATTTTATTTTCCTCATGGATTAGCCTGTTTCTCACAGAAATCAGTCAAATCACTGAAGTAAAATGAGTTACAAATGTCAATTTACATTGGCAACACGACAAAAACGACATAACTTTGTGTGAATATCCTATTTAACGACACTCTGAGGTAAATGTATGCAACTCGTTGTTCAATTAATGGCAATGCTAAATTATTTTCTCGTGTCTGGTTTGGTGTTAATTAAGGTGTATTTGAGCCATACTAAATGGGGCTTTGGAGGTATACAAGACAACAACAGTTTGGGAAACAACAGTCAGCCAATTCACAAACAGACACATTCACTCTAACTTCACTGATGAATTGTTTGTTTCCAACAAACCTCGTCCTGCCCACAGGCCTCTGTTTTGAATTACCACTCCATTACCCATAAAGTATCTACTCCCTCTCGTCCACCTCTCAGGCGGAGAAGGAAAGTATAGGAAGCCCAGCCCTGAGGGCCACTGAACACCGCTTTACACCAAAAAGCAGCTCAGAGTGTGCCAAAACAAAGGGTTGAACAGTATCTTAGAACAGTCAGCGCAAATAAACAAGCTGGCTTCGAGGAAGAACGAAGAGTGTGAAGAACAGATAATAAGCACTGGATTTTGCTCCCGATATATGCTACATTGTGAATCTAGTGATGAATATATTTAATTTCCCCTTGAAGTCAGTGTAAAAAAATTGACTCTACTTTTTAAAATCACATTCCTGGTTATATTGTGAATTATGCATCAGTGCATATTATTCAAAATAAAATGAATGCTTCCCTTTAGAATCATAATGAGGCTCCGCCCTATAATGTTTTTTTGGCTGACATCCCTAAAGCCTCTTACTTTTTAAACCCCTATTCTTCAATCACCTGGATCGCATTCTGGTACAGAACGCCCTTTTTTCACATTCCAATTAATTCCAAGTGGATAACATCAAGTCATATCATACTTTTTATCGAGTTAATATTGAGTTTCATTCTCAGAAAAATATAAGATTTTGCAAAACTGAAACTTTAGTTTCCTAAAGACTAGCGTCACAATATTTCCCTTTTTTCTTTTTTGCTTTTTTTGGTTGAGACAAACAATAAGTTGGTGTTTAAAAAGATGTTTTAATATGGGTAAAACTGATTTTTGGTAAGTCCATTAACCAGTTAATTTCAGTGAATCCTTCAAAAGTGACTGATTCACAAAACTCAATGTTGACTAAAGTCACTTTGCAGAGTTTTTCACATTTAAATGTTTCAGTAAGAAGATATGTAGGTAATTATTGCTGTTTATTGCGAAATGAGTAGCCTATATATGCACACATTCGTCGCAAATTGACTAAATGATTGGGCATACATACCAGAGAGAAATATGTTGTTTCACCAAAAGATCAAGATAATAAATTATCATCATCATTATTATTATTAATATTATTATTGCAGGTGTATGGATGAAATGTTAACAGTAAGATCAATAACATGCATTTAGAAATTTCTCATTACATGCCAACTGTATGAATGGCAACAATGGCTGTTTAACTAAAATGATAGTTCCTCTGACTGAATGGGAAACAAATATTAACTTTTTTTAAATAATTCAGATAAATGGAGATATATGTAGAATATTGCTAAAATGCTGAACAGTATGAAAACATTTTTTTTTTTTAGCCAGGCCCTAATCCGTAACACTTTGAGTCCAAGTTTGAGACTGTACTGAATGCATTTTGTTAACTTTATTCCTATTACATTAAGCATTTCACAATGGCCTTGTCATTAGCTTTGCACATGCTGAGCTGCAGGCGTGAAGAACTGCAGTTGCCAAGGTTATCGACTGCAGGAGTCAATAATGTTTGATCACAAAAACAGTCATCCACAACTGAGCCGCCTCAATCCAGCAATCCGCACAGACAATGATTAATGGAAACAAATTTTATTTCACACACTAACAAATAAAAACCACTCTAAATTAATGATTAACCACATTCTCATTCAAAATTGACATATGAATCTTAAACTCAATTATGTGGTTACACCTCGAGTTTCTCTAAAGGCTTTCGTTCTAGATATTCTGAAGCAACTACAAGGGAAATAACACTAATCCCAAAGTAAGCAAGTTCTTTAGGCAAATGAGTGTGCAGTAGAGACAATCGAACAAATGCTACAGTTTAATCGGATACAATGATCGCCTTGTGTTCACAATTACTACGCGACCAGATCTTTTTTTTTTCTGTCAGCCACCAACTTGATGTCTTTACTTCATTAAGAGGGTGCATGAAAACTCCCATTTATAAAGTCTTGATGTCTTGTTTCTCATACTATTGGGGATTACGCCAGGTGCATGTCGTTAAAAATAAGGCTTAATAAAATGTCTCCACTTGATGGTGAGTTTGATGTTGTGAGCTGTGTTTTATCATACAGGTGTGGCTTTCTCACACTCTGTGTCCTGACAGTAGGACTTCTCAGACAGATGCTTTAAAAACATGGCATGCAACAAGGTCTTCATATTAAACATTTTGTTTGTAAACAGCCTTGTTTAATAATATTATATCCAAGACTACTGTTAATTTGTCAGACTGCAGGATCATTTAAAACTAACTAGTGAAGTTAAAAAGACAATTAAAAACAGTGTTAAAACTTAAAAGAAATTAAGACCTGATACAACACCTACGACACTATACAGCACCTAAACCACCTTCATACATTTAACTTAAAATCTTTATATGCCCGTTTAATAGGATAAACGCAACATGTACCCATTCATTTGAAAAGTCTTGGCTTAATCGATAAGTGTATGGGTGTCAATGCTTAGTAAATTACATTATAATCCAGAGATCTTTCAGACTGCTCTGAGGTCAGCTGAATCCGAACATGTTATTTCAAGTGTCAGATCAGTGCCAAGAAATCTGAAACCTACTTCATGATCTCCTGAGCTGTGCTGTTTCAGAATACAAGATGAGAGCAAGACATGATACATCCGTTTGTCTGCATTATAACTTGTCTTTTTAATTAGATTTGACTATAAGTTTCACATAAACCTCTCACACACTTTTCTTTCTCTGTAACAAGAAAAAAAGAAAAAGAAAAAAAAAACAGAGAAATTTGATTTTGCTATGTGGCCTCCCAAATCTTTTAACCAATGTATTTCTATGACTTTCCAGGTGTTCGTGCACTGTAAAAATTAATTTTCGTGATTTATCACAACTTTTTTTCTTTTGTCAAATCAACTTAGACAATTAATGTGGTTCAGATAAAATAATATTTTGAGCTTCTGTTGATTTAACCAATCTCTTTTATATTAATCAAATTTTTAATTTCAATGAACTCAAAATTGTAAGGCTAGACCAGGTTACTCGCTTTAAGTTAAACCAACAATTATCTATATTTTTTACAGTGTGAATAAAATGATTATTTGCATTAGAATGTTTTTTTATTTAGATGACACTCTTCCAGTCGACATGTTTTCACTGTAGAAATACTAAATCACAAATGAAGAAATTTCAGTGGTTTTCCATAACTTGAAGACAGAAAATGAAGATTGTGTCCAGAAACAAGAGTTTGTTTTAATTAAATTCACTACAACTAGGAAACTTCCAAGCTGACTGGACAATAGACGTTTTCAACAGGACAGTGAAGAAAAAAGCAGGAAACAAACCTGAGAGAGAGTTTCTTCAGTCAGTCCTGCAGGAGTGAGTCTCTGGATCGGTTACTCTGAATCATTGTTCAGGATGGAGCGCTCGCGCTGCTATTACTCTGTAGCGCGTGAAACGCTCCGATAAAAGACACACGAAAAACATTGTATCCAGACGCTCAGAGGCTCACATACTCACATCAGACAAACTCAGATGTTCTTTCCATTAGGGGATCAGCCAGTTAGCAACCTAGCGAGAGACATAAACAGTGGTCAAGCCTCTAATTCTCAATCTCTTATATGAATCACTCGACTTCACAAGACTTCTGGAGCAGGACTCTTTTTCTTTTCCCGGTCTTCTGAGAGCTAGAGTTTGATCGAGCGCGGTCTCCACACACACTGCTGCTGATCTCCAGCACTAACAACGATCCACAGCGACCGACTCTTTCCAACATCGAACCGTCAGTATTTACGACGTCCTTCATCGCTTTACGTTATTGGTTTGAGGGCGTTGTCATGGCGCCCGCTCCCGCCTCCCCTTACTGTCCTCGTTTTCCATGATAGGTGAATATTGCTTTGCTCTAGTCTAAATAAATATTATACATATTTAATTATGGATTAGATTAATTAAGGGTCAAATTAATTTATTAAAAGAAAGAAAGAAAGAAAGAAAGAAAGAAAGAAAGAAAGAAAGAAAGAAAGAAAGAAAGAAAGAAAGAAAGAAAGAAAGCATCTTATGGATGTGTTTGAGGGATATGGATTACATTAAAGTCACCATGAAATCGTTTTTTTCTTTTTTTTATGGAACATTGCAGTATTTAATATAAATTATTTACCCGTGCACATCATTATTTATTTATTTAATTCACGTACCCTGGTATTCTTTAATCAAAATAACTTCCTTTTCCTCCTGCAGCGACATCTCTTCTCTAATGACGTGTTTACTGTCGTGAGGGCGGGACAACCTGTCACTCACATGTTGTCACTCAAACAAACACCATCCAATCAATTCCCAGTGGACAAAAATCAAGTATCAGCCTACATTTTTTTAATTTTTCGAGAAGTTTCACTTAGAAAGGCTAATAGAGAAGAAAAGAGGATCGCAACTTCCGTTTTATAGCATACTTTAATTATATAAAAGAGGCTTCATGTCATTGGGGTGATCTCTGGCTTCCATGTGTTGGGGATTGTGAAGAAACGAGAGCTTCTTTTGGTAAATCGCCCAACAGAGTGTCACTTTTGAGCCGTGCCTGAAATCCATTTTATAGCAAATTATGTCTGTAAAAGCATGTGGCCATATTCCTTAAGGACGAATGTGGGCCAAAGCCTGGAGAGCCCAGTGGCTGATCTGGACTCATTCCCAAAAACACACCATCATCTGCTGGAACAGAGGAAAAGGAGAAGAACCGGCACTGAATTATTAATGATTTTACAAGCAACAAGCATATTTTGTCCCTGTATAATGCCGTTAAACCCGCTTAATCTTAAAATCATATATAGCCAAATATTATGGCTTGAAATTACACACAAGAATAACAGGAACATATAATGTTAATAGCCTACTCCACAATAAATGTCCCTTCAGTGAAAATAAATAAAATAATTATTAATAATAATAGATTTGGAATGGAAGTAGTAAGAATATGCTTGTATGCAGATGGTTCCACTGTGATGAAAGTTCATGATCGACGGGACATAATTACAGCAACAAGGTTTTAAAATGCCAACCAAAAGAAATCCTTCTACAATACCGATGATGAAAAATGTTTGCATGTGCTTCCACCTAGTGGCAAATGAATAAAAATGATTTTTTTTCCTGACATTTTTATGTGGGTGTACATATATTGTATTAAAAATGTGCACACAAAATATTTGATCTATCTATCATGATCTATCTAGATAGATAGATAGATAGATAGATAGATAGATAGATAGATAGATAGATAGATAGATAGATAGATAGATAGATAGATAGATGCACATTTTAAAAATTGCACATTTTATGGGAACATGAGAGATCTGTGTTGAAAATGCATTATTTGACTTGCTGGCATTTTTCCTGTGCCGCTTATTAACTTTTGCTCTTTCATGTCTCTCTTCCCTTTGGTAATCAATTTGGAGATGTGTGATAGTGTCAAGACCCTGTTAATATCAAATACTAAATGCAAAAATGTCCACTTCAAAAACGCAATTGATTGCATGTTAATTGCATTATGTTAATTGTTAATTGCAACTTTTTTATATCATTTACTCACCCTCATGTTCCAAACCTGTATGAATTTCTTTCTTCTGCTGAACACAGAAGAAGATATTTTAAAGAATGCCGGTAACCAAAACAGTAACCAAACAGTTGATGGGCCCCATTGACTTCCATTGCATTTTTTTACTATTTATCAACTTTTTGGCTACCCATATTTTTCAAAATATCTTATTTTGTGTTCAGCGGAAGAAAGAAATTAATACAGGTTTGGAAAAAGGGTGAGGGTGAGTAAATGATGACAGAATTTTCATTTTTGGGTGAACTATCCCTTTAAGTAGGACATCTTTATTTTATTTCATACTTCTATTGTCTTTGAAATATACTAAATATAATAAACAATAAAATATACTTCAATGTAATTTCTATTTAATTGCCCTGTATGTAAAGATACTTTTTTTAAAGATACAACGTTACACATTTGTTTAAATTGTCTAAAATGCATGTAGTTAATTTAAAATTGTAAGTACTTTACATGTGCTTAGGTTTGTTAGTCCACACATCAAATAGGTGTAATTATTTTAATCATGACACGATTTTTTTTAAAACAACATGATATAAAATGTACTTTAAAGTAAAACTTTTAATTTGATTTAATTACAAAGTCCTTTTTTTAAAGAGTGTACTTAAGTGTGTTAAAAACTGATTCAAAATGTACTCTCTATAAGTACACTTAAGTGGTCTTTTATTTATTTAAAATGATATACTTTAAACATTTTAAGAACACTACAAGTGAACATTCAAAACAATTAAGTGCACTTATTTTTCACAAGGGCTGACACTGTTGTCCCCTTGGTAACCAAGTACACTAACTTCTAAAAAAATATCTAGGGCAAAATTGTTGGTTGTGTCGAAAATGACACCAATCCAGAACTTATCTATAAATCAAAATAATACGGTTATGTTTAAGCTCATGTATTTCACGGATTGTGTTGCCATAACACACATGAACACGAAGATGAAGGTAATAAGGCAGTCTTTAATAAATCCACAGGTAAATCCACATAAAGAGAATAGCTTATCACACATCCAGACATTGCAAGACCCGACAGTGATGAACAGAAAGAAGGGAACTTAAATACACAGGCAAACAAGGATGATTAGACACATACACACACCTGAACTGAGTGATGAATGACAACAAACAAGGCAGGGAGAACCAAAATAAACACTCTGTTCACAATATTATAGTTTTATGAATATAATTATTTATTATTTATGATGGTTTTTCATTATTTAAGATGAGAAGTCTTTGTCTAGAACAAGGGTTATACAATAAAATACAAGGCATTTGAAATAAAAATGTTAAAAAATATATATATATATATGAAAGCATGGTGAAAACCTTCCAAATCTTTATGTGAACTTCATATAACCAAAAGAAAAAAGTTGAAACCTGTTAGTTTTAATAAAATTCAACCACTGGGGCATAAAAGTCATTTCATAAAAGTCAAGATTATAAGGCAAATTTTCTTCTTTTCTATCATCCAGTTCACGAATCGACGAAATTCCACATCATCTGCATTTTCTTTTAATAAAAATGCAAATGTTTCAGAATCAAGCAGTTTCACGGTCATGATGTAAACTCATTGAAGGTGCATTGCTCACTTCCCTTTCGCTGGCCTCTCTTAACAAGGACTGAGTGTTCAGGTCAGCTGGTTCAAAGCGCTCTCAAAGACGCCACCAATTACTCTGAACGAATGCTTAGCCCCAGTAAGCACGCTTCATTTAAGCTTTTATTGCAGGAGACTGCGGAACAATGAACTTGGCTTATTCTAAACGACGGCATTAAAATCTTCATTAATGCATGGAATGGGGAATGGGGGGGTTGGGGGAGCTGCTTTTAGGTGTTTCCTGGCTGCTTAAATCTTGAAGTCATTAGGCCTATGAAGACAGGAAGAGAGGGATTTTAATGCACCACTATGCAGGGTACAATATTTGGTAACTGATTTACCAATGCTTGATTTGAAAGCATTAAGCAAAACTCATGATCCTGTGTGCTTTCTAAAACAGTAAAACTCTTAAAGAAAAAAAATATATATTACAGCCATATTCTGCTGAGAAGTTTTAAATAATCTTCAATGCTGCTCTCTTTTTTGAGAACCCTTGTGAAAAATATGTACACATTATCATCATTATCAATTATTTATATAGTCTTAATAATGAAATATGGTTAAAGTGTTTTACCAATACTGACAAGCATTTATGGGAAACTAAAATAAACTTTAATCTAATTTCTATTAAAACTTGTATGTCATGTATTCAAATATACACATAAATATAATTACACATTCGTAATGATGCACTTGCAATTTAGCACAAATCATAATAACTTTAAAGGTATAATATCGAAAAACAAACTACAGTTAAAATTACTATACATGTGCTTTAGTAAGTTAGTCAAGACATCAAAATGAGTGTACTTTAAAGCATGACAAAAGATAAATAATTATTTAAAATGTAGGCCTACTTTAAGTTTAATTTGACATTAATACAAAGTGCACATTTAAAGGGATAGTTCACCCAAAAATGAAAATTATCCCATGATTTACTCACCCTCAAGCCATTTTACAAACACAATCGAAGTTATATTTAAAAATATCCTGGCTCTTCCAAGCTTTATAATGGGAGTGAATGGGGGGCGAGATTTTGAAGCCCAAAAAAATGCACCCCTCCATCATAAAAGTAATCCATAAGTCTCCAGGGGGTTAATAAAGGCCTTCTGAAGCGAAGCGATGCGTTTGTGTAAGAAAAATATCCATATTTAAAACTTTAGCTATAATAACTAGCTTCCGGCAGACGGCCTACGCATACTGCACAAGTCGACTCGCGCCACAAGAGTAACCCCGTGACGTGATGTATGGTGTAGCATATATAGGAGTATCGTAAGCTCAAGCTCCTCTTCTCTTATATCAAAATTTCTCGTTTTAGACTTCTAATTTGTGACCGGTGTTTTGTTTTGCTCTATCCTCTGTGCTTCCGCGTTCGTCATTGCGTCATTCGTCGGGTCAGAGTTACTCTTCCGCTGCAAATCGCAGCATACGCAGGGCCGGCGCGTGCACTTCTGCCGCTCTAGGCGAAAAACATTTGCGCCGCTGTGATGAATAATACGGTTACTCGGTGTATTGGGTCCGGGCGTAGGACCCCATTAGTATGCCAGTAGGCTGTGAATACGGTAAGGCAGTATCAGTGCAGTATAAGCTCATAGCACGATCATCGGATAACGTTAGCTGTATGCTATGCTATTATCTAAGCTAACTAATAAACACACGAACAACGAGAAATGTTTAATTTCACAATATATAGCTTCGGTTAAATACTAGTATATGAAACGTATAATTTAATATACATTAAATACATTAATGACTTGTTATAATGTAGTACAAACGTCTTCTATAATAAAATGATTTTGTATGATTTGTAACCAGGCACTAAAGCGATTACCCATAAAACGGGCTTTGAGCCAATCGGATTGCTTGGGTCCTACGCCCGGACCCAATACACCGAAGTAACCATATTATTCGCCACACCGCCCCTAGGGCTGGTCCGAATAGGCCTACCATTTTTTGAGCTTCGAAGCTTCGGTAGTAATGAACATCGAATATTCAAAGCTTCGAGAGGGTGCTGAACATATTCTTCTCTCTAATAAAGGAAGGAATCCCTATGTGTCTGTATGTCCGTTTGCATTTTGATTATTTCGAGAACCGTTCATCCAATCGACTTCGCAAGGGAGTCCAGTGTCGCATTTGGTGGTGCAAGATAGACACGCGAGACGCGACACGTTCAGAGTTAATAAACTGTTAGTAAACTACAGAACAACGCGAGCGGGAAGCGGCGCACCTCACGCGGGCAGGGCTTATTATAGGCTACTTAACTCACGCTGCACTAGTGATATAAAACGCACACACACAGGTCTGTTAAATTAAGCAATAGGCCTACTTTAAGGTAGTCTATATGTTTCTGACTAACAAATTACTGACACAGTAAAGGGTAGATTTAAATAAAGAAAAACAAAATTTAAATAAAGAAAAACAAAATTTAAATAAATAAAAAAACAAAATTTAAAATTTAAATAAAGAAAAAACGAAATTTAAATAAAGAAAAACAAAATTTAAATAAAGAAAAAACGAAATTTAAATAAACAACATTTAAATAAAGAAAAAACAAAATTTAAATAAAGAAAAACAAAATTTAAATAAAGAAAAAAAAACAAAATTTAAAATTTCAATAAAGAAAAAACAAAATTTAAATAAAGAAAAACAAAATTTAAATAAAGAAAAAAAACAAAATTTAAATAAAGAAAAAAAAAATAAAGAAAAAACGAAATTTAAAATTTAAATAAAGAAAAAACGAAATTTAAATAAAGAAAAAAACATTTAAATAAAGAAAAAACAAAATTTAAAATTTAAATAAAGCAAAAACGAAATTTAAATAAAGTAAAACGAAATTTAAATAAAGAAAAATGAAATTTAAATAAAGAAAAACGCAATTAAGTTTAAATTAAAAACGAGATTAATTTAGATTGATAATAACCGGTAAAAAGGCTAATACATTTTGTTTCTATTGTTATATTTTCCACAATGTCAAAGCAACGCAGCTTAACCCAGAACACAAGCTCAGGCACTTCTGTCCATACAAACTCCGCTGTTCTGCGCTCTAGCCAGAGAACACTCCCGTTGCAGGAACACTTTAGTAGTCCAAGAGGAAATACGTAGGTGGATGTGATTGGGGAATTTGGCTGTTAAAAGTGTAACATTTAAAGCCACTTATATTAACGAAATGACTCAAATAAAGATTCGTTCATTTTGATGAACGAGATCGAACAAGAGAGTCAGTAAAATGATCCGAACTTCCCATCACTCAAGGTGTGTTCGACATCGGCTGCGGCTGGATGCACCCAATCGGCGAGAGTAGCCGCGTGCAGGCGGGGAGGAGCTGCAAACGGAGACGTGAAGTCGGACACTTTCTGGTTCTTGTAGTCATAGATATCATATAAAGGCTAGATGTCTCGTCCGCGCTGCTGGCCAATGGAGCTCGATATCCGCACACGGCGGCCATCTTACGACAGGGTGCTCGCTCACTCATAACATGGTGCATGTACTTTTAAATAACCATAACTTGCTCAATTTTCTACCGATTTTCAAACGGTTTGGTTTGTTATAAACGTCAGAGATGTAGCTATTATACTGCATACATATGAATAATTATGTTCAAAATGTTTAAGCATTCAGAATTATAGCCACGTTAATAACGTTTGTAAGAAACCAAACCGTTTGTAAATCCGTCCAGATTTCAGCGAGATAAGAGGATTTGTGTGCGTGCTGCTCACTCACCTTAATTCACAGAGCCCTGTCCTAAGATGGCCGCCGGTGATGCCGGAAGTGACTCCGCCTTAAGACATCTAGCCTTTATATGATATCTATGCCCGTAGTGACCACTCACGTGGTGTTTGCATACTTTACCACAGCTGCAGTGAAATAAATGCAATATTTGCCAAATAATACACAGATGTTTCAGAGACATTTTAATTCAATACTTTTATGTACTGCTTCACACAGCGTCTGTTTGAACAAGAATAAAGTTCAACATAAGCTACTATCAATGAAGTGGAGTCTACGTTTTTTAAGCAGTTTTAATTTGATAAACATGACACAATATAACATGACAAGGACACGAAAAGAGTTTTCACTGTTATAATAAACTGATTTGAGAGCTTTAGAGGAACTAAAGGTGTTCGAATAAACACGAAACACACGTGATCGTTGTCATGCGGTGAATCCGGCCAATCGTGGAACAGCTGTGTCGTCATCAGCCCACGTGCAGCCCAGTGCAGCCGCTCTTGAGAAGCTGCGCTGGCTGAGTTCTCCGGCTACTCTCGAATTGCTCTCGCGGTACTTTGATGGCATACGTCACAGTCACGTGGCGTCGGCGCTGTATCAAGTCGGACAAAATTTCTAACCGGCATGCACTGCTTCAAGTCAGCCGCCGATCGGTCTGCGCAGAGCTGCATGAAGTCGAACAAGCCTTCAGTCATGACTAGTGAGAGCAGGGGGCGGGGCGGGGCGGGACGGCGCAGCGGCAGCTCAGCAAATCATATAGCCTATTTTGTGAATTGTTCATTCCCGATTGGCACACATTTTGCCGCCCTTACAAAAGTGCCGCTCTAGGCAATTGCCTAGTTCGCCTATATGGACGCGCCGGCCCTGTGCATACGGCCGTCTGCCCGAAGCTTTTAAATCTGGATATTTTTCTTACAAAAACCCATCATTTCGCTTCAGAAGGCCTTTGTTAACCCCCAGGAAACTTATGGATTACTTTTACGATGGATGGAAGCATTTGTTTGGGGCTTCAGAATCTCACCCCCCATTCTCTAATATTATAAAGCTTGGAAGAGCCAGGATATTTTTTTAAATATAACTCCAATTGTGTTCGTCTGAAAGAAGAATGTCATATACACCTCGGATGGATTGAGGGTGAGTAAATCATGGTATCATTTTTGGGTGAACTATCCCTTTAAGTACTATTCAATACATTTTTCACAAGGGATTCTGGTGGTCATACATCAATGACAAAAAACTGTATACGTTTTTTCCCCAAAAAAATATCTCTTTCTTCTAAGAAAAGTTGACCAGCATATGGGTTTGGATCAACATGAACATGAGTATATAACAGAATTTTCATTTTTTTGGTGAACTGTTCCTCTAGGAATGATTGTGTTTGTTGTTTATTGGTCATTTAAATGGTTTGTGTTAGGCTCTGTGCCACATGGATCATAGTGATTGTGAAAAGTAATTTGTGTTCAATTGAATAACGTTTTGCTTGCTAATATTACCCATTTACGCATCTGGCAGCTGTTGTCTGTTTCGGTGGCTGACTGCACACAGCCCTGAAGGAAATGGGATGCTGCATGTCCAGATTAGCATTTCTTCCCACAGGGAAATCCTTACCCCTAATCAGACGACCCACTCACGCCTGCCTTGCCAATTTCATTTAACCACACCAAATTATTAGTATAACAATTTCTAGCAAAGTGTGATGAGCTTTGAGCAAGGCTTTTATTTTATTTTTCATGCCAGTTTTCCACACGCCCAAAGAAGCGATGTTAACTGTACTAATGCAAATAAATGTTCATGTTTCATGCAGTAGACAGCGGGGTCAAAGAAAAGTCTCAGAAATTCATTTAAACCTGTTTAAAGGTCTCTAAAATTTTAAAATTCTTGCCCAGTAGTTTCTCAGTGTTCCTATTCAATAACATGTCTCAACTTGTCTCAACTCTCTTTGTCTGCAACATTAAATATTAAGGCATTCAAATCTATGCTTTTTATTTGCTCAATGCAATTTTTCACTCAACTTGTTTGGGCTGTCAACGTTAACGCTAACATTAATTAAATTCCTTAATGTGTTAAAATAATTTAACGCTAATAAATTACTGAGGCACTTGAAATTGCGTCATTAACGTAATTTCCGTCACGCAGTTAGATGATCTTAGAAGTTGGGAGGTCAGTGTTTACAATGGCGCAAGCACCTGTAGGTGGAAATTTCTATTCTGACCCCTTAACCCATTTCGCTTCTGTGTTTGCAATCATTTTAAGCTGCTAAACTCTGGTAAAGTTTTCAGTCCAATGATCCAGTAAGCAAATTCATTCAACAATCAGTCCAAAACAGTGCTAATGTAAAGAAAACCAGAGATGGCAGAGAGAATAAAGACTCATGTTGCGTTTTCAGTGAATGTCTTTATTCCAGTGTGTGTTTTGCTTTAAAACACAAGCTCAAAATAAACGGAACGTCAAACATCCCACCGCTGTATGGCCAGATGATACGCAAACTATACGTTTTTGTGAGAATCCCCCTTCAATCTGATGGTTTACTTTGCTGGATATAGCAAATAATGACAAAATGAACATGTTAAACAAGTAAATGGTGTATGCTTAATTTCTTAATTTCTTGAATGTGTGTGTCTGTGTGGATGGAATCACGCTGAGAGCAAGTGGATGGTCACTCAATATTTCCTTTTTACTGGGCCTGGGACAGACCAAACTGGGACCAAAGACTGGTTAGAGTCCAGTTTATCAACGCTGCACAGAAGTCAGCAGCGAGAGATGTGAGACTCTGCTGAATATACATTTTTACAAGGTGATTGTGAACATATAGTGCACCAAAACTCAAAATAAAGCATACCTTAAAAAAAATATAAAACACTGTCTCTGTTCTCATTTCTCATCAATTCATATTAATACAGAGAAACTATGAACTTAAGTAACCATCATTTGACATTTTTGTATAAATGAAATGCAGAAAGGGAAAAAGCACAACTCTAAAATGGTGCAATACATAGTTCAGCACATGCGAGCATACAACACGTGTACTAAAGCGAATACTCAATTCGGCTAACAAATCTTACACAGAACATGACAAAACCGGATAAAACACATACCTGGGACAAAAACATCCCAAAAGCTGGTTAGAGTACAGTTCATCAACGTTGCACAGAAATCTTAAAGACCCCCTGTGATGAAAATCAAGTTTGTATTGTTGTTTGTATGTCTATATGGTGTTTTTCAGAGGTGGAAAGTAACGGATTACATTTACTCACGTTACATAATTGTGCTGTTTTGCTTAGTCTTATAATAAGCAGACGAGGCGTGATAGATGGTTTCTTTATCTTTACTAGACAACTTGCACATCAACACTGTACCGTGCTACCCGTATATCCACATGCTACATGCCCCCTCCCTAGACGGGCTTCTGCGCATGCTCCTAACTAGTGTGGCATGCTGGGTAATGTAGTTCTTAAACTAATGTACTTGTAACATCACAATAATTGAGTAGTTTTTGTGTGTGTGTGTGTGTAGCCTACTTCTACTTTTTAAAGTAATTTTTTAAAATCTGTATAGTATAGTATATAGGATATACATAGTATCTATCTGTATAGTACTTCGCTACATTTTAAATCATATCTATTACTGAGTAAAATAATAATAATACAAGGGGGAAAAAATTGCGCTCTGAAAACTACTGCATTGAAAACTACTGCATTGATTGAAGGGCAGGAGAACTAACCAGCAAATAAAGTGATGCTGACCCAGCTGAAAGTGAAACGCCATCGAATTCTTATGAAGCGAACCATGGCCAATATGGGAATACTTTGGATGTTTAAAAAAGTAGTGGTGAGCAGATCGAGGCTTCGTTGAACATTGAAACAGTTGAAGCAAATGTGCCATATTGTGTCGAGGCTTCGAAACAATCCGACACCCGTCTCCACGGTGACCCCTAGTGGTCAGAACAGTGTAAATGCAACAAAAACCCGGGCCAAGCATGCACAAAAACACCTCTTCCAAATCTATTGCAATTTTTTTTATTGAAAGTAAAATCTTTAAAATGCAATTATCTAATCATCTAATAAGATTATTAGGTGTCTATTAGGCCTGAAGAGACATGTAGTATCACTGACATTTAAAAAGTGACTATTAAAATTTTTTAATTGTATTGATAAGTGTTAATGTGCACATTAACTATCTATTATGGACACCCATCCCTTTCAGGCCAAATGCATTGACTATGGGAGCCTAAATTGTGCTTGGCATACATAACTAAAGGTAAAACAGAACTGAAACTTTCAAAGTTTGGTGAAACACTGATGATTTGTTACTTAATTCCAATTCAGTCTGCAATATAAAGTACACATTCTATATTGGTTCATACTGTGCTGCAAAACCATCATCAAATAAACAACGACCGGCATAAGTTTACATGTACCGGCTGTCTGTACAATTTATCAAGCAGGCCAACAGACGAAACAGTCGTTAGGTTTTCAGTCTCAACACTGTTTTAATGTGAAAAGAAATGTACTTGCTGCATTGAGAATACATGACCAAACATAATATTCTTAAAAAACAAATAAAGTGGAGATAAAGTAAATTAAGGAATGAATTACATAGACAAATCCAAACAAAAATATGTGGTCCTTGTAAACTGTTTACCTAATAAATACTCACAACCATTGCAAAATTCTAGAATTTCATTATGGTAATAGGTCCTATATTTATTTTAACTCGTAGACACTTATCCGATAGAGCTCTGTCTCGCTGATGTTAAATATGGGAGTCTTGTTTAAAGTAATTCAGTGCTGATAATTTAAAAAGTTTAAAGTAAATACTCTATTTCTTGGCTTTGCCCTGGCCTGCCACAGCCTCCATGGCTTTGCGAACAGTTTCTTTGTCTCCGAGGAACTGCATGGGCTTGATGGGCTTCAGGTTCTTGTCCAGCTCGTAAAGAATAGGGATGCCTGTGGGCAGATTCAGCTCCATGATGGCCTCCTCAGACATACCTGTGAGGAAACACTATGAGACTGTAGAAAAACTGAAATGTGACCTCTCATAAGAGCTTGTGACGAACTATTTCTAAAACAGCATTCAAATGTCCTTAAGTAGTAGGTTTAATTTTTAAATGTATAACTTATTAAATAAGATGTTTTTGTGCATATCTGTCTAGAGTCTAGACTAGGGTGTTTGTAAAGTGCTCTAACAAAGTAAACGGTTATTTATTTTTTTGTGGAATTGAAAGTAATTTTCAATTCCACAAAATTGGAATTGGTTTGTTTTGTTTGTTCAATGAATGGCTCAGCTAAACAGGCCAATAAGAGACTACTAAATACCATTATTAATTGTAATTATACTAATGTATAAATAAAACATCTACAAATGTATAAAACTGATCAGAGATCAGGTAAAAACCACAGACACTTGTTCTTTGGTTCTCAGTGACTCCTCATGATTCATGGGCTGACAGAGATCATCGCCCCCAGCAGTGAACCATTGAAATTTCTAAGTGTTTTGAAACGTTTGAAACGTAATGAAGCCTTGTTTACTGAAATCACGTGACTCTAGCAGTTTTATACACGCTCAGAACCACTGATTCAAAACAAAAGATTCGTAAAGGTTTCAAAGCTTCATGAAGCAGTGTTTTGATGCAGAGGGAATCCCAGAATCCAGTTATTAAAATTGAATTTACATTATAACACAGTTGTCACGTAAAACATGCAAACTGATGGATGGATGAATAAAGCGAAAGCAGAGCTTTGCAATTAATCCAATCATGACATGGTCTGTGAATATTAAAGCACAAAAAGGTCATGGTGTTTTCAGCGTCTCAAAAAATATGAGGACATGAATACATGAACATTTCCAGAGCTGCTCTGAGAGAATGCCTAATGAGCATTTTCAGCATTTTATTTGAGAGAAACCATTGTCAAATACACACAGGTCTTCACTACAACCCGTCAAAATAAAAGTTTGGTTTAACTAGGACAAATTATGACAGAAATATATATTGTAGGCCTACAATAGAACGTACTTCTCAAAATAATAATAATAACAATAATAATACAATTTATTTAAACATTATTTAAGGAATATTTTGTTTGTCCATGGTTTAATTTAGTAAATCTGTTTTGCAGCACTTCCCCCAAAAAATAAAAGGAAAAAAGTTTACATATTAATTTTATTACCACCGTTTTTGATCATTTATTTTGATTAAATCATAAAAAAAGAAACATTCATTTTCTGAATAAAATACATTTCATAGGACTCTATTATTCTTAAACATTTTAATAAATTATAATGTTAAAAATAAGTTGGTAATCTAATTCATTATCAATTATTGAATTTAGTTGATTAGACATGTTTTATTGAAATTTTAATAAACAAAACAAACAAATGATTTCAAGTTTGTTTTAATAAAAGCATTTGTTCAACCAAAAAAAAAAAAAAAAAGAAGAAGAAGAAAACAGTTAATAATAACCATCATTTAATAATACTGTTTATTTATTTAATAATTTATTAATACCGTAAACCGTGATATTTTCTGAGACGTTATCATACTGTGAAAATCTCTTACCCTTACAACCCTACACAGGAGAGTCCCCCACCCCCGTTAAAAAAGTAACTCAGTAACTTTTACTCTGAGAAAATTTTAAATGAGCTACTTTTTATTTTTACTTGAGTAGATTTTTAGACAAGTCATTTTTCTTGTACTTGTTGTGAGGTATTCTATTCAATTACATTTAATAATTTAGCGAACGCATTTATCCAAAGCGACTTACAAATGAGAAGAGCAATAGAAGCAATTAAATTAACAACAGGGCAACAATATGCAAGTGCTGTGACCAGTCTGAGTTTAGTCTAATGCTATGTTTACAACATCCCCCCCCCCCCCCCCAATATATATATGTCCATACATATACAGTACAGTATACCCACTACAATACATTAGACTACACCACTGACCATGCCATACGATTTATCATTGTCAATACCAAAGATATCATTAGCTAATGAATGTTAATACTTTCCCTCTATTCTTTTCAAGGCAAGGCTCGATGGCCATAGAGGTGAAAGGCTCCAGAAGAAAATTCGGGTGGATCCAATGCAGACTGACCTCACTGTCTAGCAGACTTTTGCGTTTTTACCCTTTAGACGGGAATGCGACGGTGGAGCGTTTTTAAGATTTCCACTCTGGAGGGTGGTTTCACTTTTTTGCGTTTTTAAGCCCCAAAAACGCTGTCGCCGTCTAAACGAAAGGCACATCTGATAAAATAGTTGAGTAAGAGTAAGGCAGGTCATTCCACCAGCAGGGAACAGTTCCTGCAGGAGTCTACCTGAAAGATGTCTGGGATTCTTTTGTATGCAACACTAGGCAGGTCAGTTCTGCACAAATGGGAAATTGTCTTAAAACAAGATTGTCTATATGATGGGAGACTCCACCACAAAGCATTGGTTTGAGTATTTAGAAAGAAAAGTGGCAGGTAAGTTATTCATCGTCTTGCTTCTGGATGGCATGTAGGTCTGGAGTAATGAGTTTAGGTAAAAGGGAGCAGAGCCAGTTATTGTTCTGCAGGCAAGCATCAGTGCCTTGAATTTGATCCGAGAGGCAACTGGAAACCAGTGCAATTTTATGAGGAGAGGAGTGACGTGTGCTCTCTTCAGCTTGTTAAAGACCACTCTAGCTGCAGCATTCTGGACCAGTTGCAGAGTATTGACAGTACATGCTGGAAGGCTTGCCAAAAGAGCACTAAAATAGTCCAGTCTGCATAGAACAAGAGCTTGGACAAGGAGTTGTTTATCGAGCTCCGATAGGAAGGGCATGATCCTCCTGATGTTGTATAAGACAAATCTGCAGGACCAGGCAGTTCTAGCAATGTGGTCTGTGAAGTTCAACTGATCATCAATCACAACTTCCTTCCAAGGTTCCTGGCGGACCTTGATGGAGTTATGGATGACGAACCTAGCTGAATGGAGAAGTTGGGATGTAGTGTTGGGTTGAATGGGAGTCAGGTCGAGACCCTGATGAGGAAGACGAGAATGCAGATGAGCTTCCCTGAGATGGTTTCTGACAGTTTGTGCTGAAATTCTTTGGTTATGCAAACCGATTGTTGCAGCAGCTGTCCGGGTGGCTGGTCTCAGACGATCTTGGAGGTGAAGATGCTGGATGTGGAGGTCCTGGGCTGGTGTGGTTACACGAGGTCTGCAGTTGTGAGGCTCGTTGGATGTACTGCCAAATTCTCTGAAACGCCTTTGGAGATGGCTTATGGTAGAGAAATGAACATTCAATTCATGGGCAACAGCTCTGGTGGACATTCCTGCAGTCGGCATGAATGAATGTGTTTGGGATGCTCAGGATCGGCGTATACGACAGCGTTTTCCAGGTCCTGCCAATATCCAGCAACTTCGCACAGCCATTGAAGAGGAGTGGACCAACATTCCACAGGCCACAATCAACAACCTTTTTTTTTTTTTTTTGAAAAAAAGTGTTGCTGTTTATAATTTTGTTCAGTGTATATATACATAGTTAAAAATGTGGGGTCAGTACCTTTTTTATTTTATTTTATATTTATTAATAATAAATCCATTTACTAGATTAGATTGCCATTAGATTGATTTTTGAAGGATCATGTGACACTGAGACTGAAGTAAAAATGCTGAAAATTGTGCTTTAATATCACAGGAATAAATTACATTTCAACAAACAAAAATAGAAAACATTTATTTTAAATAATTGTAATAATATTTCACATTAATGCTATTCATTAATTTCATTTAATTTCATCAAATAAATGAAGCCTTAGTGAGCATAAGACTTCTTTCAGAAACATTATACAATCTTAACAAGCCCAAACTCTTGACTGGTAATATAACAATAAATTAATAAATAATAAATGTGCACTCAGGTTTGCATAAAATATTAATAAAATCCTGCAAGAAATTCTGTGGTAACCTGGCAGACTATTCAATGCTTATATATTTAGTAACACTTTCTATGAAGGCCATGCTTACAATGAATTATAGCTCCATTTATTCTTTCTATATTGATAAGTAAGTATTGCTGTTCTATAAATATATTAATAAAGACTCACTTTAAATCATTTATTGTAGTTGCAATAAATTGTGCTATATAAATTCATAAAAATAAAAATTAAATGGGGCTATACTTCATTGTAAGCATGGACTTCATTGAAAGTGTTACCGAATATTATAAAAACTTAAAAGTTTTTTTTTTTTTTTTTTTTTTTAGGTTATGTCCTATGCATTCTCTCTTTCTGCATTTGAAATATAGAGACTTTAATGGTTTTTAATGAGACCATCTGTTCTGAGGACATGTGCACTAGAGCTGATGCTTTCCTCTGACTGACTCTAATGAACTCTCCAGTGCGAAGCTCCATATCTAATTCAATCTAATTTCAGACTGCGTATAAAAGATGGAGACCAAAGCTTTTGGATAAATTTTGTCACTGTGTGTTCAATATAGCTATTGAATATGGAAAAATGAAAAGTCAGTTTCAAAGAGAGAATTAAGAGAGAGATTCAATTTTCTCAAAGGTATATTGTAAATGTGTGGGTTTCACTTAAAGGGATATTCCAGAAAAACATGAAAAAGTGTCAGATGAAACTTTTGAACAATGTTTAAGTATAATATAATACCTTCTGAAGCCATATAGTTTTGTGTGGGGAACAGATTTAAGTCATTTCTCACTGGAAATTTAGATTTGTGAAGCTCGACAGCCCCTGTCTCCATAGATTTGCATTGTAGTGAAAAAAGCTGCTCAGACATTCTGATAATCATCTGCTTTGTGTTCAATGTACAAAAAAAAAAAAAAAAAAAAAATGGCTCTCGTACCTACCAGGAAATGTTCCCAGCGCAGCACTATGCGTGATCGCTGATATAGCGATCACACATAATGCTGCGCTGGGAACATTTCCTGGTAGGTACGAGAGCCATTCGTGTGCATTTTTTAATTTTTTTTTATTATTATTATTATTATTATTATTTTATTATTGTTTTATTAGTAATTCTTCTGTTTCATGTTTGGCAGGTTGAGTACACAATCAAGGGTTTCATCACTGTATTATGGGACGGGATGCACGTCTATCGATCTAATGTACTGCTGCCTTGCCTGTGCTTATTCTGGTCGACTTTTGTTAGAGTAAACCTTTTGTGCGTTTACAACTTTGGGCCCAGAGAATTGCTCGCCAACGCCAAGGAGTGAGAGCAAAAGTGAGTCAAGTGTGCGGGCGATTGTGGCCCTGTTTGTTTTATTTTCTTTGGTTTAATGTTCTTGGTTTGTGTTGTGCATTGTAATCGTTGTTATTTCTCTTTTTGCTTTATTTCGTGCTTGCTTTCGTGTGAACAGGATGTAATGTCATTTATTTTGTAGGTTTAAAATTTAATTTGATTTACAAAGTATGATTGATTTGAATATTGGTTTTATGTATTTTTCCTTTGTTTTGTGACTGTTGATTTTCATTTGGGGCTGGTTAGTACCAGCCAATCATAGTGTTTATTGTTTTGTCCTTTTCTCCTCTGTATTTGGAGGGGTGGGGAAGGTGTATAGGGGAGGGGTTTAGCTGCTGTTTAATGGTGTCCACATTGAGTGCAGTGCTTCTTTGGCTTGACCTCACCAGAGTGGGTGTGTGTGGGTATTAAGTGTGGTGTGTGAATTGAGGGTCACAGCAGGCCATCTCCCTCCCTTTAAACTTTCTGTTGTGTCTGTTGTTTTGTATTTATCATTTTTGTATCTTGTAGTTTTGTAAAGTGTTGTTTCTTTTATTTTTATTTTGTTGCTTTTCGACATGTGAATATTGTGCCCTTGAAATGTTAATGTATTGATTGTTTTAAAAAATGTTTGTATATTAATAAAGTTGCCTCCTTTTTGTACTCCCTGGCCTAGTTCTCTCTGCTCACCCATTTCTGGTAACGAACCTGTGCACCCCCTGTTTTGGGGCTGATAGTTCCCGGGTGGCGTAGTCGAATGTTAGTTTAATTGTTGGTGCTTTCTTATCATTCCCTCCGGTACCTGACGCCTGCGCTACATACATACATACATACATACATACATACATACATATATATATATTTTGATTGATTGATTGATTGATTGATTGATTGATTGCACGAACACTCCTTTTAAATATTATCTAACCCAGAAAACATAACTTATATTTTTTGGTAACACTTTAGGGTCCGATTTGCTAATTATATCATGCATTACTTTGATATGGCTGTTTGTTAGTACTTATAAAACAGTTAGTTTTAACTATTAAAAAGCAGTAATTAGGAGTTTTTTGAGGCAAAGGTCTAGTTAATAGTAAGTTAATAGTGAGAATTGGACCCTAAACTAAAGTGTGAATATCATTTTTTTTTTCCCCTCAAAGTTAATAAGTCATAAGGGGTAATAGTTCCCTCAAGGACTTTGTACACTTGAAATTGTTCATCGTTCTGTGAAATAAGCTTTCTCCAGAAGTCTGATTATATCTGACAAATGTCACCCAGAATAGACAGCAATAACACAAACGAAATTGCACAAAAGACCACAAATTGCAATGCCAAAGAGAGGATGTTGCAGGCCGAAAATTGACTACCAAGTTGTGAGAGATGACTTCAGATTGCTGTCATTCATGTATCGTCACATTTTTCAACTTGTGAGCATCTTATGCGCTTCAAACTGTTTGTGGAAATGTCAGTCATGTTACAGATTCTGTCATCCAAAAAAGTGTTCCTCCTGGAGAGACAACATATACTGTAGGTCATTATGACATCCTGATTTATATTTAATGCACCAATTATAGTTTTAAATATTAGATTTTTTACATTACACAATTTTTACATTACATTTCACAACAGCACTAATAATGTTAATTTTTTATTTTAAATAACATATTTTTTTATAATTTTTCCCCATTATATTTTAAAATAGTACTGTGATGCAAGCTAAATTTTCAGCATCATTACTCCATTGTCAGTGTCACATGATCCTTCAGAAATCATTCTAATATGCTGATTTGCTGCTTAAGAAACATTTATTGTTATAATTAGAATCATTGTTGAAAACAGTTGTGTACCATTTGTGTTCAGAATTATTTGATGAATAGAAAGTTCAAAAGAACATCATTTATCTGAAATAGAAAGCTTTTGTAACACTACCGTCCAAAAATTTGGGGTCAGTAACAAGCAGAAGAGACTTCCTTTACCGATCTAAAACATTTGAACAGTATATATTGTAGAATTGCATATTGGCAGAGGTGGGAGTAAGTCACACATGTTCAAGTCACTAGTAAGTCTCAAGCAAGTCTAAGTCGCAGTACTCACAAACCAAGTCGAGTCTGACTAAGGGTCAAGTAGAAGTCAAGTTACAATACCAAACAGAAGAAAAGTTGAGTTTATATCGGCCTCAACCTTATTTAGTTTTCCCTCAGAAATGATTACCTTTCTTATACATTTATATCGTAATATTAATCATATTCAATAATTTATTATAGCATGTATTTATGATGATCAGAATTTGGAATTATTATTATTATACGAAAAATGTTGAAGATAAAACATTTGAAGGTAAATTCACATTCAGTGTGATGCATTAATTATATTGGTTTTATAGTAATTGTCCCATGTTTAACTTTGCTTAGCCTATAGATTTATTTATTTATTTATTTATTTATTTTTTTTTATGGATTATCACCGGCAGACATCAACTTTCCCATTAAGAGACAATATTTGACCCCTTAAATTGATTTCCAGGGACATAGAACTATGTTCTAACCATTTTTTTTCTAACCATGCAATTACAACACCATAAATAATGTTATGAGATTAGTAATTTAAATATAATCTTTTGTTTACTGAACTGTTGTATAAAATCATTTTCATATTTGCAATCACGCCAATATTCTGGAAATATTGTTTAATATAATATGTTATAAATATAAAAAGAACTCATTGGACCATTTTTCCACCACATCTTGAATTTTGGGTGTATTTTATTAATTCTGCTGGCATTTTAACCCAGTTTGAGGTTGTGATGGTTGTGTCCGATATCCCTTGCCAGTTATTATGCGTAAATCTTCTTTTATGAATATGGTAAATTTTGAGTGTTTATATCCATAAAGAAACGATGCTGGGAGATGTTTTTGTATTTTGCGCGCTCACCGCACTGTATGGTTTTTTCTGTGCTTTTGCAGAGTAAATTACACACTAAAGATTAAAACTAAAGGCTGGGGGTTTGTACCAATAACCACTAACTGTAAGTAGGGATGCTTGCATTTGCAAATAGCACTAAAAATCTATTATTTTTAATTATTTGTGTTTAAAATATAGTTTGTTTCATACAAAAATATATATATATTACCTAAATAGAATACAAAAGAGTATAGACAGTTAGGTAATACAGAGTGTGATTTGTTTTCAAATACACTTTTCACTGCTTGATTCCAACACTATTCATAATTAAGTTATCAATGACATTATGGTCCATGCGTCATGTTGGACATGTAGATACTTGGGGTCTTCATTATAGTTCACTAGATGGCGCTAGTTATCTGCACTATTCTGCTCCAGTTTAAGCTGTGCGCCTGATGAAATGAAATGAAATGAAAAGAAATGAAAGCTTGTATCTTCTAGTGTTTATTTGTGAGTAATATAGCATATGACAATGCAGTGGTGTTGGAAATTAGTATAATTGGTCACTTAAATATTTCATTTAGGCAGACTTTGACTTTTGGTCTTTAGTGCACATCAGGGAATTATATCATTATTCTCTCTCATTGGCAAGCAGAAAGTTCTATGCTAGTCGAGGATGGCATTAATTATTCAAGTAATTATTATTATTAATAATATTATTATTTATATATAGTATAACTGTATTACTATTAGAGTATAATAGGTAGGAGTATAATAGGAGTATTTATATAAATATAAATAATATAAATAAAGGGTATTTATGATCTACCTGACATTGTTTTGTTTTTTTGTTGCTGTTTTTTTGTATAAGAAAAACACATGTGTCAACAGCCATAACTCCATTAAAATGCTAGTTAAGAACTGTTCTCTGAAAGGTTCTTTTTGGAACCCAAAATGGATCTTCTATGGCATCACTGCAAAAATCCCATTTTGGAACCATTATTTTTAACAGTGTAGACTGTGATTGCACTGGAGGGCTTCTATCTTAAGAAGAATATGCTGGATGAAACATCTGCTCATATCAGCTCTAGTTTAGCATAAGCTCATGAATAAGTGCTGGCTAAAGACTGCAAATGACTCATTCTCTAGAACTCTTTCTGCTGCGTGTCCAGAGGGACAGGCTGGGTAATTGGAGTCTTACCAATGAAGAAAAGCAGTTAAGAGACTGAAAGCTTCAACAAAAGACTGCATGCAGCTGATGATATAGAAAATTAAAAAGCTGAGACAAGTGACTAAGACAAGTTATCCTCTTTCTCATATCCATACTGGTCATATAAATAGCCTAGACTTGCAGCAATGCCTCATGGTGGGGCTAGACACAGAAATTAACTTTTTCCATTAAGAGGGTGATATTTTTAACTGATTTCCAAGGGCATGTTTTACCTCCTTTTTATCTTATTACATTTTACCAGTTTTTTAAACATAATAAATGTCATCGTTTATGTCAAATTATTACATTTAATCCAATTCAATTAGAATAATAAGTAATAATACTATTTATTCTAAAATTTAAATTAAGAATTTGTAATGATGTTACCAATCCAATTAAATCATTAATGTCTTTATATAGCATACTGAAAGTAATAGGGTAGTATGCTATTCCAAATTCAGTTGGTCTTAAACACTGAGTCATTGAATCATTCATCCCAAGGTGGACATTGTCTGGCCACATGACTTTCATCACGGTCAGTCACTGTGCGCAGTTCCTGCATCAACCCTGGCTCAGAACTACCCTGCATTGAATACTTTGGCCTGGTAGACTTGCAGGGTGGCCATCGTATGCAGGGCAGAGGCGGCCTGTCCAGCAGCACTGTTAGGCACAGCAACCAGAACTGCTGTGGATGGGAGTTGCAGATGACCCCACCAGGTGCCAGAATTTTGTGAGCATGTACAGCAACTGCACACTCCACCTGGGGAATCCCCCTGAACGCCCCACCATCAAGGGTAGTGAGAGAGGAAAAACTTTGAAGCAGATTTTGGCATGTTTGTCTTTCCATACTGGCACTAATATGCTTCCATACTGCCAAAGTTCTTCATGCACCTCTGGGAAGAAAGGCACGGGGGCGAGGTAAGGCGATTTCTGCGTCATGCTGAGCCCCCAGAAAACCAATCATCCAGCCGGTGCCTTTTCAATTTTAGGATGGGGGTTTCTCGAGGATGATCAATCATATTTGGGGGTCCATGGCATCTAATGGTCCATGGTAGCCTATTACTGTCACAAAACAGAATGAAATGGGTAAAAAATGTGCAATATATAATTTTTCACTTGGCTTTCTAATATCCATTGTTTGCATTGGCCTTCTAAATGCTTGAAACATTCCAAATCAATTTACTGAGTATTTTATAATATTTGCCATTTTTACAGCTCAGTATAACGCATGAAAGTGAAGTTGCTGATTCAGCAGGTTCAAATTGAGAGAAACCAGCCTGATTTCCTGCTGGTATATTTGCACAGATGCTGTAATCTAGCTTGATAAGATTGAGGGACAGAATGACAGTGGGTTAATCAGATGTGGGAATAAGTCATTATACAGTTCCATGCCAAGATTTTAAATTTTTAAACCATCTTGACTTATTGATGTTAGTCCACAAGTTCAGTCATTTTGTAGTTTCTAATGAGAGACAGCTGTTGAAAAGCCTGTTCTAGTTGCTTAATCGTATTAATTGCTTCACGCATTTTGCATTCCACCTAATAGTCCTTTTGGAAAATGTGTTTAAAACCATGTACAGCTGTGGCCAAAAGTTTTGGCAGTGATTTAAATTTTATGTTTCAAAAAGTTTAATGCTTCAGTTGTTGTGGCGTTGATTCACATTGTTTCTAGATTATTGTGCAGGGTGATCAGATTGGCAAAAAAAAAAAACCTAATAGGTACAGTATTAGTAATAAGTAACAGATTTTTACTAATCATATAATCAGCACAAAGGAACAAGTACTAGTCTATGTCACAACACAGAAGGGAACAGATGGGTGGGTTATATAAAACGGGATTATTATAAGCAGAGGGTAGAGAGACAACAGCAGGAACCAGGCGATGGTGAGTGGATGATGACTTAGCTGGCTCTAGACTGATGTTGGGTTTCAGTGCCGATGATGACAAGCTGAGATGACTGGCGAACTGGAACTGGACAATAGATGAAGGACAGACGGAAGACAGGATACTGGCGTGACGATCAAAGGTGAGTGTTCACAGGTAGGGATTCTGGTAGGTAGTCTGTCAGTCGTAATTGCATAGACAAGACCAGACCCTGAGGTGAGGGTGATGCAGGTAGATATAAGCTGTGTCCTAATTCAGGGGCTGCATCCTCTGAAGGCTGCATTTGAAGGCCGATTGTGTCACAGCTGCGCGACGAAGGCTGTCCCAATTCGAAGGATCCTTCTAATGCGGCCTATCGTCAGTATTGCCAAGACCGAGGTTTTCCCACAGAATTAGGCTACTTTTAAGTTGTTGCCGCGGGTAAACATTTTTATCGCGGGTTGATTTCCACCCCCGTGAGTACGATTTTGACGCCCAACATCCCCAAAACATCCCTCAGACGCACAAATCCAGTGGAGAATTCGGCCGCCCGATGGAGAAAAGCCGATGGCCTTTTTGGGCTACTTTTGCTGTACAGACCTGGGAACCCTGCCTACCATCCTTCTTTACCCGGGCCGCGGTAAATAACGATAGAACGAGGAACCAGCAGCAGCCAAGAGAAAAACAAGATGTTTTCTCAGGATGAGCTGATCAAGCTAGTTAGGGAGGACATGAAGTTTCAGAGAGACAGAGGAGAGGAGATCACAGGAGAGAAGGGAGAGAATGGACAGATTGTTTTCTCTTCTTGACAGATTGGTAGATAAATAAACTTTTGGTTATGTGAATTAAAATTTACAAATTACAAATTATAATTTGCAAATGAAACAAAAAATAATGTCTGTGCATTATTTATTTTTGTAATGCAAGTATATAATAATAACTAATAATAACTAATAATAACTTTTAAATCTAATAAAGATTTAAAAAAGATAAGATAAAAAGAAGATACTTTTTTTTTTTTGTCATGTCAATTAATTTGTAAATGATACAAAATAAATTGTTCTACACATTTTACTTACAGTTCTTTTTACAACTATTTACAATATTACAAGTTATATTTTTTATTTTATTTTATTAACACTATACATAAAACAGATTGGAAGAAAACATGTTTCTGTAGACTATTGAGCTGAGCAGGAGATCCTGGTGGTGCTGCACAATAGAGATCCTGGTAAAGCTTCTGCCAGAGGGAATCATCTGTGATGAAAGCATATTTCCATTGTCTACCAACAGGTTTGTAGGGCTGACTCAGGTGTGGGCTGCTAGTCACTGAGATGTTCTCAGAAAGAGGGAAGAAAAAATTAAATGAACTCACATCCTCAAAAATCAAACCATACAATATTTTAACCTGAAAAACCGTTCTATGAGCTAAACTCTGCAGGACAGCGGCCCTCCAGGACCGACATTGCCTATCCCTGATCTACAAGACATATTTTTAGTGTTTCTATTATACTGTTCATATTTTTTTAAACAATATCTAATATCCATGTGTAAAAAGTCAGTTTTCATAAAAAGTACAATATTTGCCTCTGTCTGAGATGAGTTAAATAACAATTTAAAGTACTTCAAATTTATACTTAAATCCAAAGTAAATGCATGTCATTATATTCCAACACTGGTTATTTGGAAAATGAAACTAACAAAATGTATTGTCACATTAACAAGTTGTTGCTGTGTCCTGGTAGTTGGGGCGGTCTGGTTTTGTCGAACAGTCGTTGTGACAAGGGGCAGTAACATTTGCACTGGACTTTATATATAAAACTTCATACTAAAATCACCTACTGGTAACATATGTACAACATTTGAACTTTTGTTTATTTTTATTTTGTTTCCATTTTTATCATTATATACATTAGATTACTCAATTAAATTGAAACCCAATACTTACATTTAAAAGTGGCAATTTGGCAATTTCATCTTCGGCACGCAATGAAATTTGGGGTAGGCAAGGCTGCGAATGATCCTTCAGATGTATCCTGCATTCACGGGAAAAGAAGGATGCATTTGCAGGCCGCATATTGAAGGAGCCTTCAAAGGACCTTCAAATTGGGATAGCCTTCGTCGCACCGCGGTGACGCAGTCGGCTATACTTTCCCCTTTAAACAGGTCTCGGTGCATCCTTCGAAGGATGCTGCCGCTGGATTGGGACACAGCTATTGTGTGTTGCAGGTGCAGGGAATCAGTATACTCGTGATGATCTGCAGCAGGTGTGATGGCTGACTGAGTTCAGGTGGGGACCAGGAGGGATGCTAGGAAATGTAGAGCTGACAGGTCACTGAGCTGGTGACTGTGACAGTCTATATATCTCTGATTGGATTATAAGGGCAGACTGATTGCTATAAAAGGAGGGAAGAAGTGCTTCCATTCATGGTCTTCTTTTGTTAGCAATGGTTAAAGAAATATGTGCAGCCATCATCATTTTGCATCAAAATGCCCTCACATGCAAGTAAATTGCTGCAAAGAATATTACACCTGAAAGAACCATTTATCGGATCATCAAAAACTTCCAGGAAAGAAGTTCAACAGCAGTGAAGAAGGCTTCAGAACGTCCCAGAGTGTCCAGGAACCATCTCCTTCTGACTGAGGAATCAGCTAGGGAATCGTGTCTCCACCAGTGCAGAACTCAATATTGGCAACAGGTGGCTGTGAGTGCATCTGAACCCACAGTGAGGCCAAGACTTCTGGACAACAGCCTGGTGTCAATAAGGGCAGCAAAGAAGCCACTGCCCTCCAAGAAAATCATCATGACAGACTAAAATTCTGCAGCAAGGATTGGACAGCAGATACTGGTCTCTGATGAAGCCCCTTTCCGACTGTTTGGGACATCTGGAAAACCGATTGTCCGGAGAAAAAAACGGTGAGCCCTACCGTGAGTCCTGTGTCGTGCCAACAGTGAAACATTCTAAGACCATCAATGTGTGGGGATTGCTTTTCATCCAAGGCATTGGGCTCTCTCACAATTCTGCCCTGAATTAAAAATGGTATCAAAATGTCCTGCAAGAGCAACTTCTCCAAACGACCCAGGAGAAATTTGGAGATGATCAGAGCATTTTTATCATGATAGAGCACCATGTCACAAATAATGAAGTGGCTCAGAGATCATTACATTCAAATTTTGGATCCGTGGCCAGGCAACTCCCCACTTATTAATCCAATAGAGAACCTGTGGTCAGTCCTCAAAAGGTTAGAGGACAAGCAGAAGCCCATATATTGTGAGCACTAATGAGGCAAGAATGGATTGCCATTAGTCAGGATTTGGCCCAGAAGTGGATATCCAGCATGCCAGAGTGAATTGCAGAGGTTACGAAGATGGGTCAACAGACTGTGAACATACTCTTTGCGTATATTGAATGTTTTTGCCAATGAAGGCCTTAAAACGCCTGCTTATCATTGTGTTTCAGTATTCCATAGAAACATGTAAAAAAGAATCTTCAAATACTGAAGCAGCAAAATTTGCCAAACACAACATTTATGTCACTGCCGGTACAATGTTTTTTTTTTTTACACTGTATTGGAAGTTTTGCCACAAGCACCCATTAATTTTCTATGGAGCCCCTAAATGCAAATGTTCTGTGAGGGAATGTAAAGTTTCTTGGGGGAACGCAAAACTTTTGTGAGTGAACATAAAGCCATTGAAATATGCTATTTTCCCAGCCATCTCAATTTTATCCATCGTGTCTCATCAGGCATTTTCAATAATATTCCATGTTCAATTTCAAATTCTAATTCATTTAACTATAATAACAGTTATGAACACAAGCAAAACTCAGAAAAACTTTGTCTGTCTTATTGTCACTCTCTGGTGTCAGTGTTTTCACATTAATGTTTCAGGAATATGTCAGACCCCTATGGAGGTAGATTTGTGTCTTTATTATTCAATCAAAAAAAAGGTTGCTTCAATCAAAAAATATATTTTCAATCAAAAAAACCCGTTTCAATCAAAGAAAAAAAGTGTTTGAATGCAAAAATATATTTGAGACTCAAAAAAATGCATTTGAACACTATTTTTTTTTGCTTGAAAATGTTTTTTTTGATAGAAGTGAAGGTTTTTTTGTTTGAAGCAACTTTTTTGATTGAAGTATTGTTGTTTTGTGTTTGGGCCATATTATGGGTAGGACATTTGTGTCTTTATAATTCAATCAAAAAAGAAGTTGCTTCAAACAAACAAAAAATATTTTCAATAAAAAAATCACTTCAATCAAAAAATAAACCTTTTCAATCATAGAAAAAATGTTTTTGAATGCAAAAAAATATTTGAGACTCAAAAAATTGCACTTGAACACTTTTTTTTTGATTGAAAATGTTTTCTTTGATTGAAGTAATCTTTTTTGTGTTTGGACCATGTTATGGGTAGGACATTTGTGTCTTAATTATTCAATCCCAAAAAAGTTGCTTCAATCAAAAAAAAACATTTTCAATAAAAAAAAAAATAATTTCAATCAAAGAAAAAACTGTTTAAATGCAAAAAAAAAAAAAATCATTTGAAGTGTTTTTTTTTATTGAACTTTCTTTTTTTTTGAATGAAGTGAAAAAAGTTTTGAAGTCGTTTTTTTTTAAAATCATTTTGACACAAACGTACCGCAGTGGGGGCGGGTGCTTCCCCATTGGTCAGACATGTTTGAGTGACAAGTGTCTACACCAACGACGTCTTTCTGACAAGCAAGTCATGGTCGCCACTCGCCAGCGAGCCAGGAAGCAGTGGTGGAGTTGTTGGTAAGTAGATAAAACCGTATTAAAATGATTGGTGTCACGTTATTAGCCTACTCTGTTTGATATTTCGATTAAACATACAGCTTGCTAACTTAGCTCACGTTGACTAATTTGTGTGATGGTGTTAGATATCTGACGCCTCATATTGTCAGGCAGGCTAGCAGGGTGCGCTAACGGCTAATTGAATTGTTTATTTCACTTAAGTAACGTTACAGAGGCTTGCTATGTGCTTGTGCTATATTGTGTTATAATACGTAACGTCATTAGTGGTCAAACAACAGTCCACAGGCCAACTGTTGCCCACAGCGCTGCCTGTTTAGCAGCAACAGGTCATGCAGAGCCTGAGTCTATCTTCTCACACAGCCCACAGGATTACAGCTATTTGACCGTCCCGCTCTCTCTCTCGCTCACGGGTAGTGGTCTCCCCACCATCACAGTCAAATGCTCGCAGACACAGAGGCAGATGCTGTTATTTTGAGAGCGGGGCTTACATATGCCGTCCCGTACGGAAAATAATGTTGCATACCACCGGTAACATGAATATATATTCCGTTGCTCGGTGCGCAAACTAGCTGTGTCAGGCATTATTTATAAGTAGCCTAATGTCCTGCACAACTCCACATGGAAAACTGGCAGTTCAATGAAGTGATGCTTATTGTCTGACATAGTGTACAAGTAGTTACTAGCTTAAAGTATTGTGCCAATAATGATCCTTTTGGTAAATTTGGCTTTCAGTTGAGACACAAAAGCTCTTAGTTTAATGAAAATCCTTGGAAAAGAAGACAAGATGGTTTGTTTAATTAGTATTCATTTATTTAGATTTCTAATATCATATAGTATTGTCCTGTCAACCCATTACAAGTCTTGCCTTATTCAGTGTTGATTTATTGACATGTTTATGTAAGATGTTTTATTAGAAGGTGTGTGAGTGAAAGTTGTCTGAAGTTGTATTTTTCTATTTTATTGCAATGCTGATTGATAATGTAGGACTCTGGTCCTGGCTTGGCCTAAGTTTTGGTGTCTCTAAATGCTGTGCTCTGTAGGCATGACACATTAATTTCTTTATGTGATACTTTATTTTTTGCATCAAATTATTTGAAGTATTGATAAGCAGTATTGATATCGATACAGGTATTGCTGCACTCTCAATTATAACTGCTCAATAGTGTCGTATGGTTACTTTTATTATACAAGCCATCAATTTTGATGGCTTGTTAGTGTAACCGTTAAGCATAATGGCATTAATGCTATATATAGCGTACATTTAGCCAGATATTTTTTTTTTTTTTTTTTAAAGTAGCTAACTAGCTAAAGCCTTAAGTAGCTGAAATTAAGTTGTCTCATGTCTCTGTCTGCAGCAACACACACACACACACACACACACACACACACACACACACACACACACACACACAGACAACGATAGCTACCTACATTAACTGCAACATCTTTCCAGGCAGCAGATGGACTAATTGTTTTTCCTGTTGATCAAATTATGTTTTTTTAGGCCAAGAACTCCACTAAAACTTTTTGGAACAGGATTGCTTAATAAAGGTAAGAATGGATGGGTAGATTTTATTTATGGTTTTGCTCTTTTTATGTGTCCGGTGTATTGTAGGTCATAACCATTTTCACAACAGCCATATTTTCTCCCTCCCATTTAGAAAGACCAATACTACACATCACCTCTTGTGCATGTCTTCATGGCAAGGCGATTATCACATACTCAGGTTACACTCCACTTGCTGTTAACTGGATTCACACTTTTTAATCTTTTTAAAAATATATATATATATATATTAGTCTTTTTAGACTCTACCTGCTTCATCTAAAGTGATTGATGGTGTTATTGTTGATAACAGTGGTTAACTTAGGATCTAATCTCTCATCCCAGTATGGCGAGCAGGCAGCCACTGCCGCTGCGCAGACTTTTCTGTCAGTGCTTAATCGCACCATAGAAGAACCCAGGCAGAGGAGTCAGGACATGCCTACTCCTTCAACTGTACAAAACGAGATGTCCAGGTAGTGTAGCCAGCCAGCAGTAGTGCATTTATTTTTCAAGTCAGCCATGCGGTATCAGAGCTGAGGGTGTAGCAACAATAGTCTTGACTCAAATGCACGACTCAAACACAGCGTTAGGCAGGGTAACAGTCTTTACTGGAAAAACAGGTTCGGTACACAAGTAATCCATCAGCGGGGGCAAACAAACCAGACAGGGATCAGGCAAAGGCGAGGTCAACCAGAACACAGGCAGGGGTCAATACCAAGGAACTAGAAAATACTACAGAGCAATAAAGGCTATGAAGTAACGCACGGGGACAAAAAGACGAACTGGCAACGGACAGGGGAAACACAGGGACTATATATACACACACACAGAACAGGTGAAAGTATTGAGGGTGGGGACAGACAATCAAGGAGGAGGACGAAACCACACGAGGAGGGAAGGGGAATCTGAAACGAGAGGAGAAGTCAATACAACAAGATGACACAGGAAACAGAACTATAACATGGACCGAGTCATGACATGCAGGTTGTAGGGGATTTGTGAAATGTTATTCCACATACACAGCCATCCCATGCAAATTTAATTTTTTACTGACCCCTTTTTGTAAAATATTACAAATCTATTTTACAAACAAGGGTCTCACATTTTTTTACTTTTTTGCAGATCATTCCCTGGATTTTTCAAAAGAAAATCTGCAGACAAACACAGAGACAAGAAACATAAACCATGGAAAGGATTTGACATGGCTTTTTTCTTATTGAGTGACAAAGCAGAAACAACCCCGACCACACAAGATGAACTGGAGCTACTACAGGCAGGGCTGGGAAAGAGGACTCTCTCGATCACTAAAGACTTAAGCCATGAAGAGGTGAGGAGCAGCATCTTTCTTTATCTCCCCCTACCTCCTCTATCATTGCCTTCTCCACAATCGATTTTTACAGATATACCTTCCTGAAATGTTCTGTCTTTATTACTGTAGTTGTCCACTTTACTGGAGAGCACCTACCCGAAAATGGCAAGTCTTGAAGGAGGATGGCTTCTATACAAAGCAGCTGGTATGTTAAACAAGACATTAGATTAACATAAGGCTATTTGAATAGAATCTTTAAATAGTGTGGAGCCCTGCACTACACAAGGCTTTTCCGAGTTCAAAAGGAGTTTCCAGAGTTTCCCTAAATAAGCTGTTCGAAAATACTGACTTGACAGTTTTTTTGTTTTTTTTTTAAGTGGGCACATCCATGTGTACAGTGATCATAATGTGATAACCAAACTTGCCGCAAGGAGATATGGGAAATTTAGTGAATAATGTTAGAGCTTAACTCAAGAAGAGATGTCATAGAGGCTCGTATCTAAACATAAAAACATCTAATATATTTTTCTGAAACATGACATTGTAGATTATTATAATGCAGAACACCTGATTGTGCACGTTTTAACTTTTTGTCCTCGATTTCATTATCATTACAGTCGATAATACTTTTCCTCATGTCATTATTTTTCACTTACAAGTATGCCATGAATGGGTCAACTTACACTGGCTGAATGCCATGCTCAGCACACTGATGTTAATATACTTGGTTGGCACTACTTTTAATTCCCATAAAACTTGAATTTGCAGGTGGACATGGAAGGAGGAGAATGACCGCTGTCGCCTTAGAGTCAGAGGGATACACTGGCTCTGTTCTTAGAAGCGCCTCCGCAGGAGGGAAGTTTATGTTATATATTGCTCCTCTCCAAGAGAAGATTGATCTGACACCACTGCCAGTGGATGCTCCAGAGTTCAGTCTCATGCCAAAGGCTACATGCACACAGTGCAAAATGGTCATGCCATTGCAAATGCTTGCCCTTCATGTGCAAGGTGATTGTGAAGGGACGTCTTGGACAGCTCTTTGTGATTCAGAGGTGAGACGCCTTTCTTGTCACATTTTTCCACTTAATGCAAGTGAAAGGTGAATGTTGCCACCAGGCCTCCAGACTAACTTTTTTTAAAACTGTCCCTGGACATTCCTGAAAAACGGTCTCAACCATCCCGAAGTGAATGTAAACTGTCCCAAAATCGAAATGGTGTTTTTTTTAGTGTTTTTTTTCTTCTCTAATTGTTATCATCTATGTCTGTTATTGGCATAAGATAAACAGAAACATCATTATGAGAAAATAAAGTGTAGTCATAATAAATTAAAAAAGCCCCTGGAAACATGAATTTGAATATTAAAAATACATATATTATATCAAAGCCGAGTGTCTGATTAAGCATCCACAAAAGTCTGAGTGAAAATAACCATAACTATAAGAAAACCTGGTTTAAAAAAATGAATTTTGCTGTTTAGATTAAAAAAATCTTGGCCTGTTTAAATGTTAAATGACTGACAACTGTCAATCAGTGTTATCTAGTTATCTGACACATTGTTTGGCTGCATTTTCAGCAAGAAGATGAGGAGCTTGATTCTTCTGTTCCTGCGACTTTAGATGTGCCACCATCGAACAAGGTATGGTTATATGTAGGACAGAATAATATTTATTGCAATAATAATATAATCTTTTATATTTTTATTACTCCTGATTTTGAGTGAAACCATAAATGATCAAATGAACATTTACTATTTACCATTTATGCTGAGAGGGTTGCTATAAAAATTGGAACTAATCCTGTCCATACATCTTCCCATTTAGCAAAGTAAGACAAAATGCCCGATATGCAACAAATACTTCCCAAGCCAGGACATTGAGTTCCACGCCAGTATCTGTGGAACAAGGTAAGTCAAGTCACATTTATTTATATAGCACATTTCGTGCGACAGGTGCAGACTCAATGTGCTTAAGAGTAAAAAAATAAATAAATAAATAAAACAGACAAGTGGTGTATGTCCTTTGCATATAATAACATCACATTTTTTAGTTTGCTGTGATTAGATGGAATTCATTGTAACTTCCATTCTTAGTTGTAGTCCTGTATGGAGCCCAGATGCTGGACCTGAAAGTCCCCATGATCTGCAAGAACCAACACAAGATCCAATAGATGACATCTCATGGTAAAAAAAAAGAAAAGGGATCTTGAAACTTTGATTTTGCTGCCAAAATATCTTTAGATTTTTAAGATGTAATAATTTATTTTAACAGTGAAGAAGATGTTCTGCGTTGGGTTGACTCAAAAGTTGAGACGGGGAAGACCTTCAACATTTGTGTCTCGAGGGACAACATGCTGGAGAGAGGTCTAAAGCTTTGGCAGCGCCAGAAGACTGGAGGCCCAGCGAACAAACTGAAAATTACCTTCATAGGAGAAGCTGGCATCGACACTGGGGCATTAAGGAAGGAGTTCCTGTCTGGTAAGTAGTAAGCCAGTCACAAGTGTGTAATACTTCCAAATCAACAATAAAACCCTGTGACTGAGGCTGTTCTCTGGTTTGTTTATGTCCACAGAGATGGTTGCTGGGATAGAGACGCGCCTCTTTGAAGGGGGAAAGAAGGGGAAGATCCCAAAATACTCCATCACTGACCTGGACAAAAACTATTTTAAGTTTGTTACTCTTATTCATATTCTCATATTAATCAACAGTATTACTTATTTACTTGCATTTACACAATGGTGTATACTATAATGGTGTGTACAACTACTCACTGCTAGAGGAATAGACTACATTAAAAAGATATTGCTCGTGGTACACCTCTACATATCTTGTCTTAAGACACTTTGACTCTGTGACTTTGGGTACATAGTAAGTAACCATTCCAAATATTGGCTCCTGGCCATTCCAGCCAGGAACTTATCTCCTGATTCTGTAACGTGAGGCACCTTGGTGTACAAGTGCACCCCCCTGACATGATGCTGGTATGTCACAGGGACTTGGGTACATAGGAATGAATTTATATTTTCACCTCGTGCATTGTATTTGTCTTATCCGGCTTAGTACAATGTTACGATGTCATTTAGCAGACGCTTTTATCCAAAGCGACGTACATTGAGAGTTCCTACAACACAAGCAAGGACTTGTGTAGTACTTCCTACTCTTTGTAACTGGATATCTCAGGACAAACAGCTTGGCAGAATTTGATTATATGTGACCAGAAGGTCCAGTTGGACTCTGAACTAATTAGATTTTGGAGTTCAAAGGTTAAGGTCACTGTGATCTCACAAGGTGGTTTTAGTCTGAAGAATGTGATCTTTGGGATGGATTGATAAATTAGTCAAAATTAACCTAAATATTCACTTTCATATTTAAATTATATTCCTTCAGCCTTCACCACATGGGGTAAACAGAGGATGTTGGCCTAAATGGCAAACTGACTCTTGTTGCTGGAGGAATATACGTACATGGAAGTATTTTCAACAATCAACTTTCTCTAGCATAGTTTTTAGATAATAGAGGAAAAAAATATATCCATGGTAATGGTGTGAATGAACAGGGAGGTCAATACATAATTTTGTCATAGCATCACTTTTTTATTTCCCCCTCTTATATCCAGAGTTGCTGGTGAAATATTTGCAGTGAGCCTTGGCCAAGGTGGACCGCCTCCAAGCTTTCTTCAAGAGTGGTGTTACCAGTATCTGGTGACCGGGACACTGAAGGACATCACAAAAGAAAATGTGCATGATGCAGAGTTGTCCACATTAATCGAAATGGTGTGTTGAAATCTCAAGCGCATATCCTTCCCATTATGAAAGTCTTGTGTGAAAAATATTTTTTCTGGAAGTTATGTTTGGAAAATATGCTTTCAGATTGAAAATGCAACTGACGTGACACAGTACACAGAGGAAATTCTTAACTGTGGATATACGGGCCCCATCACCTTGGAGCACAAAGACAGCATAGTAAGGTATGCATTGTTTTTTCTATAGCTCACCAAACGTTTCATGGATTTTTACCAAGGTGCAGTGAGCCAACCATGGTCTACAGATGACAAGTTAAAGTCATTGGGCCTCATTCACCGCCAGTGCATACGCACAAATCTGTGCTTAAACCTTGCGTACAATCGTTTGACACACAAATCTGGGATTCAGCAATATTTTCAAAAGGTCTGCAGTAAGATAGGCACTAAAGTTAATGTCCAATGTCTATCTTTTTGTTAGAGCTGTTTTGCTACATGCCACCACGAAGCGTACACCAATGCTTCAACAACTGCAAGAAGGCCTTGAACTCTACCAACTACTGTCAGTCACGCAAAGGAAACCCAAGGAATGTCGGAATCTTTTCGTGATTGGGGATGATGACAAGGTAAAATAAACAAGACGGGTGCTCATAAAACACAGTCTTGCTAACGAGCCTAAGGCAAGGCAACTGTATTGAAATAGCAAATTTTAAGCACAAAGTGATTAAAAGTGCTTTACACAGTAAAATAAAAATCTGCATATAGAATCCACATTTATAAAATAGTAACATGAATGCCTAAGTCCAAAACCAGTCCAAAACCTGTCTCACACCCCACACTTGGAGATGGCTTTCTGTGTTACCTTCAGTTGAGAGACAGCCATTTTAGTCCCCCTCTTAGACAATTTATGGAGTGGGATTTTGATTTGATTGGTGGTTCCGACCTATAATAACTCTACTGTTCAATTTAAAGTGGTTCATTATTTCCTCGCCCCACTATTTTACTCGTGATCTAACGGCAAGTGACTTTCCGTTTGTCTGAAATGCATGAAATTTTAGAATTAGACTCCCACTTAAATATCACGTCTCATACTGTTTGTTGTGCTAAATATAATTGGTTTTAGCTATGCTCTTGTCTGTCTTGACTTCTAAGATGCAATCCAAACTAACCAGCCCAATGTACTTTATGTTTCAAGGTTGATTCACATTACATCATCTCCAGCCTGGCTCCAGTGATGAGCGAGACAGGTTCAGTAAAACAAAGGACAGAGACGCAGATACTGAACTTCTTTCAAGATTTCCTTCTCGAGCTGGAGGGTATGTATTGGCATTACATTTTTACATGTTGGTAGCAGAGCTACTCCATGTCTACAGCAGCTGGTTTAAGGTCATATGCAAGTAAATCACAGACATTGTGGGGAGTCTGGGTACGCTACATGAGCGACCTACAATCTGTGCAATTTATGCTTGTTCTACTAGTGCAGCTTACTCCCCCCCGCTTTTGGTAATTTTTCTAAAATCACGTTTTGCTTTCAAATCAACTGAGCTGCACCAATGTCAATGTCATCCATCAAACTGAATATGAAACTTTTTCACCATTTTCTTGCATTTGACTATGCTTAACTAAAGATGGGGACACCAGTCAGCCTGATGAAGAAGACAATGGAGCACCGCTCTCGGTTCCTCGAGTGATGCAGTGGCTCACGGGGCAGGCTCACAGACACATGCTGGTCTCAGAAAGGGAGAATTTCAAAATCACAGTCCTGTTCGATCACACTTGTCTTGAACGCATGCCAAAGCACACAGTGTGCTACCCTGTTGTGAGTGCATGCAGCACCACTATAACATTCCCCACAGCACATCTGAAAGATAGTGATGCATTTAAGTCCAACCTTGAAATTGCAATCCGATATGGTTCCAGGTTTGATAGAGTTTAACTTTTTGTTTTACTAAACCTGATGTGTTTAGTCAGTTAATTTTAGTTCAACCCTGATCCTCTCAGACTACTAGTAATCACCACTCCTGCAAAATGTCTCCTGTTGTCTGCTGGGTGTTCTGTTATTTTCTTGCAATCAGTCTTGCATATAGAAACGTTCTGAAATATACTGTACAATTAATGGTATACCAGCATTGACACCCCCTCCTTCTCTGGGAAACAAGCAGAAACTGATAACATGACAGCAGAATTTCAATTGGCAACACACTCAAAAGCTCTGAATGTTTGGACAGTTGCTATTGCTCTCATGTGTCTGATACACTGTGCTCAAAATTATACAAAGCAAAATTTAAAGAGGGATGTATTTCTTTGCATTTCTGCTTGTTTCCCAGAGAAGGGTGGGTATAAGTCTGACATTTGACATTAGGTGTTGACCACTGAAGAGACCAGAAAGTGCCATAGAGGTGTTAAAAATCTTGTTAAAGTTATAGTCTTTTGTTACTATAATAAGAATTGTTGTTAATAATAAGAATAATAATTATTATTATTTGAGCCGATAATGTAATTCATTGTCATATGATAATTTTCATTTTAAATATTTTTGTTATATTGAATATACTGTATTTTTCACCGATCGTTTTTACACACAACAAGCAGGCAGCAAACTTAATTGATTAGGCTATTCAAATCTTCCTATGTGGCGGCAGGACAATTCAGGATCTACTGTAAGGTCATTAATGTTCTGTATTTTGTTCCAGCAATAAAATAATTTGAATTAAAGTGGTTCTCGTCAGGATGCGAGGGTCTGATGCTCCTTCTGTTTATGCATTTTTCATGTTTAGAGATGTGTGTACATACGGATATGATTACCCAGCAAACATTTTGATGTCTTTCTCACGTCTGATTAATGTTGTACATTACGAACCGAATCGGGTTGAATCGGAAGCTGACGAATCGGAACCTAACTTCAGCGTCGCTTGGAGTTAGGTTCATCCTGTCGTCTATTTGAGGCAATAGAGGGGCTGAAATGAAAGTTTTTCTTAGGTCGTTTTTCAGATGATTAAACGCCGGCAAATCGACGTGGAAGCGACAGAAGGAAAATGCAAAGATTGAGACTTGAACTCACATGTCCCAGCTGAGAGACGTGTGCTACCAATGCACCACTGAATTGAAGAGCCCCTTACGTGTCAGGTTGATCTGTATCATCATGTGTACACAGCTGATCAGAGAGGGATTTTGTTTCGACCTACATATTGTTATGATTCTACTTACCGAAAACAGATAATTAAAAATCTTTATATAAAACAAATGTTCAGTAAAACCAGCTGTTTGTGCTGTCACCTTACGTTTATTCCCCTGCTGTATAATTACATATTTATATGGGAATTTTATATGAAACAATTTTACATTTTATATGAAACATATTCTGTTACATCATTGCAAGTTTTCCTCAAAATCACCATTTCCTGAAGATTATGTTTTAATGCTCTAATTATCATTTAATCATAATTTATGAATGTTTTTCTCATATGGACAGCTAGCAGCAGCAGGATCAGCAGCTTTGAGAGCTCCACAACACACATTCCATACATTATCTTTCTGATTTATGGCAAATAAAATATGGTTTGGGGAAACATCACAATGTGGAAATCAAAGACCAACACTAGTTATCATTTTAGGGTTTAAAGATCCTTGGACGTATTCATTTTTGATCAAAAATGACCACTTCCAAATACTGTGCTATTATGAACAACAAAAATAAAACTACTAGCAATAACATAAACAATTTTTAAAAACATGTTTTCCAACTGCTTCACATTTCAAAAATTCACGTATAAATCAATATAACAGACATGCAATAACATTTCATATTTAAAATGTATTTTCAAACTTATTATACGGGGTATATGCAGGAATGCAAAAGTTTATTTCAATACCTTTTATAAGACTTTTTATAGACCTCAAAATACTTTTAAGACCTCATTCGGTCGGTGGAGGAAGTGGTCTAGGACTTCTTTAACAGGAACAGGAAGCCAGGGAGGCAGAAGAGGACATTGATGAACTTGTGGAGGTGATCTGTAAGGTGGTGTAGTGATCCATCATGAAGCCCCAGGCGTGTTAGGGCTGCAGTGGGTTATACTGTTGCTCTTTATGCTGTTGAAAGGGGGAGGGGTCTAGCAGAACAAATAGTTTTATATGTTATAGTAATCAGGTTTTAGATTATTATATATAGGTTAAATTTTGGACATTGACAGAAAATACTTAAATGCCTGTAGTGTAGAATGTGAGTAACCATGTGTTAGTTACCTTCATTCAAAGCTGAGTGGTGTCTGTCCATTTACGCATGGGCTGTGGGTTTCAACATACAAAGGTTGGGTTGGTTTTTGGAACGCATTTAGAAAAATATGTTTAAAATTTATTTCTAGGAATTTGTAAAAAGTAAAGACATTTTCTTAGTGCCCCTTTTTTAATCATAACATTGAAATGATTAGCTGTGTATTTGTATTGTTTCAAAACATGTTTGCTATAATCATTAAGCATTTAATAGTGTGGAGCGTCACTCACTCATTACAAATTGAAGAGCACGCAGGTATATATCCTGACCAAAGGATAAGGAGTCAGAGTTAGGATTAACTTCATGTTGCAGCAGAGCAAGATTCTCTGCAGACAGGGGGGATGGAATGTAAGGAACAACAATCCCATGGTCAGTGTCTTCAGATACCTCCTCCTGATGGTCTATGTGCTGCAGCTGCATGGCCCAACAAACAAATTAATGATAATAGACAAAGTGCTTAAGGGAAAAACTGCCATGCCAATCAAGTATTACATGCCCACCTCTGCATAATTTGGCTCAGGCACAGGTGCTTGGAGCATTCCAATGTTCCACATCTGTTGAGGTGTAAGGTTTGCCTCTGTGCGGATCGGGTGGTTGTTCCAACTGTCTGTGAAATGCTGTAGATCTGACCGCAGACGAGGTACGAACACATATTGCACACAGAAGAGGTGGATCGCATTAGACAGATCAATGAAGCCCTCTTCTTCCAAGCTGTGTAGTGCGTTGTAGTACTTTGATGTTACAGAATTCCAAACATCTCTCCATAAGCGTTCCACCCTGAAAAAAGGCAGACAGACAATGGTTAGAATAAGAAACACTGGTGCTGTCTGTTCATAAGTAAATGGCATTTATGGCTTTTAAGTGGTGCAGCCACTTTTATGCCGGTGTGTGTGTGTCCGCCAGTTCACACCAGGAAATTTCAATCAGGAATGGAGAGTATAGGAGAGAGCAAGCTGAAATCTGTGCCAAGGTTTGTGACCACTGTTCAATGTAAAAGATGACTGCCAACTATAACCAGCATACCATGGAGCTTGTTGAAAGCAGCCATCTTGACAGAAGAGGGTAAACCAACATCCGGTCAGACTGACACATGATTGACACAAATTGATAATGTAATTAATGCTTCCTGTTAGTCACATTAATACAATACAAGTTTACCTTCAGTTCTCTCAAAGGAGCTGCTATAAAAAATGGTCTATTGTTGCTAAGCAGCAGAGCACTGCTTACTCCTCCACTCTGAGAAGGATTATCAAAAAAGCAGATGTCAAGTGTAGATGCGACAAGTTCATTTAATTACCTCTGGTTATGGACACTTTTGCCTGCAATAAAGCTTCCACGGCCTGTTCCTCGGACAGTAAACATGCACCTGGCTATGTCGACATTTTCCACCCCTTGATCAGCTCTCACTCTGAAAGAAAAGCAAATGCTTTTCCCCCCCATATATGACATAACTTCATAATGTACAGCAGCACGTCGTTCTTTTATTTCTCCTGCAATTTGAATATATACCTTGAGGGCCATCCATTTCTCTGAACACCCTCCATGAAGAAGCCAAAAGCAGTTGCTGCTTTGTTGTTAGCTGCTGCATCCAGATACAAAATCTATGAAAGAGGTAGACGCATACCATGTATGTTTTGGAGTTGTTCATAAATAAACAACGTTTAACGTATGTTGTGAATGAATAGAAAATAAAATATCTACCTTCCTGGAAAATCCATCTATTCCTCCAAAGATGACGATGTTATACCTTTAAAAAATGCATTTGAAAAAATATATAATTCATTGTGTATTACATGTATGTAAAACTCCCACATCATACAACACAGTAAATTGGTCAACAAGCAACGTCATACAAACGTAATATAAGTTCTGCCAGACAAGACATTAATTTACCTTATCAGTTTATGATTTGTATCAACATGGACGAGAGACAGGGGAGCAGGGACAGAGTAGCTTCGTCGAGCAATGCAACGAAGCTGGATCATCCTGGCAATGATACCTGCACCATCTACACGCTGCAAAGACAGCCTCACTCTTTTCCATTGAAGACGAAGGCCCATTGCTTGGAGACTTCCTTTGACCATTCTGTAGCCTGCATGCGGCATCCTTGCCTTAATAGCCCTGACTTTCTGGTCTAATTCTTCATCAGAAATTACAGAATAGCATGCCCTCACTGACATGTTGTGGTCCTTCATTCTTCTGTAAAGGGTTGACCGTGAAATGCCATGCATTTCTACTAAATGAACTAGAGGTAAAGAGGTATCCAGCAACGTCTGTAGTGTGTCACGACTCATTTGTAGTTCTGGCCGTCCTACATTCCCACTCCAACAAGTGGTGGCTACATCATTAAATAGTGGAGGAACAGGATTCTGTGACAGATGTGAACTGAGCACTAAAGTCAACTGTTGCAGACCATCAGCCAGCTCTGCGGGAATATCCATGTATTGTGTGCCAGCTTGAATAAACTGCAACTCTTGAGTGCACACAAACAGGAGGTACTCAAAATCAATGGGTACTCTATTGATGACAGAAACCAACCTATCCCTTAACCTCAGTAAGAGCTGTTGTGCCATCGGATGCCTGCAAATTAACATTTAGCATTATAAGAGGAGCAATTTTGAAATTCATGTATAAGTGTACTTGTATGAGATAGTCAGTGCATTACCTGCAATAGATAATGGGGAGCACAACCCCAAAATGGAGAATCAGCAGCAGAGGTGATGTGTAGTATTGGTCTTTCTAAATGGGAGGGAGAAAATATGGCTGTTGTGAAAATGGTTATGACCTACAATACACCGGACACATAAAAAGAGCAAAACCATAAATAAAATCTACCCATCCATTCTTACCTTTATTAAGCAATCCTGTTCCAAAAAGTTTTAGTGGAGTTCTTGGCCTAAAAAAACATAATTTGATCAACAGGAAAAACAATTAGTCCATCTGCTGCCTGGAAAGATGTTGCAGTTAATGTAGGTAGCTATCGTTGTCTGTGTGTGTGTGTGTGTGTGTGTGTGTGTGTGTGTGTGTGTGTGTGTGTGTGTGTGTGTGTGTGTGTGTGTGTGTGTGTGTGCTGCAGACAGAGACATGAGACAACTTAATTTCAGCTACTTAAGGCTTTAGCTAGTTAGCTACTTTAAAAAAAAAAAAAAAAAATATCTGGCTAAATGTACGCTATATATAGCATTAATGCCATTATGCTTAACGGTTACACTAACAAGCCATCAAAATTGATGGCTTGTATAATAAAAGTAACCATACGACACTATTGAGCAGTTATAATTGAGAGTGCAGCAATACCTGTATCGATATCAATACTGCTTATCAATACTTCAAATAATTTGATGCAAAAAATAAAGTATCACATAAAGAAATTAATGTGTCATGCCTACAGAGCACAGCATTTAGAGACACCAAAACTTAGGCCAAGCCAGGACCAGAGTCCTACATTATCAATCAGCATTGCAATAAAATAGAAAAATACAACTTCAGACAACTTTCACTCACACACCTTCTAATAAAACATCTTACATAAACATGTCAATAAATCAACACTGAATAAGGCAAGACTTGTAATGGGTTGACAGGACAATACTATATGATATTAGAAATCTAAATAAATGAATACTAATTAAACAAACCATCTTGTCTTCTTTTCCAAGGATTTTCATTAAACTAAGAGCTTTTGTGTCTCAACTGAATGCCAAATTTACCAGAAGGATCATTATTGGCACAATACTTTAAGCTAGTAACTACTTGTACACTATGTCAGACAATAAGCATCACTTCATTGAACTGCCAGTTTTCCATGTGGAGTTGTGCAGGACATTAGGCTACTTATAAATAATGCCTGACACAGCTAGTTTGCGCACCGAGCAACGGAATATATATTCATGTTACCGGTGGTATGCAACATTATTTTCCGTACGGGACGGCATATGTAAGCCCCGCTCTCAAAATAACAGCATCTGCCTCTGTGTCTGCGAGCATTTGACTGTGATGGTGGGGAGACCACTACCCGTGAGCGAGAGAGAGAGCGGGACGGTCAAATAGCTGTAATCCTGTGGGCTGTGTGAGAAGATAGACTCAGGCTCTGCATGACCTGTTGCTGCTAAACAGGCAGCGCTGTGGGCAACAGTTGGCCTGTGGACTGTTGTTTGACCACTAATGACGTTACGTATTATAACACAATATAGCACAAGCACATAGCAAGCCTCTGTAACGTTACTTAAGTGAAATAAACAATTCAATTAGCCGTTAGCGCACCCTGCTAGCCTGCCTGACAATATGAGGCGTCAGATATCTAACACCATCACACAAATTAGTCAACGTGAGCTAAGTTAGCAAGCTGTATGTTTAATCGAAATATCAAACAGAGTAGGCTAATAACGTGACACCAATCATTTTAATACGGTTTTATCTACTTACCAACAACTCCACCACTGCTTCCTGGCTCGCTGGCGAGTGGCGACCATGACTTGCTTGTCAGAAAGACGTCGTTGGTGTAGACACTTGTCACTCAAACATGTCTGACCAATGGGGAAGCACCCGCCCCCACTGCGGTACGTTTGTGTCAAAATGATTTTAAAAAAAAACGACTTCAAAACTTTTTTCACTTCATTCAAAAAAAAAGAAAGTTCAATAAAAAAAAACACTTCAAATGATTTTTTTTTTTTTTGCATTTAAACAGTTTTTTCTTTGATTGAAATTATTTTTTTTTTTATTGAAAATGTTTTTTTTTGATTGAAGCAACTTTTTTGGGATTGAATAATTAAGACACAAATGTCCTACCCATAACATGGTCCAAACACAAAAAAGATTACTTCAATCAAAGAAAACATTTTCAATCAAAAAAAAAGTGTTCAAGTGCAATTTTTTGAGTCTCAAATATTTTTTTGCATTCAAAAACATTTTTTCTATGATTGAAAAGGTTTATTTTTTGATTGAAGTGATTTTTTTATTGAAAATATTTTTTGTTTGTTTGAAGCAACTTCTTTTTTGATTGAATTATAAAGACACAAATGTCCTACCCATAATATGGCCCAAACACAAAACAACAATACTTCAATCAAAAAAGTTGCTTCAAACAAAAAAACCTTCACTTCTATCAAAAAAAACATTTTCAAGCAAAAAAAAATAGTGTTCAAATGCATTTTTTTGAGTCTCAAATATATTTTTGCATTCAAACACTTTTTTTCTTTGATTGAAACGGTTTTTTTTGATTGAAAATATATTTTTTGATTGAAGCAACCTTTTTTTTGATTGAATAATAAAGACACAAATCTACCTCCATAGACCCCCAAAGAACTCTGGTAATGATGATAAATTGTTCTTATGGGGAACATGACTCTATAGCACCGCTGCAGTGAAAACAGATACTGGGTAGAAAAATCATTACATCCTATATTTAGACCAAAAGGATCAACAGAGAATGCGGAAGATTCGCTGCAATACTCACCAGGACTACAGTACAGGCCATTAATATATAACTGCTGTATTATGCATTATTGCACCGTATATAAACACAGAAATGATTGATTTGAAAGACTATGCAATGACAGGATGTTGACAGTGAGGTTTACATTTGCTTCTCTTAAGGCAAGACCGCTGTAACAAGGGCCAATTGTGACACACTAAATTTCTTTTGGAGTGCTATGACAAATATTCAGAGCATGATCAAGTAGAGTTCACTCTGAGAAAACGCCTGAGAAAAAAAAAGAAAAAAAAAGTTTTTCTTCTCTCTAGTTTTGATGCATTTAATTTTAAACTTGGTTTTAAAAGTCAACACAAATGAAAGGCCGTTAAAAGACTGATTCTTTAAAATATTTTATGAACATTATTTCAAGTGTTTAGACAAAGATTTTTTCTTATAAGTGTATGCAGAAGCAGTTCTAAAAGACGCTGAAACAAAGTAAGAGAACTTTGAGTGTTTTCCCGTCATGGAAAAGTTAAATCCACCATCTCCAATGCAGCTCGTCGGTAATCTTGCTGATAACTAGAAACGTTTCAAGCAGAGATTTAACATCTATCTTACTGCCAGTGGTGCGGGCGGAGATGACAAGAAGTTAAAAGCATCCATCTTTTTGCATGTAATAGGTGAGGATGCACTGGACATATATAATAGCTTTCAACTTGACGAGGCAAATTTAACACTAACCCCTAATTTCCACCAACTGCGGAACGGCTGCGTATCCGCTCCGGAACAGCAGCGGAGTCAATAAGTTTCCATTAAAGTCAATGTGCTTATTTTCACTGACTGCAGAACGGCTGCGTTCTGACTCCGGTGATCTGCAGCCCTCCGGAGCAGATACGCAAAGCTTCTATTTTTGCCGGATGCCGGAGAGCTCCGCAGCAATTCAGCACTTATATTGCGCGATCATACATGATCTTGTGGGTCCTCGTGACTTCAGCTGTTAGTCATGGCCGCAGCCGTTCCGCAACAAATCCGGACCTGGTGGGTATTGAAGGACGGCGGAGCACGGAGCCGACACGCAGCGGAGCACCGTTCCGCAGTTAGTGGAAATCCAGGGTAACTGCTCTCATGACAAAGTTTGTGCCATCATACTTTGTGCCAAGCAAGAATGTCACGTTTGAGAGATAAAAAAAAAAATTCTGCTTACCAGAAACAAGGAATGACTTTTGACCAACACCTTGCTGAACTGCACACATTGAGTAAGACTTGTGACTTTGGAGATTTAAGAGATTCACTAGTGAGAGACAGAATAGTCTGTGGAATTCCCGATAATGGTCTCATGAAAAGACTGCTACGTGAACCAGCTCTGACACTTGAAAAAAAGCTGTCAATATGTGTAGAGTTTGACTTTCTGGCTGTGGTGGATGACTTGGACTACAGTGATAATGCAGACCTTAAAGAGGTTTTTTAACACCAGCCTGACAATGCCCCTCAGCCCTTGGGAGATGGGGAGGCTGGGGCACCTGCCTTTCTGGAAATTTGTGTGTCAGTTACATCAGAGTAGCAGGGCGGAGTCCCTTCGTTGAACAAATTTCCACCGCACTGACTGTTCCCCCCTTCCACCTGCAGTCAGTGGAAGCCCCAGCCCTCCAGTGACCCATAAATGGAGGAGGAAGAATGGCTCCGCTTCATCCTCCACCTCTACTGAGGTAAGTGCTGCAGCGCCCCCAGTGGTGACTGAAATGGCTGCAGTGCCCCCCAGTGGCGGCCAAAGTGGCTGCATCACCCCCTGAGGCGGTAAGTTCCTTGTTACCGCCTCACTCTCATAAACGGAGGAAGAGGAAGAAAGCTTCCTCCGCATCAACGCCAACTCTCCCTGTCTCAGCCACTGAGGCTGTTCCCGTCAGTCCTGCCTTGGCCAAGAGGGTGGTTTTCACCTTTTATGTAGTTGCTGTCCTGAGTGCTTGGGCAGCACACACCTCAAAAATGGCTTCCTCCAGTCCTGTTGGCACCCTGGATGCCATCCCTGAGCAGCCCACTGCCATTCCAGGACAGTCTGCTGCCATCCCTGAGCCGCCTGCTGTCGTTCCAGAGCCGCCTGCTCTCACAGAAACGGCCAAGAATGCCGTACCACAGCATCCCACTGTCGTCCCAGAGCCGTCCGCTCTCTCAGAAACTGCTATGGAGGACGTCCCAGAGCAACCCGCTGACGTCCCAGAGCCGTCTGCTCTCACAGAAACGACCAAGGAGGCCATTCCAGAGTCTAGTGTCTTGCCCTGCCTGCTCCACCCAAACTCCCTGCCCCAACTTGGCCCTCAGCCAGGACTCCAGACCTGTCGGAGCCTGCCTGGTCCGTCCCTCCGGCACCGCCCTGGCCCTCTGCCAGGACTCTAGCCCTGCCTCAGCCTCCCTGGCTCAGCCCTCCCATCCCTCCCTGGTCTCTGCTAAAGACTTCCTGGACTGTCATGATGGCCCTGTCTTGGCTTCCCTCCCTCCCTGTCTCTGTGCTTTGATCTTCCCGTCTTGTATTTTCTGTTGGTGAGCTGTCATGTTCCTGTCTTGTTTTTTGGTGTTCCTTTAGAGGTGGGGTAGTGTCAGGGTTCTGTCACTTCTGTCTATATTTCTTGGTTTGGTGACTGAGCCCTGACACTCCTGTTTTGTCTTGTCTGTGTGCCTTGTTTCATGTGCTTTCATGTTGTGTTTTGTCTTGTGTTGTGTAGCACACAGCTTGTGTTTACACTAGCTGTGTGCTTTCATGTTGTCATGTTTTGTGTGAACAAGTGGCTTATGAGTATTCTCATTGGCTGCACGTTCATGTCTCGTTTGTGTTAGCACATGGCTTGTGATTTGTTTTACTGGCCATGTGCTTGTGTTTTTGTCATGTTTGGTGTGAGCAAATGGCTTGTCATGTATGTTTCCTTGTGCTGTCCTGTCGATTGTCTAGCCCCTCCCATCTTGTTACCTGATTATTGATTAATTTGCCCCATCTGTTCTCCCTTGCTTTGTTTGCTCTCCCTATTTATTAATTTCAGTCATGCAGTCATGTGCTGGTTCGTTGTCGTAGCTCTATCCTGTTATGTCAAGTCAAGTCAAGTCAAGTCTGTGTTGTTTTCCCCCTCGGGGTAGTTTTGTTTGTATTTTGTTTTATTTTTATTATTAATAAAAAGCCCTTGTTTCCTGCCCAAAACCTGACACTGACATATTCACAAATGAACAAGTTGACAACAGTTCTGTGAATCACACTGACTCAGATCTGTCAAAGGAAGTTTCTGCTTTTCCAGTGAAGTATTGCAGAACAAAATGCACTGTTAGACCTCCTGAAAGACTACTGTTGAGTAAAAGTAAAAAAAAAAAAATATATATATATAAAATAAATTTGATAGTGCATTTGTTATGAAAGTGTTATTTTTGGTATAAAAACAAATTGATAGAACAAAATATTTTAAAGGAAATTTATTTACTTTTAAAAAGGGGGAAGATGTGCAGTTATGCCCGATAACAATTGTGGTTCCGGTATTGTGTTGCAGACTGTAGGACTGCTAGGGCACCAGCTGATAGAGTTGAACGCTGTGTGTGCGCATTTAATAAATGATCAAAAGTTACAGTGAGTCTTTGTCCAGTGACATTTACATTTACATTTATGCATTTGGCAGACGCTTTTATCCAAAGCGACTTACATTGCATTTCAAGGTACACATTTACATTCTTATCAGTTAGTGTCAGGGTTCTGTCACTTCTGTCTAGTCTATTTCTTGGCTTTGTGACAGAGCTCCTGTTTTGTCTGTGTGCCTTGTTTCATGTGCTTTCATGTTGTGTTTTGTCTTGTGCTGTGTAGCATGCAGCTTGTGTTTACACTAGCTGTGTGCTTTCATGTTGTCATGTTTTTTGTGAACATGAGAGTGTTCTCATTGGCTGCATGTCAATGGACAGGGTCAATGGACCACATTCATAACATAACACATAATTCAATAAATCATACGTTTAAACCTTATAATGTTTTTTTTTCTTTACATCAATAATGTGTTAAATATAGAATATGCAAGCAAAAACAATGCTTACCCCTAAAACACTGTTTGCATACAGACAGCTGGCCTACTCACACTCGATCCTGTAAGACCATGAATCAGTTTCACCAGCTTCGGTTTGCTTGAGAACAGCATGAATATGCTAGTCCACCAGCATACATGCATAAACCAGCATGGAATGCTGGTTTATGCTGGATTTTTTAGCAGGGTTATGGCATCATTGCAAAACCAAATAATTTTCTCTTAAAACTCTGAAAGAAAGAACTTCATTTAATTCCATTCCTCTCTTTTCAAACCTTGAGGGAAAAAAAGTATGCTTAATTGTATTGAATGTCCAGTTGTAGTGCACTATTAAAATACTGAACTTGCAGATAAGTACTATCAACAAAATAAAAGGCCACTTAAAGAGAGTACACTTTCATGTCTATGTTAACACTTAAGTAGACTTTTTTTTTTAAAGTGCACTTTCTCATGCTTTACAATAACACTTATGTTGATGTGTTGATTAACATACTTAGCACACACAAAGTACTTGATTATAATTTTAACTGTTATTTGAAATTTAATTTTGTTTTTTTTTAAATGTACTAAATTGCAACTTCAACATTACAAATGATGAAAGTCCTATACTTAAATAAAAGTCCTATACTTATACATTTAATAAAAATGTAAACTATAATACATTTTCATTTAATTGTAAATAACATGCAATTAAGTGTCCAAAAACATAACATTCAGTTTGCACTTAAGTATATTCTTTAAAATATATTATTTCCAAAATATAAAAGTATTCTAACGTCTACTTATTTTTTCACAAGGGAAAATCTTCCTCTGCGAATGGTACTTTTACTCCCTCAAGGCCAACATGTCCCCACAGCAGTATTCACACCGTCTGCATGTCTGGGAGAGCGGCACAGTGTCACAATAAGAGCAGAGCACCATGACCGCTGCCTTTCTGCACACACTGATAAGGCTTTGTGTATCACCTCTGTGGCTCGACATGAATAGGAATCCTCTTCTACTGTGTGAAAAGAAGATACTTTACTCGTACCCTCTCTTCTCCAGCCTTTCTATCATTACAGGAGAGTAATTCTAAAGCTCTTGTACAAAGGACAGTCCTGTTTCATTACATTTCAAGGTGTAATGTAAAAGCATGACATTCCTGCTAGATTCTTTTTAAGGGTTCTCGTAAAATGTTAACTATAGATCAAGGGCAGGCTGGCAGGATAAGTCACACCAGATCACACAGCTCTATGATCACAATCACCAGATTACTGATTCACTGCACCTGCATCCACTCATCACACACACTATATCTGCACTATATCTGCATCTTCAAGCTAAGTCATCCACAACCTATCTGACTGCACTTATACTCACCATGCTATTGCTTCTGGTTCCTGTAAATAAAGATCCTGTGTTTCGCTACTTACCTGCATGTGTTGCCTCCTTCTGACAATAACATAGGCCTTCTTTATAAATACCTTTAAAATGCATTATACATAAAGGCTTTAAGTAAATTGTTACCAAATATTTTATTGCTATATCTACCAGTGCCAAACATTTATTCATTTATTTTTGTTATCTGGTCATTTTTATTTAAGATGTTAAGTTTTCATTTTTTTTTTTTTTTTTTTTTTTTTCAGGAAAAAAAGACAAAACATGTTATAAATAAGATTTATTATCAAGAGGAGTTCTTCTCATTCTCTTGTTAGTGTCACTGTCACAGTCTATTATGATATCAGTGATAGGAAGTCACCACCATGAAAAATAATTGTAATTCTATGGGCTGCTGCGTAGAAAGCATCCTTCACCAGCTGATTTTTTGGATATTTGTGGCAAGGACACAATTCATCTTATGTAATATTACAGTCTGAATGTTAAATGACACACAGCAAGGTTATAAACCATAATTATGGTTCTATCAGACATCCTCAGTTGTAATATTTTTGAAATAATGATCTCATCTCACCTCTCTTTGCCGTTACTGTGGAAACTGATGCCGTTGCCATGGTGACACCATCATGCCATCATGTCCTAGGGCTGAAGAAAGCAGGGAAGCTCTAAGGAGTTTTTTTCCCCTATAACTGAAGTGCTGTCATCTTTCTAGTAAATTCTACAGTAACAAAGAAAATATACATACAATATATATATATATATATATATATATATATATATATATATATATCTGAGGACGTCTGATAGAACCATAATTATGGTTTATAACTTCACTGCGTGTCATTTAACATTCAGACTGTAATATTACATAAGATGAATCACATCCTTGCCACAAATATCCAAATAATCAGCAATTAGCTGGTGAAGGATGTTTTCTACGCAGCAGCCCATAGAATTAGAATTATATATATATATATATATATATATATATATATATATATATACAGTATATATGCATGTGTGTGTGTGTGTGTGTGTGTGTGTATGGATTATGTTATATGTAGAATTACATTATTTTTTGTTGTTGGGTTGGGGGTTATTATTCTGAGTCTTGGCAAGGCTAAACCCAGTGAGTCAGTATAAGTTTATGCAAAAGATGTAGTCTTTCAGTTAGTTCACTCATCACAAAAAGCCATATATGGTAACTGCACTCCATCAGACGTCTGGCAGACACTCTTTGTTATCCTTGCAAAAATGCTTTGTGGTATGCAGTGAAACACGACTTTTCTTATTTTGTTCCTGTAGCTCAACTGGTCCCTTGTGAAAAAGTACACTTTAGAGAAATAATATACTTTAAAATTATATACTTTAAAGTGGAAACTGAATGTAATGTTGCAATTGCAATTTAAGTATGTTAAATACAAAGTTATGTCATGAAACTCTAGATGGCGCTGGCTTATAGGTCCTAACTCAACCTGTTCGTAATCACATCATTATCTATAGGGCACAGCTGATTGGTTCCTGCTGTATCAGTAGCCAATGAGCTCGCGTGCTCAACCTTCAAGGGTAGCTTTTGCCTTAGGATGTGCCTTATGCTAGCCTAGAAATCTAGACGCACCCTAGCGGCAGCAAAATTTATTTTGCAGCCAGTGTGGTCTAGCAACTCTCCGTTGACTTTCGAGCTGGAAAAACCAAACTCAGGTCAGGCCAATCACATCGTGTATAGAGTAGGCGGGACGGGCTTAACATAATGACGACAGAGTTGTGACGGTTCCCTGCTACTTGAAAACAAAGAATGGCTGCTGCTGCTGGCGAACAGCGGTCTTTCGAATCGGCTTTGGCCGTGACTCTGGAGGACTTGGAGTTAAGCTTTTCTTTGAGAAAAGAGCAAAGAACGGCACTTAAGTAATTTTTAAAAAAGGAAGATGTGTTCAGAGTTTTGCCGACTGGATATGGCAAAAGTTTAATATACCAACTAGCCTTCTTCGTTGCTCTGATTGGTTGTAGCGCTATCCTATTGCGTGCAGAGGGATTTTGAGAGACAACTGTTTATCCCACCCCTCGGATTGAGCCGTGCCAATGGTGAGTTGCCAGACCTAACATCTTGATGTAGGTCTGGCTTGCCAGGCTAGCCTTATGCACTTTCGGACTTACAATGGCTGTCCCGTGTGGGTCTCCATTAAGTCCATGAGATCATAGCGTGTCCCATTTGTCATTTTAGGTTTCAGAAGGGTGCTCGCGAGCACCCCCTTTGCGGTCGATATACGCCCTTGATGAACACTGGTGTGAGCTCTGCACAGGTGGCATGATAATGTTACAACCAAACAAGAAATGCAGGTCTGGCATGACAACACATGTGTTTTTAGCAAGTTATGGTGTTGAGAATTTGGTGTCCATTGTTGTTATGGATTTTGGAACACTAGAAACATCCCAATCTCAAAAATGTGTGGGCATAGGCAAATAAATAAATAAAAATAAAACACTTACAATAACCTGCTTGAATAAGTGTGCATAATAGGGCATATTCACAATCACACTCAAATTCCTACTGTAAAGTAATATCCACCGGTCATTATTTAAGTGAAGCTGACTGACCCTGAATAAAAATCATCAGTTTCTGTGGGATTGAACCCTATACAGACATTTTAGATTTGTATTGTTATATCTTCTCATACAAGAAAATGAGACTTCTGCGGCTGCCTTTACAGAAACAAACCTGTTTGACCTGTTTGACCATATTGGTTTGTTATCACCTGCAATCTGGTTAACATTTCCCAGGGTGGGCTAACAGGTTCCATATATCTTCTAATCTGTAAGTTCATACCACCCTGTATATATAATATATTGTGTGTATATTTGCCTTGCAATAAAAAATGAAAATAATGTTGTGCGAGTGCCACAGAGACATAATGATTACACTGCTGGGAAAAAAAAGAACAGGAAAAATAATTCTGTTGTTCCCATAGCAAGAATATCTTCACCATTCATATGTAACATCTAATGTCAAACAAAGCCAAACTGGCTAAACCAATACTGAGGACAGATCGGATGTCCAACTGAGTGTCACATAATTAGTGGGAACGCCTCATTCTCAGAGCAGTGTGGCCAGTTTAACAGGACACTGGTTTGAAGTTGAGTGAATGTACTTCACTCACAAGCGGACTTAAAATTATTCTAGAAAAAGAACAGATTAGCCATGGTCGTACCATCCACAAAGAAATCAGATCCCCCCGGTAATCATTAGTTTATGAATATTGTAATATTTATGGGTCAAGATGGTTTCATGTTTTGAAGGATTTGGAAATTGATCATTTCTCTGTATTTCAGTCTGGAGGTTAAGAGAACTTTTACTACTACTGGCATGTTTTCTTTGGACATCATCCATTCTGGTAAGTTCATAAAAAAATGTATACATTAAAAAGTTTATTTCTGTGTAATGTATAATGTGTAATTATAGCCTATATTTAAGTACTGACTTCTGTTATAAATGTGATTTTTTTTTTTTTTTTTTTTTTATGTCAGTAAATACATGTATAATGCTACTAAAGATTTACATTTCAAATAATTAAAATTGCTATTTTCTCTTTTAAATTTCTACTTCAAACATTCTCTTCATAAAAAATCCTAATAAAAAAACACCTCCACACGTTCCACACTTTATTAAAGGTAGGGTAGGCAATTTGTATTATAAACACTTTTTGTTATACTGGTTGAAACTCTCTTCATATCCTGATAGTAATCAATAATAGAAGTGGTCTAAATATTAAAACATGTACATATATCTTCTGTGGAAGTCTCGATCATTGAATTTGGTCCGACTCTTGTCCTACCTGCCTGTTACCTTATGTATTTAAATACCTCCTCGCACCATGCTCGCGCAGACATCACACATGATCAGCACGTTCTACGAGGATAGGCAGATTTGAAGACATACAGTCACAAACAAACAGCCGTTGTTTAGCCGCTTTAACGTTTCTCCTGAACCAAAACAACGAGCTTATGCTGCGTTCATGCCATGTCATAACCATAATTACAAGATGGCTACCCGTCATGTTCTACTCAGATTTATGCTTTTCTATGTCAACACTATCAATGCCCAGAAATTAATCTGCTGCAGTCAGTTGGTATAACTAGAGCTCTCTAAGTTGCTGGTGTTCACTATTATTGCAATGTTATGTGCTTTGAGACATGAAGTAATTTAACACCGTCTCTCGTCTCGTGACGCTTTGCAAACTCTGCTGTGTGTTCATGTGTTTTGAAGGAGGGTGGGATCTTGTGCCTTCAAAGCTAGCTTGCTATTGCTAGCCTCTCCGAAATTGCCTACCCTACCTTTCAGCATAACTATAATTGGTAACATTTTATTTTACACTGTCCTTGTTACACGTTACATGTAGTTACAATAGTAATAAATTATACATAATTACATTCAACTAACCCTAAACCTAACCCTAATCTTAACCCTAACCCTTTGGTAAGTACATGCAGTTCATTATTCTTTTTAAATAATTCAATTATTTAATACTTAAATGTTCCGTATAATTACACTGTAACACAGATAACAAAGTGCAACCAATCATTTAAACTAATAACAATATAAAAACAAAAAAGGCATTTTGTGAACGCCGTAAGCACAAGCCATTCCTGCATCCACACCTACACCTTATGTTTGCACCTGGTTGCAAATGATAGTTGATGGACAGGAGGACACAACAGCAGTCTGGTGCTAAGCGAAAAAGAAAGGTATGTTTACCAACACCGACATTTTATTTTTGGGCTATTGAAGTTAATGTGATTAATTAAACATGTTTAACAGCATTAATAATTTAACCACCACCAACACATCTACCTGATTTGATAAAAGTACCAACAATGTATATCAAATTTATGCCATATTTCAATTCAATAACTCTGTGCGCTGCATTGCATTTTGAACTATGTTAAAGATATTTGTCATATTTGCCAACAGTGTTTTCTTCTTTGTAAATGATTATTTGCTGCAACAAAACTGCATAATCTTACTTTCTGTGATTTCTGAATGCCCAAAGCTGTAAAATCAATCAGACAACAATATCCATTGGACATAATTATGTTTTATATGTAAGGGATAATGTAGAGCGAGGCGGTTGTTATATCCGCTTTGCGTCGGGGTCCCGATCAGCCTGTCGGGGTTGTGTTCGCTATAACAGCCGCCTCGCTCTACATTATCCCGCTTATTACATGGCTACCCACCAAATAAATCAATAATTTGACACAAAATATTGATTTAAAAAGGAGTTTATTGATTTAAAAACGATTGTATTGCTTACGCTAAAGAAAATAGTCCGTTCTGTCTCTACAGTTAGAATCCTGCGTCCATAGCAACGCACTGTTTTTCATGGCAACGGTGTTTTATACTTCGCAGCGGCCTGTTATCAAGAAATAACACACCGCATTCTACATTGGAATTCAGCCAAGCCATGTAATAATTGTTTATAATCAACTGTTGTTTTATTAAACACTCACTGCTCTTGTTTTTATAAGTAACTGTTTAATTAAAGGTGAACTCAGTGATTCTTAAAAAATGGCAGATGTCTTAGATTTATACTGACACTTAAAGGGATAGTTCACCCAAAAAAATTTAAATTAGACCATGATTTACTCACCCTCAATTCATCCTAGGTGTATATGACATTCTTCTTTCAGACGAATACAATCAGAGTTATATTAAAAACTGTCCTGGCTCTTCCAAGCTTTATATGGCAGAGAATGGTTGTTATTGTTTTGAAGTCCATCAAAGTGTATCTATCCATCATAAAAGTCCTCCACACAGCTCTGGGGGGTTAATAAAGGCCTTCTGAAGCGAAACAATGAGTTTGTGTAAGACAAATATTCATATTTAACATGTTACAAAGTAAAATTCTAGCTTCCGGCCAAGCGAACATACGCAGTCTACTTACGCCTAAAGGGCAACTTACACAACTTGTGACATCAGAAGTAGCGTAGTGCATCATGGCATAGCGTAAATATCAGCAGTTCGTTGCATTACTTGCATAAGTTGCGCTTTAGATTTAAGTCGAATCCGTATGTGCGTTTGGCTTGAAGGTGTCACGATACCACACACAGGAAACAGGGGATCCAATTGCAGTAAGTTTAATAAGGGAAATCCGTTACTCATAAATCCAGTCCAAGCAAAGGTCAAAATCCAAAAGGCAATCCAACACAAGCAACAAAACAAGCAACAAAACAAGCAACAAAACAAGCAACAAAACAAGCAACAAAACAAGCAACAAAACAAGAAACAAAACAAGAAACAAAACAAGAAACAAAACAAGAAACAAAACAAGAAACAAAACAAGAAACAAAACAAGAAACAAAACAAGAAACAAAACAAGAACAGACATCCGAAGTGGTGTGATACATAACAAGGACTCCGTAACAAACACTAACACAGACAGGGCATATATACACACAGAACTAACAAGGTGATGGGAACCAGCTGAGTGCAATAATCAGATAAGTGACAGAACAGAATGCTGGGAAATGTAGTCTAATGTGAATGACACCGTGAGAACGAGGACCTCTAGTGAACCCCAGGGAAACACAACCAGACACTGTGACAGAAGGTAGTTATTTTACCTTATAAAGTTTTAAATGTGAATATTTTTCTTACACAAACTCATCGCTTTGCTTGAGGAGGCCTTTATTAACCCCCCAGAGCCGTGTGGAGCACTTTTATGATGGTAAAGTGACAATAGATGCACTTTGATGGACTTCAAAATAGAAACAACCATTCACTTCCATTATAAAGCTTGGAAGAGCCAGGACATTTGTTTTATATAACTACAATTGTATTCGTCTGAAAGCAGAATGTCATATACAGTGATGGGAATAACGGCGTTACTTTTTTCAGTAATGAGTAATCTAATTGATACTCTTCCCATCTTAATAACACCGTTACTGTTACTGCCAAAAAATGTGGAGCATTACTATAATTGAAGCTGTTTGTTTTCCATCAGACCAACTAGATCTCTGACGCCGGTTTCACACTGCACGCAGCGTTTGGTCTATTTATGGTCCCGGAGGCAAAAATAGACTTGGCGCCGAAACGATCGCGGCACTGCTGCTTCTGCTCTGCTACGCGCTGCTGCGCCGCCTCTGCGTGCGGTGTGAATGCTCTAATCTGTTAACATGGGTGCCGAAAAAGATACGTGCTGCTTACGCTCTGCTAACACGTGCAGTGTGAAACCAGCCGAGAGGCAAATAATTTTTTTACTGTTCTTCCTTGGTATACCTCATATTGTTACTCTGTTCTTCTTTTTCGAGGAAGAAAATACTTGAAGTACAGTATATCTACCAATTGTCTGAAGTTTTATTTTTATTTTTTTATTTGCACTACAAAAAGCGTATATTTGTTATTTCTTTTTAATTTCTAATTTAATTTTGCCCAGTTGTGGCCTATTGAGGGGCAATAAATATCAAAAGTTCCAAAACATCTATTGTGTTATTTGTATCGATACACTATAAACATAATATCTACATACATGGCATTTGATTGGAGGCTAGTCTCACTTTGTCCCACAGCAACATTAAAGGGATAGTTCACCCACAAATGAAAATTCTGTCAGTAATTACTCACCCTCATGTTGTTCCAACCCCGTAAGACCTTCGTTCATCTTCGGAACACAAATTAAGATATTTTTGATTAAATCTGAGAGCTGGATCACTTCTCCATAGGCTTCTAAGCAGTGATGGGAATAACGGCGTTATAAATAAACGGCGTTACTAACGGCGTTATTTTTGTCAGTAACGAGTAATCAAACTAATTACTGTTTCCTCCGTTACAACGCCGTTGCCGTTACTGTCAATAAAAATGCGGCGTTACTATAATTGAGCTCACTGAAGCGGTTTTCATCCGAGTGGGCTCTCTCTGTGTGTGTGTTTATGAGGCGCCGGACTGGACAAAAGCGAGGCGAATGCCGCGAGCCAGCACGCTCGACAGTGCGCGAGAGAGACCGAGTGTGTCCGAGAACGCGCTCGACAGTGCGCGAGAGAGACCGAATGTGTCCGAGCAACGAGCATAAATGCTTTATTTATAAATAAATTACACATTTCAGCATTAGAATAATCTCTGTAGCATATTGGAATCATATGCAATGTTTTAATTAGTTTATATAGCCTAACATAAACTCCAAAATAACGTTCAAACATGGCTATTTGTTTGACCGGTTGTTGTGCGGCAAACACGACTAGAATTTGGCTAACCTCTGATGATGACGTTCTCTGTAGGTTATAAAAATAAAGCCCCAAAAGATTATAAAGATTATATTTTATTATTATTATTTATGTTGGTACATTGTTCAGTATTATATTGAGAGCACTTTTTGTTAAACTTAATATTGTGAGGAAGAAAATACTTCAAGTAGGCAATACAGTCTACCAGTTGTAAAGGTGTGTGATTTTATCATTTTAATGATATGCACTAGTTTATGTGTATGTAGGCTATGTTTTCTATTACTATTTATTTATTTATTTATGGTACATTTCTTAAGAAGCACGTTCTATTCAGTGTCCATTTAATTCATTTAACATTAATATTGGGGGTAGGCTGTCCAAGAAATTTCTTATATTTAAACTTTTTTTTTTTTTAAAGTAACGAAATAGTTACTTTCCCTGGCAATTAGTTACTTTTGTAATGATGTAATTCAGTTAATAACGCAGTTACTTCTTGTGAGAAGTAACTAGTAACTATAACTAATTACTTTTTTAAAGTAACTTACCCAACACTGCTTCTAAGGGATTGAAACTTTCTGGCCCAGAAAAGTTATTAAAGACATTGTTAATATAGTCCAAGTGACTACAGTGGCTCAATCTTAAGTTTATCAAGCTACGAGAATACTTTTTGTGCGCAAAAAAAAAAAAAACTACTTTATTCCACTATTCATTTCCTTCTCTCTGGGCCTCGGGTGAGTTCACGTAGTAAAACAGCACAGCGCTTCTGTGTTGTACGTCACATGCATCACACACATGACCTGCGTCGGCCAATAGTGAGCCTACGTGTGACGTACAACACAGAAGCGCTGCGCTGTTACACTACGTGAACTCAGAGAAGGAAATGAATAGTTGAATAAAGTCGTTATTTTTGTTTACTTTTTGCGCACAAAAAGTATTCTCGTCGCTTGATAAACTTAAGATTGAGCCACTGTAGTCACTTGGACTATTTTAATGATGTCTTTAATAACTTTTCTGGGCCAGAAAGTTTCAATCCCTTAGAAGACTATGGAGGAGTGATCCAGCTCTCAGATTTAATCAAAAATATCTTAATTTGTGTTCCGAAGATGAACGAAGGTCTTACGGGGTTGGAACAACATGAGGGTGAGTAATTACTGACAGAATTTTCACTTTTGGGTGAACTATCCCTTTAAAATAGTTTAGATTTGTGTGCATTGTTTCTGTTAATAATGTATTGTAATATATTCTATTATATATTTCATATATAATATAATATTTCATATAGTATTCAGATGTATCATAAATAATTGAATATGTACATGTATTTTAAGTTCCATTAAAGTGGGGTGGAGGTGGGGTCACATTTGAACATTTAAAAATTTACTTGAAAGTAACGTAATAGTTACTTTCTGAAGTAACTAGTTACTTTTATAATTTGTAACTGAGTAACTAATTTAGTTACTTTTTGGAAGAAGTAACTAGTAACTGTAACTAATTACTTTTTAAAAGTAACTTTCCCAACACTGGTCATATACACCTAGGCAGGCACGTGCACACATAGACATCAAAGGGGGCTTGAGCACCTGCCCTTTTTATTCCTGGAGAGAAAGTGCCCTTTTTTCTGGGGTGCTTTTTTTCTATTTTTGAAAAATAATATATATTCCTGTTTGCGCACAGCTTCCCTGTCAAACAAATATATTTATTGAAGAATAGTATATCTAAATATCAGATCCGTCCAAGTGATCTGAGGGCGCGCGCGCATCCTGGTGTGTGACGTGTACGCAGACTGGTGCATAGATATGTACACTAGAAGTCGCCTTGTCTACGGCAGGTCATTGGAACGAATGTCTTTAAGGCGACATCTAGTGTATATATCTATGCACCAGTCTGCGTACATGTCACACACCAGGATGCGCGCGCGCCCTCAGATGTCAGATCACTTGGACGTGGCAGTGTTATAAGAGCTAAAAACGATATAAATACTATTCGTTTTCTCACACAAACCGCTCGTTTCGTGTCTTAGGCCATCAATGTGTACTTACGATGGGGAATTGTTTAATTTGGACGATGGGGAATTGTTTTAATTTGGACTCTGTGCATGCTCTTTGAGACTTGACCATAAACCTGCATTATATGACTGACAGAACGGTTCGACCTAAATATCAAAATTTAAACTACTGCGGAAAAAAAAGACACCTACATCTTGGATGCCCTTGAGGTAAGCTAAAACATACCAAAATTTAATTTCAAAGTGAACTATCCCTTTAACTAGTTGACGCCTAATATGCATACAGAACGTCCCCAGTTAATGACTTACATCAAGAGTCTTTCCCCCTGAAATTTTGAAATATAAATTGGTGAATTTAGAAGAAATCTACAGATGCAAACAGATGGAGGATACACTCTAAAAAATGTAGTAAATCTGAGTAACTGCATCTGGTACATTAATACATAAAACTGAGTAGAAATAAGTTAACATTAAACATTAAAAATAACAATATTTATAAACTTTTTATTTATGAGTAATTTAACTTTTTTTATTTCCTCTAAACCTTTATAAAATAGTATTCCATACAACCACATACATGACATTGGCTTTTATTGAATTTTTACTCAATTATTTTGGTAAGTTTAATTCAAACAATTAAGTAAGATTTTCAGAGATTTTATTAAGTTAATAAAGTTAAATATTTCTGTAATATTTACTAAGCCACAGAATATTTTTTAGAGTGTAGTAGGTTTAAAACAAACTCCATCTAAATGTGGATTTTGAAGGTTTTATTTGATGATGATGATACAGTCCTCCCTCAAATGTGAAACTAAGTCCATGTCAGTCACCATCAGTTATTGTGTATGTGTGTGTACATGCATAAACATCTACAGGGACGTGGCCCCCAGAAGGTTGCCCGCTGTAAGGGAGGAAGGAGAGACAACCAGGGAATGGAAGTAACAGATTTTATTTTGAAGTAGAAGACCTTTTTTTTGTAATAATTTTATTAAATTGCTGTATTTTTGTATTTTGTCAATCATTTTTGCAGTGATTTTTTTTTCAGTAAAGTTAACAAAATAGCAGCAACAGCCCTCTTCAGTTTAGAGTGAATATTTGTGTTGATTTTAAAGTGTTATGTATTCTGATAACACCAAAATAATTAAAATGATGTAGTGCCTTGTGCAAAAATAAACAAATTATTAGTAAAACACGCCCCTCTGCTTGATGCAGTTATTTAGGTTATTCTAAATATATACTTGAAACTAGTAGCATAGAAAATGTTTTCAAAACATGCACATTGTGGAATGGTTTCCTTTGCTGCTCTATAAACCTAGTGAATACTAAGGAGACCATGGTTTCTGTGTGAACTGATTATTTTGTAGACATCTTTTGAAAATGAAACAATTGCGTGAGTTTGAGGAAGATGAAATTAATTAACTTTTTAAATAATTTTTTTTAAAAAGGAAGTCAGAGTTGCGTTAATATATATACTTTTTTGTTAAAAAAAAAAAAAAAAAAAACGTAATTATGAGAAGTGCCCTTTATTTCACTTGAGCCCCTGCCCCTCAAAATGTCTGTGCACGTCCCTGCACCTAGGATGACTTGAGGGTGAGTAAATCATGGGCTAATTTTCATTTTTGGGTGAACTATCCCTTTAAGCTCAGTTTTTGTCACTTTAGATTAGGCAGTGCAAAGTTAAATTCAATTGTTGGTTGTAGTCTAGAATCAGAATTCAAGATTACCTAACTAACCCAGTATCCTAAAACTTTGTCATGAGTGTTGTTGAATGACTAATATGTTCCACATTATTATTTAATGCAGGGTCATGCTGAAGTTTGTCACAACAGAGAATGTAGTGACAGCATCCAGCACTTCTCCAGAGGAACCCAGCAGCTACACAGGCACTGACACAAATGTCTGTATTTTATAATTCTAAAGAGCTATAATTGTAAATAATTATGTTATGTTATATAATATAATAGTTATGTTTTAATAAAGTTCTATTCTGACACGTAATGTAGTTGTGAGATGTTGTTGTTTTTCAACTTTCTTAACATTTGGAGGAGACCATCATAAATTATACTGTACGTGTTAAACTCTTTCAGACATTCAAACTTCAATTACATAGGTTATCACAAACTGCAATGGAGGGTGCAGCAATATTACTTTATTTCACAAAACTAAACTTATCAATATGTGCCTCATCAAAATCATATATAACATTATAATTTGTCCACACTGGATGCACGCACAGTTACTGACAGTGAACAGATGCCCCACTTTTGTTTCTGATGTACTCAACTGACTGATATATATACAGTGTATATATATATATATATATATATATATATATATATATATATATATATATATATATATATATATATTACCAGATTGCTCGTATATTCTAAAGGGTGTCTGAGAAGCCATATTGCTTTTCTTTACCGACAAAAGGAAGGTGCTTTCTTTCTCTCCCATGAGGGGACTAAACAAATAGGGGAATTTTCACACACTGTAAAAAGTGAACATGTGCAGTTGTTTCTTCTCGGCCAAAAGTGACTGGACACCTGAAAATGAAACTTTTGTATTACTAAAAAATACATTTCTTTTGAGATAATTTTATGGTACTAATTAATATTTATGCAATAATTATGGTCCATTTTTGCCATTGAAAATAATAATAATAATAATAATAATAATAATGAGCAGAATTTTAGATTAATATAGAGACTATGCCTTTTAAATCCAATTTTTGAATTTAAAATAAAACGTGATTTTATGGTGTAACCACTAGATGCCTGTATAGCTCTCTATAGTCAAGTCAAGTCACCGTCATTTATATAGCGCTTTTAAAAATATGAATTGTTTCCAAGCAGCTTTACAGTGATAATAGGAAATTACAGTAACAGAAATTGTTTTGCCTTTACAGCAGCTCTAGGATAAAGTTATTGTCCATCTAAAGTTAGTTTTGATTGATTGATTCACTTCCATTGCGAAGATCATTAGTTATTAACTTAGGGGCCGCTAACACAACACCATTCTAACAGAAAACCCTCAACGCATTCCGGCCACCCATCCGCACAAAACAGTGCCTGGTGTCTCGAGAACGCACTCCCGGAAATAGGTTCCAAGGTGCAAACGATTATCAGTTATCTCTGCACAAACCTCTGCGCAAACAACAACATTGACAACAAACGAACAACATTTTATCTGTACTGAGGTAAAGGGAAGGGAAGGAGGCCTTCACAGGGGAGAGACTGGTTGACACTTCAGGACTGCATTGTCGTCGTGTCCAAGCGCAAGTCCTTCATCAGATCTGGATCCGGCCTGGATCCGGCGGACTGCGGTAAACCTCGGGATTAACAGAGAGACTAACATTAGCGTAGACGCCATCCTTCTTATGATGTAACAAGTACATCAGGATTTATGGAAAGTGTTCCCGGTTCCGGCTGACCTAAACTATGCAGCCTAACACTGAATTATAGAAGTCTATAATGTGTTATGTGTTTACTAGGCCAAAGATATGTGTTTTTAGTCTAGATTTGAACTGACAGAGTGTGTCTGCTTCCCGGGTAATGTTAGGAAGAATGTTCCAAAGTTTTGGTGCTAAATAGGAAAAGGATCTACCGCCAGCAGTCGATTTTGATATTCTAGGTATTATCAACTGGCCAGAATTTTGAGATCGCAATAGACGTGAAGGACTATAATGCGTTAAGACCTTGCTCAAGTACTGCAGAGCTAAACCATTTAGTGCTTTGTAAGTAATCAGCAATATTTTAAAATCTATATGTTTAATAGTGATAATAGAGCGGCTTGTGAATTTAGTAGTTTTTAGACAGAAATACTTACTTTTAAGATTTGAATGTATTTTTTAGAAATTCTCAAATACTACTTTTTGTCAATGTTTATAAAAAGAAATAATAAATTTGATTTGAAGAGTAAACGTTTTTGCATCATTATTACTACAGTCAAACCTGAATACAGAGAAAACATTTTGTTATGTAACATCAAAATTCAATAAAAATGTAACAAAAATAAACAGGAATCCTTTATCACAGCTTAATCCATCTGGATCTGATCTAATTTCTACCCCCTTTTTCATTTTTGCTGTATGGTACTAGTCCTTCCAGTTTATTTGTGTGTATAATTGTGTGTGTGTGTGTCTGTGGTGGTGGGGGGGGGGTCTGTCTGTTTTGCACTCTTGATGTTTTAGAGTTTGTTGAGAATTTTCTATGGTGGTTATTTTTGGCCAAGAAGATCGTGATTGTGACTTCTTTTTTGTACGACCACTTAGCCTTTTCAAATCATGCCCCAAATTTTATTGGTGTTTATATACCAAGTGCCATAAAAGTCACCAGGTTTTGTACCATTCCGATGAAGCTACGATTTTTTAAATTTCAAATTGTAAAACTTTTCGGTCAAAAGTGACCGAAGAGCCAGTATTTCTACATGATTCTACCTACAAATTCTGTAACCAACTTGAATCAGTTTGATGTAAAATAAAACAAGAGAATGCTGTTTTAACTTAATTGACCCTTCGCTAAGCCACGCCCGAAAACCGCCACAGGCCAATTGTGGCTTAGCAACCGTAACTAGGCGCGGGAGGTCTGGCAAGCTTTCGAGCGAGAGGGAAACATGCCGCGTTGTGCGTATAGATTGTGCAAATCTGATACCCGGTATCCTAAAATTTTGGACGGGGTAGTGGATTTTGTTCCCTTCCCGAAACCTAAAACCCAAAGGGAGAAATGCCGGGCGTCATCTTCATTTATATAGCGCTTTTAACAATGTAGATTGTTCCAAAGCAGCTTTACATTGATAATAGGAAATTAAAAGTAAAGTGTTTTGGCTTTATAGCAGCTCTAGAATAAAGTTATTGTCCAGCTCGTGGATCAAGCAGTGTGATTAAAGGCAAGACGGAGGCTCACTGACATAACTTAACGTTGCTTAAAAATATATTTCAGCATTTTGTTAATCGACGGCCAAACTAGTAACGTTACCCCAATCCGATCGCGACTCTCCCGGTGTTAGTTCTAGTAAAAGTAAAAGGTAGTTAGTAAAAGGAGGGAACATCAGGGGGCTTGCCGGAGATCTCCAAGGAAAAGTTTGGTATGCAAACTTAATCAGTTCATAACAGTAGTCACTAATGTGACCCACGACGTGTGAGCAGTAACGTTAGCCTGGCGCACTACAAATATAAGCAGGAGAATGTTATCATTGTAAAGTGGTCAGGCTAATGTCTTGTGTTTATTCCATGATACATATGGATAAGCTGTTTGATTTATAAATATTAGAATATTTTCACATTTCACTTACCCTGCTGTGCATGCACAAAGCTGTTCCTTAATTTGTGTGTTTCCCATTTGAATGGTCAGCGTATGAGGCGGCTGCTGCTTGCGCTGAGACCTAACGTTATAGACTTTAGCTTCAATTTTGATTAAATTATTCTCTAATCGTTTGCATATTATGTTGTGGATATAGCCCTCGAATGCATACTGCAGTCTTGTTTTCTCAAATTTTCACCTGTCCGCTAAAAATGACTAATTATCTCCTTAGGAATGTCTGAAACCAGTACATACATACTGTAATAGACGTGCCAGGCGCAAAAGCTTGACAGGCGTAGCAACAGTAACTAAGGAGGGCGGGGCTTAGCGAAGGGTCAATTGATTTAGATACCATTTCCATTAAAGCTCAGGATGGACACATTCGACACAGACGTACCTGCTCACTGCTGATTGGCAAATTTTGCTTCAATGAGAAATTGTGATTAGGGGTTATTATACATTATGTTAAAGGGAAAAATTTAAAAATTGCAATTGACAGCGCTACTCTTCACCACAATGGTAACCAAAAAATTAATTTATAGAAACTCCTCTAAATGTCCAACTGAACATTTAACATTAACATAAACTACCAACATCTTTCCCTTTACTGTAAAACATAAAATAACACTTAATCCCTAAATTTACTCTCCTAATGCAGTCCCTTGCAAAGCATGCTGGGAACGTCCTGGTTGCGTATGCAACCCACCGTTCCCTGAAGGAGGGAACGGAGGACGTAGTCGACGTCGACTGAATGGGGATCACGCTTAGGGAGCCTGTCCTCTTCGTACTACTATTTAATCAAGCCAATTCAACATTGGCGTGCGTGATTACACGCTCTGCCCCACAGCGCGGGTATAAACAAGGAAGATCTATTGGCTTACAATGCTAAATGCAGCCCTGAGAACTGGATCTGTAGTTCCCAGCATGCTTTGCAAGGGGCTGCATTAGGAGAGTGTATTTAGAGATTAAGGGGCGGTTTCCCAAACAGAGATTAAGCCTAATCCTAGACTAAAATTGCCCTTTAAACCAGATTAACAGAAATCTGCTTTCTCGGTCAAGGCTTTAAATAGTCCTATATTTAGTTTAGTCCAGAGTTTAATAAGCTGATTTCCTGGAGGAAGACTAGAGTTACTCCAGGACTAAATCGAGGCTTAAATTAAACCTACCAGGAGGCAGATTTAACTTCAGATTAACATTGTGTTTCAAAGTGGACACGTGTATTACTTGGACACATACACACACACACACACACACACACACACACACACACACACACACACACACACACACACATACATATATATATATATATATATATATATATATATATATATATATATATATATATATATATATATATATATGTACAGTATATATATATATACATACAGTACCGTTCAAAAGTTTGGGGTCAGTAAGATTTTTAATGTTTTTAAAAGAAGTCTCTTCTGCTCACCAAGGCCACTTTTTTCATAATTTTGAAAATTTAAACTTTTCCGGGAAAACCGCCCCTAAATGTCCAACATAACTGAACTGAATATTAAACATTAACATAAACTACCAACAGCTTTCCCTTAACTGAAAAACCCATAAAGTAACACTTAGGGGCGGTTTCCCGGACAGGGTTTAAATTAAGCCAGGAGTAGTCCTTAATCTAGAATAGTTAATCGTGTTTTAAAAAATGGCTTTCTGTAACACAGATTAAGTACGGATTAGTTACACCTGGACTATGGAGTCCTGAACTAAAATAAACCAGATTAATTTAAAACCAACTATGCTTCAGTAAAACCTTGTTTTTCAGGTTGATTAAATTCGGTTATAATCAGTAATCTTAAATCATTTATTTCATTTAAACAAAACCAGTTAGTGTAGATGTTACCACATGGAGTACATTTTATAAGTTGATTCAGTGTAGCACCACAGACCCAGTGTTCATAGTGTTCAAGGTTACTTATAGTTGTTTCTGCATATTTATCTAGGAATGAAAGTATTTTCAGAAGAAAAAAAGGACAAAATTCAGTTTTAAGTATTTTCATCATTATTTTAGTAGTGGAGAAGCAGATAAAATGTCGAACAAACAGCCATCTTGATGAGAACTAAGGTCCCTTTGATGTTCCCTTTTGACTTGTTGAGTAAAGACAATTCTTTGCTTTTGAACCCATGATGGTGTTGCTAGCGTTACATAATAGGACCTAACCCATTCACACTTTGTGCATGATTTCACCAACAACAAATGAGATCCACATAACTTTTATAGTATTATCCAGAAATTATCTTTATCTACAATAAATAAATAATTTATATATAAAAAATAAAAAAAAGAATTTGGTCTGATTGATATTCTGGTCCTCTCCCAGGCTCTATGGGGATTGAATGGTGGGATCAAAATTCCATTTCAGCCCCCCAGACCTAAACCAGTTCCTCAAAATAATAATTCTTCATCTACAATATCCGCTCATGACATGGGAATCAGTGAAGAGGAGTGGGAACGGCTACAGAAGGCTCTGGACTGGCCCGGTCCAGATCAAGAAATCACTCAGCTGAATCAGAGCACAAGCCCAGTCCACTCAACATTCTCTATTGTGGGACTCAAGGAGAGTTACAAAGTGGGAGAAAATATCTCTGTTACCATCACAGCCAGAGACCACAACAAGAACCTGAAAAGATATGGAGGAGATTTTTTCCAAGCAAAGCTATTCAATTCAAAGCTCAAGGTGTGTTGTTTATAATATAATATTTTATATTCAAATTTTTAAACAAAAAAATCAACACTGAGTTTGATTTGCCTGTTAATTGTTGGTTTATTTACACAATATTACATATACTGTAATGTTTAGGTGTTTAAGCTTGCTTTACCTGCAGACATTAGTTTTCTGCATTACACTTAAAGGTCCCATGACATGCTACTTTTTGTAGGCTTTAATATAGGCCTTAGTGGTCCCTAGTACTGTATCTGAAATCTCTTTCCAAAAATTCAGCCTCGGTGCAGAATTATAGCCACTACAAGCCAGTCCCAGAATGAGCTTCCTTCAGACGGGCCGTTTCGGTGTCTGTAGCTTTAAATGATAATGAGGAGGAGAAAGGCGGTGCAAGATGAAGGGTGGGTGTGGCCTTGACCATCTTGCGCAACGGTACCGTGGCGTGCATGTTTACGTTGGATATATTGCAATGGCACGAAGACACGCAGTCTTTCAAGCATTTCAGTTTGACCTAGAATCTGATCCGGATGGCGAAGCAACGGATGAAGAAGTTGCAACTCAGCGGCTCCAGCAGGACGTTTCCGAATGGTTAGTTTAAAATATTATGTCTGGATACGGTACTTTATTCGGATGGTTTACAGTTATTATCATGTAGCTAACGCTAACCTACTGTTGCCTTTTCATGAGAGATCTGTAACGTCTGTATTTATCTTATTACAATTACATCAAGCTCTGCGATCTTGAAATGCGGAATATCGCGCGCGCCATATAACCAACAGGAAAACGGTTATCCAAATAACAAAGAAGTGTACAACACTCGCGTTACAGTGTGTGTATTCACACACATAAACTGCATAGCTGCATAGCTAATGTTACAGCCACATTCTACTTGTAACAATCTAGGTAACCATAAACAGTAAAGCAACACACTTACATTAGTTGACTTACTTGTCCGAGGTGTGTAGCTGAGCCAAAGAGAGTGATCCAGACTTTAGTTTCAGTTTCAGACGTTCAGCAAGCCCAGCTCTGTATTGACCCTTCGTTAATTTGTATATCCACTTATTGAGCCATTGTTATGCTTCCCTCACTCAAAAGCCATGATATCTCTCGTGACGTGGACAAACTAAAATCGCGCGCGCGCATTTTCTCATGGGCGGAAAATATTCTCTGGGCGGGCAAAGCAGAGACAGGGGAGGTAACATTTCCTCCTTATGACGTCATAAAGAGGAGATTCAAGATCAGCGCGTATGAGCCTCCATTTTCTCAAAGGCAGAGAAAGATAGCAAAAGCTCGATTTACACCGATTGAAATTTCTAGAAACTTGGGGACCATATACAGGCTAGGGGAACTCATATTAATGTTAAAAAACCTCAGAAAGTGAAAATTTCATGTCATGGGACCTTTAACTTTCTCTATTCTTCTTGAAGGCGAGTGTGTACGGGGAGGTTCTGGATCACTGTAATGGGACTTACTCTGTAGCTCTTCTTCTGCCCTGGGAAGGTCAGGCACAAGTTTATGTACGTCTAGAGCACTCCAGTGAGCTTGTGCAGATTCTTAAAAAATACAGGGAGTCCTCATTCCCACGCAGCCACTATAGAGGCCACTTTGAATGGCCAGGACCCAATAAAAACAGGATCCGTGAAGTAGTACAATGCAATCTTAAGTGGGGTGCAGATGGAAGTTGGAGTAAAGGCGACTGCTGCTGTGAGTATAAGGATATAAAAACAGGGACGGTGTGGCAGTGTGAGAGACCAAAGAAACTTTCTTGTGACAAACTGGTTCATCACTCTACTGGAGGTTTGGAAAACCCATTAAATCCTTTTGAGAAGCAATTGTTTACAAAGTAAGTGGGAAAGGATTCAAAGCAACTTCCAGAAGAATATCAGAACTCTAGTGTATAAAATGTAATATTATTTTTTTTTTCTACACAGAACATTAACAAATGTTGCTATTACTGGAGACACACAAATCATTAATGTCCTTCCCAACACTACAGGCATTGGTATGTTCACATATGATCTGTGTAGTTTTGACCATTTTATTACAAATTTGGAAAGGAATAAATAGATAGAAAATAATGACAGATTTTTTTCATTTAGCAAACCAAAAACAAAAATTCAGCTCATATTCGCTTTAATTTTGTAATTCATTCTTTCCAAATAGAAAAGTGTCAAAACATACACAGAGATGTCATCTAAAATCAAATGTAGTTACAAGAAAATGCAGAATTTACATAATTAAAACACTGTCTTTTCAAGTAAATGTTTATTTGCTTTAGGCACAATGGAGAGATGCAGATCTGGTATGACGAGACCAGTTCCTGCAGGGTTCTATCTGAAAGATGTCTGGAATTCTTTTGTATGCAACACTAGGCAGGTCAGTTCTGCACAAATGGGAAATTGTCTTAAAAACAAGATTGTCTATATGATGGGAGACTCCACCACAAGGCAGTGGTTTGAGTATTTAGAAAGAAAAGTGCCAGGCAAGTTATTAATTGACATAAATGGAATTTCGGAACAGGTGACTTTTTTCTCTCTCTTAAAAAAAACATTATATTATTTCAGGCTTCATAGTATGAATGTACATAAATAGCATACAGAGGTCCCACAAAGTGAAGTTAAATCAGTATATAAATCAGTGCGACTTAAATGATTAGTTTACCAAAAAAAATTATTCTGTCATCACTTGTTCACACTCGTCTTCCATACATTGAAAGTCAGTGGGGTTCCATGTTGTTAGTGTGTCAAGGTGCAGGCAAGGGAAGAGAACCAGTTCAATGCTAGATTGTTTCAGTGCTGGAGTTTGCACCCCCTGATTGCCCGCTTCATTCATGGAGCTAGGCGACTGAGACCACCCATCAGAGTGAAAGTCCTTGAGGGGATAGTCGATAACCCCTTTGAACCACTAGAGTCAGTGCCGGTCAAGCTTCTGACTCTAAAGATGGTTTTCCTTATGGCTAGCTCGTCACTAAAGAGAATTGGGGATTTGCAGGCTCTGTCGGTTTTGCCATCCTGCTTTCCCTATCGGGGTACTTTGCCCCTGGACTGGTCAAGGTTATTTTGCACCCTCACCCCGAATATCTTCTCATAGTTCAATTTTCGACCCTGCATCTGGTCATTCATTCTTGAAGCCTTTTGTCCTCTTCCGCCATTTACTACGAGAAACTCCTCTTACTGTGTCCAGTTCCTGCTCTTCTTTTATTAACGTCCACCGCACTAGCCAGTGGTGCAAGTGAGAGCAGTTTTTCATTTGTTATGGGGGCTGTAACCGGGGGATGACTTCCACAAAGCAGACTATGTCGCATTGGGTGAGGGATGCCATCGCCCTAGTCAAGCTTTGCCCCTGGGCATTAGGGCTCAGTCTACGAGGCGGGTTGCATCCTCCAGGGCTTTAGCAAGAGGTTCCCCCTTGCAACAAGTATGTGATATGGCAGACTGGTCCTCTCTGCACATATTTATTAGATTCTATAGTTTGGATGTTCATGTTACTTCTGGCTCACACGTCCTTAAGTCGACATCTCAAACTCATGTCTGAGACCTTTCTCATGTTTGTGTGCATACACAACACAACATTGAAGGGTGCAGACACTTCCAATGCGGTATTGTTGGTATTTTCGTTCCCATAGCGCTAGTCAGCGCAACATTGAGAGTAGCCTTTGAAAGTGAACGTCTCGGGTTACTTGAGATATTTAACGGGAACGAAATGTTGAGCAGCATTTCCGCACTGGGGGAATTCAAAACAACCTAAGAGTTATAAATCGTATGAACAAAAGCAAGTTTCACAAAAGGCACACAATCACAGGAAATCAAGACAGAACAAAATAAATGGCACGCATTCAGCCTCCATAGAGTGTTTGGGGTGGTCCTTTTCAATGGAACCGAAATTAGACCAATCAGGACCATACCAATTAGTATCTCTGCTGGCTTGAGTGCAGGTCACACCTTCTCCTGCAACAGAAACACTCAGAAACACGACACATACTTCTAAAAGACATAAGCTTAAACACACCTGCCACACATCCATATATAGCCTCTGACGTGCACTTTCTGATTACGTCATCATCAGAGCCAAATTATTGGCGTGTTTGCCACACGTCTTTACAACTGGTCAAAAAAAGATGTTTTCCCACAGCGCTAATCAGCGCAGCATCTCGTTCCCGCTTTTTCAGAGAAAAGGGTTACAGTCAAGTAACCCGAGACATTTTCTATATTGTGTTCTTATGATAATATTTGTGGTTAACAAGAAAATATGATACATTGGTGGTGGTTGAGGAGATTCCCCCTTCCAAACACTTAACACTTGAGTACCAAGAAATGCGCTATATAAAAGTAACATTAATTAATTGTTAATTAATTACATTTGTTCTGCTACCTTTTTATTGAAAGTCTAGAAATAAATACAAAATATATTATAATAATTCTGTCATCATTTACTCATCTCCATATCATTCTAAACATGTATGAATGACGAGAATGAAGAGAATGTCAGAATGAGCAGAATGTCCAAGCACTTACAATGAAAGGAACCAATGAAAGGAACAATGAAAGGCTGTCAAGCTGCAAAAAGGACTATAAGGGATCATAAAACATAAAGTAGTCCATTTGGCTTAAGTCTTCTAAAGCAAAATTATAGTTCTGTGGGAGAAACATAAGGAAATGTTAATTGTTTCCATGGAAATGAGTATCTTGGACATTGCGCTAAAAATATAGACATCGAAAAACATGAGTATGAGTGAATGAATGAATAATTTTTGGGGAAACTATTTATTTATTTCTACTAGATAAAAACAATAGGTTTATTGTCTACATGGTAGGAGAGGTACAAAATGTGAAAGACAAATAAGACTACAAAAAGGACTGAATGCTATGTGTGGATTGTTTACAATTGCAAACAATAGAGTTAAGGTACTTTGTCTAAAACAACTTTTTTTCTTATTTTAATATTTGTTACTGATCTGTGTTGTTACAGGATATTTTTCAAAGTGATTGGTATGCAATGCAGCTGAATATAGTGATGCAGGAGATGTTCAGAGATATCAATGGAGTAATCTACTTCGATGTCTGGCAGATGACGTCCTGTCACTATCTACGTGAAGATATTCACCCAGGACCTGTTATTATTGCTAATGAGATCAATATTTTGCTCTCTTATATCTGTCCTTCCTAATACATTCAGATTCAACCACAATAAAAGATGATGTATAAAATCATGTTAAAAAATAAAAAAAGAACATTTGTCATTATATACAATCAATGTACATACTGTACAATCAATCTACTATTTAGAAAAAATTCAAACGGGTACATTGGGGCTATAGGCACACCGGGGTAAAAGGCGCATTTGACTTTATTCTCTTTTAAACCACTAGATGGAACAAAAATTCTTCTCAACACTGTTCTTAACAACTGCTTATGATAATGCATTTGGAAATTTGCCTGATCCTTGACTCGATTGCAGACAGAAATGCAAAGTTGATTTTGCATTAATTTGATATAATATTTAATGTTTATATAAAATGTGGTAGATTTATGTAGCAAATGAGAATCAATAAAATTATAGTCTATATTTTGAGATAAAGTTCTTGTTAATGATTTTCATTAATGTTCAAGGTAATTAAAGCAACAGTTTTTAAAAACTGTAAAAGTATGTTATCTGGGGTAAAGGGGTAAAGGTAAAGGTAACATCCATAAGGTAAAGGTAACATCCCTGCTGTTGGGCCTAAAGGTATAATAAATAACATGATAATAAACAGCTGGCTGACCTTTCCATTTGTTGACATGATATGGTTAGATTCAGATGGTAAATATCATATATAAAGTCGGGTGACCTCCTTAGAGGTAATCGCTGTATTTATAATGATAATAATCATATTTACAAATATTCTATTAATCATTTCATATAATAAAATATCATATATATTTGATATTTGGATTGGATATTTGGCACTTCGCCCTAAAGACATAAAAGTGAGTGAACCCAATCTCATGGCAATTCGTACGTATTTTACGAGGTGGCTAATTTGTACGAATTCAAACGACCTCACTCGTATGAATTCGTATGATTTTTGCTAAATCGTACATATTTTACGAGTTGCCCAATTCGTATGAATGACCTACCCCTAACCCCGCCCCTACCCATCACTTGGGTTTGGACAAATCGTACGAATTCGTACGAGTGAGATCGTACATATTCGTATGAATTAGCCACCTCGTACTCAGTTCGTACAAATTTGTACGAATTGGTCGTGTGAGATAGCGTTGGAGTGGCCAGTCAAGTTGAAGAAGAACAGCATAAACTTTATAGTTACCTTCACAATCTGTGTTTGACCTAAGTAAAACACGTTTCAAATTATGTTTGAAATGTTGTTTTCTATTATTATTATCAGAGTCCTCCAGAGATTCTCTTAAAATTATAGCGAATTTATTAGGTCTAATGTTTTTTTTTTTTTTATGTATCAACCAACACAATATAGACCCAGCCGAGTTTAGACTAAGGTCCGGTTTCACAGACAGGGTTTAGATTAAGACAGGATTAAGCCTTAGTTCAGTTAGGACATTTTAGTAGCTTTTATAAACGTGCCTTTGAAAAAAAACATTACTGGTGTGCATCTTGAGACAAAATACTGTAATGGCACTGACATATGTTAAGATATGTCAGTGCAAGTTGCATTCAGTTAAAACAGCTCAAACAAGCATTTTAGTCTGGGACTATAGGCTTAAACCTGGTCTGTGAAACCAGGGGTAATACATTTAGATTATACTAAATCTGTGCAATAATTATTTAAATGATGCACATCATTATACATTTAGTTGCATTACTTCGCAGTTAAATGTAGTAAGTCACTGTCATTGCTCACCAGTTGCTTTGAATGGGTGGATTGATATCGTCAACAGTTGAAGACAGAGATGTTTGATGAAACAAAATATTTGGCTTACCACAGTTCATCACAGTACTACATTTACCAATACACAAAACAAGAAATTTGCCCCTTGGTAATTTGTTACGAACACTGGAAACTTTAATGCTATGGACTTCTGAACTACACATGTCCCCAGTTTTAATTTGAATAATCTGGTCAGTGAAAGATTTAGGGTGTAATGTACTTCTGCATTGTTCTTCTCCTCTAGCAGCATGGGGTCTGCTCTGATTGGCACGGTTCAGTGCACTTGGCAGGAGAGGCCTTTTCAAAAAGATGTGAGGGCTGATTGAAGGTGGTGACCATATGGAGGTGGCAAGCTCTCATTAAATGCACAGTTCAGCTCTCTCATACACTCTCAAAAAGCAGTAATTCACTATACATTTGACTTCCAGCAATCATATACTGTAAATTACAGATAATTTATTTCAAGGAATATGAATGAGCTGATGGTATTAAAAGAAAATATGCTTCAGGTTCAATACATTATTGAGAGCAGTCACCACACATTTCCCTACTCTTCCCTCAACAAAAACGGTGTACAGTAAGGTACAAAAATATGGTTGCTATTATATCAACCATTGGTCTGTAATTTACAAAGTTGAACAAGCATTTAAAAACTTCTTAATAACTAACACTGATTTAAGAGGTATAGGGATTTCATGTTTTTACATTTAAAGCAGTCATTCAATGCTGCCATTGTTTTGGGTTTTAAACAAAAATATATGTAATGTAATATGCAAGTATGTCTATAATGTAGAAGTCGATTAAAATGATTATATTAATGTACTTATGAATCGAGCATATATAGAAATTTACTAACTTAAATTAACCTAATCTCAGAGAATGATGTTGAGGTGCAAACTGGAGTAGCAAAGAACTCAAGATTTTACTGTAGACATGGGAGATGGGTTGGAGAAATCAGTAATTAGATGTCATGACAGTAAGGGTTACACGTGGTCATTTCAACTGAATATTGGGTTGGGACAACTAAATCTTAGTATAAGCTGAATCTGTGAATGGAAAAACAGTCACTCTTAACAGATTATGTATTATAAGACTGAGTGGATCCGTATCCTAATTGATGATTCCCAGCCACAGCAGCTTTCCATCTGATGCAGTGACTTTTAATGACGTGATACCTAGATTTTGTGAGCTGGTGCGATGTGCTTCTGTGTACCCCAAACAAAGATATTCAGCAGTACACACTGCAGACCTGGGTAATAACATTTAAATAAATATTTAATATATTATACATTATGTATACACATGTTCCTTTTGTAAATCTGGTGAAACTACTCCAGTAATGACACCCTTTGGAATGTTGAGTGTTAAACTGGCTGACAAACACGTCTGGAAACATGTAGATTCATTTAAATATTGCCCACTGTGTCCCTCTGTGTCCTATTAGTCGAGTTCCGGTGGCCTTTAGGAGCATAGTTCTGCCACACAAACAACGTCAGACCGTATTAGTGCATAGAACGCGACCCTGTCAGAGGAATGTTAACAAGCTTCAGATGCAGTCAGGCTTGTGGTAACTTGCCGTTCCTCTTGCTGCTGGGTCTGTCTACAATTCATCCTGAAACTGTTGGACTGATTTGTCTGATTTGTCAAAGCTGCCTCATTAAATACAATACAATACAATACAATATTTAGTGAATCTTGAATCTGAATGGTCAGGTAGCCTTCCAAGAGTGCTGATAACAGTCCAACAGCACTGGAACTTTTCACTGTCTGGATCACTCATCTTGTCCATGTTTGCACATTCCAGACTCTTTCAACTATTTCGTCAGGTTACATAGTTATGCCAGTAAGTCATTGAAACATTCACTCAACCAATTTGTTTGAAACCATTATAAGTCAATCCGCTTGCCCAATTTGTTCATGAACACTGAATAATTCAGGAACAAAACACCACTACTGTGTGTTTCTCTGTGATGCAGCAGATCTGCCGTGAAATGGTTTGGAACTATTCTTGTTGACCAAGCAAAAACAGATAAAGTAACAATATTGGCAACATTGTGTCTAAAATGTAAGTTACTCAATATAAAACTTTCTTTTTTTTTTTAATCACACAATCATGCTGCCGTATTGTTACTCAAATAACTTCTCAAAAACTGCTTGAGCTGTCATTGCTAGTTTGTTACATTTTTGAATTAGTAATAATTCCTTCCATACACAAGGGGGTCTTTTGGACACTACTTAGTTTTTCCTTACTTATTTACATATATACTTGATTGTTGTTCACATATTGATTTATTAGACAGCAAACAAAACTAACAGAGACATAATAAACACTTTTTTAAAGAGCCTATTAGGTAACCCTTTATTTTAAGGTGACGTTACTACATGCACATCAGGGATGGGCAACTTCGGTCCTGGAGGGCCACTGTCCTACAGAGTTTAGCTTCAACCCTAATCAAACACACCTGAACAAGCTAATCAAGGTCCTCAGGATTACTAGAAAATTACAGGCAGGTGATTTTTTTAGGGTTGGAGTTAAACTCTGTAGGACAGTGGCCCTCCAGGACCGAAGTTGCCCATCCCTGATGTACATACTATATATAAATTATGCATAATAAAAGTTACTAATCCTAACCCAAACCCTTACTCTAATCATAACTGTAAGTAAGTACATGTAGTTAATTATTATTACTCAGTACTTATTTGAATAAGTACAATCTAACTAAGTCACCTTAAAATAAAGTGTAACCGCCTATTCTTCTTATGGTTTTTTATATATTTTTTTGTTTTCAAAAACGAGTTGTCCTTGTTTGTGCCAACTAAGTTTATGTAGAGTCCCAGGAAAATCCCCAAGGACTATGTTGTGTAAACCTCTTGATTTATGTTTCATCTTTCCTTACGCTGATTTGTAAGCAGTGATGTTTGTTCCTGCATGCTATCAGGCTGTGTACACAATGTGACTGTCAGTGACAGCAGCTGGTTAAAACTGCTGCTCATTTTGCAGACTTTTTCATGCAGGAGGCAATGCTGTGGTGGAAAAAGGGGAAACAGCATTTTGCAAAGCAAGTGTTGCACAATGCAGAGGCATGATTGAAGTTGCCTGCTGTTGTCCATGTGTCAAAACAGCTCATATACATAATAATGCAGCAGGAACATTTTTGTGTAATCATGCCAACCACAATGCAAAACAGATATAAACTACAGATTATCTGACTCCAGCATAGCTTCATCTAATATGATTAGATTCCAGAAAAATAGCTTTTGTCAATTGTCATGCAGAAATCGCTTCATAGCAGATTGCTTCAAACCTGGTTAATATACCTATCAGACAGACCAAAATAAAGCTACATGAAGCACCTAAGACAGAGGAAATACCTACGGGAACCATCGAATGGGGATTGCTGAGACCGGGACAGCAAAAGAAAAGACAAAAAACAACAAAGAAAAAACAAAGACAAAATCTAACAAGGGAACACCGGGATTTATATACAAAGGGTAATGGACCAACAAGTCTTGAAACAATCAAAACTACAAGTGATTACAAACATTGTATGGGAAACAGGAGCAACTTCAAAATAAAAGTCCAGGGACAGAACCAGGTTACAAATACAGTTCCAGAGATCACACAGAACATAATGGAATTATTACAATGCCAAATGAGGCAAGAGTTAAGTAGCATAAACGTGATGACGTTAAAAAATAAAATCTACCTATTAATTCCATAAATTAAATAATCTATGAACCTAAAACATTCTAAAGTATTCTATTCTAAAATAAAATAAAATTAATTAAAATGCTTGTTTGAACTCCCACCCATGACTGGCACGGAATCTGCCCTATTAGCTTAGCTCCTCCCCTTGAGTGAACTGTACACAGTCCGCCATGTTTATCTCCTCGTCAGAGCATTAAACAGCAGCATTCAAGTAAGAAATGTATTCTTATTAAAGCTACTAAAGTTATTCAACCAAGAGCAGTAAGTGATTTTTTGTTTTTCTTTCGTTACAGTAGGTACTGTATATTATGCTGCTTTCACTTTAATACACGGATCTAAGATACACATGTGATTTATTTCCCTGCTGTTTACATTCACAGCCATAACTGACCGTGTTTTTGTGAACTTTGTGGGTTCCTTGTTTTTGTCAGGAGCACTATAGTCAAAGACGATTGACAATTAGCATACAGTTTGGATTGGCGGTATGGTTCTGTTCTGGGCAAGAACTCCCTGCGCTTCATGCAGCCTAGCATGGATAAGAGCTGGGAGAGCAGCAATAACCCCCCTTAAATAGAACAAAACCAACATGAATGTATTACAGATATCATAATTGGAGAATTTAGTCTGATTCAAAGAAGAATCAGAATGCCAAATCCTTACTGGACGAGAGGAGGATAATTTAGGTAATTTAGCTCCTGAGAAACGCCACACCTGCTGATAATACTGAAGGAGCTTACATATGGATGTTGTGATAGGCGTCATATTCCTATAGGTAGACGTGGATCAGTTTGTAAGGGTGGATTTCCTGCAGGGGTTCAGACTGCAAGACTGCCGAATGACTAAAGAAACATTGTCAGCATGATGGTAGAAAACTGTACATTTCGTGTCTATTACCACCCACTGCTACTTATACCAACGACGGAAATAAGCGCAGTTAAAATAGCTTAATATGTGGGAGAGCTTTGCTATAGTCTAGAGAGTCACTTCAAAGTCAATACCAAATCAAAACTATTTAGCACATTATTTGTAATTGAAAAGGTTTAATGACAAAATATGGTTATGGTTACACTTAGCCTGGGAAAACCCAGACTACTTCCGGCAAATTTTAATTCTCTCTCCAGGATAGTCTGGAGAAGAGCCCATTCAAACTCATTACTGTGCCGCTGAAATCGCGGCACCAATCAGAAACGTTGGGGGAGGGATTTACATGATGACGACAGCGCAGCGATGCTGAAGGAGATTTCATTACAAAGATGGATACCGCCGTGGAACATCTCTCGTTCGAATCTATTATCGCGTCTGTTTTGAGTGATTTAAACTTACCGTTTTCGTTAAAACCGGAGCAAAGAACAACAGATGTTTCTCCGTCGCTCTGCATACGTCATCTCATTCATCGATCTGATTGGTTTTAAGACTATCCAATTGCGCCCAGAGGAATTTGAGCTACGTCGTTTGGTGACGCCCCTTTGGAAATGATTTGTCTACATAGCTTCCCCAGACCCTACACTCAGTTTCAACTGAGAAGGGTCTGGTTTTAACCAGGCTAGGTTACACTTAAAATAGTAACAAAATAGATATATGAGATGATGATAATTGATACCATTAATCTTACCCAGCTTATATGAAAAATGTTACCTGAGAGACCATTTGACTAAAACCCAAATGTGAGACATTTAAACTGACCAATCAGATAATTACAACTTCCCCCATTGTACTAAAGGTGTGACAATTCAAAGAACACACATCTTATCAGCCTCTTTGTGTCTTTTTGAACTCCTTGTGGTAGAAAGGGGGAAAGAGGGGGTGGAAAACAGTAAAGCAAATGTCTTGGATTATTTTCAATCCTACAAGTTGATATGGTATATGATATTTAAACTGATGTGGCTTTAAAACACATGCAAATAATAACTTTCATGATGATGATGAAGAACTACAATGTCATAGAGAAAATGATCAAAACAAAAACAACTGTTTTGTTAGATTTTGGCAGAGTAAGGCATGAGCTGTAAAAGCACAGTGCTATTCTGGAATTTTCCCCAGGAACTAGGAACTTTGGGGTGGTACCAGGGTCTAAATAAAGTTCCGGCTAAATATTTTCCCCTCCGAAAGTCCCTGCTTGCGAGGTGGTACTTTCGGGGGTGGGACTTGGCCGCTGAACATGCTGATTGGTTGAGTTCATAACACATTTTGATTGGTTGACTCCACGCAGCATTTTATTTCAACCACCATCTGTTGTGGTGCCTGTAGAAACAGTTGTTTGCTATTCTAATCAACAATTGAGTTTAAAAAATACGACCGATGGACAGACGACGAGGTGTTCAGGCTTTATTAAGCTTAAATCCAGCGGGAGCTGTAAAGTAGCGTGCAGTCCTACGTCACCGGACTATTTGCCTAATCTTCACGGTACTTTAGACCGCGATGGAAACACACACAGCAACAGGTCAGGGGGAAAAGAGTTCCTGGGACAAATTGTTCTGGGTAATTTTGGTGAAAATGCAGCTTTATATTACATCTTGTAAAAAGGGGCATAATAGGTCCCCTTTTAAGCAGATGTCATAACAAATGTCAGTAGATTAGGAAGATTTTTAAAACGAGCGGTTTATTCACAAATCTGTAAAATCTTATCTTAATGGTTTGGTAATACAAACTGGAAGAAAGCACACAATGAGCGCAGCGCAGAAAAGGGGTGGAGCTACATAAGGTCAACAGTCTACAGAGATAACCTTAAGCTACGATATTGATTTTCTAGCAGGTACGGCACCTGTTGTGCTGTAACCACTGTTATACAACAGTTGCATGTTGAATGTGCTGAAGGATACCGTGCTAAAGTTTATCTTAGCAAATCACAGCTCCTGTCGCGATGGAAAGGTCATTAATCAGCAGGGAGGTGGTGCCTGATGAGCTTTCGGCCAGCTGTGTTGTCCCTTCTAGGCTATTTGAATTGGGTCTGTTTATAGTTAAACAGCAGAGAGAGAGATGAGCCCTGACATTCCCTTCCCTCCCCACACTGGCCTCATTCCTCGAAACTGTTTGTCCAGTGATAGCCTTTCTGACACCTGATGAATCTAGAAAGCCTGCAAGACAGACATGTTAATATTCCTGCTTTTGTAACCATCATCAAGCCTTCTTTGTTCAACCAGCTTAACCAGAAAGGCTGACCAGTATTTTGGTCAATGACAAATAAGAATGTCCATGATAAAGAAAAGTTATATTATTAATCTAATATGAATATATTAATTTTATAAATATAGCGTGATGTGTTCTTAGACATATACTCTGTGTATTTGTGTTTCATGTGTTTTTGAAAAATTTCCATATTCTTTTTAAAAGTTTAAATGTAATTAAAAAAATGTCATGTGTAGCCATAAAGTAGAAAGTAATAACATACTGTATTTTCTTCACAATTTCAACACATGAACGTCTTAATAATTATTTAAAAAAAAAAATAAATACATTTTTCATGGTATTTTTTTATAACCTGAACCAACCTTGTCTTGTATATTTTAAGAGATTTATTGACCTTGACACACAGTCATGACGGTCTACCACAGGGGCGCAATGATATAATTTCGTGTTTGTTGTTTTTTCCTGTATGTTGGTTCGACTTTGATTCAGTGGACAAATATTTTTCAAAAATATAAGCAGCAATGTCATGTAAGGCCGCATTTACATTACATGTTTCAAGTGACCTAATTCAGATTTTTTTTCCTCCCATATGGCACAGATAGGATATGACCCACGAACGTGTAAGCAGGAAAAAAGCACATGGATTCCGATATTCTCAGATAGGTTTCAAGTCTCACTCATATGTGGAAATAATCTGATATGAATTGTATACAAGCATTTGCATCTGCCATGTAAGTGGACAGATTGGATATTCCTATGTCAATGCAAGTCGTACGTCATTGAAAAAGCGACAGTGGAGAATGACGTTAGATCAGGTGGACACCAACCGTGATCACATGACTATTTTCAAAGGCGCAATGGAGGACAAAGGCTCAGCCCAATGTTTTGCTGGCCTTTAAAGATTGAGCGGAAAGCAAAACTAGTATTATCATTTCATCTGCATCCATTGCAAACTGTTCTGTTTTTACTTCCTTTTTGGCCTAAGCTTTTCTGGGTCAGTATGTCTACCTTGGGTTGTTTCGCCAAATGTATAGTGTAAATGCAGATATCGGATATCTTTTGCTGTTCTCTGTAAATGTTAAAACTCTATTGGCTTGCAAGATACTTTGTCTGGACCATTTCCAGAAGGGATGTGGGCTGTTAGTACTGTGTGTGGAGTTTATTATGAGAGTCCCATGATAACAGATTATATAGACAGAACCTCCACCAGAAATGTACTGTTTTTCCGAATGGGCTTGGTCAGTTGTTAATTGTTTGACCGTTTTGTTTGATAGTTCTAGTCCCATATAACCTCAATCCGCCTGCAGCTGTTTCTCCTTAGCTGACTGGTATGTGTTTTTTATCCTCAGAACTTTTTTCTTTGCAGCCCAGCCTTGTGGTGAATGGTATGAGAGGCAAACTGGTTTTGCTTCAGAACACTGATATGTCATTAGCAGCCAAAATTGTCAAAAAAAAAAAAAAAAAATCCTTCGAAATGTTATTCAGATTTATTACTAGGTAACACTTTACAAAAAGGTTCCATTTGCAAATATCATTTAACTGGTTTACATTAACGATGAAAAGTACTACTAAAGCATTTATTAATCTTGGCTATTGTTAATAAAATTGTTAATTTCAGAATTTAACAATACATTAAAATCAAAATTTGTATCTGTTAACTAACGTTAACAAAGATTAATAAATAAAATGTTTTGCATATTATTTAATGCAGTAAAGGGACCTTATTGTAAAGTGTTGCCACAATAATTATTTCATGCATGCAGTAGCCACTATTCACAAGGCGTTGTATAGTTCCATTGATGGACTTATCCATTAGAGTAACTTCTATCAACTGACACCAAAACTTGCATTATAATATTGTAGTTTTGCAGGATGTGCGGCCTTTGATGTCAACATGGGAAGAATTTTCTTCTCCTTTTTTAAAAGTTTGTAAGATTAATGTTGCGTCCAAATTCGCATACTATCCGTCCTAAATAGTATTCGAAAATAGAATTAGTACATCCCAAATCGTAGTATGTTGAAATTAGTGTTCTAAAGAGACCCGGATGGTCTACTATTTCCGAATCCAAATCAGAATCCGAAGTGCAGATCGATGCGCACTCTAACGGCTAATATTGCCCACGAGTCCGGCGGTTATGTAGAGAGGTTTAGATAAAGGGGTTTGAGTGATTAATTATCAGTATCTAACCTGACGAAAATGTATTTATTCAATGTTGTCTACATTATATTGCATCTGCAGCAACATTGTGAACTTCTGTAAAGATACGTTTAGCCATTAACTTTTAAATGCATCATTATATTCAAATTGCAAACACATGAGGAGAGTCTCCGCATGAAAGACCCACGACTGGCAGATGAACGTGCAACTACATTTCTCTCCGAAACGGTAGAAAATTAAATTAGATTGAATGGAGGATTTTAACTGTGATTGACAGGGCAGTTTACGGTGACAGGATGCATGCGACAGATCTGTCTGTTAAGATGACGTAGTAGTATGTCCCAAAGCTTGCCTACTCTTTTGCTACACACTCAAAAGTATGTACTTTTTCTTCACAAAAAGAGTACATACTTTTAGGGCTGTATAAGTAGTATAAGTAGGCGAATTGGGACGCATCATAAGTGTACTACTTTATTATTTGCATTTAGCATCATTGTTGCCACTATATAAACAGGCCTGTGACCCATTTATGGCTCATAACCCACCAGTTAAGAACCACTGATGTAGAGTTTAAGCATCGCTGATTCCCCTGACTTATGAAATCAGAGATATTTTACACAGACATGCAAAGACAGGCTCATCTGCCATTAAATACTTTTTACACACCAGAAGAGGAGGCACTGCCTCTGGCAGAAAACTGCAGGCTTCACTGCACATCAGAGTAGGCTGCTTTCCAGCTGCTGCAGATGTTCACATGGTAAGCACTGTATGTGGCTATTGTAAAACATACTTGTCTTGGGGTCCCAAGAAGGCAAACTATATCAAGAGCCAAGATCAATTTATATCTAGATTCAGTGAGGGTTACACTTTATTTCGCTTGTCCACTTTAGACATTCTACTAACTATAAGTAATTTTGCAACTACCCCAGGTGAAAAAGACACAGTATTAAATGTATTAAAAATATACTTGAAATTCAAGTAGCATGTTTATAATACATTTGTATTCCCATCATGCTTATTTGAAGTGCATTAAAAATATATAGAATTGCATTTCAATATATTTCAAAAAAATATACTACAAGTATATTGGTAATAAATATATTCTTAGTTACACTTTTAAGAAATATGCTAAACACATGCACACTTTTAATATATTTCTACATCCTTATGCATCGCTTTCTGCCAGGACTCGTACGTGTTTTTCCCAAACCACTGAAGTGATGTCGATGTCCAGGTTAGCAGTAGCATGAGCCGCCAGGCAAGTGTTTTAAATAAACTCCTGTTGTACTTACAAACTTTACAATGCCTCGTTTTATGAGCACAGAACCTATTTGTACTACTGTAGAAGTTTGGTACCATTCTGGGCATTATTAGTGGGGTAATTTACGAGATACATCCTTGGATCCGTTAGCGCCTGCACTAAGCCATTCGACTTATTTCTCTAAATAAGCTCTGACTTTAATAATGTTCGACCAAGGGAAAAAAAGGCTTCTGGGGGGTGTTTGGCTCGAGGTCATGGTGCAAAGGACCCTAGGTTGATTTTACTCTGAACCATCCCTTTAATTTGTGTTCCGAAGATGAACGAAAGTCTTACGGGGTTGAACAACATGAGGGTGAGTACTTACAGAATTTTCATTTTTGGGTGAACTATCCCTTTAAATAGAAAACGTTTTTTGTTGTTGTTGTTGTTGTTGTTTTTTACCCAGCTTCGTCAAGTTTGCATGGCTTGTGACTTTTGGAACCTCATTATTTTGTGATTCTAGGTAAGATTTGTATTAAATTTGCATTACTTGTCTGTGCCAGTCGTATTTTTGACACAAAGTGTAACAGCACGTATTTTTGCAGCTACATTCAATTTGACCAATCAGAGCCAAGCTTTTCAAGTCGAAGTCGAAGCAGACTCGAAGAGATGAAGATACTGCCCTCAGAGGTTAAAGGTAAGTTTTAGTTGCTGTTTGCAGAAATATATAGCTTACTGTTTAGTTTTTATAAAACATGTTTTTTTGTGTGTTTTTTTTTACTTTTCAAAGACCATTTACATCATATCAATGAAGCCAAATTGTTCAGGAAATCATAATTAAATACACAGCTTCATTTTGCAAATAAAAATAATGTTAATGTAATTTGTACGTTATAATTGTGTTTTAGATGCATTGGACAATGTTTTATAGTTGTTTTAAGACAAATGTCTCCACATAAATTTAAACAGATTTATCAACGTTTTTAGACCTAACCACCAAGGATAAAACGAAACAGTGCGCTATTTATTTATGCAAACAGCAATATTAATGTTTGTTGTTTTTCAGACCAGCTGCTATAGAAGAAAAACTGAAATCTGAGTGCAGAGACAAGCAAAGAAGAAAGTAGTAAGTATGGTTTAATCATATATCACCTCTGTTATAGGCATTTTTGAATCAGGCCTATTGAAATGTGATTCTGTCATGTTAGCAACATGTCCATTTCAGGTGTCTAATTTGTGCTTCCTTTGAGTCATTCATGTAAAAATCTGTTTATTTAATTGTTTTTTGGTAAAGCTGCAAGTCACTTGTCCTAGTTGTCCTGGCATACAATATTTTGCACAACTTCTAATTTCCTTAAATCTTTTTAACAGAGATGAAGAGAGTGCATGTTAGCATGACCACAATAGACACATTAATTGGAAATACCTCATGTCTAGCTTGATGAGGATAGTCAAAGCTTTGAAAGGTAAACTGAGAAGTAAGCGGAATTCTAATACATATCTATGCAAATTATAACATATTCAAACATGGATACAGAAATGTTAATAATTGGTTAATTTTATATAAATTCTTCTTCCCTTTCACAGATGATAAAGCAGTCTTCAAATGTATCTGAGCCACAAGCCCTCAGTTGTGGAAAATGTGAGTCGTTCTCAAAGAAGTGACCGTCCACTTGAAGATGAAGATATTTCAACACTTCTGTTTCTTTGGTTCAGCCGTTTGTAGGCCTAAGTTTGTAAATAATGCATTATTCAATTCTGCATATTGTTTTCCCGTAAGTTTTGTGATGCTTATTTAGTGATGTAATATTAATAGTTTTCAGTAATACAGGTATTACAAAAATGTTCTACAAAAAATGTATAAAAATAGCACTGCCATAGCATTTCACTGATCATGTATTATAATGTATTGTGTTTTTATATATATATATATATATATATATATATATATATATATATATATATATATATATATATATATATATATATATATATTTTGCAATGTACACAACAAGATAGTATATGATTTTTCTTGATTTCAAAGTGTGTGTCTTAACATTTATATTAAATTATGTTTGCACTTTTAATATACCATTTTGAATATTGAAAAAAAAAAGATTTATAATAAACTAGTGTAATGCTAATATATTTCTAATGAGCTCAAATGCTATTGAAATGTTCTTGAAGCACATTAAAAATGAAGCTTCAAATATATTCTAACTGTAGTTTAAAAAGTATGAAAGTATATTTATTTTAAATGAACTGTACAGAAATACACTTAAATTGCACTAAATGTACTTGAAGTGGTTTCATTTTAGCACAATTTAATATATTAAAATATATTGTGAATAGCTTAAAATTGATCTTAAGCGTAACTTGAAATACACTTAATATACCTGAAGTTGTTTCAAAATAAAACATTAAATATGCACTTAGTATATAGTATAATTAAAATGTATTAAGTATGTCCCAAAAAGCACTATTTAAATATATTTCCTTTTCATGGGTGTCAACCAACTTTCATTAATTAGCAACTACATGTCAACTAACTCTCATTAGAGTATGAATAAACAGTAGTAGACTATTTTTTTAGATTATTTGTAGTGCATATGCCATCCAATAATAACAATAAGCTTTTGCTATCATAAATCTTTCATGAAAACATCATTATATCATTAAAAGTTTATATCAAAACTTATTAATGTGCCGTTTAAATGTTTGTATATACTTTTATTTGAGTGTTGATTATTAAGTAATCTTCAATTTCGTTTTCAGTGTTTTGGTAAAAAAAAAAAAAAATAATAATAATTTTGGCATATCACTAGTATCTGTATCTGTTTCTGCAATGGCAAACTTATTTGAATCCGTATCTGTATTCGGTTAAAGCTGAACGTGGGTGGGGCTTACAGTCGAAGTTTGTCAAAACTGTTTTAATTATGTTCCCTTCATAGTTATCAAATAGTGTGTGTGTGGGACATATTGGATGTGTTCTCACATATAATTTAATCTACATTTTTCGTGTTGGTAAATCATTCAAGAACTTTCTAGGAGGGATAAGAGCAATTTTGACATAGAGACTATTCCCCTCCAATGCATTAAATACTTAACAGTCTCGGGACTCTTAAAAAATGTATTCGCTCCAACCCAGTTTCCATCACAATGCACACTCACAAAATGTTGCAAAAAATGTCTGCACATTTTTTTCTTTTATTTTTTTTCTTCTGACCTTCACATTTCTTTTATAATCTATCCTTGGTGAGCTTTTAGCAGCATCTATGGACGGTATGCAAGTAGCTTCTTAAATCCATAACAAATATTCAAATAGTTTTTTCTGCATGTCCCAGATCTCATAGATGGCATGATGCTTTCTTTGGCATACAACTAAGAAACCTTAGATATCTTGCATGACCTTTGAAATTCAATATAGTATTCATTTCAGTCTCACTCTACATCTGCCAAAATAATAGCAAAGCTATTGTGAAAATTCACAGTTGAATTCCTCTTTTGCAAATGTCCCCTTTGATGTCGTCCAAGGCCATCTTGATGAGTCTGATGGTCTTTTTACAGTGTATATACACACCACCCCTTTCTAGAGTCAGTTCAAGAGTATACATTTCTCTCTGTTCCTCTCTATCTCAGTTTGTCTCTCCAGGCCTGAACACATGCTCTCGCACTGTCTGTGAGTGTGGGAACAGATTTTGTAGTTGGATTGAACATGATGTTTTGTAATGGTCCTTGTCCATGTGTTATTTAAATACATCTTACAAAATCATAGGTCATATTTCACCCCAAATCATAAAAAAAGCAAATGATACAAGTAATCACAAACAATATGATGCAAATAATATATACCGACAAGAAGCTTCTTTTGCAGACCAATTTTAGTATATACTGTGTGTGTGTGTGTGTGTGTGTGTGTGTGTGTGTGTGTGTGTGTGTGTGTGTGTGTGTGTGTGTGTGTGTGTGTGTGTGTGTGTGTGTGTGTGTGTGTGTGTGTGTGTGTGTGTGTGTGTGTGCGTGATGTGTGTACAGGTCCTTCTCAATAAATTAGCATATTGTGATAAAGTTCATTATTTTCCATAATGTAATGATAAAAATTAAACTTTCATATATTTTAGATTCATTGCACACCAACTGAAATATTTCAGGTCTTTTATTGTTTTAATACTGATGATTTTGGCATACAGCTCATGAAAACCCAAAATTCCTATCTCAATAAATTAGCATATTTCATCTGACCAATAAAAGAAAAGTGTTTTTAATACAAAAAAAAGTCAACCTTCAAATAATTATGTTCAGTTATGCACTCAATACTTTGTCGGGTATACTTTTGCAGAAATGACTGCTTCAATGCGGCGTGGCATGGAGGCAATCAGCCTGTGGCACTGCTGAGGTGTTATGGAGGCCCAGGATGCTTCGATAGCGGCCTTAAGCTTATCCAGAGTGTTGGGTCTTGCGTCTCTCAACTTTCTCTTCACAATATCCCACAGATTCTCTATGGGGTTCAGGTCAGGAGAGTTGGCAGGCCAATTGAGCACAGTAATACCATGGTCAGTAAACCATTTACCAGTGGTTTTGGCACTGTGAGCAGGTGCCAGGTTGTGCTGAAAAATGAAATCTTCATCTCCATAAAGCTTTTCAGCAGATGGAATCATGAAGTGCTCCAAAATCTCCTGATAGCTAGCTGCATTGACCCTGCCCTTGATAAAACACAGTGGACCAACACCAGCAGCTGACATGGCACCCCAGACCATCACTGACTGTGGGTACTTGACACTGGACTTCAGGCATTTTGGCATTTCCTTCTCCCCAGTCTTCCTCCAGACTCTGGCACCTTGATTTCCGAATGACATGCAAAATTTGTCCAAAAGTCCAGTGCTGCTTCTCTGTAGCCCAGGTCAGGCGCTTCTGCCGCTGTTTCTGGTTCAAAAGTGGCTTGACCTGGGGAATGCGGCACCTGTAGCCCATTTCCTGCACACGCCTGTGCACGGTGGCTCTGGATGTTTCTACTCCAGACTCAGTCCACTGCTTCCGCAGGTCCCCCAAGGTCTGGAATCGGTCCTTCTCCACAATCTTCCTCAGGGTCCGGTCACCTCTTCTCGTTGTCCAGCGTTTTTTGCCACACTTTTTCCTTCCCACAGACTTCCCACTGAGGTGCCTTGATACAGCACTCTGGGAACAGCCTATTCGTTCAGAAATTTCTTTCTGTGTCTTACCCTCTTGCTTGAGGGTGTCAATGATGGCCTTCTGGTCAGCAGTCTTACCCATGATTGCGGTTTTGAGATATGAACCAGGCTGGGAGTTTTTAAAAGCCTCAGGAATCTTTTGCAGGTGTTTAGAGTTAATTAGTTGATTCAGATGATTAGGTTAATAGCTCGTTTAGAGAACCTTTTCATGATATGCTAATTTATTGAGAAAGGAATTTTAGGTTTTCATGAGCTGTATGCCAAAATCATCAGTATTAAAACAATAAAAGACCTGAAATATTTCAGTTGGTGTGCAATGAATCTAAAATATATGAAAGTTTAATTTTTATCATTACATTATGGAAAATAATTAACTTTATCACAATATGCTAATTTATTGAGAAGGACCTGTATTTTATAGGTTCCTAATTTTGGTCTCCTACGATAGGTTAACATGCCTCCAAGGTCAAAAACACTTTAATTTTCTCACCTCTTTTCTCAGTGTCTGATATGGTTTTGTTTAAGAATCTGGTCTCTCTAAACCCCTCCTGTTTGAAACCAGTGTCTTCTCGACGTGTCGACAACATGAACCAAACTCTTCCAGGCGGGTCAAGGTAGATGTTGTTCGCAGACAGCCAATGAAGAACAAAACTGGCATTACGCACATTTGTTACAAACCTACGTATGTTTGCGCAGGAAGGAAGACTGTAATTACTGATGACTTGTTTAAGGCAGTTCAGAATTGTTTCTTTCTTTGCACTTTTTATCTTTGAAACGTTGCAACGTTTGAACATTTTATATTCACAAACAGCTATATAACACAAACACATTACATTAAAGGTAATATCCGAAAAAGCATGATAGAGACTCTTTACCAGTCTCCTAATTTCCTCGGCCGATGGTGTTTGTACGCACTTGTACGCGATTTTGTACACACTAATTTCTGAACCAAACAGAATATGAATGCAACTTAAGAATATACACTATTTTTATAATCACTGCAAGTTACATTATTTTAACATAAAAAAGCATTTAGGGCATACTTAATCAAAAACTGTAAAAACTGTAAAAAAAAAAAAAATACTAAAGGCCCATTCACACCAAGGACAATAACTACTGTGGTATCACAACACCACAACTACAATAATAACGATAAAGATATAGTTCTAAAAATTGTTGTAAATATAAAAAATAAAATAAAATAAAAAAATAGCAGACCTATAATGATAATGGCAAAGAGCAATGATATCATTCGAATGACATTCAGAACGATTTTTTTTCCAGCTGATGGAATACAAAAACATTAATAGCCCATCATTATAGCTATCGTACTTGGTGTGTTCGGGCTTTTACACATTATTTTGTGTGAAGAAAACCGTGATTTTTGAGCTGTCATGCAGAGTTTATTTTATATGACTTCTTTGTGCCACTTCATTAATATATAATTTTAGTGTAATTTTTTTTAAAAAGTGCATGACACAGCATATATTTACAGGGGACTATATGGTTAGTAATGGGGATAGGATTACAACTATATTTATTTGACAGAAATGTTCTTTCAGGATCAACAGAAGATGATCCAGGAACATGACTTACTTTCACTGTTTAATAGCACACAATATGATCTTTTATGATAGTGCTTACTTTTTTTTCTGAACTGCAGTTTCACTAAGATTTTTAAGTTACTTTTCTTTTTGCTCTTGTCTTAAGATAAATACTTTTGGGTTGTCTCGCATTGGATCTTGACCTCTGTTCGACCTTGTTGTTACATGAAGTTTCTTTGTATGTTGATTTTTATTTTACAACAAAAACCTGGCTCTGCTAAAAGTTCAATGTCATGCCAACAAAATAACCATATATTTCTTTAAAGTTGGAATTTGACAACTGATGTTGTGTTTTGAATGATTTCTGGCCCAACATGTGAGTTTGATGTCTAGCTTAACATTGGGATGTCAAACTGATTTCCAGGAAAGACATTGCATTTTGGTTGAAAATGAAAATCGTGTTGACGTCATAACCCAACGTCAGTCTGACGTCAGTATCCAACGTAGGAAAGACGTTGCATTTTGGTTGAAAATGAAAATTGGGTTGACGTCATAACCAAACGTCAGAATGACGTCAACTTCCAATGTTGGACAGACGTTGGATATTGACGTCAGACTGACGTTGGGTTATGACGTCAACCCGATTTTCATTTTCAATCAAAATACAACGTCTTTCCAACGTTTGGGTCCAACGTCAATCTAACGTCATATTGACGTCCGGTGCCTGCTGGGATTAGCTTCAAATCACTTTTAACCATGAGAATATACCACTTTTATTATGGTTAGATTAGGAAGCAAGTAAGTTTCAATCGACAGATTGGTTAAATCCCAGATAGGTTCCTCTTTTACATTGAGTTTATAGGGAAACATTTTAATAAGACCACATCCTTCAAATATTATACATAGCTTAGCTATTGCTTAGCCATACCACAGCTACGAAACCACAGTTTTGAAAGCTGCCAAAACATGCCTTTCAGCATATTCATTGAGGCCATTTGTGCCTCACCCATATTTTCTCTTGTTTATCCTGTGTGAAAGCATATCTGCGTGTCTGTAATTGAACATTCATTTTACTTTGTGTGTTTGTCATCATAGTTGTTTACTTATAATTGAATTTGATGTTTTCTGGCACATTATTTCTGTAAAACTTTTTTGTTTCCTTTTTGAGCCTCATTTTGAGGGGAACATTAGAAACGCAAAGCTATTCACTATGGTTTGACTGAACACTGGACTTCTAAACCCTCTTGTTCTGTCTGTGGTGTAGTGGAGTGCTGGCTACAGAGACTGTATAAACACTTTATTGACACCAGAGCAAAGCTCAGTCCCCATGACAATCTGATATGGCCTATTTCCAAAAGGCCTGACTTTTCACGGTGGACGCCCAAATGTTTGGCCCAAAAGCCATTATTGCTCCTATTAGATTTCACTGTCAAGCCACAGAAGCTCTAGCAGTGAAATGGAAAACAATGATTTGTGGGACATTGCGAGTACTGATATTTGATAAACAGTTTGAGAAGTAGGCCTCTATCCCAATCCTCTAGAGGCATTAATTGGGTGCCTTTGGGCAGATGATGTTTAATCTAATGTTGTTTTGCAAAAATGAGCCGTCTAAAAATCATTCATCAAAGTTGTAAATCAAAAAAAAAAAAAAAAAAAAAAGATTATAGGAGTATATTTAAAACATGTTTAATTCAATGTGTTACTTGCCCTTTCTCTGTGAATTTGTAAATTCAATAGCAATTTCTGAGGGAAAATTGTTACAAAGCCATTTCGCTCTGACAAAAAGCTGTCGGATTGGGTCATGTATCGGTCAGTCCGATACTGTGTGTTATGGTTGTTACTGTCATTGGACTTTGCACAGAAGGTATTTCTGTCTGTTGATCTTTATAATGAAACAGATTTTATTGAAATCATGTCATCCTTTCATCTCTGGTTATTGTTTATTTGATACAATTTGATAAATAAGTGTGATTTCTCCCTTTATGTGATGTGACTTCATTGGAATCCATAATTGCAAAATTTCACTTTGCATAATACGGTTTCATTTGTTAACATCGCTTAAAGGTGCAGTTTCTGCAACACTACTGGCAACTAGCGGAATTACAAAAATAAAGCATATTTTGCAAACTCCTCTTTTGCAAACACCCCCAATTAAATTATTGATTATTGCATGTAAAAAGTAATCAGATTACTAATTACTTTACTTTCAAGTTACTTTGAAAACATATTAAACCTACAAGAATACACTACAAAGTGAAACTCAGTTCTTGCCGTAATTTAATATTGACTGAAAAATATTACAGAAATATGAAAACAGCAACTTGACTTGATCAGATTCTGTATCTTCAGCAGACTTATACATGCTGAAGGCTTTAAGGAAATTTGGCCCATTGTCTGTGACGGTCGCTGTGATTTTAAATGACAGTCCAAATGCCTTCCTTTGATTCTTTTACAGGCTAAAGCAGCTTTTTCACAGCTGAAATTCACAGGATTAATCCAATAGGCTGTCATTCCAAGGAAGCTTTTATTATTACAAGTCCACATGTCTGCGGTTGTGGAGACATACTCCAAAACGCTTGAATGTTTTTTTAAGTTCATACTCCATGTCCGCAAAGCATTTATCTAGATACCTTGCAAATGTCTTTCGGTCCTGCAAGGGTACGGACCTTCCTGTCCGTCATGGGTATCATCGTAAACAAGTCTCTAAATGACTGCAATTCCACAGTCGACAAGGGCAGCATTTCCTCCACCACATACGCTGCTACAGCTCTCTTCATCTGTCCAGAAGTTACCTTCCCTCCCGATCCTGAACAAAAATCCAATCTAGCTTGTTTAGACGAGGTTGCACCACTCTTGTCTCGGGCGTGGGTATTGTTATCCTCCTTGGCGACGAGATTTGTTGTAGAATGCATTCTGTTCAACAAATTGCTGGTCGAGTTAATAGCGGTAGAAAGTTCTTTAGAAATTGCTCACGGTTTGCATTTAACAGTTATATTTTTGTCTTTACGCTCAATGAAATCAAAATAGTGTTTATATTTCCACTTGAAGAAACAACCACCACACTCGTCTGCGTCCATTTTAGCAGCACGCGTTCTCAGGTAATTCATTAAAGCGCATGCTCATTAACTGACGCAACCGCGCCAAACGTGATTAGAAATTAATTTTACTTATTTTTTTCTTAACAATACATTTGTAACGCAAGTAACTTAATTTTATTGACATCAGTAACTGTAATCAAATGACATACATTTTAAATGTAATGAGTTACATTACTGCGTTATCACAAAAAGTAATTAGAATACTTTGTAACGCATTATACCCAACTCTGGTCATGTTTAATCAATCAAAGCGTTTCAATCTTCTGTTTATTCAGCTACATTATTTACATAGTGGTGAAGTAAATACTATTTCTACATGAAAAAGTTAGTTCAAGGCAAGAATTAAAAAAATTATATATTAGTACTTAATTCAAGCATGTAGAAATTAAAGCGTAATATCAATGTTATAAAATTAAATAAAATTACAAAAAATTTTCCTGATGCTGGTGTTCCCATCAAAATGGCAATATACTAATCCTAACAACAAAAGCAATGATAAAACAGTGTAAATACAGCTGGAAAGCAGTGAAAAATCAACCTAATTAATTATTTAAGGCTGCACTGGGCCTTGCATAATTAATTAGGTGGATTTTTCACGGTCATTTTGTGACATTTGGAGTTAATTTTCTAATTTAACTTAGTTAAGTAGAGTTTACTTAATTCCATATGTGAAATTTATTTTAAAAAATATGCGTGCAAAAACTTTCCAAGAAAAAAATTAAGTAAATTTTACTTATTGTATTATTTCAGTGCACTATACCCTTAAATAGGGCACTATTTGAGGGGACAGCCATTTATAGTGGTGTCCGAAACCACAGAGGACATTATTGAGTGCACTCATTCAATCCCACCATACACCACAATAATGAGTGTACAACTGATGCTCGGCTAGAGAATACCAATAATGCATTGTGAGAGTCGCGCATCAAATGAATTCCCGCATCTGACCAGAAGATGGCGCCTGCAGCTGAATCATCCATCCATTTTCCAAACCGCTGGTGCAGTTCCTTTTTAATTGATTATTAGATTGTTTAACTACGGTTTATGTATGCTAGTTTCCATGACAGAGTTCAAGATAAATATTTTCATTACTACTGGAGCTGCCAGTTTGCCATGCTTTAAATGATTATTAAGCAGCACAAACCATGCAAAAGCTGCAGTGCTTCTGGAGCACTCAGTGTTCACTCACTTGTTTGCATTCACTCCTTCAGTGGACTAAATTAGGGGAGAAATGTCGGGAATAGTGAATGAGGGTATAGGTGGCGATTTCGAACCATAGACAGTATATAAACTGGACACAGCGACCCCACTGGATTCAACGGAGACAAGTGAAGTCAATTAGAAGCACTAACTTCCTGATGGTCGAGCGTACTGCGCAGACTCAAACTGAGCTTGACGACGTAGATGTGACGTGAGCAACCCGTCTGTCTTCTAGTAGCAGTGCCAAGCGAAATCTGAATCATTCCCTTCCGAAACTTGCAGAGACGGAGAGTGTGAGTGGGAGGTGTCCATGAGCTAGGAGCAGGAGAAACTTTTGCTAAGTATTCTGATTAATTACTTTGCCATTTTGCCTCCA